>AP025368.1:11789057-12481054 GCA_030295005.1 Cephonodes hylas | reverse complement strand
AAGCATACGTTCAAACCATAAAAATAGCTCTAAGTGGATATATCCAACTTAAAATCTGCCATAAGATCAGTCTTGAGTGTTAGTGACAAATCATCACCACAACAGTCATGTCCATCTTCGGAGAATCCAGACCAGTGCAGTGGACAAACCAAAAACGACGACGGTGGTTATGACAGTGATTTTATTTGCTACGGTAGTCCCCCACCAATAAATGATGGTCTAAATGACTTAATCAGGAACCTTGGACTGTCCAAAACGGCAACAGAAATTTTAGCTTCCCGATTGAAGGAAAGAAACATTTTTGGCAATAGGATGTCTGACGGCTGCATTCAGCACGCTGAACAGTTGCTGGTACTCTTCCAGCGGCTTGGATGGAACATGAGTAGTAAGCTTCACTACCTTCACAGTCATCTAGATCATTTTCCTGATAATCTTGGTGACTTCTATGCGAGGAACAAGGAGAGCGCTTTTATCAGAATATTTACACTATAGCTGTATTAGGGGTACTATAATGAACATATCACGGTTGGCTATTGTTGGAGCATTTAAAATTGTACTCATAATACATCTGACTCTAGAAAATCCAAAAAAAGGAAAATTTATTCAGAATTAATATATTTAATAGATTTTTTTAACTTAAACTTTTTGCATTTTCAATGAAAAGCCGTGTCACTTCATAACTTCAAAACTAGAGCTGCTACATAAAAACGGCATATATTTTTGAAATCAGCGTGGAAAAACTATTCAGATTCATGTATAAAATCTCATGCAACAGATATGCTGTTTTCCAGTGTTATTAATGTTTTGTCTAAGTACAGACCACCTTATGTTTTAGAACTAATATTTCATACAAATAATGAGCTCATAGAATTTGCTAATGCAGTGGCGTTGACGACTATTCGAGTTTAGGTCATTAGCGTTATGAATACCCGGTGACTTATTACTGTGTAAAAGTATAAATTGTTTGTTTTTTGACCAACTTATCTCTTTGATGAGTAAGACACTGATATTAAGTTTATTTGATTTTTTTTAATATTTGGGGTACGAGGCAAAGCACTTTTTGTGTCGTATCTAGGGGATTCGATCCCGGTCGATTTTTGTGATCCCGGGATTTCGGGATTATCAACAGATAATCCCGGGATCCCGGGGCAGTCCCGGGATTGTATTAGTAATAAAAAGTGGTAACAAAAAGAAAGTAAAGTAAAGTAATAAAATCAATCTTTTATTTTAAATCTTTACTTAAATATTAAAAAATAAAACAAAATTATAATTTCTTCTGATAAAATGAACAAACTAAGCCCTTTTATCTAAACAAAGAAACGCCATTATACTATAAAAAAAGACTATGCAAAAGAGATCAATATATTTTAAATAAAATATAAATATAGGAACTATAAATTACTTATTTAAGCCACGAAAATAAAATCTTGGAAATAACAAAGCATCCAACGTTTCATCCGAAAGCATACTTCTTAATTTGTGGCACAAATATGAAGAAGTGTAAAAAGCGCGTTCAGGCTCGATGGAAGTTGGAGGGATCGTCAATAATTTTTTATAGGTCTTCTCCAAATTACAGCCTCGTGTAGAACTAGCCTCATAAAGAGTAATTTCTTGTTTAATGATCTTAGAAAGCACATTTTTATTGATTTTTATTATAAATATGTCAATCCCGAAAATCCCGGGATTTATTGAATTTAATCCCGAAAATTTCGGGACTGAAAAATGACCGGGATCCCGGGATCCCGGGCTTCGGGATCCCGGGATCGATACCCCTAGTCGTATCCCACCCCACACTCGCCGCTATAACTCCTGTTTCTCCATTCAAGATGACTATGTTATTCTGATATGCAATACAACAGTCCGAGATTGTAGGTATTTGTCAGCTGTTCCAGTTAAAAAAAAAAGTTTTGTATCAATATTGCAAACTATCTCTTGTTTGGAAAAAAGCAGTAGTAGATTTTCTTGCCCGTTTTTCTCTTGTGATGACTGCCCTTTTAACAGGGTAGTACACAAAATTTTTAAAAAGACTTAATGTATGTCATGTATTAACATTTTTTTACTCGTATGTTCAATATGTATCATTTAATTTTATTTTAAAATCATTCAGTAGCATTACTACACATACTGCAAAGAGTTCTGTGACTAGATACAGCATTGGGCTCCGGTTGTGGAGGCTCGCGTTGCTCAACGTCTTTATGTCGTTTGCATATTGTTTTATTGATGTTATGCACGCGTGCGTTGGCACACTTCCTATATTCCACATTTAACGATGTACTAAAACTTGTACTCGCTTGCAATTAAACTGTGGACGCATTTCTATCAACATTTGCTAAGTGTCTTTTGGTTTTTCCGTTTGGAAATTCTTGGTACGGTTTGCGAAACCTGTTCTCAAAAACCCAGATTTAGATTAGTAATTAATTATTTTGGTTGACTGTTACAACATAATACTTGTGCAAGATTTTTTCAACCATTTGTTTTGCAAAAGAAACATAGTAAAATATGTAATATAAATAACCCAATATAGCAGTGATGGCCTCGAGGTTTGGGCGCGCGGTCGAGAATCCTGACGGTCGCGGGTTCGAACCCCAGGCACACACCTCTGACTTTTCGAAGTTATGTGTGTATTCACATTGAATTATCACTTGCTTTAACGGTGAAGGAAAACATCGTGATGAAACCTGCATACCTAAGTGTTCTTAGGAATTTCTTAGGTGTGTAGTCCGCCAACCCGCACTAGGCCAGCGTGGTGGACTATGGCCTAAACCCTCTCAATGGTAGAGGAGACCCGTGCTCAGCAGTGGGCGAATATGGGTTGATGAAGAAGAAGAAGAAGAAATAACCCAATAGCCGCATACCACCTCCGTTTCCAAACACCGTTTCCACCTCTCGCCGTTTTCCAACTCCTCCTTTACATTGCTTTTCTGATTAACTTCGTTGCGGGATTATGACAATTTAGGTCCCCTTAGATTCGCTGAGCTTCATTGCTCGGCGCCAATACTGTGCGTGCCGCTGTTGATCCTGGAGTACAGGAGTTGCAGTGGCGGGTGTGTGGTGGGATAGGGCCATAAGCCGCATACCACACTACGAATCCTGTGTCATGGGTTTCAAAAACTACGAGAGTTTTCGGTCTCACAACCACCCAACAACAAATATTTGTGGATCTCCAGGACCATCTTCATCATCATCTTGCCCTGCTCGCTATTTTTATTTGGGGTCGGCGCAGCATGTTTTGTCCTTCCACACATCCCCATGTGGATCCCCAGGGTCACACACACATTTATCTCGGAGCGACAACACCACGGGGCTGTCGAACAGAAGAGCACATATAGGAAAAACAAAACAGCAACGACGTGTAAGAAAATCTTAATGATCTTGTCAGATTAATGCGTTTGAAAATCACTTAAGGTCAGCGTCCAACGCGCTAGGAACACAAATGCAGGATGCTGTGGTATCCGGATGTCATGGTGTAACAAAGGTGTTTAATATTGCACAAATTCTGTTTCACCGTTTTTCCGTAAATGTACACGGAAATGGTCACTTCCTCGTGAGTGGAATATATAATTTTCGGAGATGCCATTAATTTATTCCCAAGGGCGGCTTGAGGATGTTACAGTTTTTTACGGATAGATCCGTTGTCTAGTCTAGTCGGAAGGTCATTTATCTATATTTATATTCTATGTTTAATGTTTAAAGTATATTTTTTATTATTTAAAATTATTTCCTTATTTTATATAGGCTCCATAAAATGTCCGCTCTGATGGGTATTTTAAGTGTTTGTGGTGTAATTATCAAAAACATCTCGTGCTATATTGTGCATAAAGAGATCCAGTTCTACATCTTTTATTCTACAAATAAATACTGACAAAGCATTGCATTTAAAGAAACTTGGTTGTTCTGTCCTTCGTTTGTTTTCTGTTAGGCTGTGGTACCCAAAACTTTACGCACTAGCCTTGAACTCTTAAGTCAACAAACAAAACTTCCTTGTTGGGTGCAATATTACGAAATATTATCAAGTTCGCGTCAACAACTTGCATTTCAAATGAGGGACTTTTCCCTAGAAACGAGACTGTTTCCTCAAGGATAACTTTGCATTTTAAATTACCAGACGCGTCTTTCTCAAATGTACGCTTTGTGAATTTATTTGCTTTAATTATTGTTGAAGACATTTACGCTCTTTGTTTTTTTTTCTATAGGCTTAAGAGGTGCAATGAACCGGAATTGAGAATATCTTGATGAATTTATTAGCTACTCTAGTATAAATTAAATTGTCTTCAAAAAATTGATAATGGATATTCGCCTTCATTTCTTTACGTTCTTGCATTCACAAGTGTTGTTATTTTTTACGGAATAGGCAGAGGTACTTTTTAGGTATGTATCAGTCCCAAGTAATAGGTGGCGAGTCTATTTTAGAAAAGACAGATTTTGATTTTTCCGATCCAATTTCAGGCCTCATACTGCTACTGAGAATTTTCTAATGGAAAAACCTAACAAAATATTCTGAAATTGGGTAACGAACCCAGACGTCGTTTTGCACGGCACACACTTTTAACTAGAACGATTATGATTGTTTCTCACTAGTCCAAACTGTTATGTCTACCTTTTTGCAACCGGATATATCGTAATGCTAGATACTTGCGTGGACCAATATGGCTTTACCGCTTACGTATTACGGTGATCGCTATCCGACCGGATATGAATATCCTATCATTGATGATAATCTCACAAGAGTAATATACTTAGCCTGTTGTCGTCCAAAAAAGCGCCAACCAATCCGATCTTGAGCAGCCCTCAACCATCGACCTTTCTCAAGTCGTCGGATCATCGTGCTGCAGGACGTCCTACATACAACCAACAAGAGCAAGCGGGGAAATAAATAGTTGTCTAATGAGTAACATATGGTTATTAAGATAGACAAGAACTGACTATCTAGTTATAGTAGTAAACATATTATGGTCTTTGAGACAGACAATACATATTAAGCATGAGTGATCGAGAGCTCGTGGTTTTCATAATAATAAAAGTGGCTTAACGTTTTTCATTTGTTTCTTTTCGAGATTTTTATTGACAAAGAGTCTGTCATCTTCCCATTTTTATATGATCAATTATAATTTGACAAGAAACAAGTAGTAATTTAGTAAAATAAAAGATAACCGTCCAACACGAGACAGTAATTGCAAAATGTGCGTGTGCCGCTGAGTTATTACGTAAAACTGTGCGCCATTTGGCAACGCAACGCGTGCACTGAACTTGACCGATTACATAAGTCGGCCATTTCGGAACACGCCGGCGATCCGGAAGTTTCTCCGGAGGCGCCGGCCGCCGCACCGGTTTGGCCGAAACTAGTCGGACGCGTTCTGCCGCGTCACTCCTGCATCCTCCGCTTCCTACTGTTCAGTTTCCTTGTTGCTTTCAGCTTGTTTTGACTGTATAGTTTATTAGATATACCTTAATTAAGTTTCGAAGCGGCAAAAGTTTTAAAAAATTGTTACTTTTTAAAAGTCAACTTGAATACAGATGATTTGACTTTGACTTTGAAGTAGATAAATCTTTGTATTTCAACTCCTCCTCTATATTGCCTTTCTGAATAACTTCGTTCTAGGCATAATCCTGGAACGAAGTTATTCAGAAAGATTTAGATCCCCTTAGATTAGCTGAGCTTCATTACGGGTCGGCGGACTACACACCTAAGAAATTTCCTAGAATCTTTAGGTGTGCAGGTTTTTGTCACGATTATCTATAAACAATAATATAATAACTATTAATTATAATGCAAATAATAGGACTATCTTCTTCGTCGGCACAATCATGTGCCTGGCGATATGGAAATGGCAATGTTACATAGTTTTTGTTCTCGTTATAAAATTCTTAGTATCATAATGGAGTCTAGAAATGTCCTGAAAATGCCGAAGTTGGTTCGTTCTCTATAATAAAGAACTTCAATAAACTGAGTATGTGTTTATTTGTAATCCAAAATAGATACAGTTGTTGTTATTTTAACTTAAATGCGTGTACTTTAAAACTAGTTACGTTAGCTACAATATAATATGTGTTTCTTTTTGTATATGTTATTTGTTACACGATTGGTTCGGGGGCTATATTTTGTCTTTAAATTTTTCGATACTATAATAGTTATTTGTATAAAACAGGGTTTATTGTCCTATCACCATGATATGCTGTGAATTAACCTCTCTCCGTAACGTAGAGGAGACCCGTAATTGATATATTATATCAGCATAAAAATAATTAATAATTTTACTATTTTCTATATAGCTTTTAAGCAAACACATATAGCCACTACTAACTAGCATTAGTTTTTTGTGTAATCCACAAATATTTGTTTCGGTCTGGGTTCTGGGAGACCGTAAAGTCTCTCGTACTTTCTAATACTCACGACGCTAGATTTATATCTTAGTCTTGGATCAGAACTATGTATGCGACTGGTAGGTGTATTTATTTATTTCTTTCTGGATAAACCTCATAACTTCTAGTGACCTGAAACTCTAGTCCGCGTCTTAATTTTTGCCGCTAAACTCAGAAAATACCTATTCAATGATTGGTTCTGCATCGTCTCTCACAGACACATACATACCATCTTTCGATATTTTGGTAATAATACTTTATTTATACAAGTGGATTTTCAGTGGTAACCCACATCCTTAAGAGAAAATTTACAATGTTTCTCTTTATTATAAGGTAATTGAGAATTATAAACATATTGTAATATTTTTAAGACCTTGGATGCGGTCTTTGTTATTGCTATATTGCTTTAAAACATTCCAATTTAAGTGTTTTTTTATGTATGGCTGAGTAAAAAAAATTGTAACAACACGGAATCTGGAAATATGTCTGGAAAACGGCAATAGGCTTGCCCAGTATAGCGAGATATCTACTCAAAACGAAGTTGTCAAAACGTGAGTGAAAATATACCACTTACTTGATATATGTATATCGTACTTGTGAAAATAAATTTTGATATATGTTTGTGTTCATTTCACTAAATGTCAACTTTCAGATTCATTCTCGTAATTTTTTTTTAGGATTTTTTTAAATTTAATAGCGATACTTTTTACAATATAAAATAGACTATGACCGTGTTAAAGGTCTTAATATAACTACTACACCAGATTTTATCATAATCAGTTCAGAGATTTCGTTTAAAAGATTCATGCATAAATTTTTATTATTTGTCGGGATTTTTAATATCGCCACTGGGTTTGTGATCACCCTCGCTATTACCTGCCTCAGTTTTCGATCACGGTCTAAATACACCCTGTATAAATGTCTGCATGGCTGCAGGCGGCTTCTGATAGATCCCAGTGGAGGTCATTGGGAGAGGCCTATGACCAGCAGTGACCCACGGACCACCATTGGCTTAAGGATGGATAATATTATATGCTTCAATTTTTTGTAAGCTGTCGTCACATAAAGGATAGTCAAAGAAAATCATCGTTTTGTTGTAGTTTAGGTACTATATCAGGAAACTGATATGGTCATCTGTTTGTCATAAAATATTTTTTTTTCCTTGTCCTTTGTTTATATCTACTGTGTCAACTACTGCCATATTTAAAAAGTAATTTAGAAACAGGCATTTTTTACTGGGAAAGCAGTAGGTATTAGTTAAAGAAGAATGGATAAGTATCTCTAGTTACTGTTGTCATAATATTTTTCAGATTGGATATTATTGTCACACAATAATTCTCATTCCTTACATACAAAAGAATAGGACGCAAAAAAAAAACATGATTTATAGTAATTAAAGTTACGATGAATACGCAATTCATTGTCAATATTTGTCTGCTTTACATTTTCTAAACATTTATAAGCAAACGGTTGGAGTAAATTGATCGTATGTTTAAAATTTTGTTCCTCGCATCAATATTTCCAATGCTATTGACTGCTAAGTGAAAATTTAAGTAATTGCTAAATATATATGTACGATAAAATAAATATTGTAAAAGCGATATTCCTATCCTACAGCTTTTGTCAGTAAGACGCCAAAGTGTGCAAACTAATGTACCTGATGTAAAGATTCGTGTAATTATATAGATCATCCAACATTTATCAATGCAATGTCCTGTAAAGCTGAAATAAAATGCCTTACACACAAAACATGATACGAAGAAATGTAATAAAAATTTTGATTATTTTTTTAAGTAATACGAATATGAGATATTTAATTAAATCTTTTCTAATGAATATTCACCGTGATTTTCTGTTAAATTTTATCTTACTATATTTTCGTAGGCTATTAATTTAATCATGTAGGGTAAAGGAAAAGCTATCTTGTATCCGAAACAGGTCATAGGAACAAAGGTTATAAAGTCAATTGCAAAATATTACGGCAGTTTGTAACATCTATTACACTACTCATACAGGAATACTTTTTGTATCTGTAACTACCTTCTTCAATGTAATCTCGGAATGAATTCTATTATAGAACTTTTCCTTGTGATCTTGTTATCATCGCTCAGGTCTTACTTTCACATAGCTGTTGTGCACATGAGTTGGGTCCGTAATCTGCTTCCCGGTACTTACTTTTATTAATCCACTCTTTAAAGCCCTTTTATATTATAAAAAATATACATGGTGTATTTAGACCGTGATCGAAAACTGAGGCAGGTAATAGCGATAGTGATTACAAACCTCCTGGCATTAAAGAAAATCCCGACAAAAAATAAAAATTTTGAGGTTTTCCATACAAACCACCTACTTTTAACACCGATGGTTGTATGGAAAACGTCAAAATTTATATTTTTAATCGGGATTTTTAATATCGCCACTGGGTTTGTGATCACCCTCCCTATTGCCTGCCTCAGTTTCCGATCACGGTTTAAATACACCTGTATATTATACCGTTTCTATAATGTAAAATGCACTATGCATTTCTAATGCTGTAAATATTTACCTCGTTCCATTAAGGTTTCCGTTATGTATCAAAACAAAAACATGTGGATTCGAACGTTATGTTTATTTTTATTTAATTTGGCTCACATTACATCAGTTATCCTCTTTTCGTTGGTTTTACATTCATTGTTCTAATTTTCTCACGTGTTAATTTTTCTACATAGTATTTTCCGAATAAACCCTAGAAATTCCAAAAACACGCTGCGTTGCGAACTGTAGGCTGTGCGGATCGCAGGTATATAGAGAGGATGGACTTGCGCGGGCGCGTAATCGCTGCTTGGCCGTCAGCCGCAGCGTCACGCGCGTTACTGCCCGCGAATCGTGTCCGAACTTAGTTCTTGTGCTGTGACAGTTCGAAGTTTAAATTGGTTCGAAATTTGAATTGTGTGCTAAAATAACAATATTACAAGATGTTGAACGGCTGGCAGCTGGTGTTGTCTAAACGTGAGTTTTATTATTTAATTGTACAAAGAAGAAATAAATTTAGTTGCGTATAAAAACTTTTGAATAAGATTCTTAGTTTTCCACCCATAACAATGTCGGAAAAATATTTTATTTTAAATACCTAAAGTAATGCATCATCATCATCATCATCATCAACCCATATACGCCCACTGCTGAGCACGGGTCTCCTCTACCATTGAGAGGGTTTAGGCCATAGTCCACCACGCTGGCCTAGTGCGGGTTGGCCTAGTAATTAATTTTTGTTTATAAAATGTGTGTGAATATCAGAATTTTTTTGTGGTAATATTTTTTTCTCTTTTTGAATTGCATACACGCCATGAGCACAATAACATCTTTTGTTTGTTGCTTAATTATATCATAAATATTACTAAGAATACTGCCTGTACGTTTCTAAAGAAGGTTGTAGAAAATCGTAAATACAAGAATAGGTAATGGGATTACACGCTCATTTATTGACGTACAAAGCAAAAGGTGTAAAAAAGAACACGAGAAATACTTTAATTGAGTTAAGAATAAAAATAACATAAGTATATTAAGTTAACTGTTATGTATAAAAGTAGATAAACAAACCTAAGCTATAGGTGTCCAATACTCTATAAAATATTTATGTAGATAAAGTAATACAGAAGATTTTCCAATCTATCGGATTTTTTTTTCAGTGTAATTGACATAAGCATACAAATTCATATTACAATTTTGTCTCAATATTAACAAGATAAAATTGTAATGGTTTTATTTACAATTGGTATTTAAATAGAAGCAAAACACAAATAAATTAAGATCAATGCAAAATATTGCAATCTACAAAGACCTCAAATTTCGCCAGGGTAATTGTGGAGTAAAACAAAATTTATTTAAGATGATATTAAATTAACGCAATTTGAATCTTGACGCAAAAGCATCTGCGAGTTTAATTACCAAATTATTAGGTATTTCACTCTTTTCACAAATCGTATTTTAAAAAGCTTATACCTACGTGTGTAGAAGGTATTACAAATTTATGTAATGTAATGTCTTTATTATTTTTGGACTATGCATGATCATTCAGTCTGATTGGACATGTACTGTTGATGCTGCTTCCCAATATTCATATCAATTATTTTTTACAAATCGAATATGTCCAATTATTCTGTCTAAACATATTAATTCGAATTCTATTTGAAAATAAGGATGATACAGTTTTATCTCTATTCAGCCAGCATTTTTGAAAGTATTGTCACAGATATAAAATTTAACTGTGAAGGAAAACATCTCGAGGGAATCTGCACAACTAACATTTCTTTGGTATGTACGCTATCCTACAATAGACTATCGTGGTGGACTAAAGCCTTAAGTCAGTAGACCAGTGGCTTAGTAGTATATGGGCTGATGAAGATGATGAAATATAAACTTGCGACAAAATTTGAAATTTTCATCTCAAACATCAAAACCATATGCGTCACAATACAAAGCCCAAGTTGCAACTAAGACAAAAAACCGACCGATTTTTCTCAACATCAATTTCGGACAAAAAGTAAAATTTAAATGCAAGCAAACATTAATAGCGTCGCGTGTTTTGAAATAAAAATTGCTCAGTCAGTAATTGCCGCGTAATCGACTTTGTCGGGTCGTTAAAATACAGGAAATAGTATTACGTACGTATTATTCTAATTTAGATCTATTCAGTTGTCTAGGCCAGTCTAGTTTCAGAACAATATGTGGTTGGACATTACTGGTCTATCAAGACTGGTGTGTTACCCCTCAAGTGTCGTGTCATGAGTCGTGTATCCTAGATGTTGGAAACTACACAAGACTTTACACTTTGACAGCCCCGTGGCGCAGTTGGCTAGACACCAGCTTGCGAAACGAACGGCCGCGGGTTCGATCCCCGCACCGAGACAAATGTTCGCGTGATCCACAAATATTTGTTTCGGGTCTGGGTGTTTGTGAGACCGAAAAGTCTCTCGTAGTTTCTGATACCCACGACACAAGACTCGTATCTTAGTGTAGGGTCAGGACTATGTATGTGACTGTGACTATGTATTTATTATTTATTTAATTACTTTACTTTTAATCCCACAAAAACCCAGACGCGTAGCAAATATTCGTATCTATAGACAAACAGTTGTTTCGGTGCAGGGATAGACTCATAAGCAACCAAAAAAAAAAGTACGAGAAAGCACCTCAGCTCATCTTTCATCACCTTCTTTGAGCATATGAAACTTATGTATATATTAAAATGATATTTGATTTATATACACAAGCATCTATGCAGTAATGAGTAGCAGGAAGCGCGCTCGACCCGCGCGAGGAAGGCCACGTTATGAAAGTTGCACCAGCGATGTACGAGAATAATTCATGTGCCACACCATTCCATTTCCTAATAGATAGCTCCGAGATGTTATCTATGGGGAATACGGCTGGGCTAAATACTTAAAGCCTCTGTGCTCCTGGTACACTGGCTTAGTTTTACAAGCGTATGTTTTTTCAAAAATAAGGAAGATTAAATAATAGATAAATATAATACTGTCTCGCTGTCCCCCGGGACAAGTATGTCCCGTGCGATCGAGAGGTCCCAGGTTCGATTCCCGAGCCGGGGAAAGTGTTATTGGGTTTTGTCATTATGAAAATGTTAGTAGCAGCATGGAGTCTAGAATTGTCACCAAAAATTTGCAATAGGCTCGCCCTGTGTGGGAGTAGAAATGCACCTATGCCTACTTCTTCGGGAAAACAGACATTAGGTATTAGAGGCGTGAGGTATTAAGTGAAAAAAAGTAGTAATTCAATGGTACAATATTTGAATATAGGTTATACAACGCAATTATATTTTAAATAGCTTATCTTATAAACCCCAATATGCATATAATTTTACTCTGCAAATTGTTGTTTTTATCTTTATTCTATACTACTATTTATTGTTTATGTAACATTGACTCAAAAAATTTTTTGATAGTCATCACACATTAGCAACACCATTTCAATCAAAACCTTCAACAAGGGAAATTTCAATCCCAAGGAACATTCTGAGACACAAACATCAACCGTTTAGAATGGGCGGTGACGCAAATAGTTATTTACAGTTGTAACAGCACAAAAACTGCATTAAGCCACGTTCCGCGAACCGTTTTCTAATCACCTTCAAGCTATATCTAAACTGGAGTAGACATGACGCAACCCAATTATTATAATAAATTTTATTGAGAACTGTAAATGTTTCTTCATAAATCTTTAATTAATACTATACTTTTCCTCTGGATTAATAGAATGGTCTTGTAATGCCATCTTTGAGATAAAAGGCCTCATCTAAACAATGGGTTTCCTTAAAGATTGAGATAACATGAGACCTCAAGTTTTTTCTTACCGGCAGTGACTGCAGATATTACAGGATGATATTATAGTCAGGCAATTAAAAATAAAGAGGAAAAATTGCGGAACGCCGGAAGGCTTATAAAAGCGAACGCTTATGCTAGGTACTAGAAATATACCAAGATTTTAAGTCACGTATTCATCATCATTATTATCAGCAGCCTTTGACACCATTCTTCATATCTCAATTATCAGCAAATTGGGCCTACCGCAATTGAGTGAGTGATTCAATAAAAAAATGATGGTACTACGACTGTTCGCATTATTATCACAATCCAAATCGAAGGCATAAAGTGTTGTCGCTGTACCACATTAAAATTCGCACCAACAAATTTGGGCACACTAAAAACCCAATTACAAATAGGAATTAATCTCGTCCATTTCCTAGTTTATTATTAGATATTTGTACGTGATTTTGTTCCGATTGCTGTTTGATTGATAAATTGTTCGGAGTTAAGCACGTGTTATTATCGTGAGTCTTGTACTTATCAATGATTCGAAAGGAAACTTATTTAACAGCCTTTTCACGTATACAACCTAGCAACAGAACTTATTTCTTATTTTATCTATTTTAGATAATTGATAATTATGATAAAAATCGTTGACGTGATGAGTAAAATTATCTAATAAATTATCAATTTGTTTTATGTGATTTTTCTGGGTACAGTAAAATAATGAGAGCGGTGAAATATGTGTTATGCTATATTATTACATAGTTTTGTGAATTTTAAAATCATAGACAATTAGATTAGCAAATTTGAATAAAGAACTATTAGCATTAATATCAAGTAAGTATTGTAGTAAGTAGAAAAATATGCTGAATAAAATATTTCCGTCATGACACAAAAAGTTACACTTTGTTGCCGGAAATAGAATTACTGTAAAATCACGTATAATATTTACTTCCGATTTAGTTTACAGGAAGTACGTAAAAAAACAATACAACCTCCTGAAAAGGCTTTATACATTTCTACACGAACGCTTATATTGTTTGGTGGAACCGTGCGTGACCTGTTGAACGTGATATACCGGGTTCCAATCCTAGGTCGGTCAATGCTCTTTGTGTTGTTATTTTTATATAATTAACTCTTGTTTTTCTGATCATGGTCAAGGCTAAATACCGACCATCAAATCTACCGGATTAAGATATGTATAGAGTAAACATATGTAGTTGTCGCCTGAAAATATATGTTCTTCATTTTTTTCCATTTTTACACGCTTTTTATACTAGCTTCACTTGTATGTATGCATGTTTGTAACCAACTTCTTCGGGCGCGATTTTGACCCACTTTAAACGACTAGATTTCGTTCAAACTTTGTAGATTTATCTAGGACCGATGACAATAGACTTATTTGATAAAAAAAACCGAACTAAAAAATAGAAAATAAGTTTTAATAAATATAAATTAATAATAGTGTGAATAAAAAAAAAATATTTTATTTAAAAAAAAGCGTGGGGTGCATGGTGTCAATAGTTATAAATATTTTATTGACACATATGAGTAGAGTGATTATAATTTTGATAATATCTTAAAAAGCATCCCACGCTTTTTTTTAAATAAAATATTTTTTTTTATTCACACTATTATTAATTTATAAATAACTAAGAAACGGCGGTGTCAAACATATGATAGTGTAGTGGTAGTTTCACCACGCTCGGCATGCTGACATTTCTATTTTTATACAACTGTTTTGTGTGTACACAGTTGTATGGAAGAGAAATATGTCACAAATAACGTTATACTTACCAATCTGTTAAATGCAAACAGTGAAAATAATAAGTATGGTTTATGAATTTTACTTTATAAACCGCCTGGTTGGTATGGCTTAGTGAGTGCGTGGCTTAATTTTCTGTGGTGAATTCCCGGGTTTAGATTAGGCTGGAATAACAGCGATATAGTTTTAAAAAATGTGAGGCTTAAATCGCAGCTGGTGAAACTTAGATAAAAAAAAAAAAAACATACTCCCAACATTCATAGTTCTGACGGATTCCGATACAAGTCTTGTTTCGTGGTTATCAGAAACTACGATATACTATTCAGTCCCACAAAGACCGTGACGCGAAACAAATATGTGTGGATCACGAAAACTTTTATCTCGGTGCGGGAATCGAATCCGCGGCCTCTCGTTTCGCAAGCCAACTGCGCCACGGGGCTCTCTAAAATGTAGAAATACTCTTCTGTCTACCTTCTTTGTCCCTGAATACTCAAGGTGTAAAAACTGCGATTTAATATTTAATCGTGTTTTTTCTGTTAGGAAATTATTCTAATTAAAGGAAACACTTATTTAGTTATGTGTTTCACATACCTAATACAAATTTTGTGTTGATTATGAATCAGAATTGTTACGTAAAATTTTGCCATTGAAATTCACAAAAACTACTAGGATACACCGAACTTGTTATCTTTAAAGTCACGTGAATATTATGTGGTTCTTATTTAATGTTCAAGTTTTTAAAATTATTCTCACTAATAAAAAAACAAAAAAAGATTACAAGATAGCTAAAATTAATATTCTCATCATGGTTAATTTATGGATATAAATGATTATGTATCATCTTATACATTTATAGAACACTTGTTTTAGTATGGGTTAAGAATCTAAGCTGGTTCTAGTTACAATTCAAGTTGACACCTCTTAGCTTTGTGTCCTTTGTTATCGTCATAAGCCCATATTTGTACCAGTGGCGGCACTTCCATAGAAGCCCGAAAGCCCGACTTGCCTTACATAGTTCCGAATAACGAACTTAACGATTGTTTATTTATAAAATAACGCTATAAACGTGAATGTGAGTACTAACCGGTAGGTATTTATTAGTCCTACGTACCAAAAAAAATATGCTGCTACTAAATAAACATCTGGGCTTGCCTTAGTTTGACACCCTAGGCACGCCACTGATTTGTACGTCTTACTGCTGGGCGAAGGCATCTTCAAAAACTGAGAAGTTTTAGGCCTTAGTCGACCACGTTGGCCTGGTTGGCTATACACACGTAAGACTTACCTAAGAACATCTTAAAGTACATGTCTTTTCACGATGTTTTTCTTCATCGTTAAAGTACGTGAAAAAGATTCAGAGGTGAGCCCGAATTTTGAACCAGCGATCGTCGTGATTATGAATCGGCCGCGCGCCTAAACCTCAAAGCCATTAGGGCTTAATAATACTTTATTATGATTATATTTTAGCTTGCAGTAAATCTATGACGTCAATGAAGGATGCGTGTTCAGTTACATGTCAATATGGGCCGATCCGTTACTCGACCGGTCGGAAAACTTTACTAGGTCGAGCTATAGTTTTACATAACTTATCGTCGCCAACATAATTATATAAAACCGAAGCAAAAGCACGTACATTATTTATTAAATTATAAATATATTAATTTATATCATCTATACTTATCCCACGGAAGCATCATTTAGAAAAATACAAATCCCACAGAGTATATGAATGAGATTAGAAAGGAAATTCATCATGTCAAACGTGCCAAACCTGCGATTACACTATCATATATTTGACACGGCTGCTTCTGTAATTAGGGCTGCGTGTAATATCAACACTTTTATAAATTGTGAAGGCAATTTCAAGCCTTTTTTTAATATTTGTCATTGGTCGTGTAATGAACAGGTGACAGACAAGCGGTGATACTCGTCCCTATACAAAATGCTGTCTATTTTCCTTCAAACCTTATTCCTCTGTTCTGTGAATAACTATGTAATATATCTCTTAGTATATCAATATACAATGTAGCAAAAATCCATTTATTGTACTATATCGAATTTTTACACCCACTTCATATGTATGGAAAACATATTTGTATTTATGAAGTGTTAAGAAGTTTTTATTTACTATGTTTAGCTCCCACGATAATTCATTCTATATTATGAACTATAAAAAAGTAATTGCAACAATGTCTATGTTACTACAACTTTGTACATATTTTAAAACTGATTCCTACAGTCAGTTTTATTGGTATTTTATGGTCGCGATTTAGTTTTATACTTTACTAGCGACCCGCCCCGGCTTCGCACGGGTGCAATGCTGATATTTCATGGACGTTATTATACATGTAAACCTTCCTCTTGAATCACTCTATCTATTAAAAAAAACCGCATCAAAATCCGTTGCGTAGTTTCAGAGATTTAAGCATACAAAGGGACATAGGGACAGAGAAAGCGACTTTGTTTTATACTATGTAGTGATTAGTAAATAAATAAATACACCCAACAGTCACATACATAGTTCTGACCCCACACTATGAAACAAGTGCTGTGTCGTGGGTATCAGAAACTACGAGAGACTTTTCGTTCTGACACACACTCGGACCCGTAACAAATATTTGTGAGTCACATAAACTTGTATGCAGGATCGAACCCGCGGCCTTCTGTTTCGCAAGCTGGTACCTAGTTAACTGCGCCATGGGGCTGAGTGCTACTTTTATTACGTAAAATAAACTTAAATAAAGTTTAACGGCTCTTTTGTTCGTTTTACGATATAATTTTCGCGAAGAGCGGGTTTGGTGCTCTGATTGGAATTGATTAAACAAAGCGATCTTTACTTCTTATTTGACACATCATCAAAGTAAAACAACCTTCTTTGGATCTTCACGTGTACTGAAAAAAGAACCTTAAGTTAGCTAATTCTGACGGATAAATACAAGTGATAGTGATTATATTTTCACATACAGAAATAGATTATTATATGTTAATATTTTATGCTAATATTTGTATTTAAAATCAGAGCACCTGAATCTCGCGCGTTGAGTCAAATATTTGCTCATATTTTGACACCGAGTCACAATTTAGTAGGACAATGCCCTAAACGTCTTTTTCTGAGAACCGTTTAAGGACAACATATCATGAAAACCTAAATTCATATGTTTGCTTATTAATCAACAATGACAACACGAGATAATGGATTGTTTTCGTCAGAATTTATTCAAAAATCCTTTTTAAAAACATATTTGAAATTTATGGTATTTAGTGTAATAATGAAAACAATAGGAAGAATAACAAAGCCAGAAATTAGACGTGACTGAGTTAAATTTGAGATTTATCGTATGAGTGTTTATATTTTGTTATATTAGCAATTAAAAATAATAAAAGTATTTAATTTATATATGTCCTTTTAATAAATGTCACATTTAAAATATTTTTGTTTTTTTTTAAATCTTTACACAAAAAACCAAACGCAGGAATAAGTACATAAAATAGTCCCGAATGCATTTAATTTGTGCAAGCTATTAATATTGCATGTTACAACATAAAAAAATATGAATGAAGATAACAGCCTATTTTATCATGTATTCTTGTAATGAATTGATTGAACTGTTGATATTATTAAAATTAATTAGCTTCATGAAACAATTGAAATTGTACAAATTTTAATCTATGTTCTTTTTATTTTATTCCATATAACTTCGCAGTAGTACTTACGCCTACTTCAATATTATAAAGAATTTCAATTAAAAACTCTCTTTAAAGCTGATAGCTTTGCTTGTTAATTTCAATCACAGTAAATTCGCAACAATTTAATTGCTGTGTTAACATTACAGTTTTTAGTTTAAGGCCAATGATTTACGATTAATTAGGTAATTTGATAAGAAGCCTTGAGAGCCTTTAGATTTAAACATGAGAATCTCGACGATCGCAGGTTCAAATCCTGAGGTGGGGTGAGGTGTGCCTGAGCAGTGAGCACACACCTCTAACTTTTTAAAGTTATGTGCGTATTCACAAAGAGTTATCACTTATTTACTTGTTTTCACGATGAAAAAAAAACATCGTGATGAAATTTTCATACCTAAATTTCTTAGGTGGGTCCACCACCCCACACTAGGCCAGCGTGGTGGACTAATGCGTAAACCCTCTAAGTTGTTGTCGGTCTGTGCTCAGCAGAGGGGCGTGTATAGGCTGATGATGATGATGAGGCAATTTTATTCCAACATAACGACTTCTTATTTATTTTCGTCGAGGTTACACCTGATTTCGGTGTGAAATGAGTCTATTAGAGACGGTGGTAGATCAAGCAACGCTCAGTATACACAATGAAAAAAACACAATGAACTTGTATGCTAATTAAGCAGAAATCATTTGCTCACCGTAAAATTACTTGTTGCAAAACAACTGGATCGCGCGCTTATTTTGAAATCGTTGCCGGTTTTTTATTACTGCGAATGAAAATTTATAAGTTCCCAAGAATATAAGGTATTATTAACAGTTTATCTTTATAATTAAGGATAGTATAATCAAGTATTTATGTGGTGGAACACGCTGTTATAAAATCGGGACTGTGTTATAAACAGTTCAGCTCGACTGTGGTAAAACCACTGCTTAGAACCTATTTGGAATACGTTTTGTAAGATATCATTTATACTTCGATTATCCTTGTAAAGAAGGAATAACGCCCTTATTTATTGTGCATTTTAATTGCTATTTGCCACAAATACAATGCGATCCTAAGGTCTCGGATCGGGTGAAGTATTGGGTTTTGACTAAAATTGGGTATTTTCAATAAAATATCTCAGTAGTAGCTAAAAGCGTAGTCGGGAAGCCCGTGGAAGCCCGTCACGTGGAACTAAAAACAATAGACTAAGAAGGTCTCCTATCTTACCACACATCCGCCTCTGTAACTCTTGTGCTACAGGATCAACAGAGTATTGGCCCTGAGCACTGAAGCTCAGTGAATCTAAGACAACCTAATTGGTCATGATTCTGCAACGAAATTAATCAGAAAAAATATGTAGCAGGAGTTGGAAAACAAAGAGTTGTCAGCTAAAAGTAAACATTAAATCGTCATTAAGTAGTCAGTAAATCGTTGAAAAATACTTATTGATTAATCGTAATCCCAACTGTCCCAAGATTATTTCGCGTTTAATACCAAGCCAATTACTGATGTCCATAACCCGGTGTTTTAATGAGCCCTTGCTAGGCCCACATGGTAATCAAAGGGAACGTTGTCATTTTGATTTATAGCGCCGGTGAAAGGCGCACCCGACCAGCTCTGCTTTCAACAAATTGCTGCCAGCCGTACCATTCCTGTCCGTGAATGTATTAACACCGAGAAAGGGTTCGCGAATTCGTATTTGATATTAGGCTAAAGCAGTGATGGCTTGAGCAGTGATGGCCTCGAGGTTTGGGCGCGCGGTCGAGAATCTCGGCGGTCGCGGGTTCGAACCCCAGGCACACACCTCTGACTTTTCGAAGTTATGTGTGTATTCACATTGAATTATCACTTGCTTTAACGGTGAAGGAAAACATCGTGATGAAACCTGCACACCTAAGAGTTCTTAGGAATTTCTTAGGTGTGTAGTCCGCCAACCCGCACTAGGCCAGCATGGTGGACTATGGCCTAAACCCTCTCTATGGTAGAGGAGACCCGTGCTCAGCAGTGGACGTATATGGGTTGATGAAGAAGAGAAGAAGATTAGGCTAAAGATGACTGCTATGCACTAAACTACTGTGTAAGGTGTTTTGAGGCGTAGAGTTTTGATGAATTTTTTATGTACACTTCATCGTTATAATCATTACTTACCTAAAGTCCTACTGTTGGGCATGGACCTCCAATGACAGGATTTAGGATGGCCATCCCGGTGGCCTAGAGCGGGTTGGCGGATTCCACTCTGAAGAATTTCGCTCGTGCGCAGTATTAAAAATGTAGAGTCTGATGATATTAAGAATTTATCCGTCTATGAAGACGGATATCACATTTAGAATCACCCAAATTATTCCAGTAGTTTAAAGGTGAATGCATAATAAACAGAGTTACTTGAGCATTTACAAGTCACCGCATAGACGTCTCATGACTATGACTTAGCAAGCGGAGTTCGTTCTAAATAGAGTTGCGAGAAAGATGACGATTATCTCCGTTGAACCAATTATGTCAGCCTGATTAGACGTGCCGCGCTCTTGCATGTAATATCATGACAGTTCTTAGAATTTGACGGTTGCATTTTCTTCACAGATAGTCAGGTTTCATCCAGGGATGTTTGCATAATTTTTTTATTTTGAAATCAGTCCACGACCTCCGGAAAATTGTCAATGTATCACAGATTATTAAGTCTAAGTTTTCATTTAAGTATAAAAATAACTAAGGTCCTTTTTTGTGTGAAAAAACCTATTTCCTTAACTGAAGTCTTCGAACTGTTTTTTTTATTAGCAAATAACACACATGATAATGACAAGATGATTCAGGATTTAATCCTGCAGTTTTTATTGACATTTAAAATCAGGAGCATCTGCGAGTGCGTTTACATCGCTGGGGCAAAAACCTGGAACAATTAGACCTTGAACTTGTTCTCTAGTATTTCCGTATGATCTTTTCTTTTGTTATATGTGTTCTTCATACAATACTAATTACAGTAGATGTGACGTGCGACTAAGCAGTCCAGGATTCGATTCACGTTAATTATCTAATGTCTCGTTCATGATTGTTTATTGTGGCGTCAGAATACTATTCTTTTAATTGCCATTTTAAAATAAAAATAAACACTATCATTCAAAAATTTCTAAGGAAAACTAGGATTTTTGACTTCTACAAAAGAACAGCCACAGCTTCAGGAATTTGTGATCTCGATTAACTTCAATTTTGATATGTTTTTTTACCATTCAACCCGCCATCCCATACTATCGCCAATACGTTATAATCATGAATGCCAAGCAGTCTGGCAGCGTCGGTTATCGAGTCCGGAGCCGCGACATTGTCTACTGTAGAAACTCCCAGTAAAAACTACATTCTAACGAGTTTCTACCCGATTGCCAAGTTGAGCAAGTTACGCCGGTCCGCTGCGATTCATTATACATTAATCATGGGGTATATTGTTTTATGAGTATTCGCCAGTTTATAGGGTATAAAATTTTATTAGAAAAAAACGTTGTGATAGCTTTGTTGTGTGTAATTGGAATGTAAGGCAGAGATCTGACTTTTAAAGTTTATAAGACCACAACATTGTTTGTGTTGATTTTCTTCCTTTGTAAGGACAATGACACTTACAGAAATGTCAAGGAGTGAAGTCAGCGTACTTTATTGACGGCTTCAAACGGATTCCAACAGACAAGCGACGACATTCGTCTCCATACAAAATACTGTCTATTTTCCAACTAATCATATTTAGCTGTCCTCAGTTTTTGACTAAACTCCTTGAGAGCTACTTATTTCCTATAAAGAGCTTATATTGTTTTAATAAATTATATACCTATCAAGAGGAGACATAAGAAATATCATCAAAAAAATTCTATCACCCCAAATTTCGAATAGGCGCATGCGATGCATTTCGAAGTTTGACGGCCTTCAACGGGAGTTTTAACGGGTCCATTTCGCTTGTACATTCCGCGCGCCGCCGACAGCGGAAATAATAAACCCGTTTACGTCCTACCAATGAATCATATGCAATTTGACATTAGTATAAACAATACTATATTACGCCGAGGACGAGCGCCTAAAACTTGGGGCAATTCTTTACTAACGTCATGTTACAGTCGAATTAGGAGACCACACAACGGCCTTAGCACGATTGATAACTTTTGCGTACTTTGACAGCCCCGTGGCGCAGTTGGCGAGACACCTTGCGAAACGATAGGCTGCGGGTTCGATACTCGCACCGAGACAAATATTTGTATGATCCTCAAATATTTGTTTCGGATCTTGATATTTGTAAGACCAAAAAGTCTTTCATAGTCTCTGATACCCACGAAACAGGACTTGTAACCTAGTGTAGGATCAGAGCTATGTATGTGATTGTTGCGTGTATTTATTTACTTCGTTGCGGGAAATAGCTGGTAACTTATAAAATGAGTAAAGTAATTATAGGGCATTTTACTAGCCCAGCTATACTTATTGCTATGCTTGCTAAAATGGAACATTTTTATGGCACGTAAGATAGCCCAATACTTTGTAGACTCGATTAATAGGATATATAACACAGGAACATAAATGGACTTCTACATACTTTATATAACATTACTTTAATCTTGACTACCGCGAAAGAATACGCGAAGTTAAACTACTGTTTTTATTGTAATCATAATTCGACGAATTGCTTTTTTGACGTAATAAATCAGTAACAATGGCTCATTACATGAAAAATAATTGGTTTCAAGTATGCAATTCGACAAGGAATAAAACAAATAATTAGTTTATCTTTTTAATTTCTCTCGGTATTCAGGTTTTTATCATGGAACATCAACGTTGTCAATTGATTTTGACTAATTATTGTTTATTACCGGCACGGGAAGATTACTGTTCCTAGTATTATACCAGTATTACCTGAATAGAATATTTTAGTTGTGGGGACCAATCCGTACTAGTCCAGTATGACGGACTAAGGTTGAAGACGAGGCCCGTTCCCAGCAATGGGACGTACTCGTATATGGGCTAATAATTCTAATATTTTTTTATTTTATTGTTTCATAGGTCATCAAAGGTAACTGGACATATTTATACCTACTTAATTCGTCGTAGTGTTTATAGAACATTTTTATTTTTTTATTTAATAATATTCCAGGAAGAAAAGCATACTCCCTTATGTCCGTTGTTGGTTCTAAAACCATTAACTACTTTTCTTACCGTTACACTAACTTTCATTTCCCACAAAACGGTCACAGGTTGTAATAGGGTCATATCCGATATCTACGTATGTATGATATAGTATCTCCGAAACTTGGATATCAGTCCTATATTACAGAATTTCCTAATGAAAAAACAAACAAATAAAATTATTCTTGACCAGCGATCTCGAGATCTCAAACAAACTTGGGTCACGAGACCACGTGACAGCCTCGTGGTATCGTTCATAAAACTATTACAATTTTGTGTACTATTTTTCTTCTTTCTTCTTCTTCATCAACCCATGTACGCTCACTGCTGAGCACGGGTCTCCTCTACCATTGAGAGGGTTTAGGCCATAGTCCACCACGCTGGCCTAGTGCGGGTTGGCGGACTACACATCTAAGAAATTCCTAAGAACTCTTAGGTGTGCAGATTTTATCACGATGTTTTCCTTCACCGTTAAAGCAAGTGATAATTCAATGTGAATACACACATAACTTCGAAAAGTCAGAGGTGTGTGCCTGGGGTTCGAACCCGCGACCGCTGAGATTCTCGACCGCGCGACCAAACCTCGAGGCCATCACTGCTACAGACATTACAGAATTGCCTAATGGAAAAAAAACAAATAAAATTATTCTTGACCAGCGATCTCGAGATGTCAAACTTGGGTCACGAGACCACGTGACAGCCTCGTGGTATCGTTCATAAAACTATTACATTCGTGTACTATTTTTATTGTTGTTTTTCTCACGCCATAAGTGAGTGCAAATTGTCCACGTGTTCAGTAGAACGCTGCAGGCGCTATTTAACTGCAATTTGCCAATTAGTGTGTGAACAGAAACAATGATCATCGCAAGTGGTTAATTACGTACGTTTAACTGTACATTAACTTGAAAGCGATCCTCGTTTGTTTTCTCGTGTTTTCCACAATGACGCGGCTGGGTTATTTAGTGTTTATTTATAAGGGTAAAGCTGTGTGTACGAATTTCTTGTTATGCCGCCCATACACGGTACGATTTATCTGTACGACCCGTCGCGTCAAACCGATCGAAACGACGAATCGATGGTGTATGTCAAGATCGTTAACGATTTACTTTGATAAATGTATTAACATTTTTGATGCGATCAATCATCTCCATTTTCATCAGATCGATCGTACAGACGAATCGTACCGTGTATGGGGCCCTTTAGAATTGTCTCTTTGGTCCCGAGACAGAAATAACACACAAGAAACACGGTCTTAAACAGAAGTTTAATCACTTGATCACAGCCTGTATATTTATGCCACGGAATTACGGCCTGCCTCGTGGTCTCGTGTTACATATGTGCCGTGCGATCTAGAGGTCCTGGGTTCGATTCCCGGGTCGGACAAAGTGTTATTGGGTTTTTCCATTAGAAAATTCTCAGTAGCAGCACGGAGTCTGGAAATGTGCCCGAAAAACGGCAATAGGCTCGCCCCCTATTACGTGGGACTGATACATACCTGGCGAAATGTGGATGCAGAAATGCATCTCTGCCTACCCCTTCGGGGAATATAGGCGTGAGGTATGTTTGTTTGTTTGTTTTGGAATTAATGAAAGTTTTTTTTGGATAGATAATTTTTGTCTATACTACGCTTAGAAGCAGAACGAACATAATTAGGACGTAATTTAAAACAGTCGATCAAGAATATCAAGCTGGCTGTCGGAACAAGAATGAGTTAATTATTGCTATATTAATTAGCATAACACAAACATATTAAATTAACGACTTAATTTGAAAACTATGTTACCGCTACGTGAATAAATTTTATATACACAATTAAAGTAAGCTGTTTTAATTCTAATTGTATAGTCTAAAGACGAAGAAGAAGGTTCGAGATGCTATGACTTATAAAGAAATTCTTACGAAAATCATCTTTCGCGAAACATCACTAAATTTCATTATTCCGTTTACAATTAGAAGACACGCCGTAACATTACTAATGAATGACTTGTTTCAATACTTATCAAAACTAACATATACCTATACAAAATTGCAGTATTTCAAATCCAGTAAGAAATAAACTGCGGTACAATACGACAAAAACCGTTCAATTCCCACAATGTCTGGGTTATGTTACGGCCCGCCGCACAACTATGCACACTGCTTCATTTGATGTGAGCATTGTCCTCAACAGATATTATGCTATCTGGACATTTTCACAATTACCATCAAGGCTTATTTCCTGTTCAGAATCAAAGTCATGTTGACTGAGGACACGGTTAAGTATGATGTTCTAGTTATACTATGCATACATATGTATATAAATATGTTTTAAGGCTTAGAGATGTAGATAGAAGACGTAAGATGATTGATGGATGTCTAAGGTAGCTTAAAAGTTTCATAAGAATGAGTGATGCAGTGCTATAGTTTTTTTTATTAATTTAATTTAATAGCCGTGGTAAAATTTAAGTTTCTGACCCGATAGTTAGTTATCGTTTTTGATTGTCTTGCTTATTCTCAAAACTAGCTTGGAGGACCGTCCACAGCAGTGGGAAGTGTGTAAGCTGACTATAATGATGATGAGTTACTAAGCTTCGAAATAGCGGTCATTCTTGTGAATCTTGTATCTCCAACAAACTCACCCACAATAGGTACTACTTGCGAAAGAAAATCACTTTTCTTCTGAATCTCTGGTATTAAATAATTTACATTCTATTCCAACTTTATAATTGGGAAAATAATTTTTATATTTTGTACTTAATCTTGATTCAACCAAGACAATGCTTCTTTAATCAATGTATACAATTTGTTAAAATGAATTTTGGAACTTGTTACATGTTCAGTTGTCAATTTAAAAGTAATTTGTCGTTTACAAGAGCCTGTTTTATAATTATGAATGTAATTAACTAAAACTAATGTGTGAATTGTATAATAATAGAATAACAGTAGTCCTATTAACTAATTTGTTTGATGCACGCTTCAAAGAAAACGTAATATTTGAAGATTAAATTACTATTTAATTTATAAGAAATAGAACACATTTAGTTCATTTAATTAGTTAACTTTGAAATTATTAATATAAAAATACATTTGATTTTACCGTTCTCTTTTTAAAAAGATGCTGTATGCAAATGTATTATATGTACAAGAATCTCGACTTTAACCAACTAAAGTGTCTACAATTCTGTCTGATAAAGAATCCTAAAATGTACAAGTTTAATTTCAGCTCTTACTTTGACCATTTCATTTTCATTGAAATATGTAATGAATATTTCTTAAGAGCTACATACTTCATTCTTCTTTCTTTTTTACGAGCCACTCTGTTAACTGCTCTATATTTTTTGTGTCTCGGAGCTGTATACCAATTTAAAAGTAGTAGGTAAAACGTTGAGTAATCTTCCATTTGAACCTTATTATACCTCATTCACGATAAGTTGATTCTTTTGGCAGATGTCAATTTTTCTGAGACATGACTTTGAAATAAAAAACGTATTATTTTATTATTTTAATGATTTGATAAATATAAAAAAATACATACAACACAAAAGTCCCTAAAGATATAAGCGTTATCCAAAAATTTTGAGACTTTATTGCTTTAAAGAAAAATTAAAATAGGAATACTGAAACTAATTGACGTTTGTATAATGTTACATCGGTCGGACGGAAAGGGACGTAACATCGTTCATATCGATATCCACGTCGATAATTTTACTGAACACTATGATGATCATGGCTGTGCTCCAGTTTCTTAATAAAAAAAGTTTTAAAGATAAAACTATTTAATTTTTCAACCTTAATTTTTATATACTGCGTTATTTTTGGACCTCCTGTCAACTTAAAATAGGTTGTTTAGACCATGAAACAACTTTTCCAAAGAAACATGGGTCGAAACGTGATAAGTAATTCGACCCTCCCATAGAAAACTGCTCACGTGGCTGATTTCGTGTAGAAGGTCTGAATTTTTTTTTCACTTTTCGATCCGTGTTTCTTTGAGGAAGTTGTTTAAATTTGCCGGGAGGTCTAAAAATAACCCTGTTATATTAAATAGGTACTTATTATGACACACCATCGCTTATCTAAATAATGTTTTACATGTCGAAAGTAATAAAGAATTTCACACATAATGCAGTATTTTAAAACGCAATATTTTTGAACTACTCGATATTTTCTGTTTCCCATCATTAGTCGATATGCCAAAAGAATCAACTTATCGTGAATGAGATATAAAGAAATGAGTGAATCTATGAAATCTATTCCAAAATTTTGGGTTTAGAATAGTTTTTCGTTATATATTTTATTATCTAACCAATGACGCATTTCAAAGTCTCAACCAACTTCATACAGAAGCTCAAGTAAATCCATGCAGTATTTTGCATGCAGTATCAACAGTTATTTTTGTATTAATTATAAATAAAATATTTTTAAATAATTTAATATGTTCTGAAATATAACAAATTAGGTTGCTCGGTTATATAACAATAAAACTAAGCATTGCGCGGAAGAATAAATTAATACCGAGGTACTTTTACCTCCTGTTGTTAGCCTTTACGCTCAGCGACTCCGAGGCCCAGTGATTGGATGGTAATGTTCGTTGCAATTGTGAATTCCTATTGTTTAATCGTGACTATATTCACTGAATTTTTAATAAATTTTACCACGATTCGGATCTTTCTGCAGCTACCATTTAGTTGATCCGATGGTTGGTAGTTGGCCTTTCCGTTCAACTAGAACTCAAGAGTATGATGCCGTGTTTGTTCTGGAATTTTTAGGCGATATTACTTTTGTATTGATTTTAAGGATGTTTTTTTTTTTTATTTTAAGCTGTTTTATAACAATAGTAATACAGACGATAATGATAATAAACTTTATCAGTCGGAATTTTTTACTTTTGTAGTCAACTTTTTAGTTTGTTTAGTACAAGTTAAAAAAATCCAAGAAAAAATAAAATTTACCCAATATATTTAACTACACATTCATTATTATCGTTATAATCCCGAAAAAGTGGAGTTAATTAAAATGGCGGCTGATTCAAATTGGCGCGTAAAACGTCAATAAGTATCCGGCTCGTAATCACTAGAAAGCACCGGCTTTATTAAAAGGTTGTGAAACAGGCCAGACATCATTATGAGCTTGTTACTAGTTATTTGCATAACAAAAACGAGATCTAGTAATCAAGTGCAATGCAGTTTTCAAGGTCGTAGGCGTCGAGTATCCACGATTGTCCAACCTTCCGACAATTACTCCACTTGCTTAATAAATGTGTGTATGCGTGCATGTAGGGTCAAAATAATATTTTTTATAAAAATAATAAAGATTTTGTAAACACATAATAATTGGTGTGATTGAACTGGACTTTTACTGTAATGTTTCTAAAGTGGTTGCCGTGGAAAAGCAAAAAAACAAGTTGATTATATTTTAATATTTTTTTAAAAGCACTTGATAATATCCTGACTTTTCTTACTTCCAATAATCGCCTGTTTAGATTAACAATGCTTTATTATAGCTTTGTTATTTTTTATGTTTTAACACCTTTTTTTATAAAATCCTTTTAACAGACAACACTGGCATTCCAAAAAAAAAAAGAAAACAACCTCACATTTCAAAATCTTTTTTGTCGCCAGTATTCCTGATACCGCAGAGATGGGTGATGGCCATAATGGGTTTCCTGGCGGTGGCCAACGCGTACACGATGCGCGTGTGCCTCAACATCGCCATCACGCAAATGGTTCGCCGGCACTCGCGCTCCCTCGAGTACGACGAAGGCTCCTGTCCTGGAGATGTAGAGGAGATCGTGTCTATGGATGACGTTGTGAGTACCGTTACTATATTGCACACATACATAGGTACATACATAAACTTAAGCATGTGTTCCCTGATGCAGTAGGCGGAGGTGCATTTTTTCACCAATATTTCGCTGGTCATTTATCAGTTTCGTAAATACCAGTCTAAGTTGCTACATTTTTAAAAAAAATTGCTTGTTTAGTCGCGTATAAGAAGCTGTACGATAGGAACGACTTGTGGTCCCCCGTCTGAAAAGTTGAGTATTTTGATTGGGAAATTGCCTTCAATTGAAATGTATTGCATAATAATAAGACATATAATTAATGATTTATAATAATTCACAATGCAGTAATTGCAAACATAGGAAACCCGTAAAAATGAATAACACATGACGGGTAAATGACAGTCGAGAATGTAAATATGAAATTCAACATATGGTGTAAAATAAAGAATAAATAAATAAAAAATATTAATAAGCTTGATAGTAATAGAGCGCACCAGAAACGATTACCCCCAATATTGTTTTATTTAGATTAAATGCTTTATGTATGCTATGTATATTTAAAACACTATGAATTATTTTCATTGTCCCAACGCCCATAACTAAACCAATAAAAAAATCTGCATCACCCAAATATTATCGCGCGCGGGCATCGAACTCGTAGTCATTGTTCAGTGCAATCGGCAGCTGTGAACTGTGAAGTTTGTTAACCTTGGAGCAATACCCTAGCCTAACGAAATTGCACAAGACATTTCGTGATAATGCCGCTCTGCACTCAATGATTCAGTCTTTTTGAGAGCAAGAAACAATTCCGCCAGAGCTTATTTTCTTATTAATAAAGAGTGCGATTGAATAGCTTCAGTCCTTTCTATAAGTGTCCATACCAAAGTCCCTACCTATTGTTTAAACATGGCAAAACCACAAGCTTTGAGCTACCCATAAAAAGCCACAGAGTTCGGTATTGATTGAAAAAGTTATAAGACATAAATGATTACCACATTTTCTAAATTCTATTCCATCTTAGAAATACATTTTGACCATCAAAGTTTTTACCATTTACAAGTAGCTATTTACCTTAATATGATTCTTTTATAAATCGGGTGTACCAGTGGATAAATTTACAAGTACATTAAGTTAAACACTCTTTAGACTATACACATATTAGCCAGTAAGAATCGAAACCACATTTTTCGAAGTCTCCTAAGCTCCGAGTTAATTCTATCACCAGCCCACATTACTAAAGTAACAATTCCCTTCCAGGATGCCAACAGGTTCGACTGGGATGAAGAGACACAAGGGATCATCCTCAGTGCCTTCTACTACGGCTACATAGTGACCCACCTGCCTGGTGGAATGTTGGCTGAGAGGTTCGGAGGGAAATACTCTTTAGGCTTCGGAGTACTGAGCACGGCATTCTTCACGCTACTGACTCCATGGGCTGTCAATGTCGGTGGAGCTACCGGCCTTATTATATTGAGGGTTTTGGAAGGACTTGGTGAGGTAAGCTGCAAAGACACAAAGCAAACAGTTGATAAATTCTAGATTAAGTACTGATACGAGTGTCAAATTATGCAAGTCAAATTCTACCATAGAATTTTCAGCGTCGTATTTGTAAGTAAATTATTGTTTTAAAAAAGTTTTTTCTATGTCCCTAAAGCTTATTAGCGTGTAGCAATCAAACTCTATTTGGGTTGGATTCAGGCTGGCTTTAACCAAATGCTATATTGGGTTTTTATATCATACTTTTTTACTAGCTCTATGTTTACGAGTAGTTATTCTTCATTTTACTATGCTAGTACATCAGAACTTCAAACCATACATGCTGAAAGTTTACGTAAATAGCTATTCACACCATTCTTATTAAAAAATAGTTCAAATCCTGCCTTACATTCTATAGCCATAACCATAATTATCACAACATCACACGAATATTTCTTAAAGCTAATCAACTAATAATCATATTTCTGCAGGGCACAACATTCCCAGCGTTAAACGCAATGCTTGCAAGATGGGCGCCAGTATCCGAGAGAGGAAGGATGGGATCTTTAGTCTTCGGAGGAGCTCAGATCGGCAACATAGCTGGCACGTACCTATCAGGCTTGGTGATAAAGGAGACTGGGGAGTGGGAGTCAGTGTTCTACCTGTTTGGAGCTGTTGGCATCTTCTGGTTTATACTTTGGGTGAGTAAATTTTTCATAATTGTTCTGGAATTATTGGACGTCCACTTTGGAGACGGATCATTTCTAAAATGTTCGATAGTTATGTGTTCAAGAAGTAGTGGTAGGGTCCTTGTTGCGGTTTGAATTATTGAAGAAGCATTAAATGCTAATTAAATGATAGCTAGTGAAGAAGAGATATGGGAAAGGAGAACAAACTGGTGCTTTACCCAGCACAGAAATAAATATTATGTTACTTTCAATATCACCGCATATACAATATACATACTTCCACCTCCTGGCCACGAACCTCTACCGTTGAGAGGGTTAAGGCCTTAGAACACCTTAGAACTATACCGTTTACGTAAGATGGAATGGTTTTGGTGAACATGGATCACCTCAATCCGCTACAACTCTACAATTAGAAAAAATATAAGCGTCATTAATAAGCAATCATACCAGCTATTGCACCAATGATGTTTTTCATAATAAAATTATTTCCAGTCCCTGCTTTGCTACAACGATCCAGAATCGCACCCCTACATCTCGGACAAAGAGAAGAAGTACTTGGAAGAGGCACTGGGGAGACACCGCACCAGCCAGCCCTCAGCCATTCCTTGGAAACCTATCTTCATGTCAGTACCGCTGTGGGCCCTTGTGTGTGCTCAGGTAAGGATCTTAGCCCCGACATACGCCTTATCCCCCTCTCTTAGAGCTAGCGGAAGGTAGAGCCATAAACAGCTTTTCCCTCAAAAAAGAATAATGGGATTATTATCTTTAATACCGTAGACAGAGAAAACGTTAGTGAAACTCTGCCTATCTCTTTACAAAGGCCTAAAACCCTAGTTGAAGAGAAGGCCTGTTTCTGGCAGAAGGACGTTGATTGGGATGAGACGAAAAGCAATCTCTTCAGCTATACCTATAGAATAGTTTAATAGATAATACCTTACCTTTTCGAGACGGTCTGCAGAGACTTCATGCCACTAATAAGATCTTCCGCCCACTTTGATAATCAGATAATACCTAACATTCACTCATATAGATTTACTCTATTTTGGGATACGAGTTTCGTAGGTATAACGTTTACGAGAAATTTTTAGTTTCACCAACAACTAAACCTGATACAAAATTTATTGATTATGACTAGGATCTAATCAATAAAAAGCTTTGTCTTATTAAATAAGTAATATAGTTACTTGATTACAATAATCACTGAAAAAGACTAGTGTCTTTTCATGCTTAAATACAAATATTGACGTAAAAAGTTTATGTTTCACGTCATTCCATCTTAGTATTAAACCAGCCTTCGTCATACATTTCCGGAAGCACTAAATGCTGGCAAATGGTAAATATGTATCAACATGCGCTGTGCACGATTACTATTAACATTTACTTAAAGATAATTGCATTCAGAAAACGATAAACTACATGTTAAATATCACAGACATGTGTCAATAGAGTTGGATTAGAAAAATCGCATATGACTCATACGATTTCTTACTGTAATATGTGGCATGCGATCTAGAGGTCACAGTTCGATTTCGATTTTCTCATTTAGAAATTCTTAATACTTACACTAAATTCATACCCACTATTTTAATGGTCTTGAGTGTAAATAAATTTTATAATTTTAAATTTTTCATCATCAGCCACTGCTGGGCACGGACTCTCTCTACAACTGAGAGGTCACACTCTCAATTTTTGATAAACTAATCTCTTGTTCACGTCGTTATGTTTGTCATTCAGGATATTAACGTTTTATCCATTAGGCCAAATTATATTCGTATATTTGACTTTTATTAAGCAGTGATGGCCTCGAGGTTTAGGCGCGCGGTCGAGAATCTCGGCGGTCGCGGGTTCGAACCCCAGGCACACACCTCTGACTTTTCGAAGTTATGTGTGTATTCAAATTGAATTATCACTTGCTTTAACGGTGAAGGAAAACATCGTGATGAAACCTGCACACCTAAAAGTTCTTAGGAATTTCTTAGGTATGTAGTCCGCCAACCCGCACTAGGCCAGCGTGGCGGACTATGGCCTAAAACCCTCTCAATGGTAGAGGAGACCCGTGCTCAGCAGTGGGCGTATATGGGTTGATGAAGAAGAAGAAGAAGATTTGACTTTATGTTTTCTCGTAGCAAACAATGAAAAAAAATCACCAAATATTTTTCAATGCAAAAGGATCACGCATACATGTTTACAGATTAACCTTTTAGGGTGTTTGTCCGATGATACAAAAATAAGTTGTCCCCAATACGTCATGAGATATCATTTAGCATATCTCCGTCAGTATACATATTGACACGGGTTACCCCGCATAATGGTGTCGAAGGTCTTAAGACTCGTACTTAGGCATAACATTGTTATTAATGTCCGTTAACAATATTTTTGTCTTCTTCCGGGATCAGCTTTGTATCAATAGACTATTACATAAATCCTTTTAAATAATCAGTTTTATTTCAAAATATCACGTAAAGATTTATGTAACATGCGTCAATGCGTATTCAGTACTCTTTAGAGGAATATTTTAAAGGCTTCTCTCAGTTGTGTCATTATCGGCTATGAATAGGCTAAGGCGGTCAGTATAAAGCCAAGGCGCGTGTAAACAAGGCGTGTGGGTGTGTGTTTGACAGCCCCGTGGCGCAGTTGGCTAGAGACTAGCTTGCGAAACGAGAGGCCGCGGGTTCGATCCCCGCGCCGAGACAAATTTTTGTGTGATCCACAAATATTTGTTCCGAGTCTGGGTGTTTGTGAGACCGAAAAGTCTCTCGTAGTTTCTGATACCCACGACACAAGACTTGTATCTTTATGTGGGGTCAGGACTATGTGTGTGACTGTTGGGTGTATTTATTATTTATTAAAGTTATTTATGTATTTTCATGCATTCCTGCCTCTAAAAAAACCTTCTTCTATTGGGTCATATCTTCATTATGTGTTCAGTCTTTACATGCCCTCGTTACGATTTGAAGTGGTTTACCCTTAGCTGATCGCGTTTAGAAATTTCTCGTCGTCTTTAAATTATTGAAATATTCTATTTTTTTTTAACCCAAATTTAGCTGGTTTCCAAGCTACTTAATTTCTATTAGGTGAGGTTACAATTAAAAATATTAATCGAAAAATAGTCAAAAATGGTCATAAAAATAAAGTTAAAGATTAAATCTTAACCTTTGCGTCAGAAGTTTGTGGCTAAGATTGTAAAATATTGTTTTTTTAATTATTTCATATACATAACGCGTTCCTTCCTTCCTGCCACCTTGGGTCTTCTAAACGAAGCATGAAAGAGCGATTGAACGGCCCGGAGTAATTGTTCTGATCGGTGAAAGATAATTGCGTCTCTATAGACGATTTATACGTTCTATCTAGGCAAAGTTTTATTATTAACAGATGCGGTGCTATGGCAAAAATAACTTTTTTATAGATTTTTATTCGGAATTGGGGGAGGTCTACGTCTAGCAGAGGACAATAATTGGCTGATGATGAATCGGAATTCAAAACAATTAATTCAACAATCTTCACAACTGCTTACCAAAATATTTAAAGGCTTTAAAGGTTACTGATTGTATTCGAAGTTATGTGTGTATTCTGTTTGAATTATCACTTGCTTTAACGGTGAAGGAAAACATCGTGATAAAACTTGCACACCTAAAAGTTCATAGGAATTTCTTAGGTGTGTGTCCGCCAACCCGCACTAGGCCAGCGTGGCGGACTATGGCCTAAACCCTCTCAAAGGTAGAGGAGACCCGTGCCCAGCAGTGGGACGTATATGGGTTGATGAAGAAAGATTGTAATATGTTAATTTTTGAGGACAACTACATTAATGTGTACTTCACTAAATGTCGATTCATTTACAAGGTGCATAAAAAAAAGAATACGTTTTCCTAACAACTACATACCACGCGAATTCAATATATCTACATACTTGTGGTTGTTAGTTTTCTCTCACGGTCTTCATACCTATATACCTCCCTCTCTCAAACTGTCTATGGAGTTGATATAAACAAACCATCTTCACCGTAATCCCGATAATCAAGTCCTCAACTTCGCCTCTCAGATCGGCCACGACTACGGCTACTTCACGATGGTGACCGACCTGCCCAAATACATGACGGGAGTGTTGAAGTTCGACATTCACCGGACGGGCACGCTCGCCGCCCTGCCGTACGCAGTCATGTGGATCAGCTCCATCGTCTTCGGATGGATATGCGACAAGATGGTCAAGAGAAACTGGCTGACAGTCACTAACGCGAGGAAGACTTTCACTACCATTGGTAAGTGTAGCTATAGAGAAATATTCATGACATTATAAAGGATTAATGGGTTTTGGCTCAAACAGATATAAAAAATACTGTTTATATTTAAGCAGACTAATGTTAACCTTAACGTAGCTTCTTTTTAGTACCAAAATTCTGTTTTTATCCGTGACAAACCTTGAACTGCAGCAAATTATGGTTAAAAAGTAAATGTCATATTATACCATATTCTACTGCATTATGAGCAATATTCGTTCGTTTCTTGTCGATAGAGACTATTTAGAATACCTCTTTGCTTCTCTTTTCCCTTACCATCAATGGAGATGTAAAGTCCTTGTCATGATACATGATAATTCTAGAATAAGAAATAAATTATGATAAAGAAACTATTTAAGTGCATAACAAGATAATATAAAGAAAAAAACATAATGAACCGTCAGTCTTACGCATAAAAGGCAAAGAAGCGTGAAGTTGCAATATTTTAAACAATAAAATGAAGATGTTACATAATTAATGTTATTATATGTGTAATTGTATGCAGTTTTACGTGATAAAATATATACTCATAATAGTTATAAAAACATTATGCATTAATGTCTGAAATACACGGGCGTTTTATTAAAAATAAATCTAATAATCCGACAACCCGCTCTAGGACAGCGTGGTGGACTAAGGCCTTAACCATAACAACAGTAGAGGTCCGTGCCGAGCAGTAGGACGCATATGGGCTGATGATGAAATCTAATAGAATCACATTTTGTTACCTGTTGCCTATTTAGGTCTAAATTAAAACCTTTTTTTGTCTTCAGCTTCCGTAGGTCCTGGCATCTGCATGATCCTGGCCTCGTACTCCGGCTGCGACACGAACGTAGTAGTGATACTCTTCACAGCGTCCATGGGTCTGATGGGCGCCTTCTACCCTGGCATGAAGGTGAACGCGCTGGACCTGAGCGGCAACTACGCCGGCACTATAATGGCGATCGTCAACGGAATCGGAGCTGTCACGGGTATCATCGCGCCGTACCTCGTTGGAGTGCTGACACCAGATGTAAGTTTATTTGTTAGTATAATAATATAGGTACTCAGCCTACCCGCACTAGGCCAGCGTGATGGATTAAGGCCTAGAATCCCTTTCAATGGTAGAGGTGGTCAGCGCCCAGCAGCGGGACGTATAAGGGGTGATGATGATAATGATATCCAGCCTATCACCATCCACTGCTGAACGTAAGTCTCCCCAAGAAAGCGCCAACCATCCCGGTCTTGAGCAGCCTTACTCCATCCGTATTTGTTATTAGATTTATAATATAAATAGAAATTCAACGAAGTATATTTGTTATTTTAAAGTAGTATGCAAACTATGCACTCATAATCACTCCATTACAGCACTGACAGTCAGTTGTTTTGAAATCGCAAGTGCATCAGAAACGGCAGTCCATATTAGTACCTACCTTACTGTGTCACGTCAATCAATCCGATGTGACAACTAGAATGTCAGAATCTATGTAGATATCACGCTGTTGGGTAACTTGGCCGAGTTTTCTGATGACAAGGCCGCACATTTTCAACGGTCTGAGTAAATTGATTTACGTAATTTAGATAAGAATATAATGGATGCTTAGAAAAAATATTGCAGTTGAGCAAATGTTTCTAAAGATTAATTTTAATTATGAAAGCGAGGACATATGGATCGATTTTCTGTGTAAATTAGTAATATTATGTACGCCTAATTTGTTTTTTTTTCCTTTGATACTAATAGGCAATCGTGAGGCGTATAGTAAATTATTTTTACAATATGTTTCATTATAGCTCTTAAAACTTAATAAATAATAGCATAGTCACAATTTAGATATCACAAAATTAGAATAGGGTTATTAACAAAACTTTTTTTGCATACGTAAAATGAGGTTAACTAGTTCGTCTCTTCATCATTCTCTTGCCCTGCTCCCAATTTTTATTTGGTGTCGGCGCAGCATGTTTTGTCCTTCCACACATCCCTATCAGCCGTCATGTCTTCAGTCACGCCTTTCTCTTTCATATCTCCTCTCACGCAATCCATCCATGTTTTCTTTGGCCTTCCTCGGCTTGTCCATCCTTCATATTTAATGCTCATTACTTTTTTTCCAACATACGTTTCATCCCTTCTCATAATATGCCCATACCACGACAGACGGTGTCCTTTCAGCTTATCAATCACAGGATCTACTTTCAAACTTCCTCTAACGTGTTCATTCTTCACTCTATCAGTCAGAGTTACCCCATACATCCATCGCAACATTCGCATTTCTGCTGCATGCAGTCGTCTTTCGTCCGCCTTCTTCGTAGCTCAACACTCCGATCCATACATAACGCTGTCGTTATGTATGGTAAGACCTGTGTCTTATCATGGACTTGTTAACTAGTTCGTCTCTTATAAATTGAAAATATTAAAAAGAGGATAGAACTTTTCTTATAGATTATTTAAGCTATCTGTCATCTTCATAATACCTAAAATTTCAACAGACTGAGTATCACACACCTACATTTTGAGGCCATTTTATATTTTAAAATGTCTTCCACAGAGCACGCTGGTCCAATGGCGGTTGGTGTTCTGGATTGCTTTGGCGGTATTCATCGTCACTAACCTGGTATTCGTCGCCTGGGCCTCCGGAGAGGAGCAGTGGTGGAACCACACGTCCCAAGACCCAAAGAAACAGCAAGAAGTAGAAGCAGCTGCCGTCAAATCCGTAAACGCTGAAGTGAAATTGTGAACCCTGAAGAAGACACATTGGTTAAATTTAAAGAACGGAATGTTCTTAAAGGGAAAGCGAAAGTTGCTAAACGCTTTGACGTGAAGTAATGCAACCTTCTTCCTTTGTAAATATTTAAAAAGTTAAGTACAAAAATGTTTTTTTTTATTTGTCAATGGCAACTATATCTTCAGCCAGTGTTACGTGATATTAATTTAATCAGTATAATTCAGATGTTCGCCGTTGTGTTTGAGTTACAAAATAGTAATGTGCGTTTCCAAACGAGTATACTTATTTATTTTTTGAGTGTTTGATATGAATATGTCTTTTAATTCATGACGTACTATAAATCTCGAATATGTTATAATAAGTATTTTCTAATGCATGTGCAAAACAGGGAAAAAACAATTAAACCATAAACTGAAAATTAAAATTATCATAAGAAAGCTATTAAATAGTGGTACCAAAATATCACTAGTATATTTTTTCGTTTTCAGCAAGGCAATTTTAGAATCCAAGTACATTAGAAATAACTTTTAATTTTACAAAAATTTTGTTATTACATGTTTTGATAATCGAGTACAAATCTTCATTCCATTGTCTACCAAGTAGACCGCCCATATTGCCTTTTTGATCGCATGTTTTTTTCATAATAAAAATACTTAGAAAATTTTGTATACGACTAAAATGCGTACTAAATATACTTTGTATTTATTTAGTTGTAAGTTATGTTATGAACTGTATTAATTTTAGCATCGTAAAAGTATTAATGGATTGCGCCTGTTTAATGTAAATGTTCAATTTGAATTGTGCACCATTGAAATTATTGTTCACATAATTTTATATCTGCGACCGGTAGACAAGTAGAAACAAGAATAAATATAAAATCATTTTAAATACGTAAAATAGTCGAATTTATCATCGACTATTCAGAAATAAAGTATTTTGTAATTTGTAGAATAAATTCATCGCGTAAACTTCCAAAAAAATTTTGTATAACTTAATTACTCAATAAAACCGTCCCATTAAATTAAAAAAATATGTGATTGGAATGTTATGAACTAAAAAAAAATATTAATAGGTTCTACCGTGTCAAAGCTAGGTTTTATAAAATCAAAAATAAAACAAAGGCTGTGAACGATTATTTATTTTTAAGATTATCTGGTTTACACATTGTTATCGAGGTGCACTAGTGCCATTTCGTGAGATCTGTATTCTGTGGATTACATAAGTTAATGTATGCTTAGAAAAAAATGTATTTAATGACGTCACTCAAATCTCATGACGAGCCAAACTGACATTGAGACATCGTAGTACTAAATAGTACAATGTAAATGATATTTATGTATTAGAAATATTAATACTTATATGTTCCTAAAGAAATAATACAAAGTAGGATTTAAAAGTGAACAATGAAACTTTTTGGTATCATAAACTACAAAATAAACATTATGTATAGAGATTGAACTAAAACTTCTCATTTTGTGGCATGTAATAATTTCACAGAGTTCTGTCAGAAAAAGAATCTGTTATTCTAATTCGTAATTACACTTATATTTGTTAAAAAAAATATTAAAATCCAAAAGTAAAGAGTGATAGGGGGGAAGGATTCGGGTTTATGTTTATTTAAATAAACTTTTGGTTGTCGATGGTTAATGAATAAATTGTTAGTATTATTTCTTTAGAAACAAACATATACATAAACAATTAAAATACAGCGAAAGGACAGGCTTTCAATGACCAGAGAAAAAATGTACAATTTTGGTTTTTGTTTTTAAATAATTGTGGCATTATGTTCTACTGCCATTGCCTTCTTCACATTGCCAAAAAATAAATTGAAAACTTATCATTACCCTGCCATAAATACATGTCAAAAACTAATAAAGTTTTTTCTCTACTGCTAGAAGGTAAGATAAATTCGTAAATAATGTGCAATGCACTGAATATTTATAATATCTACTAATTATTAAGAGAATATTCCATGTATATATAGACAATAATTTCTAATAAGATCCAATAGGTTTTCCTCTACTGATGTTAATCGTTTGACACTACTGCATAGGAATAAAAAATCATAAAATATTTTAAATAGCATTGTGTCATTTTGCTTCTATGTAGCAAAGATACAAATAATAATAGATGCTGAAATAAATTAAATAGTTCATAATTTTGTACATTATTTTGTTAAATAAAAATAAGTTTATAAAATAATTTGATATTTTATTTCAATATCTAAGAGCATTCTAAATTAAAAAGCATTTAATGCATACCTTATAAACTTAATGAAAGATACACTAAAAATGTTATTTCTTGCATAAGGATTAAAAGTTCAACTTTTAATATTATGACAATTTTTGGCAAAGTTAAAATCAATATTATGAAGTTCTTGGCATAAAAATTTACTATCACCATTATAATCTTAAAAGGGTAAAACACCCAGTATAAAGATAGACACAAAGTAAAGTAAGTATGTGGTCACCTACCCAGGAGGAGGCATATATTCAATGGAACAGCTTCTAACATTACACAATTCCAAATCGTGATCATTCCACACACAAAACTAAAATGAACATTCAATCATACAAAGCTACGATTGGAAATCAAATATAAGTAATTTGTGAAAAAATGTGACATTGGAAATAATACAAAAGCTTGAATTATAAAAAGCAGTAGTTTCTTTAGTCGATAGTTGAAATTAATTTATAGTTTCTGAAGCGACATTTTATTATACATATTTTTAATTTTTAAAACTAATATTACCGGCATTAATTTAAAAGTGATGAAAGATTGAGCCACTCCTGTCTTTAAATAAAACTGTTAAGCAACATAACAATACAAGTTATGAATGTGCATATCTCTGAAGTACTTGTAACTTTCTCTGAATGACTTGTCGAAGTGACTTGCTTTATCTTGACTTAACATTTTACAATTTTTTAAGCTACTTAAATTTACTCTTAAACTCTACTAACATACAAAACATATAAACATCAAAAATAATACGACTTAAAACCAGCTTCACAGTACCCAACCATGATAAACTCTAAACACCTCCTCCGTCAAACCCTCAGAATAATTCCAGCACTGAAGGATTGCTGGAGTCGCTGAGGTCAGTTCTTTGGTTGAGTATTTGCAGGGCTTCAGCTGGTGATACATGGCGTATACTTAGTTTTGCGAGGGTCTCTAGACCTTGTATGTTGTTCTTGGCTAAGTTACCACGGAGTCGACGGGCATCGTCATAGTCCAGGTTTAGGAGTTTGCAGGCTTCGAGTAATCTGTGTTGTGGAAGTAAGATAAATGGTATAAAAAAATCTCCTTTTTGGCCTTATCCGATCACACAAACGCAAATGTAACTCCTGTGTTCCAGCATCAACAGCGGCATGCACAGTATATATCCAACATATACATAATATAAATCCAACTTTATTGTCGTCACACAACGATAACGTCAGAAAAAGATATAAAGGAGGAGTTGCAAAACGAGAAGTTGTATGTAAATGTACTTCCCTACCCAGCAAAGCGGTAGATAAAATATTTAACAAATTTTCTGTTACGAAAATAATTAGTCTATCTGATCTCAATACGGAGAGAATTGTACTACAGGAAAATGTATCAAAAACTGAAGCCTTACTTTGGCAGCTGGTTGACTTGCGAGGCGACCTTATTCGGCGGGGCGAACGCTGGAACCAGGTTCCTTTTCACATCGTGAGTGAACTGCATCGTGCCGCCGGTGTTGAACCAGCTCTCCAACACCACTTCCTAAAAATGAATGAGTTTTGTATTCGAAAATGACCTCACACTCAGCCTATCGCCGTCCACTGCTGAATGTAGGCCTCCTCAAGTAAGCGCCAATCATCCCGATCTTATGCAGCCCTCATCATTAGGTCATCCTGCACTACGTCTACGTAAGCGCGGTCTCCATTCTAACACTTGTCTGCTCCACCGAACGTCCGACCGAAAATAACCGAAAAACACATATAGATTTTATTTTTGTATATTCTTATTATCTACTCCTTTAATTACATTAAAACAAGCAATGTTTGGGGATGTATAAATTGCGAATTATCACTTTTCATTAACAAACAAAAAATGTATTGGAATTTTAAAATTTATACACTTTAATCCACACCTAGACAAAAAAAAATAACACGGCTGTATACCCAACGCCTTTGCCTTAACTTTTCCCTCAAACAACTATATTCTAACCTCAAACAGGTACTGGTCGAGCATGTGCGCGAGGTGCGCGCGCAACGTGGCCGCCAGTGTGGGCGCGAGCGCGGCGCCGGCCACACGCACGCGCACGCACAGCGCGCCCAGCGGGGCGCACAGCGGCGCCGACACGCACAGCGCGCGGGACTCTACTACTAGCAGCCCGTGCCATCTGGGGGGAAATACGGGGCATGTTATTACTATTCGACTCCTATTGTACAAGTTTTATTTAGACCGTAATCGGGAACTAAGGCAGGTAATAGGTGATTACAGACTCATTTGCGTTAAAAAAAATAGGTGTTTATATAGCAGTGATGGACTCAAGGTTTGGGCACACGACCGAGAATGTCGACGGTCGCGGGTTCGAACCACACGCACAAATAATTATCACTTACTTTAACGGTGAAGAAAAACAATGTGAGGAAATCTGCACACCTAAAAATTCTATAGGTATTTCGAATTTATTACGAAGTCCGGCAACCCGCACTAGCCCAGCGTGGTGGACTAAGGCCTTAAACTCTCTCAATGGTAGAGGACGCCTGTGCCCACCGTGACGTACATGGGCTGATGAAAAGAAGGTTTTAAAATATAACTATGTATGTAGTTGTAAGTAAAATTTAAAAAAATTATTATTTGTAGGGATTTTTTTTAATCTAATGGGCTTATTAACTTGCATTAGATCAGCCAAAGAAGGTTTCTGAGTTAGTGCGACCAATATTCAACAAGTGGCGCTATTATCGGCATATCGTTTAAAGCTTAAACATCTGCCAGGACATCATATTTCTTTTACATTTCCACTCGATACTTACTTCTGCCTCTTATACTCCCTAATCCCGGCCTTGAACTCGAGCAGTATATGCTCTGCCAGTGTGGACAGGCCGGCGTCCCGCATGCGCGCGAGCAGCGCCGGCGCCTCCGCGAACACGCCCGCCACCTCCACGTCCTCGTCCACGCCCAGCGGCTCCGTCACCGCCAGGTTCGCGATCGGGGATGACTGGGAGTGGTTGGATTGTCGTCAAAAATAGTTGCGATTGCATTATTTTTTCCTATTTGATCTCCTTCTCACTGGTAACGTGGGCTCTTTTAAAATTGAGAAACATGAAAAAATATATTTTATAAAGGTTGCCTATTTTGTTTCTTTTTGTCACAATAACGATACCCTAATATATTAATATTAAATATGACTATGACCCTATTATACATTTATAATAATAAAAGTCATTTTCAGGATATATTAAACATATTCATTACATTTAGCGGCGAGGCAACTTTTACCGCGATGAAAGTAAGGTTGATTAAAAAGTAACCCCCCATGATAGATTCCATAGCCGACTTTCCGTTTTAAATAAATATTACGAAGTTTGAAAGTGAGGTCACCACGTTGTACCATTTTTGATAGAACAAAATATTTGAAAAAACACTACATAATGAGGTGATATGTGCATGATACGAAAAAGCGTTTTAAACATGCTTCTAATGGGGAATGAAGCGTTCGTGAATCTACCAATTCTTATCGCCTAGACAAGATGATATCGACATAATATTTCAAATTATCGATAGTTAGAACAGACATTATCGATTCATTTCGATACTATCGATTATTCGATTTTGATCGATAGTACGTCTTATCGATTAGATATAATCGAATAAACGTAAATAATCGTGTCATACTGTTCAGATTTTTCTTATCTTTCTATCGATAGACTGTTTCAAACCCTACATCTTTTTCCTGAATACCCCTCCGTTTTCTCCTAACAGCAGACATTTATTTTTAAACCACAGACTGCCAAATACACTTACGCAAGTCAAAATACATCGATTCATTTAAGCAACGATTATTATTCTGCCAGTACATTTAAACTTATTCGCACAACATCAAGTCACATGCTGAAAGGATAACTTACGGTCCACCATAAAGCCGTATAGATGTCCTAGCGGGCATTCGATGCAGGCGTCGTTTGGAGGCGTGGTATGAAAACATACATCGATGTAGACATGGTACCAACATTATGTAAAAAAATAAACCAAGGCTGCCAACCGTCTATGTAATAAAAATGAATATTTCTCCCTGTAGACACATGACTTGACTTTCTACTTACATCATCATGCATTGACGTTAAATTGTCACGATAAAAACTTACTAATTTTAACTTACATATAAAATATTTTTGCGATAAAACAGATTAACCCTTCATAGTATTTAACATACTTTAGCAACACACTCCATCTAGGTTTACTTGACGTTTCCACACTAGTCGTCCTTTAATGTTCTGTGCAATGAAAGGATTGTTAGTAAACTATGAAATGAATGGTGCAACACAGTGAATGTCTCAATACCAAGTATAGGAATAACCACCTATCTAAAACAGTTTTTTAATAAAATATGGACAAGTTACACACTAAAAAATTCGAGATTTAATTTAGATTTTGAAACTATACTTGATTATAATTAAGTCCTGGATTGCCTTTGGACTACATTTTGTATAATTGCCATTTGACAGCAAAAGTGTATTAGATGCCAAAATTTAACATTATTTAGCGATTTTAAATATTTTTATTTGGTTTGGAATCATCTTATAATTCTTTATGTCGACCTATGCATCGAATAAAGTTATATGTGCTTTTGCACAACTTCTCTTTCTCAGCGATTTACACTTAATTGGGCACAAAATTATCAGTAAATTTTTATGTTTTTCAAACAACAACAAAATTTATGATCATTATTACTTTACTAGTGCAATATATAAACAATTTTAACTTTATTATAGACATAAAAAGTACTTTGGTATTATAGTCATAAGTAACCTTATTCTATGCATAGGTCGATGTAATGACCAAAACCAATTATAACAAAGACAATACTCCATAACTTTTCAGTATTTGCGACATTCCCTGATACCTAAATGAGTAGATACTAAGCTAAAAACAGCACAAATAGAACATTTTACTCACAATATCGATCTGACTGGGATCCGTTATCCGCGAGTTTCTGCGCGTAATGGCATTAATAGCTAATTTCTTAGCGCGTTGCTCCACTTCGTTCAAAGATAATGCGTCTTCCATATCGTTATCTGAAAAAAAAATGATTTAAATATTAAGGGAATGTATAAAAAACGGGAATAGGAAGGTTATCCACTTTCAGAATTAAAAAAATACTTTTTAAAAAAGTAAAAAAAAATGTGATCCGAAATGGTATTGCCCTATATAAAGCACTACATACATACACTTGTATGTAGCCAGAGGTGCATTTCCGCACCCACATTACGCCAGGTATGTATATTGTATAAGCCTCACGTAGTAGGGGGTGAGCTAGGAGCCTATTACCGATTTCCGAGCAGATTTGACAATTATTAAACAAATTTGCCCCATGACTTAGAGCCTGTATGAATGAAGATCAATTTCAGTACCTGTTTTGTTCTTCTTCTCCTCATGTTCTTCGCTGTCTTCATCCTCATCAGAGCTGGAGGAAGAAGAGGAATCCTCCTCATGCTGCTGATGCGTGAAGTGTTGGAATTGACGCCTGTAGTAGTGCAGTTGCAGGTAATGCTGCAAATAATGGAGGTGTTACAAATACTTCCATTGTAGGTGATACAGATTTTGTCAGTGGTATAAGGATCCATAGAGAATTTGCATTTAAAGAGGTATACGTTTTCATGGCTTAGTTGTAAATTTATCTACATTTGCTTAGCTATTTATTCCAAAAAACATGCTTACTTTCACATTTAACTTTACCAACGTTAAAAATTGTCTACATTTCCTACTACTCAAATAAGAAAAATCGGTTATGCTTTCATTCTAATAAGAAACATACAAATATTATCAATTATCCGCTGACATATCGTACCTTCGGTAAGACAAGGGTATAAAAGGCAAAAATTCTTAAAATGAGTTAAATACGCCAATGTGTTTTAAAACCACCCAATTATCTGGTAGAACAAAGTCAATCATTTATTAAAAATGCAATTGTGCCCTTGTCTCACCGGGGGTGCGATATTATAGATGGAGAAATGGGACATCACTGGATCTGTATCCAGTATCTGTAACAGTTTTAGAAGGTCGGATTGAAAATATACGGAAATTTTTTATTTCCTTGAGTAGACATCTTTTGGCTGATGGCGATGATATTGATCAACTGCATAGTCTTATTGTAACTCTGATGAAGATGATAGGACTTAAAACAACCAAAGATTACAAATATAACTCACCAGTGAATGCGCCCATTGCAGCAAAACTGATCTGGTGTAATGCGCAGCGTTGATGATTGCGGTGAGTGGGTGCGCGCCCCCCGTGCCCCCTACGCCCCCCGTGCCTCCTACGCCTCCCGCGCAGAGAAACGACTCCGCAGTGAGATTGTCGACGGCGGCGTTCATGAGCTGCATGAGACGAACGCGCCATTCCTCGATCAGTTCCAGTTGAAGCTCCAGGAACTGTAACCTGAGGGATTTGGAGTACCATTGTTCAGGAATGATGTTGGTAGGATACTGATATTGGCCTGACTAGATAGCGACTTTTTCCAGTCGATTAATTGAACTCTACTTTTGTTGCACTGTTCTTCTCACTAAGTTCAGTGTCATCGCTTCGCGTTGTCTCTATAACTTCTTTAACTACTGTACACCAAGATCTATTGTGGCATGTAGAGAAATTACACCCGCGTTCTTACGTTGCGACTTGAGAACTACGGGAACCTAATCGGGTTTAAACAGCAGCTAAATGAATCAGAAGGACTTTAGGAGTTGCAAGCATATACAGGGTGTATTTAGACCGTGAACGAAAACTGCGGCAGGTAATAGCGAGGGTGATCACAAACCCAGTGGCGATATTAAAAACCCCGACAAAAAATAAAAATTTTGACGTTTTCCATACAACCATGGGTGTTAAAAGAATGTGGTTTGTATGGAAAACCTCAAAAATTTTATTTTTTGTCGCGATTTTCTTTAATGTCAGGGGGTTTGTAATCACTATCGCTATTACCTGCCTCAGTTTTCGATAACGGTCTAAATACACCCTGTATAGAGCAAAACCAGTTAATGCTGACCAATGTATGGAGTTAAACCAGTCAGTGTTGACTAACCTATTGAACTAAACTATTTAGTATTGACCGACCTATGAAGCTCAACCAGTTATTACTGACCGACCCATGAAACCAAACCAATTACACGTGACCAGCCTATTGAGCTAAACCACTTCAAATTACCCGACCTGTGCCCCGGCTGCGGTAGGGGCGCGTATCTGTCCTCGATGGTGTTCAGCAGCGTGACGAACCAGTCGGCCGCCCGCGGGACCCACAGCACGGCGCCAGCCGCCGCGCCCACGCCCGCCGCCACCGCCTCGCCCCACTGCGGGCCGCAGAGCGTCTCGTCCATCTTGGATAGCGCGTCTGGAGATAACGTAGATGATTTGGACTAGTAGAGGACAATCATTTTAAGGTGTATACACTATACAGACCGTGGTTGAAAACTAAGCTGGGTAAAAACGGAATATATAATTACTATAGCTATTACCTGCCGTAGTTTTCGATCACGTTCTGTATAAAGTCTGCATTTACAAAACAGCACGCCTATAATTCCCATTTCTGTACCCACATTCTGCCAGGTATGTATCAGTTGGGGCATTCCACGCGAAGCGGACAAGCAAAAAAAGTCGATGTTTCCGATTTCAGTAATATTCGAGTATGTTATAGATATACATGTCCTTTATACGTGTGTTAAATATTTTTGTAATATAATGACTGGTTACAGAGTTACGGGACTTTGAACTTGTGGCCGGCGTGTGGGCATGCAGTGCTTCAAAGCCCATTACCGAGTCATAAGATTATGGTTTAAAATAATTAAACTAGTGGATTTAATACTTCATTTAATGAGTGTTTAAACTGCATTTTTGTATATCAAAAAAAAAATATTTTTTCATTAAAAAAATTGCAAGTTTACTTTTTAAAGCTGATTTTCACAAAGATTATCGTCTTCAATTTTTTTTATTTTTTTCCTGAAAAAAGCTTATACTGTGCAGAATATCCTTACTAAGTTGTATTACGGGCTCGAACTTAGTTTAGGAGCTAGACCAAAAATAGTACCGCTGCGATGGCGTCCAGCGCCGCGTCTAACGCCCTCCCCTTGTTAGAATTTAATAAAACTTTTAATCAAAGGAATAAAATAACTTCTGATGGAACATTTTGCATATGATCAATAATACTAATACGTTAATATCTATCTATTAAATACTGTTTACTTTAAATCTACACAAATAATACGCTTTTTAAAATAAAACGAACTATTTTTAATAGTTAATAGTATTTACAATTTTAAATAATTTACAGTCAGTGGTACGATTTATCACAGTTTATTCAGTAGTAGGAATTAAGGCATGATATCGTTTGAGCCTGGTACGGGGCACGTTGATTCAAACTTAAACTTATTCTATAAAAACAACTTATGTTTTAGAATGTTTTTTTTTCGTGAATAGAAAATATGCGTTAGAAACATTCATTTTCTCGCCCATTCTTACACACGCTCGAATGTGGTAATTGCTTGGTTTGATTTCGACTGTAGACTAGTGTAGGTAGCCAGCCGCTTTGAGTTTCCCCCATCACATAACACTTTCCATAAGAAGTGGCATAAAAATCTAATTCTGCTTCTGTACCAAAATCTTGTTTAAAATACAACAGGTTTATGAAATTAAAATTTATTTTTAAAGAACTAGGGTGCACCATCAATTATTTAAATATATCTTTCTTATGTAGTTCGAATGGCCTATTTTAAAGATGTTGATTAAAAATTCTGTGGATGGTATTATGGTAAACCTTGCTGTGTCATGTTTTAGGTCATCCGATATCATAATCCTTCTATGTTATAAATTTTACCTTTTTTGTGACAATATACAAGTGTCAGGAGGTGGTCGTTATTCCAGTGGAAATTGACTATGAGGCGATAACTAGTCTAAGGAATATTTTCTATTCACGAAAAGAAGACATTCAACAAAATAAATTGTTTTTATAGAATAAGTTTGAATCAGCGGGCCCCATACCAGGCACAAAAAAATATCATGCCTTCATACCAACTACTACAGGAATTATGATAAAACGCACCAGTAACAGTGAAGAATTTGAAATTGTAAAAAATTGTAAATACATGTAACCATTACAATTAGTTAGTTTTATTTTAAAAAGCTTAATATTGGTGTAGATTCAAAGTAAACAGTATTTAATAGATAGATATTAACGTATTAGTATTATTGATCATATGAAAAATGTTCCATCAGAAGTTATTTTATTCCTTTGATTAAAAGTTTTATTATATTCTAACAAGGGGCGGGCGTTAGGCGCGGCGCTGGACGCCGTCGCTGCGGCACTAATTTTGGTCTAGCTCCTAAACTACTTTCGGGCCCGTTATACAACTTTGTAAGGATATTCTACACAGTGTAAGCTTTTTTCAGGAAAACAATAAAAAAAATTGAAAATGATAATCTTTGTGAAAATGAGCTTTAAAAAGTAAACTTGCAATTTTTTTTAATGAAAAAAGATTTTTTTTTTATAAACAAAAATGCAGTTTAAACACTCATTAAATGAAGTATTAAATCCACTAGTTTAATTATTTTAAACCATAATCTTATGACTCGGTATTGGGCTTTGAAGCACTACATGCCCACACGCCGGCCACAAGTTCAAAGTCCCGTAACTCTGTAACCAGTCATTATATTACAAAAATATTTAACACACGTATAAAGGACATGTATATCTATAACATACTCGAATATTACTGAAATCGGAAACATCGACTTTTTTTGCTTGTCCACTTCGCGTGGAATGCCCCAGTTGTAAGTGATAGAGAATATTCATACCTCGTGCTGCTACTGGGAATTTCTTAATGGAAAAACCCAATTACTTTTCAATACCCTGTAATCCAACCCAAGATCTCTAGACCGTACGGTAAGACTATCCCCCCCCCCTCCCGATTACCCCGAGGGAAGCTGTTTCGTGTTCATTTTTTTTAAATTACACATTTATTATAATTTTTTAATTCCACATTTCAAAATACAAAAAAAAAATACTCACATTTCTTCTCAACTGCCAGCCAACGTACAAATGTCTCTGCTTTAGTCAACACCGATAGAACAGTATTTTCCTCGTGTCCAATAAGTGTTGCCAGCTCCCTGTTGAAGCCCAGCGTCTCGTCCACCGCGTGGGCAAACGCTGCGTCCACGTCCACTATTTCGCCTTTAGCCGCTTGTGTGTGGTACAATGCTAGCACAGTGTAGAGTCTCTCAGCCGCCAGCGCTACTAAGCCGGCATTGAACTCTTCCTACAAAGAACACAGGAAAATCGACATCAGCATAATATGTCTGCTGGGCATGTTCCTCCTCTATAGCTGAGTCCTACTAATATTATGACGGCAAAAGTCTTGAAGGGAGTTTGTTACTGAACGTCCAAATGGTTTTAAATTATAATAAAGTTTGACAACGAGAAATCATAATAGTTTTATTACTGGGATAAAAGTTTGTTTGTTTGTTTGGTCTTTGTGAGTGAAGTGTTGCTATTCATAGTGACCTATTGAGGAGTTAGTGGAAATCAAATATCTAATACTATATTTCTAACTAAAGCAGTGATGGTCTCGAGGTTTGGGCGCGCAGTCGAGAATCTCGGCGGTCGCGGGTTCGAACCCCAGGCACACACCTCTGACTTTTCAAAGTTATGTGTGTATTCACATTGAATTATCACTTGCTTTAACGGTGAAGGAAAACATCGTGATGAAACCTGCACACCTAAAAGTTCTTAGGAATTTCTTAGGTGTGCAGTCCGCCAACCCGCACTAGGCCAGCGTGGTGGACTATGGCCTAAACCCTCTCAATGGTAGAGGAGACCCGTGCTCAGCAGTGGGCGTATATGGGTTGATGATGATGATGATGATGATATTTCTAACAAAGTATGTATTTGTATACATATGTACAGACCATCATAGCTATAATAAAATGCCCCAGTTATGACTGTCAGAACATAATGCAATTCTACTTACCACAGCCCTAACATTCTTCAGCTCAAGTTTATCAGCTATGGGCTGGACGTGAGTGCTCACAAACAACTGATGATCCTTTATCCAAGTGAGTGTTTGAGTCAAAAACCACTCAGGTCTATCAATGCGCGCCGTCTGACGAGTTCCAGTGAAATGGAACATGAATCTCTTCTTCAAGGGGCGGAGTAATACCTTCACTGGTAAACATGGGACAATATCTGTAAAATGATATGATATTATAAGAATTTTGTAAATATTAATGTTGGACTGCTGTTTTCGGGTTTACTGTTGAGAAATTCTGAATAGTAGCAGTAGGTGATGTGTCCGAAAAAACGATATTAATGTCATATGAAAAAGAGCTAGAAAAATATGTTGATAAAATACTCTTATCTTCCTGTGCAAATATACATGCATGTATGTATCATATTTAAATTGTATATTGTACAAATAAAAGCTTGGTTATAAGTTTTTTTACAGGAAATTTACCCACAAAAAAACCTGATTACTGACTGAATCAGTAATTAATCCCTAGACCTCTGCATCACAATTTTAGAACCAATACTATGATATCCAATTAGAAACAATTATGTTTTTCTCTTGTAATCAGACATATACAATCATTAACCTGGAGTTACTTCTTCAGAAACAGGTTTGGGTGATTGGTCTTCCGGCTCTTGGATGAGGAAGAGGTATCTAGTGAGATTGTTGAATTTCACAATAGCTTCTTTGGGGGGACTCCAGTTTTCTGTACCACTGATAAACGGCCATTTAATTTGTTTGAGCACATCCTCATAATGCCTGTAAATAAATATTACATAGTCGTTAATTTATTATAATAATTGTATAGCAAATTGCTTGGTAATAACATAGTATTTTACATGATAAAAAAACAGTATTATTTTTAGACAGGTCCAGTAAAAATCATTGAGAGAGAGATATGTTTAGCACTGGACCTTCCTTGGCTGGTGGATGGATGGACAGATTATTTTTATCGTTTAGTTAGACATACAGTCTATTGGTTGCTCTATGTACTGGACTGTAATTATTCTATTTGCTTCCTAAACATTCAAACGAAATACTTCTCTCATTATTATTTGAATAGTTATTCAACAATTTAATAATGAAATGTTGTTGTTGTTTGAAATGTTGTTGAGAAAAAACTTACTTTGTAATCTTGTCCTTAAGCACATTATGCCAATAATGTGTGTAGTCCTTTAGATATGCTGCCCGGTGCCCCTTCGAATAAGCATTACACATCTCCTTTAGTTCTCCATACAAAAGAACCAATTGCTCATCATCATTAGATTGTTTCATTTGACGGCTGAAAACAAAAGATTTAGTATAATTTCCAGTAAAATGGTATAAGTTATGGGGAAAACATGTTGAACAGTATGAATATGTCTATTTACAAAAAGTAAGATAAGCAATAATCTTCATTAGCCCATATGTGTCCCACTGCTGGGCATGTCCCTTCTCTACAACTGAAAGGGTATTGTATAAGCAATAATATAAATACATATTTCAAGAGGGTTAGACTGAACATAATTAAGTTAAAAGACTATTCCCACAAAATGTATTCCTAAGGAATCACTTACTACAATGGTAAAAAAAACATTATAAGTAACACTACACTTATTCTTGGAAATTTCTTAGGTGCATAGTCCAATGGCTCATACTAGGCCGGCATAGTGGACTGATAAAGAAATACCAACCTCAAAGCATCAATTTTCTCAAATGATTTCATATAGGCCAAAACTTGTTCCAATTTATTTATGGCTTCAAACCTCTTGTTTAGTTCTGTTCTTAAAGACTCAGTGTCATTGTAAAATGTTTCAACCTTTGATTTCAAGTCTTCTCTCCTTTTTTTCAAGTTTTCTACTTGGTTGGTGTTAAGCAGGGCTTTTCGAATTGCAGAGAATATTTTCGATGGTACTTCATTGTTTGCTAGGTTTAACTAAAATAACAAAATATATTTTATGTGCATGTCAGAAGAGGGCAAATTGAAATATTAAAAGGGAAAATACAAAAATGCATTTTTTTTTTATTTACTGTCTTCAAATGAGAAATCAGCTGTAAGATTTAAAAGATAATACTTACGCAGCTAAGCAAATGGTTCTTTTGAACATTTAATTCATTGTCAAAATTAAACGCGTTGACTAAATCGTTAATGTCCCCACCAACACGACTGTTAACATCTTGAATGATTTCCACTTTTTCATTTTCATCTAGATTTTTATTAAACCGAAAATCTGGTTTCTCGCGCTTGAGCAGTTTTATCATTTTAGTTTTCGCCTCTTCGTCCTCAAACATTTTGGGGGCTGAGGTCACTGATCACTTATTACTTAATTAGCATTAATTTCTCGGTACTTGAAATTCTGTTGTTAAATATTGATCGAAATTCGAAGGACCCATAGTTTTACTGATAACACGTCCACACTGTCTTCGGACCTGTCAAATCTGTTCAGTCATCAGTGTTGTGATGGGTGTTGTTGGGTGTTGTTAAATTGATTAAAATGGTGATGTGCCTGTTGGCAAGAAACTCTTGAGATATTTTTTAAAGTATCAAATTTGCAAGTAATTTTATTTTTTAGACGTGCATGGAAGATAAATTTCCAATGTCACGGGTTAGAAAGAAAGAACTAAACAATCAATAATTATTTTTGTCAGCCAAATCGCGAGATCGATTTCTTAGCGATGTATACTACCCAATGTAATATTTAAAATAGAAAACGAGTTTGTACCAAACAATTTTGGATGATTCGTATCTTAAAAATTATTTAATTGGGTATTTATGCGACTTATATAGAGAGTTCTTAAGTACAGAAATAAAAATCAGAAACCCTTTATCGCACCTCGCACCCTCTCGATGTTAAGTGTTTTTTTGTCCCTAATTTTCAAAAATAACTCCTGCTTGCTGAGATCAGATGAATATCAAGTATAATTTTCATACCAAATTGAAGAAAATAAGCAGTATTTATTAACCTTATAGCAATAGACTTTGACTAGACAGTATAACCATGCTGAGTACGTTATCGAAAACCAATTTTAAATATTATCGAATAGGAATCGCAATGTTAACAAAATACCTATATTCAACGGTAGGTTTGGGCCAACCCTAATAATTCTGCCTATTCTCTGCAATATTTACTGCATGCAGTGCTGTAGTGCTGTCACTAATATATAAACGTTTATATATTATTACGTCCATGGTCACTATTCACTGTTACTGACAGTCTCTCAGTGCTCAGTTGTCATTTACTGTCATCGGTGATCTGACATCTGCGCTCATAGAAAAATAAGCTTTTGGATAAGCGGCTGGGCCGTAGTACTTTATGCAGTATTTTTAAAATATTCCATACAAAATGTGGGCTTTTTTGGCTAAAATTAAAAACGATTTAATATACTTGTCGTTGTTATTGATAAGTATATCAATTGGGCCTTATTATAGACGTATAAAAAGCGTACAAACTAAAAAATGGGCCGGAACAATCTTTGGTCTGCTGTTGATAATAGTTGTGTCGGGATACAGTGCAATTCATCCTATTTTATCTGCCATTCTTGGTGTATTAGCAATAAAGATAGCTTCAATTAGGTAAGTGTTAATGTAAATTAATCATAAGTACTACCATGACTTAGAATATGACATTTTTAACATGTACTGTGTATAATAAAATAAATAGTCTATTTTCATATTATAAAAAGTTTCATAATTCTACAATTTTCCCTAAGAAGTGATTATAAAATTATGAGTAAATTTTTTTTGTAAACCATTTATAAAACATCAGACAATATTAAATATTAAAGTTGCAAATATGCAAAATTCTTTGATTTAAACTTAAGTATGAATTTAAAAGTTTATGATGCTATAAATTTAAGGTAATAAAAATATATTCCCACACTAGAATATAGAAGTTAAATATGAGTTTACAACATTAGAAATGTCATACACATTTACATACAAATATTGTTTTTGAGTTTAAATTGTGAGACAGAAAAGTCTCACCACAAAACAAAGCAAATCTTATTTTGGGACCATGCATTATTTATTATACACTATCAATGAAATAAATATTTGTTTCAGATACTGCCATATAGTAACATTCTTCCTAATGTTTGGGTACCTATTCTTCTTCCGATTAGCGGATAAGTTTGGACTTCCTCTATCCTCAGGCCAGACTAATCTTATAGAGATGATAATAGTGCTCCGTGTGGTCGGGGTAGCTTTTGAGATGAACGGCTCTTGGTTGGCGATGAGAAAAGACAAAAAGAATGAAGAGTTGAAAGAAAAGAAAGATAGAGATGATGATTTTGTTGAACTTATTAATCCTGATACATTGGATCTTATCCATTATTCATTTAATTATGTTGGACTACTTACAGGTATAGAATATTTCTTTTTCTATAATTTTTAACAGTGGTATATGAAAATATTAGGTTTCATGATATTAATATCCTAAAATTACATTTATTCTGTTATGACCTGATGAAAGGTTCATATAATAAGAGCATCTACAGTTGGAAAATATGTCAATAATTTACCACTTTACACAAATGTATGTCTAAACTTAGATGCATAATAGACCTACTCAGGACTAAGATACTAATATAGGTTTTATACCATTCTAGCGACCCGCCCCGGCTTCGCACGGGTGCAATGCTGATAGTTAATGGATGTTACCATACATATAAACCTTCCTCTTCAATCACTCTATCTATTAAAAAAACCGCATCAAAATCCGTTGCGTAGTTTCAAAGATTTAAGCATACAAAGGGACATAGGGACAGAGAAAGCGACTTTGTTTTATACTATGTAGTGATATGGCGCTAAGTGTATACATATCCACAATAATTTTAATTTTAAATTTTATTTATAAACCTCTAAGCCAAATTTATAGTACTAAGCGGCAACAAAATAAGTTTAATAAACATTACATACATGATATTTAAAACCCGTTTTATAATTTTTTCAGGTCCATATTACAGGTACCGAACGTTTGATGACTATTTTCACCTGCCGTTCAGCAAGTATGCAGATTGCTTTGGCGCCACAATAAACACTTTGAGGACAGTGCCTGTGTACATATCCTTGTACCTGGCATTCAGTAGCATTTGGCCTCTAGAAGTAAGTAAAAAATTACCTTTAGCCCAGGCGAATATTTTTTAAAAATAGAACTTAGTATTAGTAATATTCAGGTTGTGTTTAGAAACCATGAAATTGACTTTTGGATAGTGTGTTGTTTGTCTTGACAGTCCCTTGGTGCAGTCGGCTATATACCAGTTTGCCAAACGAGAGGCCACAGGTTCAGTCCTTGCATCAAGACTAATGTTTGTGAGACCGAAAATTTCTGATGCTCATGATATAGGACTTGTATCCTAGTGTCAGGGTCAGAACTATGTATGTGATTGTTGAGTGTATTTATTGTTGGTACAACACTTAAGCCTCCTGACTTATGTAAATAATGTAAAATCATTATGAAGAAACCCATATACCTGATTTATTCATAATTTTTACATATGAGAAGACCTTTACCATAGGTAAATGTCATGGGGTAAGATTGCCAATGTGAAACAGTATTACATACACAGTCTGATAAGATTTGCAGGCAAGTAAGAATTTCTGAGAATAATCACTTTATAACAATAAATTATGCATTATTGATTGTATAACTAGACTCCACTTGTATAAATAATTTTCGTGGGACAGATGTTTTATAAGTTTTGAATATAAAATAAAATACGCTGTTATACTATACAGTATACACACATATTCAATGCAATACAGCCTTACATTGACATTAGAGCGAAGATCGAACCAATAATCGCACCTGCGGCCTTATCCCCCGCATGCGAACAAAATAAATGTTTAAAATTACGCTACTCATTTAATTAAAAAAAAAAACTGCATCCTGATATACTTACATAAAACTAGCGACCCGCCCCGGCTTCGCACGGGTGCAATGCTGATATTTAATGGATGTTATCATACATCAACCTTCCTCTTCAATCACTCTATTAAAACAACCGCATCAAAATCCGTTGCGTAGTTTCAAAGATTTAAGCATACAAAGGGACATAGGGACAGAGAAAGCGACTTTGTTTTATACTATATAGTAATATTCACACGTTTTCAAAAATATACTTTTTTAAAAAACGTGAAGTGTGACGTGTTCTATTGTATTGCAATCTCCTAAGCATGTTTCTCATAGCTCGAGTTAATAACTGAAGGCGATGTGAACGAACAAAATTCTTGGCGCGTTTCGTTCGTGAACTAAATAAATAAGTCGTAATAAATACACCCAATAGTCACATACGTAGCTCTGAACCTACACTAGGTTACAATTCCTGTGTCGTGGTTGTCAGAGGCTACGAAGGATATTTTTGGCCTCACCAACATCCTCGACTCGAAACAAATATCTGTGATCCATAGACAAACATTGTTGTCGGAGATCGAACTCGCGGCCTCTCGTTTCGCAAATCGGCCACGGGGCTGTCAGAATTAAGTTTAAGTAGAATGAGACCAATTATTCCTTTATTCTATCTCTCCAGGACGTAGTTAATTTGGAAGCCTGGCAATACACCTTTAATTTCCTAGTAATAACCCAGAGATAATAAGGATATCATTTTTATCGACATTAACCATACATCCGAAATTTCTAGACCGACTTTAATGTTATGTCGTAACACTTAGACCTCTTATCAAAATAATAAATGGTTTCAACTTAATTCTACGAGCTAGATAAACTAGTCATTTAAGTTTAGAATACAAATAAGTTTTTAATGACACAATTTAATAGGCTTTTATTTCCGCATAAAATACGACCAAAGGACCTAATCGTTCTCGAAGACTATAAATATTTTTCGAAAAGTAATAGTTATGGTGTAAATAAGAATACATAACATTAAAGTATACTATAAACCTTGAAAAGTATACGTGTGTAAAGTGAAGCAATAATGTCATTGACCTACGAAAATTTAGGACGAGAGAAATATCTTATGTTGCAATTTGTCCCTTCATATTATATCAACTTGTGACGTAACTGTCAGATCATCGTCAATGCGCATAGGTACATTGTTTTTTATTTACTGTTAGTAATTCCTTTTTGTCCCATCAATATATTGATTTAATGTTATTTTAAAAATTCAACAACTTCTGGTCAATTGTTGATCATTACCAAGGGTCATAGTCTAATCTTCTTCATCAACCCATATACGCCCACTGCTGAGCACGGGTCTCCTCTACCATTGAGAGGGTTTAGGCCATAGTCCACCACGCTGGCCTAGTGCGGTTTGGCGGACTACACACCTAAGAAATTCCTAAGAACTTTTAGGTGTGCAGGTTTCATCACGATGTTTTCCTTCACCGTAAAAGCAAGTGATAATTCAATGTGAATACACACATAACTTCGAAAAGTCTGAGGTGTGTGCCTGGGGTTCGAACCCGCGACCGCCGAGATTCTCGACCGCGCGCCTAAACCTCGAGGCCATCACTGCTTTTAGTCTAATGTTCTTCTAAAACAAGCACTCATTTGCATAAATAATATGATACTAATGCTCAATCTAATGTGAATCACCTATGCATGCATTAATATGTATTATCTTAATCAAAGATACTAAACCTGATATTCTATTAAATCCTGCTTACCTGTATTATGGTCTCTACTTCTAGACATGAGTTTTCTTAATGATTGATAGAGGTTAGTTTTTATTACAACGAAAACATCAAGTGCAATGAGATCAATATAAATCATACATCTCTCTTTAATTAATTAAACAAATAAATAAATCACCGCCCTCAATTCAATTTGCTTTGAAATTTCCTACGTTACCCAAAAATGACTCCAGGTATTAGGAAAAAGCGAAAACGTACTTTACATACCTAACAATTCCATTGCCAAAATTCTTTATTACCAAGGTTTATTTACGATCTTTTATTCCGTCATTAAATCGAACAATAAAAACTATTAAACCTAACATTGAAGAGTCAAGGGTGTCTGCTGAACCTGAACCGAACTTTGTTTATAGCCGATTTTATATTCCTGCTTTTATCAAATGCCATAATAAAAGTTTATAACGCCTATTCGATGAAGCAAACAACTTGCTTCGTTTAAATTATACCGTCAATATTTTGATGAGAATATTAAATACTATATCTCGTCAGAAATATCTTCATGAATAAATATTATTTGGTGTGGAGTGTGGTTGTAATGCATACATTGATTTTTTCTACCCAATTTTATTTCCAGCATTTCCTTTATTTCTTTGTAATTTTTAGCGCTCTTATTATAACCCTCTTCTTGTTAACTGCTTAACGCTTTCGACTATTGTTCAATTTACCTAAGATACATATTTTTACACTATTACTTTATTCTGTTTTCTTTTTGTTTTACAAACATCGATAGTAAATAAAGTGTGGAAGCTCTTAGCAATAAAAGTTTCCTTGAGTGAAAGTGTGTCTCAATCCCTGCACATAATAACAGGCCTTATTCTCATCACTACTATTAATACTCAGCCTTTCGCCGTCAACTGTTGAACGTAGGTCTCCCCAAGAAAGCTCCAACCATCTCGGTCTTGTGCAGCCCTCATCCATCCGTTACCCGCCACCTTTCTCAAGTCGTCGGACCATCGTGCTGCACGTCGTCCTACACTACGTCTGCCTTAGCGCGGTCTCCACTCCAACACTTGTCTGCTCCACCGGCCGTTCGACCGTCTGTATTTTATTAATGCTAACTGCTATTAGCATCATACTTTCCCTTTCAGTACGTCCTAACCGAAGAGCACAACAACAGGAATTTCCTCTACCGCATGTTGTACCCTTGGGCGTTGTTCGCTGCCTTCCGCCAACGGATCTACTCCGGGATGACACTGGCTGAGATGGTTTGCACCTCAGCAGGCCTGGGTGCATATCCCGTTGAGGGAAAGAATAAAACGGGACACGGGCCCTCTGTAGGGTACTTGAAGCTGAAGCAAATGTGAGTATAATAATAAAAAATTTACTTAGCTAATGCAGTTTGCATTCAGTTTTCAAAACTATTGAAAATTTGATCATCATGATCATCATTACTAGATTCTCACATCAACTACTGGTCATAAGTCTCTCCTATGGCACGCCACTTAGCTCGATCTTAGGATAGGTGGGGTGACGATATTCGCAAGGTGGCTGGCAGCGGTTAGATGAGGAGGACCGAAAATGTAATAGAACTAAGAAAAATAAAATTCTTTTGCAAATCACAAAAAAAAGCGTCTCGTGAAAGTTCTTATTCTGACTGCCCAATGGCGAAATTAACTAGACACCAGTTTGCGAAAGCGACATCGACAAAAACGTTTATGTGATCCCCAAATATTTGTTTCGGGTAGGTCTTTCGTAAGTGCTGATCCCCGCGACACAAAACTTGTAGTGTGGGATCATTACAATTCCATGTGATCGTTGGCTGTTTATTTACTGTTTCAACTATCTTAACTTTACGGTACTAGCTAAATCAACCCTGAATTGTCCCTCAGGTCTGAAGAGGAGGCTAAGCACGCCCTCTACGACTTCAGTACGGTAGAGTCGATGGACGTGTGGGGCTGTGAGACCGTCGTCACCCTCCGAGACTCCATGAAGGTGTGGAACAAAGCCGTGCAGTACTGGGTCGCCGTCGTCGTCTACAAGAGATTCCCTATCAAGCCTTTAAAGTGAGTAGTAGGGTATTTTTTCATGGCTTTAAAAAAAATTCTTCTTCTTTTCCGAAAAGAGAAAGTTACATCACGTTTTGAATTGAGTATCGCATTTCAAAATTCTCGTCATCATCATCATCAACTCATATGCCTACAACTGCTGGGCTGCCCTCCTCTATAATTGGGAGGGTTTAGAAAGGTCTAACTAAGGTGACTAAGGTGACTAAGGAGTCAACCCAAGCCTAGTGCGCGTTGGCGGAATTCCTAAGAACTTATAGGTGTGCAGGTGTCATGACGGTATTTTCTATCACCGTTAAAGCAAGTGATAAATTTATAGTCAATACACACATAACTTCGAAAAGTCGAAGGTGTGTGCCTGGGGTTTGAAGCCACGACCATCGAGATTTTCGACCGCGTGTCGAAACCTCGAGGACTCCACTTCTTGATAATATTATATTTCATCATCTTCATCACCAGCCGAAAGACGTCCACTCCTGGACATGGACTGAATATTATATATTGTATTTACTTTATAAAAAAATATTTTTATGTATAATTTCCAGAGTGCATGCAGCGCTGTTCGTGTCTGTGATCTGGCACGGGTTCCACGCCGGCTATTTCTTCTGTATATACTTCTGTCCGTTCTATTTGATGGCTGAAGACATTTATTACAAGCTGTACTACAAACATGCCACCGGCACTGTGAGTATAATCTTTTATTTGCATAATAATGGGGACTAAAAATTGCATTTACTTTTGTATAACAACTAACTCAATCTGTGATATGTGCCTGTTAGCGAATTTTTTATATTCACGTAAATAAATGTATCAGTGGCAGTGATGGCCTCGAGGTTTGGGCGCGCGGTCGAGAATCTCGGCGGTCGCGGGTTCGAACCCCAGGCACACACCTCTGACTTTTCGAAGTTATGTGTGTATTCACATTGAATTATCACTTGCTTTAACGGTGAAGGAAAACATCGTGATAAAACCTGCACACCTAAAAAGTTTTTAGGAATTTCTTAGGTGTGTAGTCCGCCAACCCGCAATAGGCCAGCGTGGTGGACTATGGCCTAAACCCTCTCAATGGTAGAGGAGACCCGTGCTCAGCAGTGGGCGTATATGGCTTGTTGATGATGAAATGTATATTAATTAATTTTGTTAAGAATACCATAATATGTGTAAAGATAGTCAATTGAATACATAAATGAATATGGGTTTATGACTATATATTGAAAAAAAAACCTGTTATGTGTATCAGAAAGGTTGCGAGATGTTTATATTTAGTGGGCGTGAATATTGTCATTTTTCACAAATTCCCGAATTTCCTGTTGCTTGCCTAATGAAGAATCTAATAACATTTTGCCAGATCCTTCTTATGGCTTATTTTATCTTATCTACTTGTACTGATAGATCAACAAGGTAGTGAAACTTAAGTATGTCATCTATTTACAGAAAAAGAAGATAATGGGATTCGTAATGTGGTTCCTGAGATCACATTCAGAGTCATATCAAGCCGCTGCCTTCCTGCTGTTAACTTTTGACCGCATATGGATATACTATTCCTCAGTGTACCACTACTGGTATGGAGTGTGGCTGGCTTTTCTCATACTAGGTCTAATTCTAAACCAAATACATAAAGTTAAAAAGGTGGAAACTACCGAAATGCCAGTTGAAGACAAAAATAAGTGAAAGCAATACATTAGTGAGATTTTTCTTAGAGATTTGTTATTTGTAGTATATTCTGCTGGGTTGATCATGGTGATTAAGGTATGACCAATAAAATAATATAATTGTATTTGATTCAAGTGATTCGGTAAATTGCTCAGTTAGATTAATTGATGGTAAAATTTTTAATTTGATTTATTTATTTGTTAATTATTATGAAACAGTTATTACTGTGTTTATTGGATCTTTATTACAATTTTTTTGGTCTTAAGAAGAAACGTCTTAATATAGACCAAATAATATCTTTCATGGCAAACAAATTTTTTTTGTGTAAAATAATTTAAAATGTAAATTTTTGATGGTTAGTGAAAACTTGTGTCTTGGAATCAAAAGTTACTTTTTTTAGAATCTTGTATAAGATCTCAATAAAAATAATATCTGGATCATGACAACATTTTAATATATGTATGTCTTTTATATGGCTATGAATGAATATCCGGTGTTGATTTTTATATTTTAGGGCACTATAGTAGGGATATTGCGAATATTCGCATCCGCATCCGCATATGCGGAACATTCGCATCGATTTAGACATCCGCATCCGAATAAATCGCTACGGAGCTGATGCGGGTGCGGATGTGTAGCAGATCGCGAAAAGAAAGAAAGGGGTGAGGGGCGGCGAGGTGCGCGTGTCGGTCTCGAGTGTCGAGTGGGTGACCGCACGTGCTGATTGATCAATAAGAAAGCAATAACATTTTATACAGATCAACCAATCGATCAATTTTATACAGATCCGCATCCGCATCCGCCTCCGCGGATGTGAGCCTCTTAAAATTCGCATCCGCAGATGTGAAAAAAAATTGAATCCACAACATCCCTACACTATAGTTCCACAATTTAAATGGACCAAATAATATTTTTCTGAGCACATATTCCAGTTTTTAATATTTATTGATGACAACACTGTAGGGTAAAAATATTTTTGATCCATTAGACAAATTTATAGTCTGTGACCTTTTGAAATGATAGATTAATTGTAGCTATTTTTGATAGATTTAATGGTTCCATATGAAAGGGGTAAATTAGAATTAAGACATATTCCATTTTGATATTATTTTTAAATTGTCATAATTAACTACTTATTAATGACTATTGAAATTTTGCTGATGATTTATACATCAGCATCACTCGAAATTATGAATTTTGGTATTTTGCAGGAGATTAAGTTGCCTTATATTTTGTTGTAGAAACGTGACAATAATTTGTTTGTATATCCAATTCTAGTCCGCGTAGTTTCTCTTTGATTATCAATAAAAATATGTACAATTTAATCTGTGTTTTCTTTAACTTTGTTTATGTAACTCATGTGTTTCGTATAAACTTCAATAGGCCAGATCTAATATTAAAAGTATTTATATTTTTATTACTTAATATATTATCTCATTTTTTTTATTATGTTTCTTAAATTTTTATAGAGTGTAAAAACTTCATTTCTCCCAATCGCCGCAGTCTGAGACTAGTCTCAAATCAAAATAAAGTACAAAAATGGAAAATACTTTTCGAATGAAAACTCAAATTAATAATAAACTATACATTTATTAACACAAAGTATAAATAACCGTTGTTATTTCTTACAATTATGTACGCATAATCAGCATGTATTGATGTATCAGGTACGTCAAGACCAATGCCACGCTGAAATGAGAATATTACAATATTAAAAAATGCATCTAAAAATATACATTTCTATGTATTATAGTGAGTATTAGTGCTTTGTGATATAAACAATTGTTGGATTTTGTTGTTTATTATAATAAAGGACCTCGTTAAAATTTCTGAGATTTTTTTCTTCTAGCAATGTATATTATTATCATAAGGAGTAAAGATCTGAGTGCATCAACGCGGTTTGAAACTACTGAATCGATTCGAATTATTTTTGGTTTAAATATAAATTTGGCTTAATTAATTGTTTTGAAAAGAACAAAACGATGTTTTTAAAGTTATAAGTGCTTTATTGGTTGAGCTGACTCTATTGTATGAAACTAACTAGTGTTGCCACCAATAAAAACTTAAGATATGCTAGTAATAAGCCAACAAATTCCCGACAATTGTTTAACATTAACATGATTGTTGATATATAAAAATGCTTAGGCGCGTAGATTGCCTAAGAGCCTCTAAAATATTTACCAACGTGTAAACAGACTAACCTTTAGAGTGTAACCTATCACAGCTTTAATTGATATTATTTTTTACTGAAAAATCGTGTATAGTGGTAACAAAAAAATTACTGAACATTAGATCTATTTTGTTGATAAATCCTTCAGAAACTTGGTTTAGTGTTTTTTTACCTATAGATTAAGAACATGGACTAAAAGATTCAGCTATATATAACTATCATAGCGTGAGCAAGGCAAAGCGATTTGTCTTTATTCATCCTAAATGTAACTTCATAGCTTAAGCATACTGAAAAGGTGGCTTTTAAGACAAGATTGCAAGCATCATTTTTTTTAGCAAATATTTGCTGCAAGTGAAGAAAATCTATTTTTATCAACCATTGATTGGCTTAAGTATGGAGTATGGATTATAATCAAATAAAATAGACAGGATGAATGACTGCTCCATAGCTTTATAGACCAGGGTAGAAGCCTTTAAAAATAATGAAAAGTGAAAAAAAATTATAATAGAATGAAACCCATTAGAAAAGGAGGGAAATATGATAAAAATGAAAGGAAAAATAATTTACGGGCGATCTGAGGTTGGGAAGGGGATGGGGGTGAGGTTTTAAGGGTAAAAAACGGTTTTTCTCGATTTCCGGCAAAACTAAAAGTCCTATCGAAAAAAGTCAAAGGGAATAGTTGTAGATAATAAAAAGATCTAAAACTTTTGTATTTACACTTTTTTCACATAACCTCAAAATTTATGTGAAAAATTCAAAAAACCAAGTTTTTGGTTTTTTATTTTTATCTTTTACAAAAAATTTTTTTTTTTAACGAAATTTTGTGAAAACTTACCTTTTTATGTCCCAAATACGCTGTAATTTATTTGATTAAAAATATTTATTTTTTCACCTTATTTTGAATTAATATCGAAAAAACACCCTAATTTTCAATCGAAAATTCACCCGTCAAAATATCAGCTTTTTTCAAAAAGTTGGCATGGTTTCTGTTCGTTGAAATCTCTACTTTCCGATGGTGAAAAAAAAATATATATGTTACTATGGTAAATCTTCTCAGAAAACGAAAAAATTAATTTCAATCTTTAGGTTATGTTAAGTTAAGAGGGTTTATACATATTTCGGCAAAAACAGTACTTTTCGAAGCCCTAAATATTGATGAAAGACCCATCGTACAAATACCTTAATTACCAATTATTATAGGGAATATTGTCATCTAAAAAGTTAGTTAAGAACATTTTAAGATTTTTGCGTAAATTTTAATAAATAACGAGATAACTGAGCTAAGATTGTCATAAATTCACTTTTAGAGTCATTTTCGACGCTCAAAATTCGAATTAATTCATAATATATTTAATCAAAATAAAATTTTATTGAATTCTGTATATCCCCAAGCAAATAGTTAGTTAAAAACATTTTAAGATTTAGATTGCATATTCAAGTAAAAAAAAATTAAGGCATTCAAAATATTAGGAAATTACTGTTACTATAGCATTTTTTTTACCCCTGTTCAATACTCAATTTAACAAAATAACAACTTTTCTTAATAAAAGAACGTGTACTTGAAAACATACAATTTTTGTTTTGAAGAAATTTTATTTCTTTATTTTTTTATGAATATTTTAAAATGTGCTATAAAACGCCGGGCCCAAGCCAGTGCAAATCACACCGCCGCAAGGCCTTCCAAGGAGAGGACGTATCGCTCTGCGTTACGCCATCAAAATTTGCGTCGTAAATATTTTTGCAATTATCTCTGCTTTCCGAACATGTGATCAATTAAACTTTAAAAGGAATTAATCTAAGTGATGTATTTGACACTATACATATTCAATAATTATGATTTCTTTTCATTTTATTTGATATTATGAGTAATAAGTAAGAACCGGCGCGCGCGCTCGTCGCTGTATCGATACTCGTCGCATTTACCTAAACTCGGCGAGCCGCGCGGTGTTTATACGCTCTTAAGCATACTATTTTTTAAAGAAAATATTACGATTTTTATGGTTGAGTTGATTGATACAGATAAAAATTGAGATAGTATTTACCTTCCTATGCAGATACGAAAAGTTTTAAGACCCGCCGGTCTGGGTCTTACTACATACATACCTACTATTATATACTATATATTTCGTAGCAGCTGTTACAACCGCTAGCCTAACCAGTATTCGAAATACAGTAAAGTATACAACATCGTTTATAAAAATACACGTGCACGCTGAGTTTCTTGAAGATAATTGTGACAAGTTTACTTAAAAAAACAATGAAACTTTTCGAATCTGCATAGGAAGGTAAATACTATCTCAATTTTTATCTGTATCAATCAACTCAACCATAAAAATCGTAATATTTTCTTTAAAAAATAGTATGCTTAACTTAACATAACCTAAAGATTGAAATTAATTTTTGCGTTTTCTGAGAAGATTTACCATAGTAACATATATATTTTTTTTCACCATCGGAAAGTAGAGATTTCAACGAACAGAAACCATACCAACTTTTTGAAAAAAGCTGATATTTTGACGGGTGAATTTTCGATTGAAAACTAGGGTGTTTTTTCGATATTAATTCAAAATGAGGTGAAAAAATAAATATTTTTAATCAAATAAATTACAGCGTATTTGGGACATAAAAAGGTAAGTTTTCACAAAATTTCGTTAAAAAAATAAAATTTTTGTGAAAGATAAAAATAAAAAACCAAAAACTTAGTTTTTTGATTTTTTTTTAAATTTTGAGGTTATGTGAAAAAAGTGTAAATACAAAAGTTTTAGATCTTTTTATTATCTACAACTTTTCCATTTGACTTTTTTCGATAGGACTTTTAGTTTTGCCGAAAATCGAGAAAAACCGTGTTTTACCCTTAAAACCTCACCCCCATCCCCTTCCCAACCTCAGATCGCCCGTAAATTATTTTTCCTTTCATTTTTATCATATTTCCCTCCTTTTCTAATGGGTTTCATCCTATTATGATTTTTTTTGGTTTTAAAAATTATCGACCCTGGACTATTATCTGTTCTTATTTTTTTTGCAGTATTCAGTCCATATTCTTTATCTATATTTGTTTACATAGCATGATTGCAATCAGCAGTAATTATTGCTAAGCGATACATGTGGAATGTCCAGTATAATAATCTTCACAAATTTATAATAAGATTCTTTTATACATATTAATTAGGATTTTTTACTTTTGTATCCTGGACTATTCCCTAGCTTTATGACAAATGGTATTTGTGAAACATTTAGACATCTTATTGTCATTTTTTAATTTACATGCAAAGAAAATTAGAATATTACAATTTCTGATTTGTTAATAAGGTTTGTTACCTTGTGCCAAGTAATATATTTACAGAATTCGACAGCCCCCGTGGCGCAGTTGGCTAGACACCAGCTTGCGAAACGAGAGGCCGCGGGTTCGATCCCCGCACCGAGACAAATGTTTGTGTGAACCACAAATATTTGTTTCGGGTCTGGGTGTTTGTGAGACCGAAAAAGTCTCTCGTAGTGTCTGATACCCACGACACAGGTCTTGTAACCTAATGTGGGGTCACAGCTATGTATGTGACTGTTGGGTGTATTTATTTTATTTATTTATTTATTTTAAATTTACCATCCCAGTGTTATTAATATTTTAAACTCATTGTTTAACGTTTATATTCAAAACATACTTTTGAAACTAAAATAAGTCAAATAATAGAATTGGTAAAGTAAAAAAATCATTAACACTAGGGTGGTAAAATTATAAAAAGAAGTGAACAAAGCAGAAGAAAAAAAGAGTATTATAAATAATAATAATCAGATTAAATATCTTCGTCCAATAAATAAGTAATAATCAAACACCTTAATAAAATTAATTGCATGCAAGTTGTCATTAATAAAAATATTTAATTTTTATAAACAAAAAATTGCTGAGTATTGAAAATATTTTGAGATTCACATTTGGTTCTTATACTGGTTCCCACTGTACATTTTTGCTGTAACTATAGTACAGTACAAAATTAAATCTAAAGACCTACAAATTAGGGTTAATATTCGCTTACCATACTAATAAACATTACAAAATGGCATGAGATTGCAAAACATGATAAAATAATCACAGTATATTCATATCTATAAATCTTTTATTTATTCAATAGTATTTTTTCCTGTAAAGTTACTTACGTAACTGGAGTATTTACTGGCAAGACACCATTAGTAATGGTAAAAGTCGACACGATTATGGCCACTTAAGCCGGATATACTTAGTCTGATTCTGAAACTCGACACATTAGTGTCGTTATTCAGACACTAAAATCCACCAGATAAAGTATGAAAGGTGTCAATAAGCTACGAATGTTCAGTCATGTTAGTGCATGTTGTTCTTATTACTAGCGGTGTATAGCAAAGGAAAATTACTAGCCAAGCCACTCCCAACAACACATCTATTTATTTACCTAACGTTCCAACCGTAGGCGGGCTTGCGTGTAGCACTGTTATAATGTGCATTACTCTGTCCATACTTCTTGTTCTGATCCGGCGTATGGTAACTCTGTTGTCCTGATGGATAATTTTGGGGGTTAGATCTGGAATTGGAGCTGTATGAGGAATAATTGGGGTTCTCCATAATGGGACGTGTGTTGATGATGTTGGTCAAACCGGTCTTGGAGAGGTTGCTGAGGAGGTTGCCGAAGATGTTCCCGAGGCCGTTGGAGCCGGTAGACCCTGAACTTCCAGGGCTGCCACCACCACCAGCGTAATTGCTGAGGGTGTTCAGAATGCTGTCGAGGGGACTTTTGCCGCCCGAGCCAGAGGTTGAGCCGTATGGGTTGGACCCGCCACCGTAGGGAGAATTACCTCCATAAGGACTGTGGTCCCCACTGCCTCCGTACGGGGAATTTCCTCCAGTATGAGATCCTCCGCCGTAGGGAGAATTGCCTCCGTAAGGCGAGTTTCCGCCATAAGGCGAGTGTCCTCCATAAGGCGAGTTTCCGCCATAAGGCGAGCTTCCTCCATAAGGCGATCCTCCGCCGTATGATGAGCCCCCTCCTGTATTACTGCTGCCACCGTACGGAGAACTGCCTCCATAAGGCGAGTTTCCGCCAGAACTGCCCCCATAAGGCGAGTTTCCGCCAGAGCTGCCGCCGTAGGTGTTGCCACCGAAGGAAACTCCGCCGGTGGGAGGTTCGGGTGGCTTGTAGCTGGGGACGTCGTCACTGGACGGCGGGTGGGGCTTGGGGATTGTCGGCTTCGGCGGCTCGGCTGGCTGCGAATGCGACCCTGAAAGCAGGATTAGTGAAAACATTTGATAGTATTTGATAGTCATCGTAATGCGGTTGCGTAGAGGCTGCTAAATGCAGTTTATTTGACAGTAACAAAAGCTTAATTTTTATCTAGTTGCTAGAGAGTATAGTCTGGTACTTTATTTGAAGTTAGAATTTCTTTATGAGTAAAATAATTGATTTCCCAACCACTCAATCTCATATCATTCGCCCGACACATACGATACATCATAAGTCATGTTAAAACAACTTTATATATAAACCACAGGGCTGTTAATATGTCATCTAATCTTGGTTTACACGTACATTGTAGAAAACTGTCAAGTCTTTATTGCATACAATATAGTTCCAAGAAACTTTACTATACATCAATATTCATAGTCTTCGTAGTCGTGTATATTTCCAATCACAGTTAAACCTTCACTGGACTTCACTATTCTTACCTTCGACTTGAGACTTCTTCTTGCATGTAGGGTAAGTGCCGCAGTTGGACGTGTGTCCGAATGAGCACGGGTCTTCGGCAAGCACGCACACCTCACTGTTCAAACAGCCTATGTCCTTGCAGGTGCGTCCATACTCTGAAGGAATAAAATATTTTACCATATTTTAATAATAGAAGATTGCCTTTCTATTTAACAAATTCTTATATTTCCTAAAGAAGTTCTTAGTTTTTTTGGTGTATAGTTCGGCAACCCGCGCTAGGCCAGTGTAATGGACTAAGGTTTTAAACCTCTCAATAGTAAAGGAGCGCTGTTTTCAGCTGTGGAACGTATATGATGCTGATGGTAACACAAAATTACTGAGTGTCAATATCGCGAATAGTAGAGGATGAATATATCGAGATAATACTTAGACAACAAAGTCAGCTAAATGCGGGGTATTAGATTTACAATATAACCTATAAAATTATCTAGTATGCAGATTTTGTTACATGGTTCCTACAACATAAAACCCAAAGTCAAACTATAACATTACACAGGTATCCTAGCAACAATCACACCAAACTAACAACCATTAAACTTATCCTAAATCCAATCAAAATTACCAAAGCCCCACGGAATCAGAGCACCGCAAAAATCCATATCAATGAATTTCCACAGTCGTGACTCGCAAGTGTAACAAAAATTCACGCCAAACATAAATCATTTTCAGATACTTAGAGGTATTATCTGCAAGCGCCACGTTACAATCGTTGCGTGCCCACTCCGCCGGAATAATAAAACGGCTCCGGGATAGGTGAAAAAAAATCCTTATTTGAAAACGGATAAAAAACTTCATATGAATATATTTTATTCCGCTGTGTCTACGGGAATTCTGCCCTTTACAACCCGGGTTGCGTGACCGGGTGAGAATTCTTTAAGGGTATTGGGTTTTGCATATACAAGATTATATAGATCGTCGGCAGTCGATATCACACGTAATAAAGGCCCACCGAGCCGGTAAAGTTTGCGCCCTCAAATTGTTTTCCGCTGTGTCGAGTCTCGTATTATATTTCGTGTTAACTTATCGATACTGAATTCTATTTGCGGATGTGTGTTATGATTTAGATTTCATGTGGCTATCGTTGTAAGTTTTTGTGGTAGGATTTCATGGTGGCAAGGCATTCGGCTCAGTTAACTTTTCAATGTTCGTGTAACTGAAACTAATAAAAGTATTAAAAGTAATATTGGTTAATATTGGTTATAAAATTGCTTTTAGAACGAGCATAGTAAGTAAACATTAAAACACTCAATAAAGTCTACATACCAGCTAAGTTCTACGAAATCACGACAGAAAAGCCAATCAAACTCTTTCCCTTACTACGTGATTCAATGCAACAACTACTAAGTCTCGGTTTATTTAACGACACCCGGCATTTGTTGCCGTCGCCAAAGTAAACGACAGGAGGGTGATAAAACTGGAAATTTAATCCGAAAACGTACACACTCAGTACACAGGTGCTATAAAGCCATCTTTGTTTCAGTGTGGAGTGGTAGTGGACTTTAAACGTGGCTGTAAAACCACTGCGCCGAAACGCCTTCATATTTCGGTGTGGTGTCATTACGACTCAGCGTTGAGTGTAAAGTCCGATGCACACTGATGGCTGGTGTTAGGTTGCGTGCGCATTGCTCGTGTGCTGACGTCACAACGGTTTAGCTTTACGTTATTTCCTGTTAGAGTTCGCTAGGTCTGTGGTCTTGGAATTGAAGTGAATAAATTCTTGCAGTAAATTTTTGTGGCGAAACCTGATGGTGATTGAAGCTTTCTTGTCATTGTTTCGGGTATTGAAACAATACGTACTCATACATAAATAAACTCACGACTGTCTTTTGTTGGTGTAGACAGAGATTACAGAGCGCCAAAAGCTACGGTCCCAACACACTTCGTTCGCTTCCCAAATTATTTATTTCGTTGAATATTGTTTACCATGTCGTATATAAGAGCAGGTAAATGTGAACGACTGACTACCGGTGTGCAAGGTCGTCACCCAATGTTAGCGCCGCAGACTCAAATCGTTCATATAATTTAGTACATCCTGTTATGAGGAAGCGGAGGGTTTGCGAACAATATATAGAACATACATTATGTATTTTTATTTTGTATTAGATAAAATCTCTGACTGTTGCCTGATAAAAATCTTTACAAGCCATTTAAATTAAGTGTATGAACAGATAAGAATTCTATGACAATTAAGTAACCAAACTATTTTCAACATTGGTCATATAGTTTTTTAATTACAATTCTAAATAGCTCTCTGTATTAAGAGACTAAATGTTACTTACTAAAATATAATCAGTTAGTGTAATAGTTGTAGGGCCCGGCTATTTGTTATAAAATTTAGTATCATATGTCCTTTTCTAAGGTCCTTCCAATCTGTATATCATAATTAATCCAAATCGGTCCAGCGGTTTAGGTGTGAAAGCGTATTAGACACAACAGTAACTTTTATAACAGTATCAGATCATAAATTTCTCTTAGTAGTTTTTGAATACAGAACTGTGCAAGTCTTTTCAGGCAGCTGACGTCAGCAGCTCATTCAGTGTACACGTGGCTTAACAACTGGTGCAAAAATGCATTCGGTAGACCGACCCCCATTCAAAATGTATGAAAATTATTCCACAACAGTTGTAAGCGACGTAGTGCGCCCTGACGTGCAATGAGCTTAAACATATTTTTATTTAGTCGAGTTTTCGACGTGGGCTCTTTAAAACTATACAGCGTGCGAGCAATATGAAGTACAGCGGAGTACGAGAGAAAAGTATAACATATCGATTATTTTTTTTTATGGAAAAAGGAAGCAAATAAGCAAGTGAGCCACCTGATGTTAAGTGGTCAGCACCGCCCATGAACACCCACAATACCAGAGGAGTCGTCGGTGTGTGGCCAGCCTTTGAAAAAAAAAATATAGGCTCTCTTCTTAAAGGTCCCTAAATCGTATCTGTTTCATAACATTACCAGGTGACTTGGACTTTATTAAGCAAAGAAATGTATTTAACAGTCACATTGTTCTGAAGTCTGAAACAAAATTTTAATTTATTAAATTTCAATCACCTTAAAACGTGGGCGCAGGTTTCTTTTAGGGACTTTTGGTTACCACCAAAGATGGCGAAAAAACGCGTGATTATGGCACCAGCGATCGGGGAGCCAGTATTGAGTAGAAACAGGGTAAATTTTAGTCCGTATTTACCCCGCATCCGTAATCCCTCCACCGTCCCCTACTACATACATCACACGCTTTTTTAATACACTCAATGGCTGGCCAATATTTTCAGTGACGTCACGTCGCCAATCGCACGTCAAATCAGACGATCCGAAGGTCGGTAATGTTCGTCGTTTTTTCACGTCGGCGATATTTTTCAATGACACTGATGTTCCCAGGTTTTTATTAACGGTGAAAGTTATTACTAAAATAGCACTTTTTAAAGTGATTGAACGTTTCACTTTCGGAATCGACATAACGTAGCTTGTATACAAAAATTTTCATGCCTCTGTTTCTGAAAGGTTTAACTAAGGAGAATTTGAGGAGGTTTTTAAATTACCACAAAAATATCCGATAGCCTACAAGGCTTTTTATCATTGATATAGTGGAGTGATATAATAGTTTCGACGCATAAATTCTAGGCAATAACGAAAATAAAGATTTCTGACGTCATTTTAAGCATTTGCGTTTATTTATTTCACAATCAGACCTTCTAGTTTTGATTTTATATCAACTACTATCACTTACTTAATATCGAAACATACATTCACACATTACGCAATAAAATAAACTTTAAGGAATCCTATTTATATGAACGCGAACGCAAAACACTTAGCGATATAGTGAAAATTGCAAACCACTTACGAGCTGAAATAGTATACATATCCTTTAATGCACGAATAACTGTAATAAAATGTGTACTAAACATAAAGCCGAAATCTACGCCGAAAACGTTTTAGGACTGTATATGGAATTGTAAAGCCGCGAATTTATTGATGGTGTAACTGTTGCAGTATTAGTTACGCGGTTCTAATGCTTGTTACGGTTTTAGTCATGTATTTTTATATATAACATTAAAACTGGAGGACTGCCTATTGATTTCGCAGCATTTGGTATTCGTAAATGCTTAGTAGCATCATGGATTGTGGAAACGTGACCGAAAAATGACAATATGCTCGCATTCCATTACATGGCACTGATATCTGGCGCCTCTACAATGCCTTCGATGAATGTTTAGGAAATTTATTCCGGAAATCCGCACAAAGCCCACTTGGTGAGCTAAGACTTAACCTTAATCGTACGCACATGTCCATCAGTAGATATCATGTCGGTTCAGACACATTAATTGAAATTATAGTTTACGATTTTCTAATATTATAAATGTGAAATATATATGATAATACTTCATGTATGCTTCGAACTAACAAATACAAACAAAACAGCATAATGTTCGGAGTGACACGTACTGAGATACTAGTGGCAGTACGTGCAACAGTTACGGTTGCAAGTCGCGTACATTTTACTTTGTGTCGCGTTCGGGGCGTCGCGGGAGGCGAGCACACTTTTTAGAGGTAATAAAAACAAATAAAAAGTGGATCATAATGTTGGCACATAACTCAATGTTTCGTTACGTTGGCAGCATACGAATACAAAAGCATGAGGTTTATTCGTGATACAATCTTATAGATATGCTTATTTCTAAAGAAATAAAGTATTTTTGTAAACCGATATTTATTTTCATTCAATAAACAAATTATTTTTCCTTCTACATTTAAACAATTTCAGATTAAAATGATAAAAGGAAATATTAGGTTCTCATACTTGACCATTGAACTTAGCAGTCGTGGTTTCGAACCCCAGGCACACACCTCTGACTTTTCGAAGTTATGTGTGTATTCACAATGAATTATCACTTGCTTTAACGGTGAAGGAAAACATCGTGATGAAACCTGCACACCTAAAAGTTCTTAGGAATTTCTTAGGTGTGTAATGCGCCAACCCGCACTAGGCCAGCGTGGTGGACAATGGCCTAAACCCTCTCGATGGTAGAGGAGACCCGTGCCCAGCAGTGGGAGTTGGGACGTATATGGGTTGATGATGAATGAATAAATAGTAATTTATTTCTTTGGAATAAGCATTATTTTGATCAACAAAAATAAGACACATTTTCTCTAATATCTCAACCGAAAATTTTAGGTCCAAATTCTTGACTGCACTAGCTACATCTAAAGAACTTTAATCTTCACGTGCTTTCAGCTTGGTCATAAAACTGTCCCGAATTCGAGATGTCAGTGCTTGCGTCCCAGCGTAGGGTAATGGTGTGGGCAATATCTCCCGAAGGTAGATAGAGAATATACTGCTTCACTCTTTTATTACAAACAGGTGTATAATGAAACCTGAATATCCTCATTTGTTTTGCGGCTGTTTTGTGTCTTGATATTTGAATGTACAAATAGAGGTTTGCTTGATTTAAACGTAAACTTCCAAGAATAGTAAATGTCCAAGAGATAGACAAGAGATAGTGTATTAATGTTAATATTGCTTTCATTGACGAAATTGATTGAAAAAAATATATTCAATATTTGCAATGTTTCAACATAATTTTAGTTAAGTAATTTTTTACGACTAGTATTGTGAATGTCCATAGCTTATCACTTCTATTATAAAATTACGCTTGTTTCATTTACTGAGCCAGTGACATAGACAAGAAGTTTTCTAAGCACCTGCGAAAAACTGATTATGAGACAATTCTCTTTTAAAAATATTTTTCTGTAGTCTTTTGTATAAACATCTTATAAATTGTTAAGAGCCCTGTGTTGTATATCCGACACTTGTTAAGGGCACAGAGTAGCAACTATTAGAAACGCGTTCGGCAGTAGGTCAAGTTCGTTACGTATATTACGGTCAGAAGAGCCTTGAACTAGCGTCATATATCTTATCTCTGGCATACATCCTAACCCTTTGTAATAGAATAAAAGGGACCTCGACGAATGATGGATTTTACCTCGTTTCCGATATTTGACGATTTAGGACGGTTGTTTATGTAGATTGTTATAGATTTTGCGATTAGTAATTACAAAACTCATTCTTACTAGTCTATGGATTAATATATGGCAAATGATCGTCATTTCGGTCTCATCAAATTTTCTTCAGTGGATTTACCTTTTTCAAACATTAAAGCCTTTCCTTAAGAACAAAGTTTAAAGCAATCATACGATAAATTGTTATATATCAATTATGTTTAATTGAATACATACTTGAATATCCATCAGCGTAGAACACCAAAGCAAAGGTCACCAGCACCGTCCGCCAATCCATGATTAGTCTGCAATAAAATAAACAAAATAAAATAAATAGTCCAATGAGATCTATTGTACCTATTTCCTTTTCTTAACGTAAGTTTTAGAGCTAACGGAAGGACTAAGTAGGGTGCTGTCTTTCCCCGAGAATATTGGGGCGTATAAGACTGAACTATTAGGAATGATTCATAAATAAAAGCGTCGAATCGACCTTAAGAAACGGCTTTTTTTTACACAAGATAAAGCTGGTGCCCTATCTAAAAACTTACACCGGAATACTGACTAAAATCTGTAACAGTCATGTAAACTGAAAGCAGGTAAGCTCGGCTCGGTAATTCTCGCTAGTAAATTGTTATATGGATTCTTTTACCAATGGAAAGGGGAACGGTACCTATTTCATGTTTAGTTGAACGATCAGGATAGAAAGCCTAAACTATACAAAGGCGGTCTTTGTATCCAGTGTAACAAACATTAAACTACGTTATTATCTCTGATGCTGGACGAATGACAACACCAAAGAACGCATTAGAGCAAACGTCGTTGCGATTTGTCCAGAGCGGCAACCGCAGTCCCAGCACATATAGGATTATCGCGAGTGTTGTGCACGATGCGCAAACCTTCCAACAAAGTTAGCGCGGATGGAACAAGCAGTATTCCAACGCTGCACACGTCTGTCCAACAGTTCTCTGGAACTTTATGATGCCCGCATAGCCGGGGCAATATCGCCCCAAACTGTTTCGTATAACCTCGTTACCGGTGAGTGCGCTCCGTAAGTAAACGTTTGAGTATATGACATGGGTTGTTACGCTTTATTGAAAATGTGCTTGTGTTTGCGACTTGGTACGGAACAGCGGGAGCACGATGCTGGACGGCTTAATTGGTTCTTCACGCTTCGTTTGAAAGACCCAATATCGTACAGCGAGCTGGCAAACCGTTCCGCAGCTTGCTGTTAGCTAAAATTCGTTTGTCTGACGTCGCGTTGTTCTACTACTGCTGTTACTGTAATCTCGTTGGCTGCGGTGTTCAAATTTCATATTGCTACGCTCACTTGGTGTCGTGCAGCAGGTTAGACACCCAATTGTTACTTGTTAGGTAGTTAAAATCCGTGTAATGGCCCATTGGAAGAAATGGATGCTGGGCACTTGGTCAACCAAGCTGGCCTATTGCGTATTGGTGAAATACACCCTAGAAATTCTTAAGTACTTCAAAAATAAAGATTGGAAAGGATTCAGTGTTATAAATTATAATCATGACTTGATGAATAGTCTTGTGTAACAAATAATAATAATAATTTTAGTTAGAAACGATGCTAGCATGGGCGAAGATTTCAAAAACACATTTCAAACATCCAATTTAAGCTACACTCTTTATTATTTTGATAGTAAAGCCTTTTTAGCGTAGTTTATTATCAACACACAGATTTAATAAAACTGGGACAGAAATATCTACTTTCCACGCCGTACTAGGTCATAGGCGTTTCCGCTGACTCGGGAGTTATTAGAACAAAACTTTATGATTCAGATATACGAGCTACCTTCGCACATTTAGCCCCGGGGGCTTTCGCATTTTGCCAATAAACTCCCTTATATTGTGCTACATAATATAATATGAAATTTATTTCACAACGATTGGTTGTATGGTAGTTGAAGAACAGATTGTGTGTAAGATAAAATTTTATTTTGTGTTTTCGTTTTTCATTAATTTTATTGTGGATAGAAAAATATAATTTCGAAGCGGCCGTAGTTTAAAAAAAACTGTTTTATAGTGACGATTAAATGAACTTGTAACGATTTTGATTTTATCTCTAGGAGCTGATGTGAGACCGCCTTTTATAGAATGGACTCTAGTTAGTAAGCGTAACAGTATGTTATGTCCGAATTGAAATGCCCGTGGTACCATAAAGTAAATAGATTGATTGCCCATATCCTTTATCATTCACTTTACTAACTACGTGACCACTCGACCTTGGCAATGCCTATAAATAAATCAATTATATAATTTTTTAAACTATTTTTGATGCTAGCAGTAAATTTGAATAGAATTTCATAGGCATGCATTATATTTTTTCGTGAATAAAAACAGCTGACTTTAATATAACCTATATAAACAAAACAAAAGACTACGAAATCAAATTTATATCCTCAGATTTAAAACATATAGAAATAATGTGTACAGAAATAATAATAGATAGTAAAAATTCGTAGTAGCAGCAAGGAGTATTGAGTTGTGCTCGAAAAATGGACATTAACCCTCAGGGCCAATAGGCGTGAGTGTACGAATATTAAAACCTATAGATTGATCGTTGAAGTCCTAAATAATACCCCTGTTTTGTAACAAATGCAAAATCATAAAAATGACGTTATTTTTCAGCTTTCCTATTATGGAATATAATTGAAGCGTATAGATAACATAATATATTCACAAACTCATTCTATTGTTTACTGCCATAATTTTTTTTTTTTTTTTATATCTTTATTGAAAAGGGTTTGGTCACAAAATGACAATGTCACCCTTATGGTGTACAATCAAAATCTTACAGTCTAATAGCTTAAGGTCTATAAACAGAAACAAATTCATATAATTTATATAGCATTCTTGCTTCTCTTGATACTGGGAAAGCAAGAATACTATTACAAACCCCAATATTATTTTTGAGTCCAGGAAGAAGTTTACGTCTCTGGGTCTCGTTACGCACACATTCTATTAAAACATGATAGACATCCTCAACAATGTTGCACACAGAACAATTTGGTGATGGTTTTCTTCCCATTAGGTATTCGAATCTATTTAGCGGTATATGTCCAGAACGTAGTCTCAGAGCCGTGACTATTTCAGATCTACTCATATCGGCATGATCAATCCATGACAGCTTTGTTATATTAGGTTGTATAGTTCTGTACCAAACACTTTTGCTTAAAGATCTCTTATCAAAGTGCTCTTTCCATATTTTTATGCATTTTTCTCTTACTATATGCAGGAGGTCTGTGAAATATGGTAAGCATTGAAAATGTATACCGTCATTAGATGCTTCTGAAGCCAATTTATCTGCTATTTCATTTTCGACCATGCCGATATGAGCAGGAATCCACTGAAGTATTACATTCTTTCTATTATTATAAATTTGCCGAACAGATCGTAATATAGCATAGGCTATCGGTGTTCCTCGAACGTTCGAGGTACATCGAACCAAATGCTGGAGGGCGCTCTTGGAATCCGTAAATACAACATACTCACCATCCCCTAGCGATTCTATGTATGCTAAAGCTTCTGCAATCGCTATTAATTCTACGTACATAATGCATACATCCGATGGTAATTTGAGTTTTACTGAGGTGCCTGTTTGCGGATCAAAGAAAGCCGCTCCAGAAGATTCTTCATTTTTTGAACCGTCCGTAAAAATCTTATAGCAACTTGAGTACTTATTGTTAATAAACTGAACACATTTAATCTTAAGATCATAAGTATTATAATATCGTTTAGCTTTTTTAATAAAATCAATTTCATGTCTCACTATTCCGAACAAATCCACATTGGTGACCCAAGTATCTAATGAATATATTTCCAACCGTGGACTTATGTATACCTTTAATGATTGAAGCAGTTCATGTATTAAGACCAGAACAGGTTTTTTCTTTCGTCGCCAGTAAGAGTTCTGACATAATTGTTGTAGTTCTTCCAACATGGATATAGTAATGCTTCCTGCCATTGATTTGGACTTAAGCCAGAACTTACCTGCTAGATAATATCTTCGAACGTTCAAAGGTTGGAGATGAAGTTCGCTCTCCATGACATGTATCGCAGTGGTCTTAATAAATCCGCCAATAAGTCTCATTATGACATTTTGTACTTTTTCTAATTTAACTAAATTACTTTGACTAGCATTATCATAAAATATACTACCGTAATCCATTCGGCTTCGAATTAGAGCTATATATAATTTTTTAAGATAAACTGGGTGTACACCCCAGGTAGTGCCGGCAAGAATTTTAAAAATATTAACTAATTTTGTAATCTTATCAACAGTTTGTTTTATGTGTTTTGACCAAGTGAATCCGCGATCTAACCACATACCCAAATACTTTACATCGTTCACCACGGGCAAAAACTCCTCATTTATTTTAATATTTACAATGTCCCTTTTATAACCCCTTTTAAAAATGCAAACTTTAGTCTTTGTTGTGGAGATTTCTAATCCAATGTCAAACAGTAGGTTGTTAAATTTATTTAACGCTAGCTGTAACTTCGAGGCAACTTCTGATGTATTTTCTCCAGCGGTGTACAATACAAAATCATCTGCATATTGGGATACGGATACATGGCATAATTCCTTACAGATGTTCAAAGTGGCGATGTTAAAAAGAAGTGGGGATAGTGGGTCACCTTGCGCTAACCCCCTGCTGGTTCTACGTGATATATATGTGCCATCTTGAAGTCTCGTCGTAAGATAACGTTCTTTAAGAAAATTCCAAATATACTTACAAAAATTTGAACCCACGCCTACTTTGTCCATATTCCGAAATAACGCAGTTAGATCTACATTGTTGTATGCATTTTCTATGTCTATAAAACATCCTACGGTAGTAAATTTCTTGGATAGATTTATCTGAGTTTCTAAAATTATGTTGGCCAAATTATTAAGATTGGAACGACATTTCCTGAAGCCACAGGTATAATCAGATAAAATGTTTTGTTTTTCAATAAACCATTCTAATCTATTCCTTAGGATGGAATGAAAAACTTTGCATACACAAGAAATCATGGATATAGGTCTCAGCGATTGTGGGGTATTGACATCTCTTCCCGGTTTAGGAATAGGTACTATGGTAATGCTTTGCCATTGCTTAGGTACGAAACCACACAAAAGGATTTGGTTATAAAAATAAAGCAGAATCTTCTTTCCGTTTTCAGGGAGGTGTTTAAGCATAGAATAAGAAATATCATCATTTCCTGGCGACGTATCTTTATTTCGAATATTATTTTCTAATTCTTTAATAGTGACTTCAACTTCTAATTTTCTATTTTGTGAGTAAAAAGCCAAATCTGCGACGCAAGCATAATCCGGTGTGAGACTGTAGAGTAATTGGTGCATTTCATTGTCATCTATATACCTTGTTTTCGCCCTATATCCTTTTAACCATCTCATTTTCCGCCAAACCTCATTCGGAGATGTCGTCGTTTCCAGAGATGAGCAAAATTTTTGCCAAGCTAACCTTTTTGCATTACGTATTAGTTTCTGTGCAGAACTTACTTTTTGTTGTAGTGTCTCCAAATTTGCAGGGGTCGGATTACGTCTAAAACGTGACAAGGCCAAACGACGTTCAGCTACGGCTTTTGATAAACTAGAATTCCAGTATGATCTAGGTACAAATCTACTAGTGGGGTTACAATTTAATTTTAAATACGGTATACATAAATCCGCGGCGGAAGAAATACATTTTATAAAATTATCATAATAGGTTTGTAAATCGCTAGAAAACTTAAATTGATTAAAAAGATTGTGTAATGTTGTGGTATAGGCCAACCAGTCAGCTTTTTTAAAGTTTCTTTTCGTTCTTGTGCTATCATTTTTTCGAATACTAGTTACAATTTTAATAACATAATGATCACTTCCTAGCGTTTCATTCATAGGGGTCCAATGAAATATTAGAGCTAAATCTGACGATGCCAATGACAAGTCGGGTGCTGAATTTTGGGGTGCATTGTTATTTAATTTTATACGTGTTGCCGATCCATCATTTAAAATCATAAGTTGGTTGTCCATGAAAGCATCAAAAATCTGAATCCCTCGACTATCACTCTTATATGACCAGTTTTTATGGTGTCCATTAAAATCACCAAGGATTAAAGATTTTTTTGTAAAAAGTGAAAAAATTTCTTCCCAATCGTTTGATGTAGTATTTATCATCGGAGGGCAATAAATCGATAATATGTATTCAATATGTTGACAATTAAAGACCTTAACACAAATAATTTCAATGCCGCTATTTCTGATTTGGATATTTTGTAACTGAGACTTAATTGAATTGTGTGTGAAAATAGCCACTCCCCCATAACCATCAGGCCTATCCTTCCGATATACATCATAGTTGTTAATCTTAACACAATACTGTTGATCTAGCCACGTTTCGCTTAAGGCAGCAATGTGGATATTTTCTTGAAAGAGTAAGCACTCAAATGAAATTAACTTTGGACGTAGACTCTGTGCGTTCCACTGGACTATGTTAAGGTTACAATGACGGTTATTTTTACCCATTGACATAGTCCAAGATGAATTTAAGAATAGGCCAGTCCGCTACATTATCTACAACAACCAAAATTAACCACTCTAAACAACATTTAACTACCATTTTCCACTTAGACTGTATATTATCACCTCTTAAAAACACTATCTCTCTTAGCCTATTTAAAAGTTCATAAAAATTTACTGAGCGTTTCTGTGTCGAATCACCTTCTGGAACAGCTTGATAAAAGGCGTTTTCCGTTGTTTCTGCTTGAAAATCAAAGTCTGTATTGCCATTTCTCTTGGATGTTTTTTTCGGTACTTTCGTTGTCAATTGTGCACGTGAGTTCTTGGTAACTTTGCTTTTGACAACGTCCGCCATTGACGGTGTTCTTGAATAATCATGGCGAGAGCTACTTGGAATTATTTGTGGTTCATTAAATTCCATCGAATCATTAACATCATGTATCGGACTGCGGGGAGGTACGTAAATAGACAGTGCTTTTCGATAGGTGATATTGAATTCCGCCATTATTTCCCTAATGCATTTCTCCTTCAAAAATATAGGGCATTTTTTAACTAAAGCCATATGATTTCCATTACAGTTGACACACTTGAATATTTTTGTCTCGCAGTTAGCATGGTTTTCGCCGCATTTAGGACAAACAATATTTTTATTACTGCAAGTTTTTAACGTGTGGCCGAACCTCCAACACCTGGAACACTGTGTGACGGGGAATACGTATGGTTCCACTTTGATTCGCAATTCATCAACATAAACATAACCTGGAACAGCCGAACCCTTGAAGCAAAGGCGAACAGCTTCACTCGGAAGCCATGATTGTTCACTTTCTTGATATTTGTTTCGTCTTTTTAAACGGTGCGCAGAAATTAATTCCACATTTTCCGGACACGTAATACTGTCAAAAATATCTTTATCTGAGAGATCCAAATCAACATCCTTTATAACTCCATAAGAATAAGCCACTTCCATCGTTCTTTGAAATCTCCATCCTTTATCATGCAACATTTTGCTTGTTTCCAATCTACCCGCATTTATTTCACTCATAAAATCTAGTCGCACTTTGTAATTATTTAAATATTTTACCCTTATTATGTCCTTTATTCCTTCCTCTTTCAGCAATTTAGCTAAGGCAAATTGTCTAGGCAGCTTTTCCTTACAAGATATGTACACTTCTATTTTCGAATGTCCTTCTTTTCTCTTCTTCTCCTTTCTTTTTACCAAATTCCATTCTAAATCGTTTTCTTCCCTCAACCTTTTCTCACGTCTAAAGTTATTGCTTTCTTGACTCATCCCATTTCGCACTTCGCCTACATTTTGGCTAATATTATTTAAATCGTGCTCGCTTACAAAACTTTTCTCACTCACATTAGTATAATATAAATTCTCATAATCGGACTCACTATTAAGTTCCATTATAACACATGTAAAAGTCAGATTTCATTGTCAATATAATTGATCACTTAATTACGGTACAAAGTACAACGCGGCGCGAGGGTACTCCTAAACGTAAACAGCGCGTCTATCGCGTACGAGTGCCGCAGCGCAACTACTGCCATAATATTCCGAGGTACACCAACTATTTTACGATTACCTCTTTATGACGCTCCGTCCGTACGAAATCCCTAAACTATATAAATAAAGTTTTAAATACCATTTAAGTCTATAATTAAAGTGATACAAAATTAAATCTGGTCATTTGTATAGGACAATCACGTGTGCTATAAATACCTAAACCTTGGAGTTACACAGGTAATTTTGTGAACCAATTTCTCATACAACCATCCATATACACTCACAGGGGTAGGCAGAGACGATCGAGTGGCGCAGGTTACGACCCTGACACACCTCTTTCACTTTTTTGCCATCCATAGATACATCTAATACACCTACGTCGGTTATGGGTTCTCTTTACTTGGTTATCGTGGAGGATCTGAACCTTTATGTCCTTGCTTCATCTGCTTTTAAATCCATTTTTATACATATACAAACATAGATTGTTAGTAATAATCCGCTGCTTCCTCTTGCATATTTTACACCATCGCAAAATTTCTATTAGTCCTATCAAAGTACCCAAGTCACTTAGGATAATTGTTGTCACCCGATATAAACTGTTAACTTAAAGTCCTCAATTCTCGTCAATGCAACCGATCTTTAACACCACAACTAAAGTATTAGTTCGCCTATTTTAACATACATTGCGTAGTTGGTATGAGTTACTAAATCGTTAGCACCGTTTGAGTCAAACATAGAGAGCGATGTATATTTAAACTACTATAGCAACAATTCGGTTATAGAAGTAGGCATAAGAGGAAGGGCGAGGTGCGGCTATCCACACCCCGATGTCGAAGGTTAAGAGCTCAGGTCACTATTACAAAGTCACGCGAACTTTAGTTCATGCTTGAATACATTACTGGGATTTCTAAAATTTAAATTTAATTAATTTATGTCAATCTAATGAAAAGTCACACACGAAGTTCTGACAAAATTTATTTGATAGACTGCGGTATTACTGACTTTTAAGAGTAATATGACCATTGGCATCAGAACGCATAAACCCAGACCATATATTTGTCAATCAATAAATTATCGAAATTACAACCTGCGTTTTCATATAAAAGTATGATAATACTGTATAATATTTTAATAAACGTATCAGGATTATATTATTTCATTTTTATTCTTCCAGGACCAATCCGCATTAGGCCTGGGTGATGGACTAAGGCTAAAAACCTATCAATAGTAGAGGAGGCCTGCGCTCAACACTGGGACGTATAAGGGCTGACGAAGATGATTCATCCTTCATTTATCAATGTAATAAAAATTACACTGCATTTTATATCCTAGCATGTCGAAGTGACTCAAACCCTTCTGAAGTAGTGTCATAGCAAGTTATTAGAAAGTTAATGAGTAATTGTAAACAATTAGAAACGGCTGCCGTCATCATTATATTAGAGTCAAAACGGAGGAAAGATAAGTAATCCTTTCAGCTTAGAGTAAATTTCCTGTGGGTTAATCTTATTAAACATCTGCGCAATAAGTGACTTGACATTCCTTCGACGGGGGTGTTATTGTTTAGAGTATGAGTATTGTCGGTAATAATTATAATCTTATTTTATATATTGAAATTTAACATGGAAGATGAAAATATAAATAAAAATATTAATATAATTGTTACCTTTTTTGGAAATTGAAAGACAAAATCTAGCATCTAAACTCAAGGGTCAGTTCTCAGTTAATATGACTTTTTTGGAATGTAATGTACTAATTCCTCGTTCTTTTATTAGTCCCTAAAATTGTCTTGTTTTGTAAGCTTATTATACGAAAATAGTAACGTATTTAATATGACATTAATCAAAAAGAAACACAAGAAAATAATCAAACTTTCTGATATAACTCTGTAACAAAAGTCCTATTTCTGTATAACCAAAACATATCTTATCCGTACAAATTGCATTAAGGTACGAAATACCTCCGAGATTTGATTACACCAAAAAGGAAAAGGGCAAAAAAGTAAATGTACTCAGCAAAACAAACGCAGACCCTGATCGCATTAGTCCGAAACGAGAACTAATCTGACCACCGGCCTTCCAATGCGATAACGCGAGAATTAATGTTGCTGATTAAAAAGGATGAGAAATTAAAAGACTCCCCACGGGGATATTACACGCCATAAAGTAGAAATTGGACGGCGATACCAAAGATATACGGCTTGGCGTAATAGCCGAGCTCGGATACTTTCAGCCAGTATCCAGTCCACTTGTGAATCGCATTTCGTTTTTATCTTTTTGCGGGCTTGAAGCGTCGCCACTCACAAGCTCGTATATCACCGAGGCTGTTACTGGTCCTCTAACGTCACTGTCACCTTCGAGTTACAGCCCGTCGGCCGTCCCTCTCACCATTGTCTATTTAATGGCTTTCTAATCCTTCACGTCACTCGCAGATAATGTATGTGATGTGAAACTCAACATTTCACCGGAATGTTGTGCGTCAAGTGGAGATGTTCCTTTAGTTTGTTTTTGAACAGTAAGTTAGTGCGTAAGCTGAATTAATTTTTAGGTTACGGAAAAGTAAGGAAGTAATTTGGACCTGGATTCTGGATAAACTAAACACACCTCACAGTCAGTCAGAGGCATTGTATGGTAAATTAAGGTCTTACGACGAACAAGGCAGTATAGGGTCTTTCACAAGAAATTCGAAAGTATGATAATATAGACTATACTATATCTTAGTACGTGGTGTACCACGTCACTACTTGACTACAGCTACTTTGTTAATATCTAATATGAAGCGAAAGAAGAAGAAGATAAGCTACAATGAGATTTATATCCTAAAGTTTTCTGGAATGTGCAAACGAAGACTACAGTTACACTATAATTGGAACACTAAATTGTTGGCACAGCATCGACGTGAACAATCAACAACATAACCCACTGCCTTTTAACGACTACAATTTAAGCCACTCGAAGAGCAAAAGAACAGTAGCCTAGCAGACATGTCAACACAAATCGAATTCTGGAAGGCGAGCCTGCGCTGAACATGGGAACACGGTGGGACAGAAACAAGGAAAATGTGACGGGGCATCGTCGGGCGTACAACGTACGTGAGCCACCTCAAACGATGCCACGTTTAAGATTTGGCACGTTCGAACAGGACGCATCGGGTTCCACAAATTCACAGATCTTGGAAAAAGACTGTAAAGCGTCGGTGCGGCGAGATGTGATTTACACCGGCTTGTATTCTCTCTAGTGATGTGCTGGCGGAGCAAGATATTTAGTTAGATGTTTTAATAGAATTTATTATATAATTGGTAGTTTTACTAGTTGCTTTTATAGTATCATCTGGATTAAAGAAATTATTAAGTACAGTTTGTACATCGTAAGATAAATTTGTGCTTCACGTCAGTCTTATTTTTTATTTACCTCTCAACGCAAAATTGCGCAAAAATATGCTAACCGGCATTTGCTTGTAAGAGTAAAAAAAAAAATCTTTCACATAAATAATTTTTATAAACACGTCTTCTCATGCAACCATTTGTAGCCTCTTCTATTTAGGGGTACTTATTACCAATCCTACCGGCAGCTAAAAGAAAAATCATACCAATTGAAAACACAAATTCATGTGAGGATCGTGCTAGCACATCGCAAGTAAGTTCACACTTCACGCTCGCCGGACGCCGAAGGCAGATAAAAATTCCCCCGATGCGGAATTGTGTGCGGTTTGCCCACATTTCCTCTTCCACCCTACTTCGCTTGTAGACTCATATCGAAAGCACTCCATTTGAATATCAAAGATTTAAACATGAATATGGCAATATTTCATAATTTTAAGACGTCACAAGCCGTTTTGTGCGACATCTGGTATGGAAGGTTGAGTTTGGAAGTCTAAATTTATTCAAAGCTTGATATGTTTCAATTGTTTGGAATGCAAATATTATTAATGTGAGACAATCTTTATCTTACAATTATTGAAAGTACTTGTACTATTACTTTTACCGGCGGTATTTGCTCCTAACTCACTTTTAGCATGTTTTTGAGTTGTCTATCATTATGGACGAGTTGATTAGTCTCTCGGACACTTTTTTTCAATAAATCTCACATGTGCACAGTAGGGATTAGGTCTAAATTGTTCGCAAAACCTCTATATGGACATCTTTCAGTGGTCCTCTAGTGACTCTAGCTGTATTTGCGCGAGCATTGTCATGCATCAGCCGAAATCCTAGACCCACTCGTTGTGCAAATAGCACCCCAGAAGGTCTCATGACCTCCTCGACTTATCATTGAGCTGTTATTGTGTCTTCATTAGGAATTAACAGCTCAGTTCTTCCTGTAAGTCTAATGTATTCCCATACCATAACATTGGGCCCCCAAAACGATCACTTTCATGAAGGTTAGCTTCTGAAAAACGCTCACCTATTTTTCTCCGTGCTCCAATCCGACGATCATCACTTAAAAAATTATCTTTACACTCGTGTATAAAAAGTACCAAGGTCCCATCACTTATACCCCAATCCAGATATTGCCTTACAAATGTTAAACCGTTTGCTGGATGAGCAGTTGTCAATGGAATCCGCACTTCTAGCCTCTTAGTGAGCTGTTGGTCTTTATGCCATCGATTTTTAATGGTTTGATAACTTACGCGAGTCCCTGTTGCTTGACGCAAGCGGGTATGCAATGTGCGGACAGTGACTCTACGTGCACTCAAGTGTATGTATCGGTCTTTCAGAGCTGTAATTGCTCTGACTCTGCCTAATTACTGTCTTTTAGTGACTCTTCCTGATTTTTAGAGCCGATACCAAGCATTTTGGATAGCTCTCCGCGAAAAACTCAGCTGCAAAGCAACCGAACGCTGCGAATGACCCTCTTGAATCAATGTTATGGCTCTACTAGTAATAACCACATCCATATGCCGTTAATCTCGTAGCATTGTTGTTTTAAATATTAGATGTATACTCTAATATTCCAAAATAAACTCTTTACGATAAAACGAAAAATTTTAATAAGATTAAAAGTGAACTTTCGCTCAAGTTAAATAGGACAAAATTAAGTGGTTACAAAAAATAACATAAAAACTACCCACTTAAACACTTATGCAAGTGAATGTGATAAAAATGTGTTGCCAGACCCTTAAACTAACATGTCACAATAGAATCTAGAACTTGTGTAAAAACAATTGGCAATAATTTAGTGGAAACTTAAAAACATACAAGTGGCCCTTATTTTGTTTTGGCCAGTATATAATACTGGCAAGGGAATAAAAAAAAACAAATTGTCAGTATTAAAAGCTTAGACTGAAAATGTGAATTATGTTTTGTGTTACTAGAACTGGGTAGGAAAACTATGAAGCGGATTTTTTTAGAAAAATGATTTTTATTTATGAATTTGGTAAATGAATAAAAAATGGAAAATTTCAACAATAAATTGGTTCAAAAGATGGCATGTACACGGAACGAAAATTATAATTTATTTTTCGTTCATTCTTTTAACATTCGATAGGTGGACTTTTATACAACATACACAGATTATTGCAGCCTTTCTTAAGTTATGACACTATCATTATATAAGACATAAACTTCTTAAGCAAAGCGTATAAATATAATCAAAATGGAAACTTATTCACTAACCTTTTTAGTAGACTGATTATAAGAAATGGAAGTCACTGAATATGCACATGCAGATATTGGCACGCCGCACAGAAATTTGTTGAGATCTATGTCCAGTAGTGGACTTTCGATTAATGGTTGAATGATCAATTAATATCCTTTAAATATAAATTTATTCCATTTGTTTCAAATGTATTAATTATATTACAATTTTTAAAATTGTTTAGTTTATTAATTAGTGTATGTGAATTTCTGGATAATTGGACATGCTCATTACATTAAAATGTGGTAATTATTTTATTCATAGGTATTCCTTTGTATTTCTATTTTTTCCCTGTGTGTGGTTGTTTGTCCGATATCACAGCGAATAATTACAATGAAACACTAATTATGAATTAATTATGGGGTCAACTTTTAGTTTATTTATCAATGATTTGGACGTAGGTACGAAACATGTTAACAATAACAACTTATCGTAGTTTCAGGAAATATTTGCGACGGAACATTATTATGATAACAAGAAATGTTTTTGTCAATATACGGGACTGTATTTACCAAACAGAAAGCTATTTTAAAGACAGTACACCTTAAAAATGACTAACCAGAATTGTTTTACAAACAGAAATATTTGGAAAACCCAAAGTTAAGGAAAAGCAATCACCGGGTACTGATAACTGAGATACGCAATAGTTATGTTTTTATTTTTTGCTACTGTTTAGTTGTGTTTTGTACTATATCACGATTTGTAGAAATTGTTCAACACAATTATGTTTATTTTTAAGCTTGTTCCTCTGATTGGACATCCATACCGCGTTTGGGCCTTCATTCAAATATCAGCGTTGCATCACCTATGCGTTACTGCAACATGTAGCTGAATGGTGGCATGTAGTGCAATTGAATGCGTTTACGGCTTTTTTTTTGTTTTTTTCTTGCAATATTGTATGTGAATTGTACTAGCAATAAACGCTTCTTTCTTTCTTTATGATTACAAACACAATGATACTAAAAATGATTTTAAAGAAGTAAACAGAACTATAATAATTATTATTTACGAACCATTTATGTCGTCAATATAATGTTTTTTAATAAGGCAATTTGAAGTAAACAAAAAAAACAGCAACACTAGAGGGCAATGACCCGCGTGTTGTCAAGACATTTTTTACGCTTTAAATAACGGGTTTATAAATTTCAAATTTATAAAGACAAAAATGTGTAGTTTAAGTGTTTTTATATAACTATACAAAAATATTATACTAAACGCACATACAATCACGCCTATATTTTTGCAACTATCTATAACACAAATATAATCAACATTATTCACGCGAAACAAGCAAAAATATAGTTTTCCACACATGAGTACATATTTCCGGACTCCAGGTTGCTACGGAGAATTTCCAAACATAAAACATGTTAAGTAAACACAAATTATTTAATTCTTGGAATGTTATTTAGTGTGCAAGTTTCCACTTAGGTGCAAACTGCTCCCTGGAATTTGTTACTTTATTTGCCATTTCAAAGTTTTACATCCAACTAAATAGCTGTGAAACAAATTGCTATTATTATCGTCCATCCGTTTTCCGTGTTGATTATGTACGGAAAATATTGTGTTATAGTCATAATTTGCGTAACTAATTACGCGCAATAATGTATTGTTTTTCTTAATTACGTAACTTGGTTATTAATAAATCGTAAAAATCGATAATATAATTCGCAAACACAAATTAACTATAATAAAACAATTTAAATTGTAAGATAAAAACTAAATTTGTAAATTTGCATTTTGTAGTGTTTTTAATGTATAAAATACGAAAAAAAACTCCAGGCGACCAACGAATATTTTCTAGAAACTTCCAGAATATTTATAGCACATTATTATCTCTTGGGCTGACCCACTACATTTATAACACGAAACTATATTTATCAATTCGATTCATAATAGAACTAATATAAAATAGGTTCTAAATTATAATTTTATTCACATTCCTCCTGTTCAACCACAGGATAAATTGACTAACATTAAATAATTTAGAACACATTTTATTCCTGGCCTCCTGCCCATCGACCACACATTTTTAATATGTTACCTTGAATTACACTTACTTATAATAATTCCAAACTAGAAAATATAATGGCATAGTAACAAAACAAACTTACATGAACTAGAAACAATATACAGGATAAACTGCGCACATGTATTATTTAGACAAAGTCAAGTTTGCTACTGAGCTGACCTTAGTGGTCACAGCGAGCACCGATAGCCGTATGATAACAGACGGGTAATTTGTTAATGATATCACTCTATATTCGCGAGTTCGGCGTAAATATTTACATACATTATTATATGTAACATACGATGCGTCATAGTGTAAAAAGCCTACAAATTGCTCTCTTGCTAGAATGTGTAGAGTGATTACCGGCTGTAGTGATCAAATTGACATTCATTTTGACTCCTTACCCAAATTCACCAGAACCGTCTCCGATTGCATTTGAAACACGGCAATAATAAAAAATGTTGGCATCCTTTTCATACTTTACTATTATTTAGCATGTAAGAGATTAAATCAGGGTTATAAATTAAGATTATGTTAATATTTATTGTGTTAAATTTTAGATTTGTTTACTTTTCTTTATCTTTGATTTGTAGTTTTTTAAATGTGTACAATTTTTTTTTTATTTTTTAGTTAGTAGGCACTGTAACTGAATTAGTGGTGCACGCGGTGTTTGCCTATTATTGATTGTTACATTAAGTTTTTTTTATTTATGTTTTTTATGAAAATGTGTTACATAGATAGCCCCGAGGTTTAGGCATGACGTTTAGAATCTTGCCGGTCGCGGATACAAACCCCAGGCACACTACTATAACTTTTCGAAGTGTGTATTCACAATAAACCACCATGTGATTTAACGGTGAAGGAAAACATCGTGATGGAAACTTGCATGCCTAAATGTTCTTTGGAATTTCTTATATCTGTAGTCCGGTGAACCCCAACCCGCCCTACGTGATAGAATCTCGATGCCTAAGATCTAAAAAACCCTCTCTTTTACAGAAGAGGCCCGTGCCCAGCGGTGGGACGTAAATAGGCGATGTACGATGATGATGTTAAGTGATGATACATTTAAATCACATGAGACTATTTTATATTTTTTCATTATTATATAACCAAATTTGGTTTGACTTTGATACGCAAAGTTCGTTATACCAAAATGATATATCTAGAAAAATTCCTTTAAAAACAGACAAAGAGAAACTGGTAGAAATACCCTCAATTTTCGTTAGCGCCACTCAAAAGTCTAATTTTAAAAGAATAAGTGAGTAAAGAGTAAGGTCTCATGGGATTAGAGCTGTTAGACTTTGACGCTGACCTAATTTAGCTGGAAACACTTAAAATTAATTTAGTGACTAGTGTCCTAATTGGCTTGAAAGTAAAATCAGAATATTTAAGTGAAAAGCGTATAGAGTCTGAGGTTAAAAAATTATCATCATCATCAACCCATATACGCCCACTGCTGAGCACGGGTCTCCTCTACCATTGAGAGGGTTTAGGCCATAGTCCGCCACGCTGGCCTAGTGCGGGTTGCCGGACTACACACCTAAGAAATTCCTGAGAACTTTTAGGTGTGCAGGTTTCATCACGATGTTTTCCTTCACCGTTAAAGCAAGTGATAATTCAATGTGAATACACACATAACTTCGAAAAGTCAGAGGTGTGTGCCTGGGGTTCGAACCCGCGACCGCCGAGATTCTCGACCGCGCGCCCAAACCTCGAGGCCATCACTGCTTTTTTATAATCAAAAATTATAATTAATATGAAACAAGTAATACTTGTGTACATAAATATAATAAATTACTGATAAATATATTGCAGTTAAAATTAGTATTCGGAGGATTTGAAATCACAAACAAAAAAATATTTTTTAAGTAAACCAAGTTAAAAGAAGAGCCACAAATTTGGCAGATCTTATCCGAATGTTTTTGGAATCCATATTGAAAATTTGCGACATGAATTTATTGGGAATAAATAGTTTGGAGTTTTAAACTACGTATGTTTTTTCTTCTATATGTTTTTGTTTTGAAAATAAAAGACGACACTCTTTTACTTTCCTAATTGGCCAGACGAAACAACGTCTTAATTATTTCTAGTCTTTTGAAAAAGTTCGCGAAATAAAAGGCAATCGAAACTCAGTGAAATTCTTTTCAAGACGATAAATGAATAATAGACGTAGGCCCTCAAAGTAAATATCAGAGTCTAATACATTTTTATCTGTATTTGTCTTTCACGTTGGTGTTCATTGTAATAAAAACATATCCATACATTAATCACGCTTGAATTCATCCAAACGATACGACGACAATATACAAAACTTTATTCAGAACTGTGTACATAAAAGTAAAGTAAACTGAGCGCGAAATTCTTTATAAACCAAGCAATCGAAACTTGGAGAAGGCTCGAGAATTTTTCGCATAAATCATAAACAAAACGAGGATGCTCAAGTAAAGAACGTGGATTAGTGCGTTTTTCTACGATAAAACAGCCACTGACATATTTTATCGGTTGGATGCTATCCAAAAGTTGGTGGCGAATATCGAGAGAGACCATAATTTATGCTGGTTTACATAAAAATCGCCTCTACGTTCCAATTTTTAACTACATTTGTTGTTATTGAATTTGTAATGATGTAATGCGTTTGAAGACGTTTGGAATGTAATAATATGCAATCGAAGTAATTGTTACATTAATAGATACGATTGAAACTCTTGACGTAGAAATGTTTTGGTAGGTATAAACTATTTACAGATTTCATCTTCATAAAACGATACTTGTTTTTATTAAGTATTCAGATAGATAAAAAACCTCGTTAATAGAAAATTAGAATTATACAAACAAAGCAGACTAATTAAAATAAACAAATGAGGCCTTTCGGCAGCACGCATTTGTATAAGTTAAAGTTTTACATTTAAATATGGGATTATTTATCATAACTTGCAATTTTATTTGTTCAATTAATAACTTCAATTTAATATTTTTTATTATTTTCAATGTAATATTATGGAATTAGGAGATAATGAAATAAACGCAATGCATTATGAGTTTGAAACCATCTCACACAAAGTTCTGATTGTTCACGGTATATTTATCAAACTATGGAATCATCATTAAGAGACCATATTACCATACTCGCATTAATATTTTCCTACAATTATGCACGGATTCCTTATAAGGTGCAGGAACGTATTAATTACAAGTAATTTTTCCACAGAATATTTGCAGAGCTTATTCACTTCATTGAGTTAATTGTCCGTAGCATCATTTGTAATGTCATTATGTAGGGTCATCGCAGGATTTTTGATTCATATTTAGGTAAACTAGCTTGTGGCTTTACCGCACCAAGACAAATGTTTGTGTGATCCCCGATTTTTTACCGGTCTGAGTGTTTGAGACCGAGAAGACTTTAGTAGTATCTGATACCTACGACCTTTGTTGAGATTTATCTAGGCTAATTCACCACTAACGAGTTTAGACGCATCACATTTTTTTTGTAAAAAAATGAGTAATGAGTAAAGTAACAAATAAAAGTTAGCAGTCCTGTTTGAGGTAGGTAGTTCTCTTCATTTAATTTTTTACTTCCAATCAATGATAAACAATTTAAAAAGCCATTACCGAACTTATGATTTTCATATACAATACCAGTTTTTATCGTAAAAAGTAAGTAATACTATTGTATTAAGTTAAACTATTGTGGTTTTCACTTAAAGCGTGAATATTGATAAGAAAATGCTGTGTGAATCAAATAAAAATATTAATTTACTTGGAATAATTGTGGCGAGAAGCGTGAGAAAACCGGTCAGATGTCCGATGTAAACATCCTTGAGAGCGGTCGATACGAGATAAAGAGCGTTTTGTTCTAAGAAATTATCACTGGATTGACGAAAACTACTCACAAGCCAATAAATATGAACTTAGAAATGAGATCAAAGTGGAAACAATATTTAATATTGAACGCAGCTTTACCAAAATGTAGGAATTTTGTTTAATATTTAGAGCTAGAAGTAAAAAATGCTTAACCTCTTTCCCAAGGTTACTAGAAAAAAAAATCTAAATAAGCTTAGTGATTTAGGCGTGAAAACGAAAAAGACAGGACATGTAGTTACACTAGTATTTGCAATTTTCATATAGATCGGTTTGAGTTTACGAATTTTTAACTTAAATATAGTACGGTTATTACATTTACTTACTTCTCATGGGATAATTACGAAATACTTAATAATGCGGATCCAGAAAAAACAATGGTTAGATTAGTTATTTAAGAGGACAGTAGATAAAACACGAGAATCATGGAAAGACCATAACAATTAATTCACACGCAAAGTTCAACTACTGACATCATTAATGTTTATGTTTTAATGTATTTAGGTTATTTATTGTTGTTAGTATTATGAATGATAAGAGAAAAGTCAATGGTCTTACGAGCGAGGTCAAAAAAGTCCAGACAGTATGTAGTATTGACGACAACGGGGTTAAAATTTTTTCATCATTCTTCATCGGCTTTTCCATTACAGAGAGGGTTTAGACTTTTGAACATCACGCTGGTCTAGTGCGGGTTAGTGAAAGCACTGAACTCTGAAACTATGGAGGCTGGTATTCTTGGAGTAAGGGCTTTATTGTAAATTGACATTACAGTAATAATGTTATTAACGAATGTTTATGATTCGCCTCATAATGTCGAAGATACCAAGTATTTCCTGGAAAATTCCATCCATGGATACAAAATATCAAGTAATTTAAAAAATTGCTATTGAAAATAATTATAGTCAGATCGTTCTGTTGTTAAAGCATATCTTACAAGATTCTATTTCATAATAATGATTAAGCGCGTAATATATTTGTTCAAAGAACACATACACAAAAAGTGGTACAACCAATTTCGTCGATAAGAAATTTAAAAACATATATTTCTAAAGAATTCCAAAATTTATGTGTGTAAACAGCTATAAATACTGCATTCAAGTAAAGAAAATAAAATGAAACTTCCAATGAAGTAGCAGACAGTAAGAAAGACATAAAAAATTTACTAAAACACTAGTAACTGCTACATAAAACAGTATCAAGTGAATTAAATTATTGTCATAAATAAGAGTAGTTTTTTATTGGAACAGGGAGACAAAATGGCCAAAATATTTTGCATCAAAAGTGTTTTTGTTTCTATTGATATATTCTTTATCTTTTTTACACTTAGACATGGAATTAATGGATTGAGAGGCATTCCTTGAATTAGATTTCAAATATTTTAGGGGTTTCCAAATTCGCAATGTAATGTAATATTAAATTCATCATCAGCTTAAGTACTTCCAAGGTTGGGCACGAGCCTCCTCTATCATTGAGAGGTTTTTAGGCCGTAGTCCATCACTGAGAGGATTAAGTTTTTCAGTACTAGGCAAATGAAATGAAATGAAAAGAATGAAATAATAAGTGTTTTCTATAACTAAAAAATATGCCAACTCAGTGGTTTTGCAATGGATCGCTTATACAAGATTTAAGTAAGGAAGGAACACGATCTGGCAAACTATTCCATACGTTGAACTAAAGTGGAAGGAAAATGTAATAAGGTTATTCACAGTGTCATTGAACGTGCCTCGAAGACGTGCCTTAGTTTTATGGCACATAAGGCACTCATGTGTACTCAATATTACCATTGATAGTGTGTGGACATTACTTCAATTGATATTGCTAAAGAGCTGGATATGTGTTGATTATATTTTATGTAGGTAAATGTTTATAAATAATGGTGTTTTTGAGTAAACGAGAAATCTGTGGTATAATTGTTATAGGTACTCAAGAGAATATTCTCTGTAAAAAATGACAAATTAAACGAAGATATGGAGACTGATCGTAAAAGTCCGGCAAGAGGACTTTGCGCATAGTGTTGTGTTGCAACTAGGGGATTCGATCCCGGTCGATTTTTGTAATCCCGGGATTTCGGGATTATCAACAGTTAATCCCGGGATCCCGGGGTAATCCCGGGATTGTATTAGTAATAAAAAGTGGTAACAAAAAGAAAGTAAAGCATTTTAAAATAAATCTTTTATTTTAAATCTTTACTTAAATATTAAAAAATAAAACAAAATTATAATTTCTTCTGATAAAATAAACAAACTAAGCCCTTTTATCTAAACAAAGAAACGCCATTGTACTATAAAAAAGACCATGCAACAGAGATCAATGTATTTTAAATAAAATATAAATATAGGAACTATAAATTACTTATTTAACCCACGAAAATAAAATCTTAGAAATAACAACGCATCCAACGTCTCATCCGAAAGCATACTTCTTAATTTGTGGCATATGTAGAAGCAGAAGAAGCGCGTTCAGACTCGATGGAAGTTGGAGGAATCGTCTATAAATTTTTACAGGTCTTCTCCAAATTATTGCCTCGTGTAAAACTAGCCTCAGAAAGAGTAATTTCTTGTTTAATGATCTTAGAAAGCACATTTTTATTGATTTTTATTATAAATATGTCAATCCCGAAAATCCCGGGATTTATTGAATTTAATCCCGAAAATTTCGGGACTGAAATATGACCGGGATCCCGGGATCCCGGGCTTCGGGATCCCGGGATCGATACCTCTAGTTGCAACAAACCGACAATGTTACCAACTTTGTGTAATTTACTTTCCGCCTTTTTAGACAGATAACTGTCAGTTGTGTTACTTTTATTTTTCGGTGTGTTTCGAACTAATATTTAAAAGACTATACCTCCCATATATCAGTCTCTAGGCATCAAATCTTCAATAATAGCATAGCAGTGAAATTCCCAAATCGAATACTCGCTTCATGAAACATTGCCCCAGGTACATGCATCACGGACTAAACCGTAACTTATGTAAATACAGAGCATACGTTATCAGTAATTCAAGAGCGAATATTCGAATATCCCACATTCACGTCTTGGCCACAAAGCATTAGCCCGCTGGTCCCAGGACAATCATTTGCACTACCGTCTGTAATATTCCAGTGCACGCTACATACATTTAGGATGAAATGTGAGTTATATCCTAGTGCATAGTTACGTAGACGCTGGCGTATCGCCAAACTCAGTTTCGGATGCGAGCCTTTCAGTTAAGACAGGATGCCATCTTTCATACGAGACGATGTTATCAAAACACGTCATATTATTTCATTTGTGTATTCCAACTCTCTAGTTCTGCGGTTGGAAACGCTTGCTAGTTTTTGGGTTTCATTATCGGTTTGGCTTGTTTAATATAACTATTTGGTGAGAAATGCATTGCAGGAGGCCAGATTGGAACATCTCCCATGAAATTCATACTAATCCTTGTGAAGAATTAGACTTTAGTCTAGTATATTAAATTAGGTATTAGTAAGTTCTTTGCTCCTTACTTTCTAGTTTAAATTTCATATCTCTTTTAACGTTGAATAAAAAAATAACTGAATATCAAACATACGTTTAGCATAAGCATTTGATTTAAGGCACTGTTTTCTTTTCATTTCACTCATTTGATTCCATTGCTAACGTAGGTTATACATAGGTGATGTTTATTTTTGGCAACGTTATTGTATGCTTGCACTTTAAATCATTTCGAAGAACTGAAGAGGCATGAAAAATAAACGAATAAACAAAATCCACGTTGCAAATTATTTGCAATTGCGAGTGCGGAAATCGAACTGCCATCATTTAGCAGAAATCTGATTATTTTCGTTTTTAATCTTACGCAAACACGAATTTTTATTACACTGACATTTGTAAATCGAATGAGGTTTTTAGAAACACACAACTGTATTTTTAAAATAAGTCAATATGGCCAATTGCTATTACCGAGACCTTTTTAAAGGGCAAGCCTAGTAACACCGTAGCCATTTAGAAAATTTAAACAGGGGTCTATGCATGCATTGTCTCACTGATTGCAGTCTTAAGTTCATCTATTGATGACAGTTCAACTAAAATATGACGTTCTAATATTTGTTGTTAAAAATATTTCGTCACTAGTAAGGAGTGCAAATAATTTCTAACAGTATATCTGCAGACGTATTTGGGGAAACAAGCATTAATATATCTTCCTAGGTATTTAATATAAGTAAATCGCAATATACCTCCACGTAGTAATAGCAAATATTATGTGCACAATTCCCCGTGATTTATGCGCAAAGGTGACCTGCAATTGAGTCCACCTACATTCCGCCATGTTTTTTATTCCCCAGACAATCGTGGGCGGAGTTACCGTTGCATTGAACGCAGTATTTATTGAAGATAATTATAGAAACTCTCAGTGCAGTTCGGAATAAATGTCTAAATTCGTTTGGTGGTTAATTGTATCCGCTCAATAAATAGCATTCAATATATAACTATACGGTGAAACTCCTCAAGATTTATCCTCCTGTCATCAGCCCACATACTTATGTACGTCCAACTGCAGGGTACGGGCCTCTTTTACAACTGAGAGGCTTTGGTCCACCACGCTGACTTAGCGCAATGGACTATGGTGACTATGTTCCTGTACTGGCCGGCAAAATTGTACCGCTTATCAAATGATTGTCGTATTAGACATTCTCCAGTAATCTTTATATTCGGATGTCAATGCACTAAAGACAAGTTTTTAAGCCGTTGGCTTTACTGTGACTGTCTGACTGACTAAAATTTATTTTTCAAAATCGTAAAAATTTCTTGATGGCTCTTATTAACAAAAATATTTTCTTTTAAATTTTTAATAATGTCATTAACATTAAGAATTTCAAAATTATAAAACTTATAGCAACAAAACACTGTTCAAAACCATTTCAAATGAGATCACTTTACACACCAATTCTTATTCCGCGAATACTATGTGGTATTTCGTCGCGAAGGTCGACTTTGTTAGAACTTGTTCTTATCGTGATGGTAAAAATGTGACTTATTTTGTATAAGACAAACATAAGATGCAGTTTTTGCTTCAAAGAAAAATTTGCTAAAATATAAGTTATTCAAATATATGGTTTGGTATTTCCTCACATACCAAACACATACTAGTTATTTTCTAAGATAAACGGTCATATTTTAGTAATATAACATTTTATGTTTTTAAACAGACATTAAAGCAATTTTTATTATTTATTTAAAATTGTTTTTATTTTTTCATTGATACTTCCGAAACATTGTTGGTCGGCATGTTAGTCGATATGTTTTTATGATGGTCATGTTTTCGATATCCAGATCGGGCCCATAGTTTCAGCTTATGCAGCAAGTGTGTATCGCAAATGTATATAAAATAAAGCTTTTATATTAGGAAATACTCAGTAAAATCAGAGTATGACAATGTGTCCAGAATAGGCAATGGACTCGCCAAGAATTACGTAAAACCTAAAACATAGCTAGCGAAATGTGTAAAATTTACAATGTTGCAGTAACTTGTTATGTCTACTATAACTGAGAAACAAAAACATAAGAAACATGTCGGAAAAAGAAGTAATTAGCGATCGCTTAGCTTTTGTATCACAGCACAAAATCAACATTGCAGGACTGCATCTTGCACCACATGCAGGCGGATCGTCTTTCGCAGATCGTATTTTGTTTTTCAAATACCATTTTTAAGTTGTGTTGCTGTTCTTTTCTTTCTATTTAAAAAATATTTAGGGTACTTCCTCATGGGTACCGCTGTACAAATCGTAGCTAGATATCAGGCTGAATTTCCTGGTCGAAAAACGGGTTATTATTACAAAATGTAAATGATCTCAAACACTGTAACTAGCCTTTTGCGAAAGTCGATTGTAAATATGAAGTTTTTTCCTTTTAATCTTATTAGGGTCACAAGCATGATTATATGAAAATATATAATGTTGTCATAATGTAATAAAATTTCTGATTTGTTTTAAATGATTTAAGTGTTCGAATGTTAGGTTCAGGGCATTATTATATTTGATTAACATATTTTAATATGACTAACAATAGGGACAAAATCTTTATGACATGATTGACTATAAATAGATTACTTGTAATGATCATGGGGTTTATTGTAACATTTAAATTGAATCATGCAAATTATAAATCACATGTTTGAGTACTTAAACTGCAAAAAATACCAATATTTAAATCTTACACAAACCCAACAATTAACACAACATAACACTAACACTGTCTTGGTCTAGACTCAATTAAGGTTGAACAAACACAAGACCACAACAAAGCGGCAGGATACATCCATCTCAATTGCACTGGCGACAACACATCCTATTTAGAAACATTTGTTTTCTTGATTACATGAACATATTATATATCTTATACACATTCTAGTGTAACAGTCTTTATGAATAAATTGATTATATAAAGCACACACAATTTGCTTTAAAAATATTTACTAAACTGAGAAACAAGTAAACTTTGTAGTGATTTTCTCATCTGTTTTTAGGAATATACATTTGTGATATAAAACGAAATCCTCAAGAATTACTCAGTAAGAGAAAGCATTAAACAGGTCTAAGGTTAATGTACAATAAGAATAATCAACAAAGACATGATATTCATGCTTTTAAATGAACTATTGTTTAATTTGTGGAATCAAAATAAAATTATGCTTTAGGTCCACCAAGATTCTATTGTATAGATGAAGGGTAATAGAATGAAACATTTACATATCTGTCAATCTTAATGGATTTGACTAAAATATAAGGCTAACAAAAAACAGCTTTAAGTTATTTTTTTCAATTTAAGTGTCAAAATTAATTTGAATATTAACAGAGTGGCTAGCAATAATTAGTTTTTTATAAACTAGATTTTATCCACCTACATGTTCTGGTTAGATTTTGTTTAAAGCTGTTGAAAGTTTTGTTATTGTGATCTTTCCGCCCTGTGGATTGGGGGTGTAAGAATTCCGCCACGGTATCCCCTACCTGTCGTAAGAGGCGACTAACAGGGGTACTGGGGTAGCAGGGCGTACTGCGGGGGCGGTACCCTATGATAGCAACCCCGAGATTGGCCGCAGAGGACGTGACCTCTTAACTGTCGCGGACGTTCCCGAAAGGCGAACATCCAAATAGATTAAGTGGAGGGCATACCAAGCCCTCCCAATTTGAAGGGGTCCATAATTGGACGGTGCGCTGGGCGGCAGCGGACCATTTAGGGCACTTCTGGCCCTGAGATGCCGCAAAACCGCCCTAAATGCGTGTGATGGTCACCAAGAGGTTTTAGTCGGTATGCTGGCGTAGCCAGTGACCCCGACATACCCCTTACGGCCGAGGTACCAAACAGGGGAGCTTAAGGCGCTTTCCTCTCGTGATAAAAAAAAAATTGTGATCTTTGTTTCACTTAAAGCAGATTGTTAATAATATTTATGGGGTATGAAATTTCTTGATGAGTTATTACAAATGACTCAGTCTGTTATAATACTTAAAATTATATACTATTTTATTAGCCATATGAATATATATTTAAATATTAAAATGGTGCCCAAGATTCCAGGTTTTATGCCTGTAAGTTAGCTTTTGTGGTTTTAAGTTAATAAATGTAATGTATTACTTTGTAAAACTGTATGGTAAAAGAAGAATGCTTAAACATAATTAATGCTGCTATTAATTAAACTCATGGTTAGAGTTAAACCAGACATATGAAGCAGAATTAAAACATATTAATTAAGAATGGCGTATATGAAGTAACATTCTTGTTTGAATCATACGGAAATACACTGTAAAAACTTTGTAAGTTTAAAAAATACTTACGATAAATGTTTACTTTGCGCACTTTCTAAAAGATGCAATGTCACAAACTGTTATTGAGTTATAACTGACTATATTCCTAATTCACACCTCTAGACATCAACTTTAATACTAGTAGCAAAACACTGACTAATTACTTAGCCTGGTAGCGTAAAAAACCTCTGCATAAATGTGCGTCATCGACTACCAACTATGAACTAATCACGTTACAAACTGGAATAAATAAAATATTTTCCTTTCGTGTTACAAGTGGAATTTCAAATTTGCTCTTGAAGGACAGAAGTTACGTGAATCCGGAAAGAAACATATCTTTTGTTCTCATTACATACAACTTAACTATATGGTACATACCTGGGGACGGAGTTTCTGTCGATAAACACAAAAGCACAGCAATAACTAATTTAATTCTTTCCAAACAATTATTTTAGCAAGGTCAATAGCGTTCCATTTCCTGACAGATGAAATACGTTGTGAATTGTCACAACACGATTTTATGCATGACAGAGATAGCATAATATGAAATTTAAATATAAAACAGAGAGCCCATATAGATCATGCTGAAAAGTTATATGAAAAATGATATTTTATTTGACATTTGCAATAATAATGTTGCCGCAAAATCTATTAGAAACAATATTCTGACTTTGAGCTTTTTTGTAGATACGGCAAAATTAGCAAAAAAAATGTTTCGTGTCGATTTTTAAAAATGTGGCTGTATAAAAAAGTGATAAATTAGTTTTTTTAAATTAGTAAACGTACAAAAAGCTAACAATTATATACCAATTACACTTACAGCTATTTTTTATTCAATTGAACCTTAGCCTAAATCTTGAGGAACTGCATCAAAAATCTCATATAAAAATGAATAATTCACAATGTTATACATGAACATAGATAAACAGCAAACAAATTGATATCATAAATTTCTCGTGAATTCCCTGATGTCAGATTACTTAATATCTTCAGGGCTTGATTCTTAAGAAGACCGACAGCTCCTAATGAGAATACGTTCAAAATGCACAAAAACAAAAGCACAACACACAAAAAGTCAAAGCTCATTATGTTCTTTTGGGGAATCCGTTTTTAGAAGGGGAGTCTAGGACATATTGTTCTTGATTAATAATTGACGTGGGATTCACTTGCCTGGTGATGGCGGAATTTCGCAATTGGAAGACACTCATGCGCGAAAAGTATAATGTCAGTTGAGGATGCAAAAGAAGTGTGTTTAAACGGTGCTGATATTTTCTTAAATGATTTACTTAGTTGTGTGTCTAATTTAAAGTTAGTATGAAAACTGAAAAGGTTACTAAAATTGGGTACAAAATTCGATAATTAACAAATGAGTTTATTAATAGTTCCCATTTTAATTGCTACCTATAATCTCACAAGCATACTCGCAATATAAACAGACCCAGTGGCTTTAGGAAACCCGCGAAGATCCTTCTGAATCCTCACAACGTGGCAGATATTAATTTCGATCTCTTATAAGTCTGTGGGGCGTACAAATAATCCTGTAACTAAAGAGATATTCCGTACACGTCGTCTCGGAAACTGATAACCGCCGGGAGATGCATCGTTATGTACAAAATAAAGCTCGCGTCTTTTTTCTCAGCGAAAACTACGAGCGAAACTCTTCCCTTTGAACAAGTAAACAAGTTTAGGCATGTGAACTTGTGTGTTATGTCCAGCAGAGCGGTGATTCGAGACGTCTTTGAAATAACTTTTGAGTGAGTTTTTTTTTCAATGTTGAGTTTTAATACAGTTTTTTTATGTCTATTTTGAAATATTGTGCTGGTTTATAAGAATTATAGCGCGTGTAAAGCTTTTTAGAGTACATGTGGTTTAGGAATATTGATACTTACAGTGAGCTCTATGATATAGTTACGTTAATTAGGAAAATATTATTTAGGACAGCATCATATCATGTACAATCAGGTAAAATTTACAATAACACTGTCTGAACTGTGTATCTTACTTTGGAAATCTTACTTTGTTGGCATGCCACACGAAAATGCCCTAATAAGGCTGTTTTTCATATATGCATTGCCTAATTTCCTAATAGCACACAAAACTTATGCGTCGCCAATAAGGCGTTTCCAACAACTTTATTCCGAAGAACAACGAATGTGATAGGAATGCCGGTGTTTTGGTAATTGTTTTTATGTTGTACAGGCGGGTCGTTTATCATACAACAGTTATTTATAGCCCCGTTACTACTTCGCGTCACGTTCTCAACGTGCGTGTGTTTTCTCTCGCACTTCCTTGAGACATATGTATGATATACATATATTTTGTATGGACTGCCTCGTGGTCTTGCGGTATAGAAATGTGCCGTGCTGTGCCAATACGAAAAATATTAAGGAGTAATTTAGTAAAGTAGGTAGGGATGGTCGCATGCACTAGGTCGCCGTGGCCTGGCCTAAGTCTCCTTAATGGTAGAGGAGGCCCGTGCCTCGTATATGGGCTGATGATAATGGTAAATATACATTCTAAAATCATAAATACGAATGATTGATGGTAGGTGCATTTTTGAGTATTTCTTGGATATTCAAAACAAAAATACAAAATTTGGGCTTGCCGTATTTTGAGACCCAAAATGCGCCGTAAGATCTAAAATCTTAAGAGCCCCTCTTTCCATTGAAGCTATAATCATTCTTCACCTCAAACAATCTTATATGTGTGGGTAACTACGCATAATATCCGTAGGGAGCGCATGTTTCACACTCGAGCGAATAAACAGAACAAACTTATCAACGATGATTGTTAATAGAATTAAATAGACATGTTCCACCGCTGTTCTTAGGCGACTTCCATAAACCCACGAAATTGTTTTAGAGACTAAACGAAAACCGCCTTCAAATAGAAACTATTCCAAATAATATGCACTGAAAAGTAAAAAAATATTGCGTACTCTTCAATAACTTAATTATCAACGTTTTCTCTTACCACGCAAGAAAGTAGGCACTTATTCATTTCAAATTTAACTCAACACATACCTAGTAGTTACAATTATTGTTATTTTTAGATATATACAGAGGAATTAATGACTTCCTCATTTTTTTGAAGTCGGTTACAAATACGTTTCAACAGGCAAAGCTGGTGGAAACTGCTATAAGCTGAATAAATTTATTCAAACCGTATAAATCAATTAAATATCCATATTAGTAAGTTAGGCATAACAATGGCTTAGTAACTCCATCATAACACAATAATTCCATAATAGTTAACACAATAAAGTGAGTCTTGTAAATCCATTGAAAACCATTAGACGTGACGAATTTGTATTGTCGAACAATCGGTTATCTGCAGAATATTCATTGAATATTTTATGACAGATAAATTTGTTATTGTATGTTATCAATAATTTTGTTATATATATTTCAGGTATTCCATGAAAACTTTTGGAACTACTGACCAAGATAACCTCGAGTTTAACGGTGAAGGAAAACATCGTGAAATCGTCCACCCCTACAAATATTTTTTTAAGCATGTAATTCGCCGATTTCCAATAGGCTATGGTGATGGACTAAGGCCTAAACCTTCTCAGTAGAGGAGGCCCATGCCTAGCAGTAGGATGATGATGATGATGATGATGATGATGATATACACGAATATAGTACATACGTATGCCTGATATATTTGTATACTTGCCGTAATATTGGTGGAGAAACACACCTCTGTCTATTTCTTCAAATAAACAAGCGTGAAAGTGTCATAGCCAAGAAACTGAACAGTTTTAAAAAAGAAAAATCGAGAGCACGAAAATACATTTCTGTTTCCATCCTCCCCGTAAAGATTCACCCATAAACCAGTCTATCTTCATTTGAACAAATAAAACCGTGATAATATTTTTAAGTTAATAAAAAAACAATAAAATGCGAGCGGGCGAACGCGAGAGTTGCCGAACACAGCTTTATCCTCATGAGAAATTAACCGTTCCATTAGTTTTAATTCACTCGCCACTCGAAACCTTATTCTGTCGGCTGTACGTTTGTGCACAAACTTTCCTATTGCGTTTGGCTGTGAACTTTTTTTTAGTATAAAATAGTGCTGTGATTTACAGAATTAGGGCGTTACTTTTAAGGATTTACGAAAATATTTAAAATAGAAATGACGCCTACTTAGATTGTTACTTGGTATAAAGATAATTCTTATACTGTGCGATAAAAAAATTCATTTAACAGTACTTAAATACTTCATTTGAATTATTTTCTCATATACCTATTTACATTATTCTACATTAACCTTTAAAAACTCTCTCAGTTGTAGGAGAGACCTGTGTCCAGCGGTGGGATGTAGATGGGCTAATGATGATGATGAAGATGACATGTTAATACTTACGCTTGCATATTAATATTCAGAGATGAACATCTACACCCATGCCAGATGCTTTGTGTTTTACATAGCTGATATGGCCGATATAAGGATACATTTACTACGCGCTACTAAAAACTTTTGTCAACAATTTTGTCTCAACCAGGAATCAAACTTGGGATGTCTCGATTATTAAACTAGTTCGTCAAAAGTATTAAATAATCCCTAACCCATCACCACACCACCGGCTAATAATGTTTCTTTGCAATAAAAATAATTAACCGCACCTACCACTCTTTTGGTAATACGAGAAAAACAGCGAAACGAAAGCGAACTTCTCTCGTTTCATTAAACGTATAATTTTACCCCAAGTCTCATTACTTGGGGTGTACGTACGGGCTAGCAAGACCACGGTCCGAGTTTACGACCATCCTGCAATATTGTGCGTGGAAACTTAATGAAAAGGAAACGCCCGCTGTATTACCTACATGCGCTGGAAAAACCGGCTGAGATCCGGCAATAGTCGAGCATTACCGGTAATTTGTACTATACAATATTATGTGCAGCTCTTATTTTTTACCGGTATTTTTATTAAGTCTGGCATTATGGAAGGAATTCCTTTTTCAAATTGAATTTTCAATTTATGAATTGAATGGCATTTTTTATTGGGAAGTAAAATTGTGTATGTTTTTAGAAAGCGCTAGGTTTTGAGAAGGAGTGGAAAAAGAGAAAGGGAGTATACATAACAGTATAATGGCTTGTAACAAAATGTTTTTGCATAATTATTGCAGCGAATATTAATACGATCCCAATGTTCCTAATCACGTTTTTATAATTGTATTTTTTTACTCATCAAGTAATTTAACCACATAGAAATACAGCAAAATATCGCCTCACTGGGTAATTATAAACAGCTTTGTGGCAATCTCCGGGGAACAAAGAAAATCTGGCATCACTATCAATTTGCAGTAATACTGCGAGACGCGGAGAGCGTGAAACGTACCGCGGGCAAAGTAAACAGAAATCTTTCCGAGGCGAAATCGTTTTATAAAATAAAGTAAGTCCAATAATTCAACACTTCGCCGCTCCTTAGGGCGGGAGATATAAAATGGAGAAAAACGTTCGTAATTCAGTTTGCTCCGCGAACGGTGTACCACTACGACTTTATATTGAGTGGAAGAGGAAATAATATCTGCCGATAGATGAGACTTTACCTACAGCTGACTTTGAAACGACGAAATCGTTTACTCACCGTAATAGTAGCGCTCGTAGCCGTATTCGATCAACCTTTTTGTTCCGTTTCTATGTTTGATAGTTCCAATCGTGTTTTATTGGTACAGCTAGAAACTGTTACAGGTCGTTCGATTCTTAAGTTTTATGTTTTTCGTTTTATACGACATAATCGCTATTACATATATCATTATTATTATGAAATAAAATTTATAAAACTTTCTTGCTTGGTACATTAACAATTAACAATTTGGTACAAACAACAAAAAAATCATTTTAATTATTTGGTCAATATTATTTCACATGTAATGTAAAACGAATGTAATAATTTAGCTCATCTTTCAGAAAGTGTCACATGACTAATTTGCCAACATTTTCAAAAACCGTTTTTCTCTCCCCAAACTGCACCAAAACATCTAAACAACAACACTCCACCGTATACAAAAGAGGTAATACGTCTGCTTTACTTAAATCATCGGGTCTAAATCAGGCCCGCAGTAGCCGAGATCTGAATACAAGACGAATTGGGTACATTATCTACAGTTACCGTGGCGGGCTAGTTAGTTCCTTGTTGGGGAAACTTGTCTACGTCGCCTTCAGAACGGTGGTTCCAGGCTTTTATGCATCCACTACGCAAATTGTACTGCTTGTTTGATTGCAATGCTTAGGGGCGTTCTGGAGAATGGTTATCAAGTATAAAGGGCGAATAAATGAGTATTAGCGTGTGTTCTTGGGGTTTTGTGAGGAAATTCTGGAATTAGTTTATTTAAAGAGGTTTAGAAATGTTTTAACGGAAAACAACCCTATTTGAATATGATGAAATTGATATTAGTTCAGATATTTATTTGTGTGGGTGTATGTAAGAGGAGGGGAGGTATGTACCTTAGAAATTAAAGTCACGATTAACTTATTACGTAATACATATATAATTATTCACTGTTAACGCACGTATAAATTCAGAGCTACATAAAATGTAACACTTTAAAAACAGCGATAAAATCCAGAGGACGGACTAATGATGCGACTTTAAGCCCAGAATTTACGAAATAAAGTGCTACTAAAATATTTCTAACGTCATAAAGCGGATTTCAGTTTTAGGCGAGGCGTTAAATGAAACGCTTTTAGAATGAGCGTTTACTGCAATTTAGCATTTACGTGACAACGTGAAAGTAAAGTTGTAGTTTTCATTAAAGTGGCTCCATTATTGTTGCACTTCGCTCGTATCTCTCCATTTCGAGCTCAACTTGAGTTAATCGTGAGCTGAAATGTAAATATCAATGCGCCATTGTTGCACTGCTCCAGATGAACTTGACGAGTTTCCACTTTCAAAGTGGAAAGATAATCGTCTCGTGTTAAGTTGTATAAGTACTTCAATGATAGTTGAGGAAGATTGAAGTTGTTAATAGCGCCATCTAGCGTAAGACAGCTAAACTGCAAACATTAGGAAAAGATGGTAATTGTTATGTATAAACTGTTACAGAGCTAAAGTAGGTATTACAGATCTGATTTTGGTCATTCTTTCAATGTTTGAATGCTTACTACGCGATTTTATATTACCAGAATAAGTTGAACTCAACAATAATTTTGTTATGTACCTTGCGGTTATACCAAAAAAACTCTTCTCTCGAATTTTGAGTGCCAGCAAATTCTAACGTTGCTTGTTAGAGCTTTAAAAAATTGCCTCATGTGCCAAAGTATTTCATTTAAAACCACCAGACGGATGGCAGGCGCGTTCGTAAATGCTTTTTAATATCGCCAAACTTATTCCGCCAGTCAATAAATAAAAGGATGAAAAACCTCCGAGTATTTATTTCCTGGGACGCCGAAGGGCACGCGCTTGGGATGGCAATATGCGTCGTGTTTACCCATATTATTAAAAACAAATAATGTGGTTTTGAATACTGTGCGACTCCTTGATATGTGCTGTGCATGTTGAAAGGGTGTATGTGCAATACTATATTATATAATGAGGTGATTTACTTCGAGTACTGGTTTTTAGACAATAGTTTAGTTGTAAAATATAAATATATTGTAAATATATTGATACTTACTTGCTTTTTTTTTCAAACGGATAAGCATTAAAATTAGTACATAAATAGACCTTAAATACACACTTTTTGACTACTTATTGGATACAAACTTTGAAGGACTGTCGTTTGATTGATATGCTTAGTTCAAAAACTTACGATCCATCACAGGAGGGTGCTATTCAGTTTACCTCATTCCAATTTGACAAAAAGAAAACATAGGCTATACCAAACAAACAGCACCCGTTCACGAGTATGACGCAGTCCTCGGTCATCGATATCATTTTCTATTTTTATAGGAAAGTGATCGATACAACACTAAGTAAATAATTTTTAATAAAAATAAAATTTAAGACTTCATTTCAATAACTATATAATACTACTTCCTTTTATTCTTAAAACATTATGGAACAAAATTTTTATTACGTTATATTGCAAATATTTAAGTTTTTTAATGCTTTAAAAGATATGCACATTTTGTGAATCTTGCTTTGGTAACGGAAAGTATATATGATTTTAAACATGTATTGGCTGGCAAAAAACGATTACAACTGTTATAAATCGTTAGAATAATTCCCTTTTGTTAAAATAGTACTAAGCCGTCGATAATACAGTTAAGTACTTGGTCCCTGTATTTTTATATCAGCATTTACGAAGTTCCATAATAAGCAAAATCGGAATGTTCTACGTAAAATGTGCGCAAGTACGGAACGCTAACAATATGCAAATATTTTCGGTACTCTAGTTTCCCGACTTCGAATAGCGTCTGATTGTTTTTTTCCTTGCTGTGTACCACGTTTCATGAAATCTGCCGACTTGGGTAGGTACTGTTTGCTTGGTAAGGCTTCAGGCGCTGTGATATTCGTCGTGTTCTAGATTTAAAGTCGAATATTTGATTAAAAATATGTTATAAATAACACACAAAATGTACTTATAGCTAAAAACAAGATATTTATGATGTGCTTGAAATAAATAAATAATAGTGTTAAATAAACCTTTTTTTAATAAAATTTTTATTATAAGACTATATCTGGCTAGGTGGGATGACGATATCCGCAAGGTGGCTGGCATGCTTTGGATGAGGAGGGCCGAAGATCAAGATTCAATAGCGTGCCATAGGAGAGGCCTATGTCCAGCAATGAACGTGACAAAGACTGTTGACGATGACAATGAAAAATTGGGGCCACATGTGGAACAACTAATACGCAGAATATAAAAATGATCTCATTAAACTTTCAAACAGGTGTAATTATCAGCACTTACCGGGCCAACAAAAAAAGACTCGAACAGTTTTTATTAAAGTATACCTTTTTTATTTCTAGACTCGGTCTTCTCTATGCGAGTTTGTTGATCCTAATCCGGTGTTTGTACCAGACGTGTTCCCACATAACTTTATATCTACGTTTGAAAAATAAAAAATGAACCACAAACATCGAAGCTACGCCAAACTTTAAGAGATTAGTGGAAAAATCCTTGCATCCGAATCCTGAAGCAGCAGTGCGTGCTCAGAACCGAATATCCTATTACGGCGGTCGGTGGCCAGTTGAAAGCCACTAATCCATTTGCGTTATATTTCACAGGCAAATGAGTGTTTCATATACAAAAGGTAAAGGTACTGCAATTGTTTCCTTTTATTGCATTCTTTGCATTCACTTGTATCAGATTAGGGATCAATTTTAGAATCCTTCGTTATTTTAGTACATACAGCTGATATAGGTACCACGAATTGGTGAATTTCTCGTGAGTCAATTCTAATATTATACATAAATAAGGATTAAATACTCTGTTTAATACGTTTTCACGACTTAATTGCTGAACTGATTTGAATGTTTTTTTTTGTAGAAAAAGGGCAAAGAAAAATTAAATTTATAAAACTGCGCACAGGCGAAGCAAGACCAGACAATTATCATAGTATACATATTTTTCTCAATAAAGTATTAGATAGTTAATTATGTACATTCGAAACGAAACAAAGAATGGGTGGTGTCTGGGATAAATATATTATTATTATCGTCGATGTTCTGCGTTTTTAGCCGCCTTGGATATTAAGAAAATAAAACCAAAAACCTTTTCATCTCATTAACATATTAAAAACATTTGATCAATAAAACAGAAAAATTACGAAGCCTCAAATACGCAACACACTCATCGCTCATACAAAGTCCTAAAATTCAAGAAGCACTCAAGCGAAAAGCTACCTACGCAAAAATTAGTCCCAGAGATCGTATTTTAATACTTTTTCCAGCTATCACTCACCGATGCGAACCGCGAGCGTCATGAAATATTGAGAGACGCCGTGAATAATAAATACTCACTTATTTGATCCAGTAAACTGTCGTCAAGTTGGCAGTAAGTGGCACGACTGGATAATACAGACTTTTTGGCTTATACCAATGGTTTTTAGAACCTCATATTATCCTTCTTTTTGTTACATTTCATACTTTGCGGGGCAATCATTTAGCCACATTTGAATTTGAATTGAGAACTCGGTCTGGGAATTTTGTTTGTGCCTCCCCGCGAGTGGTGTAATAAATTTAATATGTGTCTGAAGCCATTGCTTTGTGCTTTGTGAACGTGGCTTGTTTTGTTTGAATGCTTGTATCATTGAGATTTGCTACTCTTTAGGAAGATCAGAAGCAGTGATGGTCTCGAGGTTTGGGCGCGCGGTCGAGAATCTCGACGGTCGCGGGTTCGAACCCCAGGCACACACCTCTGACTTTTCGAAGTTATGTGTGTATTCACAATGAATTATCACTTGCTTTAACGGTGAAGGAAAACATTGTGATGAAAACTGCACAAGTAAGAGTTCTTAGGAATTTTTTAGGTGTGTAGTCCGCCAACCCGCACGAGGCCAGCGTGGTGGACTATGGCCTAAATCCTCTCAATGGTAGAGAAGACCCGTGCTCAGCAGTGGGCGAATATGGGTTGATGAAGAGTGTTGGTACTTTCATAGAAGCCTAAACTTACACGGTAATTAATTGTATAGTATCTTGTTTATTTTTTTTTAGTAGGGTCAGGATATTCTCAATTATTAGATTAAGTCGGATTTCTTTTGTTCAATAAATATTTATGCCTTAAAGATTCTTACTCGAAATGTTATACGGCAAAGTGTGCTGTTGGGCTTCTATAGAAGTATCGTTACTGATGAAGATCTGCAAAAGTTAAATAAAAATCTGATATTGGATATTATTATAAACGTATTTTGATATACATAAATTGATTCGTGGCTATAAAACTAGAAATGCAATAGGACAGCGACCACGAACAGTTGCATAGTAAGACGTAAAATAATACTAGGAAACAATGAAAAACGAACTGCGAAACAGAGTACAACTGCAAGAGGTGGTGTTATCGCTCAAGGCTCGATTGTTTGAAATAAAACTTAACCAGCAGTAAGACGTACAAGGTTTTATGATTACGTCTAGAAACTCAAAGAACTATAAGCGCACACACCTTGTACATCTTTATCAACCCATATACGCCCACTGCTGAGCACGGGTCTCCTCTACCGTTGAGAGGGTTTAGGCCATAGTCCGCCACGCTGGCCTAGTGCGGATTGGCGGACTACACACCTAAGAAATTCCTAAGAACTTTTAGGTGTGCAGGTTTCATCACGATGTTTTCCTTCACCGTTAAAGCAAGTGATAATTCAATTTGAATACACACATAACTTCGAAAAGTCAGAGGTGTGTGCCTGGGGTTCGAACCCGCGACCGCCGAGATTCTCGACCGCGCGCCTAAACCTCGAGGCCATCACTGCTTTTTTTGTACACCTTGTACATATACTTAGGTATACACCTCTGGTCTTTCGAGCACATAGGCGGTGTAACGAGCAGCGAGAAAGATTAAAGGAGGATATTACACATTTTCAGAGCACGAGCTCACGACGCTAAATCTAATCTCGCATGGAACAGGATCGGGCGCGCTTCTAAGTTATCATTACGGGGTATAAGCAGATGTTTTCACTTGTTATTAATTTGTATGCACGCTGCTGTGAAGAAATTGCAATCTAGCGCACTATTAGGGTTTTGTAATAAGGTTTGCTTAATAATTAGAGAGAAGCTATGTGTATATTAGCATCCAGTATCATTATGTGTGTATTTGTCATTGTTAAAATCCTCGTTACAATCGGACAAGTTATGATTTTTTTATATGTGGATCTAAATTCTTTAGGATATAGAGTTAGTTTTCGTGTATTTTTATTTCCTTGAATTTTTTTTCTTAGTAATTCTATAAATGGTACTGGTAGTTTTTTTTTTGCGAAACAAAAATAGTATTAAAATGACAAACCGACAGATGTAATTTTTTTCATTTTTCACCATTACTGGTACTTACTATTTCAGCACCTTAAACAGTTGAATCTGAAAGAGAAGCAAAAAATTTTTTACGAGGTGAAATTCCAAAAATGAAGTTACGTAATGTGTAGACATTCACGCGGTAGCATTTGATAGAGGAAAGGGAAACGCAATATAAAATGTTCACAAAGGCCACCAGAACACGTCACTTTAGCCCCGTCTCGTGGGCCGAATATCAAACGGAGCCCGATATCACAGCAAAATAGCTCTTTCAGAATTATGTAAAGACGGACAATCTTGCTGAGAGAAAATACGATACAAGACGCTTTACATATTTACGCCTATTCTGCAAAGCGGGTGGCAGAGGTGTATATCGACCTATGCATAGAATAAGGTTACTTATGACTATAACACCAAAGTACTTTTTATGTCTATAATAGAGTTAAATTAAAAAAATGCAATTTAAAAAAAATGCAGTGATGGCCTCGAGGTTTGGGCGCGCGGTCGAGAATCTCGGCGGTCGTGGGTTCGAACCCCAGGCACACACCTCTGACTTTTCGAAGTTATGTGTGTATTCACATTGAATTATCACTTGCTTTAACGGTGAAGGAAAACATCGTGATGAAACCTGCACACCTAAGAGTTCTTAGGAATTTCTTAGGTGTGTAGTCCGCCAACCCGCACTAGGCCAGCGTGGTGGACTATGGCCTAAACTCTCTCAATGGTAGAGGAGACCCGTGCTCAGCAGTGGGCGTATGTGGGTTAATGAAGAAGAGAAGAGAGAGTTAAATTTGTTTATTTATTGCACTAGTGAAGATTACTTCATTATTAAATGATCATAAATTTTGTTGTTGTTTGAAGAACATAAAAAGTTACTGATAATTTTGTTTCTAATTAAGTTGAAATTGCCGAGAAAGAGAAGTTGTGCAAAAGCACATATAACTTTATTCTGCCGTCTTGGTCGATATATGCATCCACATTTCACCAGATATCTAGTGAAATGTGAATGATCTTTGATTGTTTTCTAAGGTAATAGAGATCGAGCCTGCTGCCGTTGTTTGAGCAAATTTCAAGATTCCGTGCGGCCAATAACACTGTGCCAGACCTGGTAATCAATCCCAGGATTTTTAGATCTCATGGCATATACTTGTTTCGCAAGACATGAGGCAGATCCAAAGAAGATATCATTAGTTTACTGAAAACCAGTTTGGGAAATACGAAATAGGGCAAAAGCTTATTTAAATGTAAAAATAGCGAACAATTTAATGATTTAAATATATACTTTACAATACTTACTAGCTTTTTAATTAAAATCAAGCTTTTATTATGCACGAAAAATTAAAAAAATAAACTAAGAAAACATTCATAAAATTCGTATTTTTTTAAACTTTACAAGTAACAATTGACAAAAGTGTTTGGTTTATCAGTAGAAGTATGATACATAAACATATATTATCTATAACTAGTATATTAATATTCTTAAGTGATCTAAAAGCTCGTCGCGGCCGAGGTCTTTGCATTAACGAAATTGCGCGACAAGCTTTTAAATCACTTAAGAATATTAATATACTAGTTATAGATAATATAATATGTTTATGTATCATACTTCTACTGATAAACCGAACACTTTTGTAAATTGTTACTTGTAAAGTTTAAAAAAATACGAATTTTATGAATGTTTTCTTAGTTTATTTTTTTAATTTTTCGTGCATAATAAAAGCTTGATTTTAAAATGTGTTTTTCACCGTTAATATATTTTTAACTTTTTAGTTGGAAATATTTCTAAGTCTATCCATTTCGTAGTCATACCGAAATTCAACTCAATCGGTCCATGAAAACTAGTGTTCCTATGGGCACCTTCCAACTTCTCATGACACCAGATCAACGATACCTTGTTATTATGTTGTCACTAAAAATACAAAGGCATACCAAATTTTAGCTTACTTGGTCCACAAGAATCGGAGTTCCTATAGGCTTCTTCCAACTCCTCATCAGATCAGCTTCATGATACCATATTTTTGTATTATTACCGAAGTTACGAAGACACACCAAATTTCAGTTCAATTGGACCACAAGAATCGGAGTTCCTATGGGCATCTTCCAACTCTTCGTTAGATCAGCTCTATGATACCTTGTTATTATATTGTCACCGAAATTACATAGGTATACCAAATTTCAGCTCAATCGGTCCAAAGGAATCGGAGTTCCTGTGGGCTTCTTCTAACTCCTCAATAGATCAGCTCCATAATATCATATTTTTGTATTGTTACCGAAGCTACGAAGACATACGAAATTTCAGCTCAATTGGACCACAGAAATCGAAGTTCCTATGGGCATCTTCCAACTCTTCGTCAGATCAGCACCATGATACCATATTTGTGTATTGTTGTCGAAGTTACAAAGACATACCAAATTTCAGCTCAATCGGTCCACAAGAACCGATGTTTCTATGGTCATCTTCCAACCTCATCATCAGACCAGCTCTATGGTACCATATTATTGTATTGTCATCCATGTTACGTAGGTATACCAAGTTTCAGCACAATCGGTCTATTGGAAGTGGTTCAAATCTTCATTGCAAGATTTGTAAACATACAAACATACATACAAAAGTGAAGTTAAATAAAAGCTTGTAATAAAAAAGCGTCAAATTTTTAGGGATTAAATTATTTTAATCAGTACATAAACCATCATGTAAACATCCTATTTGACATCATTTTTACAGCAAATTATTATTTAAACTTTGCGGCGAAGATTGTTATATACCTTATGATACAGGTCACTTCCGAGTCTTTGGGGGAGGCCTATGTCCAGCAGTTGACGTCTTTCTGCCGATGCTGATTAGGTTGAACCTTTAATACAGGGAAATAGATCACATAGTTACCTACTCAAATACAGGGGTAAGGTATAACCAGTTGAAATAAACACAAACATGGGCTCGCGCGAATATGTCACCCAAAATTTATTCAAAGCGAGCGCGAATTGCCGCAAAAATGATAAATTTGTACACGCAACACGTCCGGGCGGCCGTCTCGAACAAAACGCCGCAATGCTCCTAATTGCAGTAATTATGGAACTCTTCGCTCGTTGATGAAAGTAATTTTTCTGTAGCGACTACCAATTAGCCGTTACCAATTAGTGTGGAGTGGGGCAATTTGTAACACCGACTCAAATGATGTACGCAAATATTTTGCTTTTATTGTGTCGCTTGGGCTTTGTTGTGGGGATGAAAAATCGGTGTACAGGATTTAAGGTTGTGATATCAAAGAGAGGTAATGCTGTAGTCGGCAGCAGTATTTTAGAATTTTTTTTTTATTGTGGGTTACTTTACAAAAATGTTTATCATTCATTCACGCCTGTATTTTTCGGAAGTAGTAAAATGAGTTGTATTAGAAATGCATTTTGTGATAACTATGATTCAACCCCTAAAAGGACGTTCAGCAGTGGACGGCGATAGGCTGATTGATTGATTGATGGAACCCCTAAAATTTACAAAGTATTAATAATTTTTTTACAAAGTAAGCTACATAGCTAAAAGATGTTGTGCACTACTATACGTTTCGGTGTTACAATACTCAGACCCGGAGACACGTTTGTCTCTCGATGAGGATCCAACCTGATCTTTTTCGTTTCAATAACTGATGTCTAATTAGCCTACGGAAGGTGTGAAATAAATGAACCGATTTTATCTACACCAATCACAATAAATAAAATCTTCAATATTCGAAATAATCCTTTTGTCAACTCCGTATAATAATTTGCTAATTCTTGTTAACGTCTCTCTGATTCTATTAATTGGCGTCAATTTTGATTAGTCGCTTAGCGAGTATTCAATTATGTTTCTATTTTGTTAGCTTTCGTGGATGAGTTAAATTTTGAGAAAATTCCATCCATATAACTAAAGAGTTTGGGAATGTAGATAAAGATTATACACTAACAATAAAAATCACCTTCAAAATGAATAAATAAAAATATATTTATTCTTAAATTCACGCCCGTTACTTCGAAGGTGAAAACAGAGGTGTATTCCTACATCCACGTATTGTGACCTGTGGTCTAAAGTTGACGTATTGGAGGCGTGGACTAAGGCCTTAGCCCTCTCATTTGCAGATGAGACTCATGCTCAGCAGTAGGAAGCATGAGGCATGTTTCCATTTCATCCTTTTACTAATAATTAATTCACTAATAGAAATTATTTTTGTAGCAAACTATGCCTTCTGAATCACAACAAGCTAAAAACAATACGTAATTTCCCTTACATTTGTGTTACCTACAAAATGGGAACGAATAAGTTAACTTCTAAAATAGATAAAAATCTCAACTAACGTGAATAGGTATCGGGTACAGGAGCGGGTACATTAATATCGCGTTGGAAGAGCCGAATTAACGCTGTCCGCGGGTGTAATAAATCTTTTTGAGTCACGTATTCTATCTCACGAAATGCATTCGTATTAGGGACGACTGTTGGAGCTATCGAGGATTAGAAATAAAAAATATTTACATGTTGGGAATATGACAAGATTCTGTCCAGAAGAGACTTCATTATAAGTATGTAAAGTGGGAAGGAACAGTAGCTCAGCTTCATCTTCAGCTTGTGAAAAAAAGACAGCGGATTTGATATTTACATCGAGTTCAATGTAAGGTGATTCAAAAACATTTGGGGCGGGTTTAGATGTTTGTGAGACCGAAAAATCGCAAGTGATTTTTCGCCTTATAAATTAAAGTGGTGTCAGAATGAAGTACTTATGTACTTATGCTGTTGGGTGTATTTATTTATAAGAAACTCCTGTCTATTTTCATGACCATTTCATAATCCTTTAAAAGGATATATTTCATATTTAGTATCGCTATTGTGGTGAATGAACTGTGTAATGAAGTACTTTCTGTACCTAGCATTTGTTAATCTTACAAATAAATGATCGAAACATACATCTACTGTTTATACAAACATAGGGCTTAAGAGCAACACAAAAAGAAAGATTTAAGCCCAGCAATCGCTCGATCTTTCCAGTACATCTATGAGGGCCGTTTCTTGTTCCTAGCAAATGGTCTGAGCTGAACTCCGCCACTCGAGATGTCCTTGAGTTAGTTGTTTCCACTTTTATTATGTCTGGGACGGCTTAAACGGCCGACCATTTGTCCGGCGGCTCCATGGAGGTCGTCTGTAACTAATAGCCTTTATCGATTGAAAAAATGTACTGTTTTATATTATTCAAATGAAAAATGAGATGCTATCGCGAGGAGTAATTTGGTTATGCTGTTAATGTTTAGGTGAAATTCTTTATTTATTTTATCAAGATTGAGTTTATTTTTAATGTTATATTTAGAAAACGAATTTTAGAAACTGCTATCTAAAATCAATGTGTCGTTATGAAAGATTTATGTTCAAAAAACCTAATATCAAAAGAAAATTTCGAAGAGTGTACATGTGTAATTACATAATCACATTCGTATCTATATTCCGTATATGGATATAATACTTGAAGCAAAGTATTTTTAATTTAAGTCCAAGAGATATCTGCTATTTTTAAATATATCCAACTTTATTCCTTTGCTTTCTATTTAAACATTTAATAAATAGCAGCACTTAATATCTCTGCTTTGGACTTTCCGTTTCCAATACACAAGTATTAGACGATTGCTAGTAGAATTAAATTCTATAAATTGTAAAATTATCGATATTTAGGTGTGTTTCTAACGCCCCGCACTAACCCAGGCGCTCACTTCGTACGATCGGGAATACAGAAATAGGTGGATTGGTTGGTTTTCTAACTGGAGCAGTTTCTATTCTACTGATCCCGCTGCGTTTGTCTACGACATTCGCAATTTACGCTACACTGCTTGCTGTACACGATTTCTTATTCGCATTTTCTGTTTACTATCGCGCGACGCTGTTTAGGGATTTCCTGACGCGCCTGTGTGTATTAAAATGGATTTTTTAACTTGCGAAAATGTTTGCGTGGGTTTTAGAAGGTATGAAGGAAATATAAATCTAATACTATAATTACATTGACGTTATGAATTGGTGGTAGAGCAAAAGTGAATGATTGACTGATTACACAGGACAACAAAATCAAACTTTTTTTATGTTGCATGAAGTTTTTCAACTGTTGTTTACTAATTTGGGTGCGCTGATTTCATATCTGGCCTCAGATTTTTTGTAGCAGCTCTAGTTAGTGAGATACAGGTACCGTCTTGAATTTACCTAAAAATTCGATAGTTTCTATCAACAGCGGTGTAACTTAACCATTTTCTTTCTAAATTTTATTAAGTCTTCCTCAATAAGGACGTGTTTAAATAATCCTGATTGTTTTTGGATTATTTGTGGAAAATATATGTTCCAAAATTTCGTTTAAATGTGTCGGACTTTGTGAAAAAGGCATATTTCGACTACTTTGGGTTTCCATTGCTGTTAAACGCTAAATCTTGGATATCAAGTTTGGTATGTAAAAGTTGTGTTGAATCCTTGCGACTGTGGGCCAACAAAAAAAATACCCACTTTTAAATTCAAAGATCCTATGATTTGCCGTGAACTATCGAACCATCATGACGACTGTTATTTCTGTGTAACGAAAATCATAGGTTCAAACCATAAAAATTGCTCTAAGTGGATATATCCAACTTAGAATCTGCCATAAGACCAGTCTTGAGTGTTAGTGACAAATCATCACCACAGCAGTCATGTCCATCTTCGGAGAATCTAGATCAGTACAGTGGACAAACCAAAAACGACGACGGTGGTAATGACAGTGATTTTATTTGCTACGTTAGTCCCCGACTGCTAAATGATGGTCTGAATGACTTAATCAGGAACCTTGGACTGTCTAAAACCCCATCAGAAATTTTAGCTTCCCGATTGAAGGAAAGAAACATTTTTGGCAATAGGATGTCTAACGGCTGCATTCAGCACGCTGAACAGTTGCTGATACCCTTCCAGCGGCTTGGATGGAACATGAGTATTAAGCTTCACTACCTTCACAGCCATCTAGACCATTTTCCTGAAAGTCTCAGTGACTTCTATGCGAGGAACAAGAAGAGCGCTTTTACCAGAATATTTACACTATAGCGGAGAGGTATTAGGGGTACTGTAATGAACATATCACGGTTGACTATTGTTGGAGCATTTAAAATTGTACTCATAAGACATCTGACTCTAGAAAATCCAAAAAAATGAACTTTTATTCAGAATTAATATATTTAATAGATTTTTTAAACTTAAAATATTTGCATTTTCAATGAAAAGACATTTCACTTCATAACTCCAAAACTAGAGCTGCTACATAAAAACGGCATATATTTTTGAAATCAGCGTGGAAAAACTATTCAGATTCATGTATAAAATCTCATGCAACAGATATGCTGTTTTCCAGTGTTATACTTAACTTTGTGTTTTTTATAACTCTTCTGTTATTCAGAAGAAGCTGAAATATTTGGCTCGGCACACGTAGTGTAGGACGCCCTCTAGCTAGGTGACGATATTCGCTAGGTAGCTGGCAGCGGTTGGCAGAGAAGGGCCGAAGATCGATTCCAGTAGCGTGCCATAGGAGAGGCATAGTGTCCAGCATTGTACTTGAAAGAGGCTTGTGATGATGATGCATTTCCAAGAAAAATCTTGGCTATTTTATTTTGCCACTTTAGTGTTAAAGTTAAAACCATTTGTTTTCAGTCTAATTTATTCTTCAAAAGACGTCGTTTTCTGGACTATACATTATTTCACAGGAAATATTACCAGATGCCTTGCTTATGATCCACAATTGACACACAACAATCCCAGAAGCTAAACAATATCTTCATTGTATTCCTGTATCAAATAGTCATCTAGGCGATCCCGTGGGATACTCTGGACGTCTCCACGAGAACATCTGGTTATGAATATTCATAAACGCCACTCCATCTGCTCCAAGCGGTAATATTGTTAAGCGTTATTGTTTTGTTCGTGTTTCATCTGAATTATCTTGTTCCGATGTATTTATATGGCTATGGTCTAAACCCTCTCAATGGTAGAGGAGACTCGTGCCCAGCAGTGGGACGTAAATGGGTTGATGATGATGAAGAAGATCATAAATACATCACGTATTTATAAACGGTAATCTTGGAGGATTCATCGTCATCATTATCAAACGAAAGACCTCTACTGCTGGTCATAGGCCACCAGACAAAGAATTCCAAAGCGCTCTTAATTTCTAGATTACATAGAGTGGCGGAAATATTTTGATTTTAATTTTACCGACTTACTGATAGGCCCTGTGGTCTCTCGATAGCTTATCAATTGTAATTTGCTGCTTGCGCACGTTTGTCGCGCAGATTATATAGATTTTTTTATTCGTTTTGGGATTATCAGTTTCAATTGAGTTTTTTGTCCTTTACAGCTTTGATACGAGTCTTATGTCGTGTGTATCAATCTACGGAAGACGTGACGGTCTTACAAGCATCTAGATGCCAATATTTGTAAATTGCACAAAATATTGTTTCGGAATGGCGATCGAAGCGGCAGCCTCTTGTTTCTCAAGCTAATGTAAACATTAGCTTACTGCGCCCCGGGGTTGCTAATAACATAATTCTTTTCGACTAATTCAAATTGATTGGTCGCAAAATCCGAAAGTAAAAGAGTACTGATTGAGTCGGATATAAAAATCCAATTTTATATTTTATGATCATTCAATTCATTAGGTATTCATAAGCTATAAATATATGACCTTTTTATAGACCCATCGCTAAGTGGAGGGCTGTCTTCAAAGGGCAGCCATTAAGTTAAAACGCTCGTCGCCTTACCGTCTTTAATGTAATTTCTGCCAAACTTGGCCTAATTTGATAAGGGCCGTATCAACAATAGTCGGACGCCATTAATATTGCAGTGTGACTTGGCAAATCATTAGCAAGTTCCTTGACTTTGCTAGTTGTGTTTTGATTGGGAGATCACGTTAGTAATTCAACACGGATGAATCTTAGATAGCTGTGGTTTAGTGTCGAAATTGTTGATTTACTAGATTATAAAGAAGAATATATTAGGAATGTTTGGTTATTTACTTAGCACAACTACATAACTCATTTAAACTTAGTGGCACATTCCGAATCAAATAAAAAAACAGTTGTTTGTTTTTCCCAAGACCTGTCTATGTATCAAAATTCTTAGAGCTTGTTGCAGTGAATAAGGTGTATTGGAATAGTTTCCGAATTATAACTGGCATTAAATAATTTTATCAGCTATCACTCTTTATTGTCTGCATCGAAATATCAATGACAAAATCATTAGATTTATCGGGATGTATTTTTTATTAAATTCAAAAAGATTTCTTAAAACTAAAATCTACTCATTCTATTGATGACGAAGTTAATAAAATAAATAAAATGTATACCCTCATTTTTCTAGTGTAAATTATTTTTTATATCGCAGAAAAAAAAAATTCTATTCTACACTACACTAATCTTATCACGAATTGGCCAGTGCACGTTCCACGTCGATTTGTAACACAAATGTTTCCGCGCGGTTGTATCGATGTTTTTTCTCGATTCTCCCGACCCAATAAAAGTCCAAGTGTCCACGTCGAAGTGGAAATAAAGGGGAGCACATCTGCGCCCGGCGCGTATCTCAACACATAATGGTTTCGTAACTCGGTGACCTGAGCACATTCGGGTTGCAAGCTTCCTTTTATATGTGGCGATGGGAAGTATCTTGTCAAGGATTTTTATGATATGAAAATGTGTAATAAAAAATGGGACATATATTGGCATATCGATATTTACCAAAAAAAAATGTTCACTTTTTCTATTGTACGTCGCTGTTCACGAGCCGAAATTCCCAAATTGAAATTATTAGTAGTAATTCAAAATGTGGATTAAGTATGTAATATAACAGCTATCCGGTATTCTTCCAAAAGTAAATTTCAACAAAATACGAATAATTCAAAAAGTATTATCGGGTATTTGTGTTGGTAAAAAATGGCGGGCCGATGCGGGCGAAGCAGTGAGTAAACAGCAAGCTTTAACATAAAATATTTAAAACGGTCCTTTTATGCTTTTTTATCCGTCGCTCAATGGGTCCATTTGCAAATATACGGTATTGATACTGTAATATTTTTGGTAGCTTTAGTGTCGCATGCCCTGCCATGTGCCTTTTTTTTTAAGCAAACATAATAATATCCTTAGCTTTTACATCAGTATCGACTTTTTTATACTCTACCCCACCATACACCTGTCACTGTAACTTCGATGCTCCAGGATCAACGGTACGCATAGTATTGACACGTTAAGGTAAAAACAAAAACAATATAAAGAAGGAGTAGAAAACGAATCGTTGTCTCATCTGTATTGACTATTAAGAATCCGCATAATATGCAACTTCAGCGAAAAATGTATACAATTAGTAGTCACATCTCCTCTATCAACACCCAAATAATATGCCTCAATCTTTCCAATATGCATTATAAATAATATTACAGTACTCGTAGAATCAGTTATTACTATCGCGGAACCAAATTAGCTAGTGTTTCTCAACTTGTTTACCTTACAAGCTGTTAAGCTGTCCTTTAGTGTAACGGGCGTGATTGAAATACCCCATTGGAGTTTACTAACTCAAAGCTGGTTGGTTAAGTCTATACCAATAACCGATGAAGTACCACAGGAATCTAGATAAATAAGTGGCGATGAGACCAGAGAACCCTACAATACCCTGATCGATAAGGAAATCAAACCAGGAGTATTTCAATTGACTATTTATAATGTAGAACCCTCCAAGTAATGCCCTACAAAACACCATTAACACTCCTATTTTCCCATAAAAGGATAGCATTTAAATAAAGGTTTCTCTTCAGGTATGTACAAGCTCAACTATTCGCTTATAAACGTCCAGGGCGGAAGTTCTCATTGAATGTAAAATATGGTTTCATTACACAACAAGCGGGCAGTCTTGAGAGGGGTCTTGTCTCAGCATCAGACAAAGGTATTTTATTACCCGCGCGCCTACAACTTTTGTTAACTGGCGCACAGAAACAAATATTTGCCCGATTTTATAAACATTTATTTCCTGTTTTATTTGTTGGTTATTTTGTGTACAATTTTGTACTTTAATTTTGAAAGTAGCGTGAGAAATATTTTGTATTAGACATTTTCAGGTTTTGAATGGAATATGGGGGCTGATAGTTAATTCAGTAATTAAGTATCTATAATTATATAGATTTCGAATGAATAGTATAAAGACTATTTTATTAGAAGACTAATAATTTCTTTAGCATAAACAGTGATTTCGTATTATCTTTATAAAATAACCTTCTATACAGAAATTAGTATTTAGGTTAATATTGTATTAGACACCGATATCATCTGTCAGGTGTCATACAAAGAATAACAAATTGATCAATTACAAAGACAATGGCCGCAAATTCGATAATCATGTTACTGACCCATTTCTATTGTCATATGTCGTTACCCCAAAATAATCCCGGAGCCGAGTCATCAAGCCAAACCGCTGACCCTCGCCTCTAATAGAACGGCCATTTATAGAAAAACAAAGCTTGCATTATTGCTATAATCTATTAGGATCGCGATGGGGTATCTTATTGATTAATACCCGGATTTATGATTTGTTGTTTCAAGGGATAACCTAGTCTTCGATATGATCTTTATGATCGGGCTTAGTATTTCTCTTAATTGTATTGAATTTGGTATTATTTAAGTATTCTCGTGATGGCTTTGAGTAGTAGATGAAAAGAGTAACAAAATCTTTCGGACGCTGGCTATAATTCCGGACAATCTCTGAATTTTACATGGTATGTATATTCACAAGAATTGTTAATTAAACTGTGAACAAAACATCAAAAACTCAAAAAAGACAGGTTTAGAACAGCGTGGTAGATTAAGGCTTGAAAACTCTCAGTTATCAAGAACTTCAGTTGTAGATAATAACTAGACGGATATATTTATTTATTTAACACAACTAGGTTACATCGATTAAAACATTCTAAAACTAAATAACATATTATTAGGTATATACAATATCTTAGAATATGCTACTCAATTAAAAAATATAGATATAATAAAAACAAATAAAAAGAAAACTGCTCACTGCAGTGCTAAAACACAAATTGTGTAACCGTTTGCGAAAATACATATAACTTAATGTATTCAAAGCGTACAAAATTGGATGCTAATACAAATGCCAGAAGCACATGCTCGTTGTAGATTACGTACGAAACGTTTTATTACAACTAATCTCCTTTGAATATCTTTTGGCCGCTGATATGCGATGGGGTATTTCAGTAACTTTCAATTCACTCGCAATATTTTTAGTCACTTATATCATATTTTACTTAGCATTATATCTTTTTTATGACGAATTAATATAAGTAATAAATAAATTTAATAGTCACACACATACTCGACATATATAACTAGATACAAGTCTTATGATAAGAATAACATAAACTGCAAAAGTATTATGCCTCACATATTATTCGATTCATGTAAAAATGTGTTTGTAGGATAAACCAAGTATATAGTTGAAATGGTCCCTAAAATAATAATTATAACTCGTCTTACCGAGCAATTATGAACAAAATATCAATCATTAGCACTGTTAAATTGATGTCACTCACGCATGTGTCTCAGAATCTAATTTACCCCAATCCGCTTTGCCGTATAAATATTCGAGGAGATTTCGAAGGCCCTAAGTGCCCTTTGTGAGATTACCGTCGGCCTGTTTACTGCAATACGGATCTCCACTGTTTCATTCCGTCTCATGTCAACACTGTACTCAACTGTGCGATCCATTAGCCTTGACTCGGGGTATTTTAGTGAAAACTAACATTGGCAGATTAGCTATGAGCGCGGAGTTAAAGTCAGCTGGTTTTGCATACGCTTATTACTTACTAGCTTTGAATGTTGCAGTGTTTGTGTTGCTTCTCGCTTTGATTCCGTAGAGTATTAACGCATATTGGCTTTATTTACAATTTATTATCAATACGATGCATAGTTCGGAGGAATTTCATGTTGAGTTTTTTATAATTTGGTATTTACATAAGTAAATCATATACTCGTAGATATGATATTACTCGTAGATATTATTATTATGAATCATATTTAGTATTTTAAATCTAAAACTCAGGTTGCAAAATCTTTGTTAGAAAGTTTTGATTTTTTAAGAATTTTGATACTAGATAGAAAAAATGTCTCAGTTATAGAGGAGGTCCGTATCCAGCCGTGGGAAGTGCTGCTTGTTCAAATAACTAGCTATCAAACCCGCACTAGGCCAACGTGGTGCACTACGGCTTAAACAGTCTCAGTTGTGGAGGAGACCCGTCCCCAGCAGTAAGACGTACATGAGCTGATGACAATGATCATTGACTCCAAATAAAGACAGCGGAAACAATTTTACGTTCCTTAACTTCGTAAACAAATTTATATTTTAATCCTAAATGCAGTCATTAGCAAAGGGCTCGACAGATAATTTAATTTGTATGTAGATTGCCGCATTTACTTCTAATTGCATAATAAGTAAGCTGTAAGGGCCGAGTAAGTGTCGTCCGTTTAAATATTTTACTATTCGCATAATGGGTCTGGTTTTGACGTCAAGCATGGAGGAAACTGTAGGAACAATTGTTATTCGTATTGCTCAGTATGCACAAAGCATTCTCATTTAAATGTTTGTTTTTATGAGACTTTACGAGAATGATTTACGGTTTACCCCAATGCAATCCATGATGATATTACAAATGCGATGGTTTTTTTTTTAGTTACTTTTATTTAACTGCCACGTGGTATCATAGTACAAGGATGTGACATGTGACTTAGAGGTCCTGGGTTCAATAGAAAAAGTTCAGTTCCCGCAAAGTTTTGTTGCATTAGAAAATTCTCAGTTGCAGTACGAAGTTTGGAAATATGCTTGGAACATGCCAATACCTAATTCCTATAATATTTATTAGCTTTTACGTGCGACTGATACATACCTGGCGAAATGTTGGTGCAGAAATGCATGCGCCTTGGCCTAGAAGAAATATAGGTGTGAGTTTATGTATGTTTTCGTGGCTAAACAGCTGGGCTTATGGGTATTATGAATTATGACATAAAAAAAATGCGCTAAGGCAAAGCTGAACCCTATAGCTAGTATACAAAAAGCTGTAGCATTATAATTGTACAATCTATTAAATCAAACAAATGGCTTAGCTATATTTTTACCCCATTCTTGGTAAACTCAGTAAATGGGGTACTAAAAAATGTTTCGCTGGAATAAATAAGCACTATTTCAGCGAGCTAAATGTTTATTATGAAAACTCCCTCACTTTTACAAACACTCGAATACTGTAAATGTGGATTAAGTGTAAACTAAATAGAGGAGTTAGCATATTCTTTCAGATTGTGCTATGGTCACAGAATAGCTGAATAGGATTAGAAAGAAAATATACAGTATTTTCTATGGAAACAAGTGCCGCCACTTGTCTGTCGCCTATTCATTCTACTACGATTATTCAGCCAATGAGAAAACATGCAAACAAAAATCAAGGGCTGCTGATCGATTTTGATTAAAATTTTACATGTAATTATCAATTCTTCTGTCTATTCCTATGTCTTATTGCACTAAGCAAACTTTCACAGACAACCAAGAAAGAAGATGTAAGAAGAGGAATGAAATTCGTGGGGATTAACTTAGTAAAGAAAGAAGTACTTTGGATACAAGTGTGTGTAAAATCCACGGATTTAAATTTAATTCATAAGGTTTCTCCAACTAACCAGCTAAACAATCTTAACTTAGAAACCAAAATTGAATTGAAAATACATCATAGTTTATTATGGCTTGATTACAAAGTTCGTTCTCACGACGATTTTGCGGTTGTAGTACGATGCGGGACCTATTCTCTCTCTCAGCCTATCGCCGTCCACTGCTGAACGTAGGCCTCCCCAAGTAAGCGCCAACCATCCCGGTCCTGAGCGGCCCTCATCCATCCGCCACCCGCCACCTTTCTCAAGTCGTCGGACCATCGTGCTGCAGGACGTCCTACACTACGTTTGCCTAAACGCGGTCTCCACTCCAACACTTGTCTGCTCGGACCTATTCAATAAGCTAAAACTTATCACGAGGCATTTAGACGCATCTTGGAAGTTTGCGGTTATGGCTAACCTTACGCTTGTATTTCCCGAAGGGGTAGGCCAATGTGCATTTCTGCATCCATATTTTGACGTGAATGTGGTTAAATATAAAACATAGTTTAATGTAGCGTGTTTTACCAATACTGATATCGGTAACTAAACCTGGATCTGTTTCACGGCACTCAATAGAGGCAATAGTAACTTCAATAAATTATGATAAATATGAATAGAATCGGACGAGATGTACAGGCTGTAAAAAAGACCGTGATCGCAAACTAAGACAGGCAATGACAAATACATTTACTTAGGTTAAAAAATCGAGACAAAAAAGTAAAAAAAAGACGTTTTCCTAATCTTCTTCTTCTTCTTCATCATCAACCCATATACGCCCACTACTGAGCACGGGTCTCCTCTACCATTGAGAGGGTTTAGGCCATAGTCCACCACGCTGGCCTAGTGCGGGTTGGCGGACTACACACCTAAGAAATTCCTAAGAACTCTTAGGTGTGCAGGTTTTATCACGATGTTTTCCTTCACCGTTAAATTGTAAGTTAAGTGATAATTCAATGTGAATACACACCTGATGTGATGTTTTCCTAATAATAACGTATATTTAATACTTAATGGTTATTAGGAAAACATCAATTATTTTTAAACGTAAATGTGTTTAAAAATAATTGATGTTTTAATTTTTTAATTGTTTTAATTGTTTGAAGCAGTGATGGCCTCGAGGTTTGGGCGCGCGGTCGAGAATCTCGGCGGTCGCGGGTTCGAACCCCAGGCACACACCTCTGACTTTTCGAAGTTATGTGTGTATTCACATTGAATTATCACTTGCTTTAACGGTGAAGGAAAACATCGTGATGAAACCTGCACACCTAAGAGTTCTTAGGAATCTTTTAGGTGTGTAGTTCGCCAACCCGCACTAGGCCAGCGTGGTGGACTATGGCCTAAACCCTCTCAATGATAGAGGAGACCCGTGCTCAGCAGTGGGCGTATATGGGTTGATGAAGAAGAAGAAGAAATGTGTTTATATAATAGTCGTAAATATTTTCTAGCTTAGTTCTTGGTCACGGTCTTTTTACCCCCTGCATTAATTCACGAACTCATAACTTATAACCACATGTTCGTCTAAAAATATACGTATGTACAATTATTGTATACGTAAGGGTTATTTCACAAGGCGCCGCATCCCTGTTTGTTTAGGTTGATTGTTAATTTTTTAAACCAGATTTAAATAGCACGCAAGTTGATTTTTTCATTGTGGCGACGGGTTTCTGTAATTATGTTAGGAGAGATAACAAAGCTCCCATGTTTCCCCTCGGTTCGCTAAATAAAAGTTTCAGGAAATGTGAATGTACGAGGAGAATATTTTTGGCTTAATTTTAAAAATATTGCGGTCGCCCTTGGGTGTTGAAAATTATAATTTGAAGATATTTGAGCGTCAGGGGTGCAAACGTTGTATTTTATTACAGACTTGTGACTTTGTACTCGATTCGAGAGAAATTTAAAAAAATAAGGTCTATAATTTTACGGGTAATGATTGCCTTTAACCGTTTCCTTGACTCTATGTCTCTGGCAAATTTTATAGGTATGAACTTCGTGCAACTATCTACTGAAAAATTTGCAAGAGTTGTGTATCTTTAATATCACATTTTTAATATTTCAATATAATACCCCCGTTGAATCACAAAAATAAATAATCTTTCAAATCTTTTCGTAATGTAACAAAACTATTACGTAAGAGAATTGACAGAGCAATGTGGCTTTCATTGGGGGATTAGACGCAACCTCATTTGATCGTAAAAACCTCGAATCTATCTGTAAATCGTCGAGACTCGTCAACTGATTGTTTCCATTTGGAAAATGACGTCAGAAAGCCACTAGTTTGCTGGAAAAATCTAACATTACGTTGGATAATAATGACAAAAAAATGTTCAAATGGGATTGCAATAGAATTAAGAAATAAACTTGGTGATTTTGAAATAGTCAGGACCAACATAGCAGGGAATGTCATAGGAAATTGGAGACTTAAACTTAACAGTTAAATAAAAACAGTGGATGATGATAATGATACAGTAGATACTCTAATGACGTTCAAAGAGATTAGCGTTTTAGAACTTTTGATCGCATGCTGATCGATTTTAAAGAAATTATCTAAGCTAACAAACGCAGATTTGTGATCTAAAACCTCTTACCATAACGGTTTCTAGTTATTTCGATCTCCATTCAAAATTCTACAATATTCCTTTAACAGACAGTCTCGTACGCTTTAGATTTGAATATATTGTTGTAATATGATCGATGTTGCACGCAGCGCGATCCATAAAACATATTGTAATACGTAATACAGGAAACACCCTCTCGTATATTCGATTGATATTGAAAGATTGTCGCGTGATGTAGGACGACGTAAAGTGATGGATGAGTACAATCCCTTCCCTATATATTTCTCGATAATTGGTGCTTCTAAATCACCGGGAGAGACGGTTATTTTTTGAAATTTTATGCAAGCGGTAGCTTGTTTTTATATATAAAATAAATCAGTGCAAAAATATACTCAACAGTCACATGCATAGTTCTGATCCCACATTAGGATGCAAGTTTTATGTTGTGGGTATCAGAAGCTAAAAGAGACTTTTTGGCCTCACCACTATCCAGACGCGAAATAAATATTAAGTTTTTCGTTTTGCTAGCTGGTGTGTTTATGGGATGATGATGTTTATGATAAAATCCAACTGTTCTAGGTAATGGATAATTAGTTCCAGCTATTAAGTCTTTTACCTGTAAAATACAACCATATGCGTAATTAAATTATTACATCAGATAAGTTAGTTTAATAGACTGTTATGTTCCAAACTCGCTAACTTTATAATCATAAGCCACACCTGGCTTAGTTCACACTCAACTCTGCCTAAAGCTAGGTATTATCCGGCTCCTCGATAACAAAAAAAAAAAAAAAAAAAGGTATTATCCGGCTAATGTTAATATTAGCTTGTGATTTGTTTTCAGATTTACGACCTTTTTAGTTCTAAATTTGTATTTTGTGACTTTACTCCTTATATGGGTGTTAACGCTTTGAATTTCAGAAGTGAGGCGAACGAGCTATATATAAAATTAGTTGACTGCAGTCCACGGATATAAAGCTTGCAATTTATAGTTTTTGAGCCTTTTAAAACAACCAGGTTATTAGAAATAGAATAATTCTTCATTACTAATAAACGGAGTAAGCGACTGTTCGTCGTTGATATACAAAAAAATATTTTCGGAGCGTCTTAGCAGTAGAACAGTTGCTTTTAAAGGACTAATGCTTACTTAAGGTCATACGTATAAAATGTTTAACCTACATTATATCTGCCAATCCGGTCCATCCCAGGTCGGTTTACTAAGGTCTTAAATCCTCTCAGTTGTAGAGGAAGGTGTCCAACAGTGGGAAGCATATGGGCTGATGACGTAATGTAGTAAGCACCAATCGAAATACAGTGTCATTAAGTATAGAATGAAAGCAATAAATTCATTAACGTAATCCGGTTTGGACTCAGTTCCACTCGTTATGTGCTAGCCGTGCGTAATCTGCTATAACTAGGGTAATGTGCGAGGGGCGTTGCTCTATTCGTATTTGGACCGCGGAGTAGCGATATTACTAAGGGCGCGAGTATATAGCCTATGTATGCCAATTTTATAACAACAAAAAAAAACATACCTTACGCCTATATTCCCCGAAGGGGTAGGCAGAGATGCATTTCCGCACCCATATTTTGCCAGGTATGTATCAGTCCCACGTAATAGGGGGCGAGCCTATTGCTGTTTTTCGGGAACATTTTTAGACTCCGTGCTGCTACTGAGAATTTCCTAATAGAAAAACCCAATAACACTTGCCCGACCCGGGAATCGAACCCAGGGCCTCTAGATCGCACGGCACATACTTGTACTGTTATAAAAATGTTTCTTTATCATTATCATCAACTAAAAAACGTCTATTGCTGGACATAGGCCTCCACCAAAGACTTCTAAAGTGAAAATTAAAAAATATTTATGCTTATCTAGAAAATCGTGGTACTGACTCAGGTTGATAGTGATCAATACTCATCACCTATGATTAAAACATCGCACAGAACTGGTATTATAGCAGCTTTGATTGATGTAGTAACGGTAATTTTATAGAAACCAAAAGCGTAACATATGACCTGTGTTATGTCTAGTTTATATCTGTTTATTGTGGCGTCAATATAGTCTTATTTATTTGTGAAATTGCTTTAGTTGAATATAAATTTAGAGCTTATTATTAATAATAATTAGCTAATAAGCTAGGCTTTTGGGTTTCTAAAGATTGGCCACTAGATTCATAAATAGTAACTCATATATATATTTATGATTCTTAGTATAATAGTTATAATCCTTACAACAAATGCAGAATAAGTTAAGCTATAAAATTTAATATTTTTTGCCAATCCAACTAATAACGATACTGTTACAAATAATATTGATTTATAGCAGTTTAATGTTCTTCGAGTGACTAATGATATTACACAATAAATACACATTTTGTATTGCAGTAAAATTATGTTTTAATGCGTAATTTATTTCCAGAATCTCTATAAATCACTTGTCATGGTAAATGTTTAATTTTATTACAGGGACATATTATGGTTGTAGTGCAGTGATGGCCTCGAGGTTTGGGCGCGCGGTCGAGAATCTCGACGGTCGCGGGTTCGAACCCCAGGCACACACCTCTGACTTTTCGAAGTTATGTGTGTATTCACATTGAATTATCACTTGCTTTAACGGTGAAGGAAAACATCGTGATAAAACCTGCACACCTAAGAGTTCTTAGGAATTTCTCAGGTGTGTAGTCCGCCAACCCGCACTAGGCCAGCGTGGTGGACTATGGCCTAAACCCTCTCAATGGTAGAGGAGACCCTTGCTCAGCAGTGGGCGTATATGGGTTGATGAAGAAGAAGAAGAAGATTATGGTTGTCAGTAATGCTTTTGGTATTGTATTAATTGTTTTATCAACTTCATTATAATCTGCCCATATATGTTCTACTTTTGGGTACTAGCCTCCTGTACAACTGTGAAAGGTTAGGCCTTAGACCACCACGCTAGCCTTATGCAGGCTGGTGGAGTACACACCTGAGAAATTTCTCAGGACTTTTAAGTACCCAGGTTTCCTCACAATATTTTCCTTCACAGTTAAAGTATGTTGTCTAGCCAACCTAGCCATAGGACTGTTGAAATTCTGTGTTTATCTCCCATGTTCTATATATTTTTTAAAGATTTCTCTACTTTACTACGCACCACATATGTAGTTATACAATTTTATTATTACTCATATTAATTACAATACTTACTATAAATCTGATAACTTGTTTATAGTACTTTATAAGACTTGAGTAACACGAAACTTTACAAGGGATAGCGTGGATTAATACTCGACACCTTTTACCCCGAAATATGAAACAACTCCCGGAGGAACTATTATCCGAATCAATTGATCCTGAGCTCAAAGTTTGGGAAATCTTACTATGTCGGACTAACCCGGAGTGGGGTAAGGAGTGCCGCATATCGCATTATCGGAATATCGAAGTAAAGAGGGTTGTTTTCGGAAGCGGGGCCTCGAAAATATGGGGTGAACGCATCTTTCGCTACTTTAGAAGCTTCATACGAAGCGCTGCGTAGCTCTTTATGAAAATGTTTTTTCACCCACCAATATCGTGCACGTCGTCGATCATTTTAGTTTTGAGGCCTTGGCGTATAAATTTATTCATGTATTTTGGGGTAGACGTGGAATTAATATCGGTATCTGTTTTAAAATTTTTATCATTGGTCGTGTGATCGTAGTAGACTGAATTGGTGACAGAGAAGCGATGGCACTCGCCCCCATGCAAAATATTGTCTATTTCTTTTCAATTATTATTTAGCTGTTCTCTGTATTGACCACCACTACGATTCACTTTGGCCACGTTGGCTCGATGATCTAATATTAGAGACATTAAAAATGTTAGAAGTATTCAGGTGGAGCTATATAAAATGCGAATACTACCATCAGATATACCACGTAGTTTTGTGCAAACTTTCGCCCGGCAGATTGTTAGTTAACATTTGACACTCGACCGTGCAAACGGCACTGCAATAGAAAATATTTTACATAACAATTTTAGTTGCACTCGTGCGAACCGAAACGTTTTTTACACAATGATTGATCATTTTTTTATGTTGTCCGTGCGAATTTTTAACGCCGAAACTACAGTACGTCATCGGTTGAATTCGTGTAGTTTGGTAATTGGATATATAAATCACTGGCATTTTAATATGAAGGATTAGTTAGGGGTTACACTGACTGTTGTTTTTTGGTTAAATGGTGGTGGTGAATAGATTTTGCTTTCCTTAACTATCGTTTTTTAGAGTTGAGAGTGGCAAGCTGATAGAAACAGTCTACAGTCTTTTGAACACATTTCCAGACTCCGTGCATGAAAAGAAAAAAACCACTAACATTTTCTAGGACCAAAATCGAATCATTGGCTTGTCGATCGCTATGTCTAATGAAATAACAGAAAGATGGAATACCAAACAGAAAATATGTAGCATATGTACGAGCATTACGAAGGTAATATTGAACGCAACATTTCTCGTCCAGAAACGTTCGTCGAAATGTTACTAAAATGATATTGTAAAACATGTTACGCTACCATCTCCAGCTGAGTTCTGTATACATTTATTCTTTTATCAAAACGTATTTTATTTTAAACTTATATTTTATTGGAAGCTGTTGGCTTCGAGGTAGAGTGGCGTGGTGCAGAAAGACGGCGACTTAGGGCTCAAATCATCGTGGCACAATGAATTATGACATAATTTAACGGTGAATGAAAACATCGTAAGGAAACTTGAAAGTTCTTAAGAATTGTAAGGGTGTGTAGTCCGCAAACCGGCTCTAGGCCAGAGTGTAGTAAACCCGAGTAAGCGGCCTAAACAATCCCATTTGTAGAGGAGCCCTGTGACTAGAAATAAAACGTATTTGGGCTGATGATAACGTTTTTGTAAAGGTAAAAAACTACAAGGAGAGCACCGTGCGTAAACTAGTTTGTACCATTTCAAATGTGCATGTGGTTTTATGGGTGGTTTAGTGCTTTATGACGTAGGTCCACTTTTCCGCCCGTTAGAGCGCTGGAGACTTAGATTTTTGATCCTGCCCATGGAACCGGAATTGGGGATTAGTATGACTTTAAAATAAGCCTGTTTGACTTAGGCAAACACGATGTCAAAACGTGTAGCAAAATATGAAAAATATGTATCGACGTATTGAAGAATGAAAAAAAAAAACACACAGACAAAGGAAATCATCTATACAGCCAGTTGGTAAATAGCATCCAAGCATTTAAACTTTTTGCTGTCCACTAAATATTAGATAGGAGCAACACTTCATTTTATCTGGGCTTTCGAGATTTTCCCCTCGGGCGAAGCTGTGACCTAAGTGCGGTCGGTTGCCACGTCGAATCTGTGTTGGATTTATGAGTGGCCTTTCGCTATTGCAATGGATTGTTCTTTACAAATAGGAGCAATTTTTGCTATAAAATTTTAAATTCTTTGAGGCTGTTTTAGCTCAATCGTATTGTAAAGGAGAATGACTGTTCTGATTTAAACTTTCTTCTCATAAAGTATCTTAAACAATTTATCAAAAAATAAATGGAGGCTTCACTACACACATGTGTTACGAGTATCGAAAGGGTATTTAATTATAATCGGACAATACTTTGTACAGAACTATTCAATAGCTCCATAGCAAACATTTACCCCGAGAGCCAAAAAAAGCAGTTATAATGGAACTCCTAAATAATAAGATCACAGATCTGCGTTCTTGCATATTGCATGGAATTGGGTAAATTTAGCAACTATATTGAGATGTGAAAGTGTAGTATCTGACTACTCAAGTATTTCATCATTCGATCAAAAGCATTGCTAGCTGCTTCTAAATATTAATTCACTGGTTAAAATAACCTATCCTGATCTAATTCGAGGTGATAGGACAGTAAATGTTCATTATGTATCCATAGGATTAGTTCAGACTAGTTTTTATCGATTCCTTTAGAAGTTTTCAGGTCCTCCCCTTCCAATTCGGATAGTATTCTTGCAAAAACAACGGTAAAGTAGTATGGACGACCGAAGCGTTGTTCACCCAAGACAATTTTCTTGCGGTAACTTTACAGACAAATGTGATTACCTGCCGTTACAGGGTCTGCGTTTAAACTTCTATAATTGTGTTTTTTTTCAAGTTTTTTACTTTAAATACAGTTTTCAGTGAAATCTTTCATAATATTTTAGGGAAGTATGTTATTATTTATATTGTGTTATGATCTTATAAGGGCTAATGTTCGCCACTTTGCCTGCAGGGGCATTAAAATTGGGGCATAAATATTCACAGAATCATAATAATTGCAACATACACCAATCAAAAATATCTACTCTAATCTCAAAGTCGACAAAAACAGAGGAAAGCTAAGAAAGCTAATCTCTAGGAAAACGAAGATTGCACGGCCGTGTCGCTATTCGATCAATAGCTAATCAAAGATAAATAACGTGAGTATAGGAGAAACAATTTTTCTGCGCGCCCTTCAGACGTTCAAACGCTATTATCCGACGTAGCCGGCAGCACTTCGCGCGGCCAACATTTCAATCCAATTGAACGTGCCTCACTCCCGATACTACGCTTTGAGACGCAACCCTTACTAGATACATTTCCTTTTAGGGTACCCGTGCTGTTTGAACCAGTAAAGGATTTTATTTTTGCAGGTTATGTGGTGTTATCGACTATTTTATTGATCGTGAAATGGACCTGGAGTTTTAAAGGCTGTGCTTTTAACATAACTTTAACATCAAAGGCTAAGCCTTTAATGTTTTGGAGTAATTAGATAATTAAAATCGAAGAAATATGTGAAATAAATATACATGCATTCAGAAATTTAAATTTAAATCTCATTAAGAACGTCCATCACAAAGATAGAAGAACAACACAAACTTAAAGTAACTTGTAAAAAAAGGAATAAAAAATATATGAAAGTGCATACATAAAAAATGCGTAGAAGTAATACCTAACTGTTGATGAAAATTTCACCTACATATGACATTGGCTTTCGATCAAAGCATTATAAATTGGTCATTTACTAGTACTCTACATTACGTTATCTTCATATTTTTTTTAATATCTACATTTATTTATGTTATGTTAAGGGTCCATATTTTTTTTAACCTGTATAAACTATTTTGAAGAACGTGAGCATCGAAGAATTTGACCTAAATTATATCTATTTGTCGTTGTGTGGAAAAAGTATTCTTAAGTTTTTATGTTTATTCTCGGTTCTATTTGTGATGCCAACAATTCCATTCATTATAATTTATAAGCCTCGTAAACATTGTTCTGGTTTTCATAGAATTTGAAATTTTAATATCAACGATGATATCAATGTGATTATTTGTATTCGCATAATTGTTACCCGAAAAGCTAAAAAATGCGAAAAAATACATGTACTCATGAATTTCTATACTCATTTGTTTGTAGGTGTGATTAATGATTTGTATTTCATAAAAATCATAACCAAGACGATTGAAATTTAATACCAAAGAAAAATGCTTTTATTAATACAATATTCTTTTAGTTTTGGTCCCTATTTGCAAAACTATCATGACGGTCACGGGTAGTACAAATTAAAATCGAAGCCCAATAAACTCGTTTGTTACACAACTGTCGTGCTCGAACAAAGAAGGCAGAAACTTATATATTTTGCGAGTAGCAATCCATTTTTTGTCCAACATTAGGGAAATCCTCACAAGGCCTATTTAGGAAATTGCCTCCTTTATCGCGGCTGCGGCTAACACGGTCTGAGGGCCGATCCGCGCGACCTTATTTTTAAGCCTACCCACTTTACTGACTACTGGTTTGCGTCGTTTAAAACTTCTCGCTATTTTTAATTTGTTGAACAAATTTCATATAATGGAATTTGCCGAGTTGTTCAAGTTAAATAGAATTGAAAAGTACACATTTGAATTCGAAGGAAAAATTTTGGACGTAATGAGTTTTGTTCGTTTTGTGAAGCCGTTTTTGGTTTTTGTTTATTCTTTTACTGATAGGTTCGGCTCCTTATGGTGTAATAACTGTTGGTGTAATTTCAATAAATTGTTTAAGAATATGTTGGTCAAAGGACATAAAATCGACCTATGCATCGAATAAAGTTATATGTGCTTTTGCACAACTGCTCTTTCTCAGCGATTTAAACTTAATTGGGCACAAAATTATCAGTAAATTATTATGTTCTTCAAACAACAACAAAATTTATGATCATTATTACTTTACTAGTGCAATATATAAACAATTTTACCTCAATTATAGACATAAAAACTACTTTGGTGTTATTAGTCATAAGTAATCTTATTCGATGCATAGGTCGAAATATACTATAGGCCTGTGCCTAGCAGTGGGAGGTGGACATCCACCACATAAAACCTGTGTCTAGAGTGGGGTTCGTGCACTTAGAGTAAACTTTACGTGAACACACAGATGAAAACGAACGCATGTAATAACTTATGCTTTCTAACAGGAACTATAGTGGGTATAATTATAAAATATTCTGTGTAAATTTAGCCGAGGTTTTGCCACATCATCCGGGGCAGTTAATGCATGAAGTTAACAATAAAGGTCCGGTCATTATAGACAGTATAAAGCTGCCAGCTTATTCGGGCGCGTGAAGATAGCCCTTTCACGCGGTCATCGGAGGGCGCCAACCGATATTTGCAGGTGCTTTGAACATATTACGGGTCTATTCACAGTATACATTTTGCTGGGTGCCGCTTCGTATGGGAAATCATTTTGAGTTTTCGATGTTGTTACTTTTTGGATACTATTATTAATGCGAGAATTTAAAATTTCGCTTCCACGCCAAAATTACTGAAGTGGTTCGATGAATTTTGTGTGGGGAACAATTGACTTGGAGACTGTTCAAGTATTTGTTGGTCATTGGAATCAACCGGGGTTAGGGGAATGATAGCTGCGGAGTCGATTCCCGTACGGAGCAAATATTTATACGAGCAACAAATATCTGTATCGGATTTAGGCGTTAGACAAAACGATAATAATCTGTTTCAGATATCTATGTATAATATGTCTTTAGAAGCTTTTGGGGAGGGCCTATGTCCAGTACTGGACGTTTTTCGGTTGATGATGATGATAATGATGATGATGATAAATTATCTTAGAGTAAGGTCAGAACTCTAAATGTGACGGCTGGGTTTAGGTACCTATATATTTATATGTAACTCTACAATTATATCACAATTCTAACTAAAAGTACAATTCACAACAATTCAGATGCAAAGCGTTAGACATTTGAGAAATGAGCTAACAAAAGACCTTTACGAGCGGCAATGTCGGCTCGCAACTTTCCGAAATAAAAATCATTGGCGGACGTCGCGCCTCGCCCCGATTTTATTACGCGATCTTGCAAAAACTCCAAACTTTTGACAACTTAGCTCATGTTTTTCGACGTAGATTGATGTTAACTTTAGCGTGAGAAATAAATATTAATCAGGGAGCTGTAGAAATTTCTTCACACCAACTTTGTCGAATTCGCATTTTTCCATCTTTTACATTCGTGCATAAATGTTCACTGAAGCCCGTTTTGTTTGAGCGTCGCGTTATTAACATAATTTTGAGATGTGTTTTAATATTTCAAACATTTTTCTTTCGCTGTTATTTCGCGTAGTCGACTAAACAAAGCATATACATTGGTGGCGGACTACACACGTAAAAAATTTCTTCACCGTGAAAGTGATACTTCATTTTGAATATTCCTGGGGTTTGAACCCGCATATGCTTCGAGGCTATCACTAGTTATCTCAATATTATAAGTTAATTAACTGTGAATTAAATTATTTTCTGGTATTTCCACAATAGTATCAAATAATGAAATAGGGGATTTTCCAGTAAAAAAATATGTTAATTACGCGATTTTTGTGTACCCAGGTTGATAGGTCATGGTCACATTACAAAATATTTTTATCATTGTCAAAATTATTCATTAGTATGATTAGATAATTGTTAGTTAGCTAAATATTTATTTGCATTTTTTTTATTCAAACACTTCTAAGTTTGATTCCCGGATCAGGAAATATGTAAAGACTATACATGTATGTACAATATCGACCTATGCATCGAATAAAGTTATATGTGCTTTTGCACAACTGCTCTTTCTCAGCGATATAAACTTAATTGGGCACAAAATTATCAGTAAATTATTATGTTCTTCAAATAACAACAAAATTTATGATCATTATTACTTCACTACTGCAATATATAAACAATTTTAACTCTATTATAGACATAAAGAGTACTTTGGTGTTATAGTCATAAGTAACCTTATTCGATGCATAGGTCGATATATACATAAGTAGTTGCCTGTGGATATTGTATTTTAACTCAGCCGTATTTCGTCGATTAGGTGAATATTTTATCGACAGTTTTACTTTAAATTAAACAAATTGACGCTAAAAATTCCAAGAAAGGAGTAATAAAAAAAATAACTGTTCCCTGTCTCATTTTTCGATCATATTGTGTTTACAAACTGTATGGTGAGATTTATAGATGGAGAGTCTTTCTTTTTCGAGGGGAAAGCTGGTTATAGCTCTATTTGCCGCCAACCCTGAGGGGAGGGGGTCAGGAAGCGTATGTCAGGGTCACCGGTTTTCCAGCTAGCGCGCAGTGACGACACGACCAAAACCCCCGGTGGCCATCTTCACGCTGAATAGTGTGGGGCCGAGGCAGCCAAAATAATGCAGATGACCGGCGCGCCTTTAAGGCGAAAATGTCTCGGCCATCTCGGAGGTTCACCCCCACTAACTTGGTTCGGGAGCTCTGTATGAGTCGCCTCTCTCAGGGTTACTTTCACTCCAAGGGTACCTTTTAGTCGCCGGTTACAACAGGTAGGGGGTACATTACATTACATTATACAGCACTAGGCCAGCGTGGTGGACTTAGGCCTAAACCTTCTCAATGGTAGAGAAGGCCCGTGCTCAGCATTGAGATTTGGGACGTACTCGTATATGGGCTGATGAAAGGGGATGCAGTAGGAGAATAGGGTTGCGCGTGCGACTATCGAATACGCTCATTATTATCATCTCTGGCGCCGTCTGTCCTATTGGGAAGAGCCCTGTGGATAAAGCCAAATTATTCCTAATAACATCTATGATAAGGAGTTGACAAGAATTCTAAACAATAACACGTATGATCGGGTATAAAACACCCGTTAGGTGGCGGTATTATATATTTAATTGCTAGTTAACACATTCATACGACAATGAAGACTCTGTGCGTTTTTTTGGCTGCTACTATTTTAACTGTCACTGGTAAGTGTTTAAATATTTCTTGAATTTGAATTAATGTGTATACAGACTTACTTGAAGTGAAGTTCTATCATAAGTATAGGATTTTTTGGTCATAATAAGTCTAGATTTAAATTTAAATTGATTTCTATTGCAGGTGACAGTCAATTTCGACCCGATTATGATTTTTATGAGATAGGACGAGGGTGGTTCAAGTTCCACAAAATACCTACAATGTGGCCGTATGCAGAATTACAATGCTACTATGAAGGTACTGACTATTTTCTTACTTTTTATTATAAGCAAAGATTTTTTTTCTATGCTAATAATGATTGGAGTATATGAGTGAGATGGCTTTGAGACAATAGAACGCAGTGACTGTTAGTTATATATATCTTTCTATACTCAGTGGTTATTGAAGAAAGAAATTATAATTTTATGATTTTACTGGAGTCAGAAAGTTAGCCTATTCATTCTCTGTCTGAATAATATCTATTAAAAATGAAAAATAAATTCTATTTTGTGATTTAGGTACTACTGATGTTTAATTTACTATTAGCATCGCCTTTGGACGACGGCGTTAAGGACGTGCTGATCGATTTAATTCGTCAAAATGACGACATCTCTCGCTGCGGAATACACCTTGGAATCCACAACACCATGCACACTGCAAAGTACACCAGTATAGAAGGCAAGTCTCATTCATCATTCATTCATCACTATTCAATTTGAAAATAAACGCCAGTGGCTTAGGTTTGGGCAGACTATTCTATGAGTTTCCTTTTTGCTCATTTTCACAATACTTTCGTTTTTCCATTTAACCTCATGTAGTATTTTTTAAAGCACCTTAAGCTCTCCTTTTAAAATGTCACATGAGGCTCAAAAAGAAAATTGAGGTCCCTTGCTTTCCATAATCGTGCAGAACATCGGGGTACACCCGCAAATGATATAATGGAATTAAATCCCTAACCAAGATCATACTCCAGCAAACCGACTAAAATATCTTGACAGCCATGCCCAACAGCGAAAGTGCGTTACAAGAAAGAGGATCCCTCAATCATAAATTATTGCTCTAGAATGTTGCAGGCACTCCAAATCAAAGAGGAATGAGTTGTTCCCTTACTTATATGAACGCTCAGCAGAAATTGTGACACCCATTCCTCATGACAGCTATGACTCGTATGGTGCGAGTAGTCCGTTTCGGGATCACTCTTACTGACAGCGTGCTGTTCGCACTCCACACGTAGTGTCCTGTATGAGCCGAAGTACTGAGTTATTAAAAACTGTATAACCATTTCTTTGCAGGAGTTCCATTAGTATATATGCCGGTAAACTATCGAGGACTGTTTCCACCTGACTACGATTCAGCCGCCAAGTACTGCGTGAGAATGTTGTCTCAAAATGAAAATGAGAATGTATTTTTAGCGGGTAACTGCACAGACCCGCTTCCTTATGTATGCTACAAGAAGAAAACTGCTCCGCTGAAGATAAAGGAATGTGGTACTATTGATAAGGGTGAGGGAATAGATTCTAGTTACTATCATTAACCGACTTCAAAAAAGGAGGTTCTCAGTTCGATTGTTTTGTATGTATGTATGTATGTTTGTCCGCGATTATCTCGCGTTTGGCTAAAGCTATTTGGATGCGGTTTTTTTTAATAGATAGAGTGATTCAATAGGAAGGTTATAGGCTATATAACATCACGCTACGACCAATAGGAGCGGAGCAGCAATAAAGAATGTGTCAAAATCGGGGATATTTTTTTCTTTTGAAAGCTTCCGCCGCGTGCGCTGCCGAAACGGTTAAAGTTACGCTAAAATAATGTATGACAGAATTGTTCTCCTTTAAGTGTTCTAAAAAGAAGTCCGCGACAGCATATGCCTATCTTTTAAGATTGGTTCACTGTAACCTCTTTTATGCTAACCAAATTTGTCCTAAAATAAAGCATTGTTTATGAAGTTGTTTTTATAAAGATTATATTAATCCTTATCCAAATAAATGCGTTATTCATTATAAGTATTTGATTTAAAAGAAATTTGCCCTTTACATCATTTGATTTCAATTAGTATCTTAGAAGATATCGCAGTTTTAAAATAATTATCAAGCGCGCAATAATGATGCACAAGGCGCCGACCGGCGTGTTACGGTTTCACGTTTAAACAATTTGACCGATTTGTATGATTTTTGTATATTTAAGTAAATGGGACTCTGTGGAGTAAAATACTACAACTTATGTATGTTCTATCTGAACACAAACCTGTAGTCCACGCAGACGGAGTTGCGGGCAAAAGCTATGTATAATAACATCCATTAATTAAATATCAGCATTGCACCCGTGCAAAGCCGGGGCGGGTCGCTAGTTTAATTATAATTAATATAAAACAAACAATATATCATTAAATATCAAAACAAGAAAAGGTTACTAAAAATTGTGTATCACTACATAGTATATCACTATTCACTAAAAAACTTAAAGTAAATTCCTATTCCAACTAAAAGAACTTAAATCACTAAAAAGTATGAAATAAAAAATGAAATACAAAAAAATCAAATTAAAAAAAATGAAAAACAAAAAAATCTAATTAAAAACAAAACAAAAATTCCTAAGTACTTAAACTATATTTTTTTATGTAAAAAGGAACCGCCTTCAAAAAACCAACTGAAAAGAAAAAAATAATTTTTATTATGAACACCTGTATTTCAATTTTGCATAAGCAAAATCATGTATATAATCAATCAATCAACAAATAAGAATATAAATTAATAATTAACGGTTATATGTAAGTATTACTTCTACTTTTTGAAGTCGGTGCCAAACCAACAAAACCAAAATATTTATAGGTAAGTATGACATATGCTGGTGGGGGGGGGCGTACTTCACCCGGGCGGAGCCATTAATAATAATAAACCAGCGTTCTTCTTTGTCATGAAAATTTGTTTGGCACCGATTTCAAAAAGTAGAAGTAATACTTACATATAACCGTTAATTATTAATTTATATTCTTATTTGTTGATTGATTGATTATATACATGATTTTGCTTATGCAAAATTGAAATACAGGTGTTCATAATAAAAATTATTTTTTTCTTTTCAGTTGGTTTTTTGAAGGCGGTTCCTTTTTACATAAAAAAATATAGTTTAAGTACTTAGGAATTTTTGTTTTGTTTTTAATTAGATTTTTTTTTTTAAAAGTAAATATAATAATTACACCTAACTAACATAGACATAATTTTGACCCCACACTAAGATACGAATCTCGTGTCGTGGGTATAAAAAAACTGCGAGAGACTTTGAGGTCCGTCAAAAATACAAAGCCAAAACATTTTTTTGTAGATCGCTCGAACAAACACGGGGAACCACGGGGCAAAAAGAATTAACCCTGATGAGAAGAGACATTGCTTTATAGATGCATTCTTGCTTTAAAATCGAGTAGACCATTTTTAGAAAGAGATTTAAACCAGTGAAAACTGCCCCTGGTCCCCTGGATAATATAATCTATAAAATAATATTTCATTTATACGTATTTCCGATCCTTTGCTAAGTCAAAAGTCTTGTATAGTTTGTGGGTAATAATACTTATTACAAAGCAGTGATGGCCTTGAGGTTTGGGCGCACGGTCGAGAATCTCGACGGTCGCGGGTTCGAACCCCAGGCACACACCTATGACTTTTCGAAGTTATGTGTGTATTCACATTGAATTATCACTTGCTTTAACGGTGAAGGAAAACATCGTGATAAAACCTGCACACCTGAGAGTTCTTAGAAAATTTCTTAGCTGTGTAGTCCGTTAACCCGCACTAGGCCAGCGTGGTGGACTATGGCCTAAACCCTCTCAATGGTAGAGGAGACCCGTGCTCAGCAGTGGGCGTATATGGGTTGATGAAGAAGAATACTTATTAGACTTTATGATCTCACAAACACCCAGACCCGGAGCAAATATGTATTTTTTACCAAACAAGTAGTAGTGGGGTTTACAAGCTGCTGTTAAATAAAAATATGCAACCGTGGTCTCAAATAGAGCCCTTTTCATTTCAGATTATCATTTGGAGCGCAGAACTGGTCACTGCTACAAGTTCCACAGCAGTCCAGCGACATGGTCTGAAGCTTTCCAAGCATGTGACGCTGAAGGTGGCCACCTCGCCATTATCAACAGACCCAATGAAGCCAAAGTTTTTAAAGATATCTTTGGTAAATTCCCCCCAGATGCTATTGTAGGAAACGGGACTAAGGATGCAGTCCACCTAGGATATTATGACTGGTACGATAGTGGTTTGTGGAGAACTATCTTTGGTAAGTGTTTGGTCTCCTTTATACATATGATAGTGATTTTTAATTTACATTACCTGAAGAGTGTCTCAAAATCTCTCGATTTTAAAGGCCCCGAATTCGAACGATCGGTGTTTCCGAAACCTCTAAGACATGTCGATTTTTCTACCAATACAAATAATATTTTATACGTAAAGTGTAAACACATCTATGTATATGTTTACATTAAAAAAAAAATAATATGAGTTACCAATGAGTTCCAGATATTTTAATCCTTTTACAGGTCAAAGTCTGACTGACGCTGGGTATGCAAAATGGGCAAAAGGGGAACCGAATCACAAACTCGATGATTATTACTATCAGTACTGTGGTGCCATGAACCGCGCTGGTCTTCTAGAAGACACCTATTGTGCGTATCCTTATGCTTTTATATGTGAGAAAGATCCACATGTAACTAGGGGATAAATCTGGTTCGATAGAAGACAGTAAAATGCGCATTACAAGCCCTTTCTACTTTTGAATTTGAATTTAGTGTTTACGTCATCAGTTCAATTCCAATGAGCTATAGCTACCTCTTGTAATATGATTTTAAAAAGGTTTTTTTCTAACAAAAATATTTTTATTATAATAAAAATGATATTGTCCTAGTTTAATTTACTATAATTACATGTATTTTGATTAATTTTGGTTTTTATTCTATTTTTTATATATTGGCATATATATAGTGCTATAATATTGTAACAATCCTACATGATAAATATACCATAATTTTCAGGGTAAGTTCTATGAGAGGAGCTTAAAGCGCTTTTCTCTTATTAAATATTACAAGAATTTAGCGCTTACTTGGGGAGATATACGTTCAACAGTGGACGGCATTTTTTTACTGGAATATTTTGCCAAATTATTCAATTATGGGGCCACAGGTAAGCGTGACGTCACAAACAAACGATGACGTACAATCATTATTCATTCAGACACGGCGAATCCATTTCTCTAGAATTCATTGCCGGGCCATCGAGTATGCACACCTTTATTTATGAGTGGGGATATATCATTACGTCACCTGCTGTGCAAACGTGATCGGAATGCAGGAAAAAATATGTGGCCCAATTAATTAGGCACTTTGGATGGATTCCGGTGGGCTCCGGTTATTGGCCGGAAAATTAAGGCGGGCGCGATTGATTGTTATGGTATAGGTAAACGATTAGACGGAAAGCCGGTAATGCGGGTTGGCCGGTGCGCCGGAACTTTTACGGTTATCCGTCGAGCTGTGTTTGAGAGTTGAATATTGTTCTGATTTAAAAAATAGGGCAAGAATTATTATAGTAATAGTTTTTATTTTAACCGACATTTCATGTTAAGAGACTTCATTAGTTCCGTCAAAATTCCTAAATTATATTATTTGTCAAGTTAAGTAACTCACTTATGCATCGACCTATTTATTTAACAACAACACGATTGATACATACACACATCCATACCCGTAACGAAAATATAAACCCAAACTTTTAATCACTCATTTTACGGTAGCGCATATACAAATACCGCTGGTCAAATAAAAATCACTAAGACCCCTAAAGCATCGTGGGCCCTATCGCCTCCGTAAATCGACCTTATACAACTCTATTTGACACCTAAATACTATAAGACCGAATCCATGGCGGGCCGAAAGTCGGTATTCGCAGAATAAATCGCGCTCAGTAACGACCCTAAGGGGTAGAGAAAAACTTCCCGAGTGCTATTAACTTTATTTAAGAGTGTTATAAAGCGTTTTCAACGTTATCACAATCCCTCGAGACTAGTTAGGGATGTCCTGCGATTGGTATTTGGCTAACTTGATCTATCGAATTGATGTTAGAAGATTTTTGTTATTTTTCTTCGAGAGATGCAGTTTGAAGTGCTGGGGGTAAGGAGAAATAGAAGAAGTAATGGGAATCATTTTTAGATATTGATAAATAAAAAAAAAAATTAAGGTTTTGGTAAGAAATCCAAAGTGGTCCAGGATATTTTTATGCAAGCCTGGGTTAACTAAAACTAACTTCTTTTTAGTGCCTCATGTAGTGTATGTGAGTAAAAGAGACGGAAGTATCATGTCATCTCTAGCGCACGTGCGGTCGCGACAACTCAATCGGTTGTCAGCGGCGAGAGGAAGTGGGCACGTGTGTCTGGGAGCCGACAATTATTGAATTTCTAGTGAAAGCATTCACTACATTTTGGCGACGAGGTGTAACTGGATTTCGGTGAGTATTAAAAGTAAAATATTTTTGCGGCCATGCCGGTATATTATACTTAGTACAAGTTACATTACAACAAACATTAAAGCTTTCGAACAAACATAAACATCGCCATTTATTCTTGTTGATGAATAAAGATTGGCAAATTGATTTAGTTGTAGTAATTTTAATTTTAATTTGTTTTTATTTTTTTATTATCACTCGGAGTGGGTACACCCAATATACAACTTTTTATTCAAATAAAAGTAATCAGCACAAATGGTGTGATTTACATTCATTCCTAACATCTTTATAAAATAGTAGGGGTATAATTATAAAAACACCCTACAATTACAGTTGATAATCGGGCCGATTATCTCTGATTGCCAAATACGAAACGACCTTGTGATATTATTTTATTTTGTTGATGTTTCACTCGGTATAATGCATGGCGTTGTTTGAAGCAAGGTGTTTGTTTATATTTCTTACTGATAACGCACAAGCGACTTAGTATAGTGTGACAAACTTTAATGAACTGAGACGAATAACAATATTATTTATTCTATTCTTGATATTTGTGTTATGATTAAAATGAGACATGCTCAAGCTCTGTAGGCCCGGGGTCGATTCCCACTAGGCTCAGAATTCTATATAATTTCAAGTTACAATTTTGAATTTACTATAAATTATAAAATATGATGTTGCTTGTGTTGGTCGTGATTTTATATGGTAAAATTCAGAAACCTACATAAGATTGACCAATACTATAATTGTATCAAGTTTAGTAATAATGCTCATGTAATGTACTTAAAAAAAAAAAAAAAAAAGGATAAGAACTAAGTTCATAACAGGTGATGCCCGTTATGGTAGTTCTCATGAAATAATTAGACTCTCTAATGTTACCAGATATACCTGGTAGTCCAAAACGGGTGACGCCCGTGAGGACTTTGCAATTTAGTACAGGTGATGCCTGTAGGTACATGACGCGATTTGACATATGCGAGATATTACGTGTATGGGTGACGCCCATCATATGAAGGTTAAGTGTATCGATGATGACCATAATATGGAGTTATATGTATGGGTGACGCCCATTATATGAAATTACGTGTATGGGTTATGCCTGTAATATGAAGTTTAGTTTATGGGTGACGCCCATAATATGACGCTACGTATGTTATGTTGCGTTATGCATTGTAACTACTATACGGGTGATGCCTGTAATATGACGTTTGTGTGTGAGGGATTGCGATTATTGGCCTTGTACCAGTCTCTTTTACGAAGTTAATTTGTACATACACTACTATGGGATTTGAATGAATGTTGCAAGAAAATAAATAATAGATGTATCAGGTTGTTAGATGCATGTCACATTTTGGTGACCAAGAAAGAAATTCTTTGTTTCTTTGTCCACAGATTAAAGAATGTCAAGTCTAACGTTAGAAAAGTTTGATTGCGATGGGGAAGCAGGTTCAGTAGGAGCTCGATGGGAACGTTGGAAAAGAAGTTTATACATTTATTTGGAAGCTGCTGATGTTGATACTAGTTCAAAAAAACGCGCCAGTCTCTTACATTGGGGCGGACAAGAATTACAAGAAATACTGTTTAATATACCGGGTGCCTACGTTCGTACAGCAGAAGTAAATGACCAAGAAGACGTATTTGAATTGGCAATTAAAAAATTAGATGAATATTTTGCACCCAAGCAAAATAAAAGGTATGAGAGACATATATTCCGACAAATGAAACAGGAAGAGAACGAGAAGTTTGAGAAATATTTAGTACGACTAAGACAGCAAGCTTTGAAATGTCAATTTATGGATGTAGATGATAGTTTGATTGATCAAATAATTGAAAAGTGCTCATCAGAAGAGCTCAGGAAGAAAATACTTCGTGCAGGCGAAAAAATTACCTTGGCTGAAGTGATAACTGAAGCAAATACATCAGAGGTGGTAGAACGGCAATTAGGTGATTTTAATCAGAAATGCAAAGATCAAGTCGTTAATAAAATTGATACAAAACTTAAAGAAAAAACATACATAAACAGAAATAAAAAGACATGTTATCGATGTGGTAGCTGGAATCACCTAGCATATGACGTGAAATGTCCTGCTAAAGGTAAAATCTGCAATAAATGTAAGAAAGTTGGGCATTTTCAAGCTCAGTGCAAAACCACGGTGTTAAAACGAGGTCATGAAGATAGCAATGCTGAAAATAATGGAGATACAAAAAGATTCAAGAAGTTGAACCCAAGAGTTGGAGATATCAAGCAAACAAATGCCATAGAAGATAAAATTGACTATGTTTTCAATGTCCTCCATAATGATACACTCACTTGTTTAGTAGGTGGAACTCAAGTTCAGATGTTAATTGATTCAGGCTGTCAACATAATTTGATAACAGACAAGACTTGGTCAGGTATCAAGGATAAAATTTCGATGACAGGACAAGAAGTAAAAAATCCAGACAAGACATTTGTTGCTTATGGGAGTGAAGTTCCTCTCAAATTATTGACATCTTTTAATGCAGATATCCGTGTCGGAACTAAATCACAAAACGCCACCTTTTATGTAATAGATAAAGGGTCACGTAATTTATTAGGTAAAACGACGGCGATTGCTTTAGGTGTACTTAAACTTGGATTAGACATTAATCACGTCGATACTAAACCATTCTCTAAATTCAAAAACATTCAAATTCACATACCAATTAATACTAATTTTAACCCGGTTGCACAACCCTATAGGCGAATACCGATTCCATTAGAAGAAAAAATAAATTCCAAAATAGATGAACTTCTTCAAAAAGATATTATAGAAAAAGTAGAAGGACCGTCTGAATGGATATCACCGGTAGTACCGATATTGAAAGCAGATGGAGATGTCCGTCTTTGTATAGACATGAGGCGTGCAAATATGGCTATCAAGAGAGAAAATCATCCTCTACCAACGATGGAACAGCTATTACCAAAGATCCAAAATGCAAAAATGTTTAGTAAGTTAGACATAAAGGACGCGTTTCATCAATTGGAATTGGCACCTGATTCAAGACATATTACCACATTTATATCTGGTAAAGGATTATATCGTTTTAAAAGGTTAATGTTCGGAATCACTTGCGCACCTGAAATGTTTCAAAAAACTCTTGAAAGGGTGTTAATTCAATGCGAAGGTGTTGTTAATTTTATTGATGATATTTTAGTATATGGAATTAACAAGGAAAATCATGACAAGCGGTTACAAAAAGTTTTAGAAACTTTAAGGGAGAACGACATAATGTTAAGGCAAGACAAATGTATTTACGGAACCACCAAAGTTCAATTTCTAGGTCACGAGTTATCAGATCAAGGCATTCGACCACTAGACAAATATTTATCGGCAATAAAAGATTTTAGAACCCCCATTAACATTTCGGAACTCCAGAGTTTTTTAGGGCTCATCAACTATATCGGCAAATGGATTCCTAATATGGCAACCCTTACAGAACCATTGAAGAAATTACTACGTCAAAAATCAGCCAGAAATGCTGATATTAGAGATTCTTGGGGTAAAGATCAGGAAACAGCCTTTTGTGATCTAAAGACTGCCTTGAGTGACATACCAAATTTGGGGTATTACAACGTGCACGATAAAACAATGGTGTTTGCAGACGCAAGTCCAGTCGGACTTGGTGCAATTTTAGTACAAACAAATGAAAACGGTCCACGTATTATTGGGTTTGGAAATAAGACTCTCAGTGATTGTGAACGTCGGTATTGCCAAACCGAGAAAGAGGCTTTGGCACTGGTGTGGGCTGTGGAGCATTTTCACATGTTCTTATACGGCAAGGAATTTGACTTAATCACTGACCATAAACCTCTTGAGGTTATATTTGGTCCGAAGTCTAAACCCTGCGCACGGATTGAGCGATGGGTACTGAGACTTCAATCCTATAAATATAACGTCATATATCGCCCCGGAAAAAATAATATAGCTGACCCCTTATCTAGATTATGCATTTTTAACCACGACAAGACTCAATACAGAGACTACGTGCAGGATATCATTGATTATGCCAAACCAATAGCCGTATCGCTGAAAGATATTGAAGAACAATCGAAGATTGATATTAGCATACAAAAAGTGAAACAGGGCATATTCAACAAGAAATGGGATGACACAGTAAAGGGGTATAAGCTCTTTGAGAATGAGCTATGTTTCTTTGGAGATATTCTTCTAAGAGGTACCAAAATAGTAATTCCGACACAATTGAGACGACTTGTTTTAGATGCTGCCCACGAGGGCCATCCTGGAATGGTTGCCATGAAGATGAGACTTAGAGCAAAAGTTTGGTGGCCTAACTATGACAAAGACGTTGAAAATTTAGTTCGTTCCTGCAAAGGATGCACACTGGTATCGGCACCAAATCCACCACACCCGCTCAAAAGGAGAGAATTACCTAATCAATCCTGGGTCGATATCGCTATAGACCTGTTAGGTCCGTTACCAAGTGGAGATTATCTTTTGGTAGTGATTGATTATTATTCGAGGTACAAAGAAATCAAAATTTGTCGGGACATAAGTAGTAAAGAAATGATTAGACTGCTTAAAGACATTTTCAGCCGTCTAGGACATCCGGTATCCATAATTTCCGATAATGGCAAACAATTTATAAGTGCTGACTTCAAGGCATATTGCCAAGAAAATGATATAAAGCTGTTTCATTCAATACCTTACTGGCCACAACAAAATGGAGAGGTGGAGCGACAGAATAGAGACATCATTAAACGTCTCAAAATATGCCAAGTAGACAGAAAATGCTGGAAGGAAGCGTTGATGGAGTATTTGACAATGTACAATAGCACACCGCATAGTGTTACTGGAAAAACACCAGCAGAACTATTCTTTCAAAGGAAATTCCGGGATAAGATTCCAATGATAGACATTGCAGAACAAAGTTTTGGAGATATGGATATGCGAGACAAAGACAAAGAAAGAAAAGAAAAAGGAAGAGAGTATACAGATAAACGACGAAGAGCACGCAGTGTTGAGTTACAAGTGGGAGACAAAGTATATGTAAAAAATACTAATAAAACTAATAAACTTAGCCTCAATTTTGATACAACTTCGCACACTGTTAAATCTAAAATCGGTGGAGACGTAGAAGTGCAGAACGATGCAACAGGACAAAAACTAAGACGTAACATATTACATTTAAAAAAAGTAGAAGGCGAATGGAAATCTGTACGGTAATGATTTGTGCACAAATTATAATTATAGCAATAAAGAGATTTAGAAAAAAAAATGTTTTATTTAAAAAAAATTAAAATAAGGAAGGGATGTAGTGTATGTGAGTAAAAGAGACGGAAGTATCATGTCATCTCTAGCGCACGTGCGGTCGCGACAACTCAATCGGTTGTCAGCGGCGAGAGGAAGTGGGCACGTGTGTCTGGGAGCCGACAATTATTGAATTTCTAGTGAAAGCATTCACTACACCTCAAATCCTTAAATGCTACTGTGCCAGAATTTCCTTTTAATCTTTATCAATACTAATGATCGTCAGTATAAAAAGGATGGATGTACTTAATTCACTTTCATTCCAAAAACTGGTCATCAGATAGCCGGAAAGGAAGGGACTGGAAAAAATTTAACGCACCTGACAACAAATGCACGGAAATGAGGGACTTCCTTGTATCGGCACCTCGATCTAATTTGCTTTGTGCAGCCTGCCTTTATGCCCCTTCGTCTTTGATACACGTGCCTATGTTGTCTAGGAGCAGATTTTACTTGAGGTGTTGGTATAAGCTACGTATATTTTGCTTTATATAATAAAGGGTATTGATGTATCACACTTAGGTACTTCATTAGCACATTTACCAATCTGTATCAACAAAAGGAAAAGTCACTTTATGGGATAAGTTCCTTATACCTTATACCTTATACCCAAGCTACGGGCTTGCCTATTTTGGGACCTGTTGTTACTCTATAAATGTAAATGTATAATGTTGTTTGTGAAATAAATTTCATTTCAATTTCATACTTATAGTTTAATTGTATCGATTGGTGTGATTTGTATTTGTTCTTTAACGGTGATTGAGTCGTCAAATTAATTTAATATCATCATTACTCATACTTTCCCCTAAAACTTTATGTGATTTCTACAGAAAACTTTTGAAAGAGCTTAGAATTTTCCCTGATTTGATTTAAACAAATGACGTTATAAAGTTATTGAATATTATGGCTACATCTTTATCGTAGTACAATTAAAAATACGAACGATGACCATGGTGATGGGTCCACAAAAAAAAATATTACAAAATCTCTAATCTACATTTTGTGTAACTTGGAAGAATTAATTTGTTTGATGGTACAAGTTTGTGTGTTCATTAATTTCCATCGACGTAATAATATGAAACACATCGGTAAATGTTTGAATTGGAGGGATCGAACGTGAATTTCACGGTTCAATTTGAAAGAAAAATATTTTTGGCAAAATTCAATTTTGTGTTCGTTTGAAAACGTGTAAAACAAACTAGGATGGGTTACGTGTGTATAGGCGATGTGTTTACTTTTAAAAAAATGTCACTAGAGGCTGATGTCATGGATTAACTCGTCGAATAATATGATGGGCGTTTTTAAAAAAGTAGGAAGCAAAGATGGCTCCGAGGTTAAGGCGCGCGGTCGAGAATCTAGACGGTCTCGGGTTCAAATCTCAGGCCCACACCTCTGATTTTTCGGTGAAAATGATAAAGGAGGGCCGTCACAAGCAGAAGGACGTACCTATACGGCCTGATGCTGAAGATGATTTAAAGAATAAAGGTTTTATTCAATCTATGGACACGTGCTTAGTTCGAGATTCATAAGACGAACGGTACGCAGTTCTTATAACACAGCTGGTCAAATATGCCTACAAAAGTGCACCTCTTCCTCTACGTCATCGATATTATAGACGCGTTTATGTGCGAACTATTTTACTAGCACTTTGTTGGACATCATTAATAAAAATGCCCACAAAACCAAAATAAAACTTTTTTTGATTTACTTTTTGTATTATCGTTATTACGCTTATATATACTTGTATTTCACTAAATAATGTAAATACACACAAGGCGATAGTACAGAGCGCCATTGATATCCCTTTAATTTGGGCTAATGTGCGCGGATTACGTATAATTTGATTGGGGTCGTTCACCTCGCGCGAGTGCTCGTTGACTTGTTGAAATTACCCGTTTGGTTTATTTTTCCTTATTGCCGACATCTTTTATCAGAATGTAGATTTCTATGTAGCTTAAAAAAGGAGCAAATCAATGATGGAAAAAAAGGGATTGAGTGAAGACATGATTGATTTTAGCGTTTTCATGTTCAAACTCCAAGTACACATCCCTGAATTACTCGTATCTCGAACAGAAAAGCAATGTGATGTTTGCATGAGCACCAAAAATGTTCTTAAAAGCGCCCAACATTGGGCATAATTTAAATAACCTTCAGACTCCCTATTAGTGCTAGTAGTTTTCCTAATCGGTTGAACAGATTCTCTAGGGCAGGGCTTCCCAAACTGTGCATGACGCCCTGGGGCGTCGCGGCATCATCCTGGGGGCGTCGCGAGGCGATCGGCAAACATTTGCTGTCCGTATTTTTCTGATTACCTTAAATTAGGCTAACTACTACTGCTTTTATTTCCAGTAAAGTAGGTAGTTTTGATGAAGGGGGGGGGGTTGTGCGTCGCAAGAAAAATAACAATTCTATAGGGCGTCGTAGTGTAAATAAGTTTGGGAAGCCCTGCTCTAGAGGATCGAACCTGACACCTTTCGATTCGCATTTATTGCGGTAGGCAGGACCAAAACCATATTATTACTATTACTATTGGCAATATTAAAAAATGTCTTAGGTCTACGTCACCTAAACCCTACCCGAATCTGATTAAAATATAAAAAAACAACCAAAATTGCGATTAGATTAAAGACGATTGTCTCATTAAAACGACATTAGAGCAAATAAGCATGGCAGTTGACTCGACAGCGGGACACGTATCTTTTAATGAAGGTGTTTTTAATTAAATACTAACTAGGATTATGTGTACAGCACAATTATTTAATTAATCCGCTGCTGGTTGCGAGAATTCTCTGAAGAAGGGTCGCCGTCTTAGAATGATAGGAAATGTTTAGGAATATTAAGCCCAGGGCTGAGAGATTGTTATAAACAGTATGTCAACCGTGTAGTTTATTTAACTTTAACTATTGTTATTTAGTACTAAGAAATAAAGAATGTAGGTAGGAATAGGTATTTCAACCTTGACTGTACCTTTAATTATATTCACTTTGTGATTTTTTGGTGTAAGTGTATTTTAATGAACATTCAACCGAATAAATCATATCAACGTGTGTTACTGTTATTTTTAATCTACTCATTGATATCTTCATTTTTATTTTAACGTAGATAAATTCTTAGGTAACAGCTATAAATGACTGGCGACTGGCGTCGAAGCGATTACTAAACATTTTATTTCTACTGGTACAAGAACATATTTATATTTTGTATCTCATATTCCATTGCAATAACTATTGTCACAAGATTTTCCAAAAATCTATTAGCAAACGATTAAAATACTCGAGTTGTTTTGCTTTGTTGTACCAGCATAAATCAAAACCGATATTGTAAGTATTAAGCAAATAACGACAAATCATATTTGTAGGCATCTTTTCCTTAAATAAATATTATGTTTTATATTATATTTAAATCTAATAAGGAACAAAATAAACAAAAACAGAAGTCCTACTGCATCTCTCCTACTCAGTTTTGTAATATCGGGGCACACATTACGAGGGAACTCATGACAAGCGCGATATTTCGTCGGGTGCTGTTGATCTTTGGCACCCAATCTCTTGTGGCTCCAACTTGTCATATTACGCAATTCATTGTTTGCCCGCACAAGCCTTGCAAGTCATCCTATCTTTTATTTATGTATCCTATATCTGCGTAATGACATGTATTAAATATCTTTTCGCGGGAAATTTTGGGTAAATGGTTGTGGTAGATTTTTGATGGTTGAAGTTTTGCATCGGTGATGTAGATATGTAATAATTATATTGTATGAAAAGCAATATAACTCAATATGTTATAATTGTGAGAATGTAGAATAATACTTATACTCATGAAAGAACTTATATCTATATGCTGACATTGACGTTAAAAAAATCCCGAGAAAAGACGAAAACTTTGACATTTTCCTAAAACAACCATTTGGTTGATTGTCAATGTATTTATAATTACCGTAGTTATTACCTCATAAAACGCCGATTTAATTCATCAGACGAAATGGGACTGTAGAATGTACGAACACGCGTTAGTGAGTGCTTAATGAAACTTCTCAATGAGTTGTGAGCGTTTTTAGTAATTTACGGCCGCCAACCGTTTCGTGATAATCAGTTAATGTTAACAAGAGACAAATGTTATGTTGCTGATTCATTGTACATTTACTATTTACCCCGTTCGTTGTTGTTAAACAGTTAGTTCTTTTACCACAAATACATAAATCAGTAAAACAATAAATAAATACACCTAACATTCACACATAGTTCTGACCCCACACTAGGATACGAGCCCTGTATCATGGCTATCAAAAACTACGAGAGACTTTTGGTCTCACAAACACTCAGACCCGAAACAAATATTTGCGGATCGTGCCTAATTCCGTCCTCCTTTTCGGAGATAACATTGGTATAGACAGGGCGTGGGGAGGCTTGCAATGCACTAGTTTAAATTATGTTTCTAGTGCTCCATTTTCGTCGCTTTCAATGTAGTTTATCGCTTTACACCTTTAGTTCGCTAGCAGGGCATACAAAGACTTGACGTATGTTGTTGCCAAATTTTTGTGCGAAGGGCTCGTTTCAGATTGTAATAAATCTTTATCCAAATGAATTGTTTTAGTATTTTTCATTTACATTTATACATTATAAAGGAAGAGGACTGAATTGAATATCGATGGTTTATCAGAAGGGATATTGACGTATTGCAGTTTTATTATTGTTACAATATTAAGAAAGTGTACCGCTTCTAAGTCTTATCTCATTTGAATAATTATATTTTATAGAAAGGGCATTGTTAAGTAGAAACTCGGACGATTAAGAAAGAAAAATGCTAAAGGGAATTATTAGTGAAAAGTGTTTTCAAATTTATGATCGAAAATACACATTTTTGAAATATCAAAGAAAATATAATTACAACGGCCTTAGTAGATTCTTACTATCCACAACAATTTTGATTCAATAACGTACCGTCCGTTTCCTCATGAGGGAAGATAAAAGGCAATAGTTGACACTATATACAAGCTAGCGCCTTCCACCGTGGCCGAGCGTGTAACACGTCTGTTCAAGCCATTAAGCAATTCGCTTTTGAGGTAAGTTGGGGTTTGGCGGGGATTTAGGAATTTGTTGTGGGGTCGTAAGAATTCCTCTTGCAGTTAATTTAGCGTGCATTGTTTTGGAATGTTGCATCTAGAATGGAGACTTTGTGTCTGGGTTTTGTAATTTTTTGAGTAATTTTTTGTTTAATATTTTTTTTTATAATGTCTGCGTGTTCGTGGAGTGATCGTTGTAATATTTAAAAATTGTTTTTTTTTCAGTAACTAGCTATTTAAAGGTATGTTTGTGTAAAATTGTTTACTTTAAAACTGAGTATTTTTGGAAACAGTTTAGGTTTTATATGATCTGAAGTTTTGATACACATTAAACCCAAGATATATTTTTTAAGACTATTTGAATAAGCAATAAGCTCAATAACTTTTTAGCGAATGAAACATTTGTTACAAGCAGTACAGTTTAATTTTAAGAAATAGAATAAGGAAAACCCAAACGGCTAAGCAGTGATGGCCTCGAGGTTTAGGCGCGCGGTCGAGAATCTCGGCGGTCGCGGGTTCGAGCCCCAGGCACACACCTCTGACTTTTCGAAGTTATGTGTGTATTCATATTGAATTATCACTTGCTTTAACGGTGAAGGAAAACATCGTGATGAAACCTGCACACCTAAGAGTTCTTAGGAATTTCTTAGGTGTGTAGTCCGCCAACCCGCACTAGGCCAGCGTGGCGGACTATGGCCTAAACCCTCTCAATGGTAGAGGAGACCCGTGCTCAGCAGTGGGCGTATATGGGTTGATGAAGAAGAAGAAGAAGAAACAGCTATGCCATAATGGTTGTGTATGGGAATTACTTTTAAAAGATTCTCAGACAATTTTTTTTATCTAATATGACATCGGAAGATTAACAAGAAATGCGAAATACTCGACCTATTTACAGTTTTACTCGCATCAGGTGTAACCCTCAGTACCCAAACAAAGTACGCATTTTGTAACTTTATTATGAAGTTAATAAGGGTCCGTCTGACCCCACGCTATCTCCGCAGTCCGCCCTTTCACACTTTGACGCTCAAAGGGCTCGGTTACTCTTTTCATCTTACTTCACACATCATCACACAATTTACCTACTCAATGAGCGAAGGTGCCATGAAATAAATAATGCCCAACCGATGTAGGGTAAAAGTGCAATTTTTTGTCACTTTAACCATGCTTTTGGGTTCGATTTCGGCATTTTATCGAAATGGTGCATAAACTGATTGATACTTGTTTTTTTTCTTGCAGTTTTTTTTTCAATGGAAAACCCAATTAATCTTAAAGACGCGCATTGACGCGAATTGACGCGCAAAACTGCTTGTTTCTCGCGGCATAAGCTTTATTTTATTTCTGTCTGATATGATATGAGTCTGGAAATGAATCCGAAAAATGGTTATAACATAGACCCCGATTATCTGAAACGTAGCGAAATGTAAAACAGCCGTTTCTATATAGTCATATGTATCCTTAATACCGCATTGTATATTTAGAGTGGCCACAACAGGCACTCCTACCCTAGTTTGTGTTTCAAACTTCCTGAGTGAGTACTTATCAAAGTTGTCAGCTTTCCTATAGTTTATATTGGATTTGATAAACGATAAAGTTGAGTGTATTATGAGGGGTTGTCAGATTTTTGGGGCTTCTTAATGGGGGAATTATTGGTATGAATTTGAGCAAGTTTTAACAAGATTGTTCGGGCTTTTGATTTAGGGATATTGGTAGTGGTTGATTAATTGGTGATTGAGAAGTATTGAGGCTTGATTTATTTATACTGTTGGTTCTAAAGTTTGATATAATGTCTGGAAGTTTGTTAAAAGTTGGTCATGACCTAAAAATGTACAACCTCACGCCCATATAACTGGAGGGGTAGGCGTAAGTAGGTACATTTCTGCGCCCACATTTCAACAGGTTTGTATCAGTCCCATGTAACAAGGGGCGAGACGGACACATTTCCAGACTACGTACTGTTATAGATAATTTGCCAATAGAAAAGTCCAATAACACTTTTTCTGATTTGGGAGTCAGATATTTTCAATGTGTGTCTCAATTTAAAAGCATACTCGTAATCTCCTGTTCACTCCGTATAATACAGCCAATAATACAAACTACCAGCAAAGAGGTTGGAAATAAAATCCACGTCTTCATTAAATCCTTCGAAGAGCCTAGCAACATTTCCAAGAAAAAATATTTGTGTAACTCAACCTCCACATTCAAATTAACGAGGCGGGTATTGAGCGGCAGAAGGGCTGGATATACAGTACGCAAATTAGCAATTTAATTTCGATTCAATGAAACTTTCCTTAGTGTTCAAGAGCGAATAAGTTATTCCTGAATGGGGATTAGCCAAAGGGCCGTGTTTATTGGACAAAGTTCCGTTTGTGAATTGATTTACGTGAAGTTTCGATGTGTGGGAGGATCTGGTTTTTGGTAAGATTTTCCTGCAGCTTTGATTAATGTTGATTCAATTTTTTTTTTATAGCCTATACTAGATCCCGCTGCCAGACAAAGGCCTCCCTCTTTTTCTTCCATACCTCTTTATTTTGTGTCAATTTACGCAACTCCCTGTCAAAGAAAGTAATATAGATATATTCAAAGTCGTATCTATCTCTGTACCAATGCCGATCAGACATTTTCGACCACTCAGGAGTTAAATAATCGCAAACGCGTTCGTTGTTATTATTTGAGTAACAGGTATATTTAATTTCAGTAAAAACACGTATTTTACTAATCTATCTAAAAATGATTTTTTGGCGATTAATTAAAAAATGTTAAAATACGCACATTATCGTACGCTTTAAAAGAAATTTTGTTGTATTTAAATTTACAGTATATTTATTATAAAATTACTCTTGTAATACAAGGCAATACTATGTGGCCCTCGTCCATGATTGGGTCAGAATTCAGATAGATTGTGCCAATCTATGAGTTTCCAACATTCAAATTACTGTCTATTGACTTAATGTTCTCGATTCTCTAATGGATATTTGTATTATTGACTTGGGGTTCAGAGCTTCACCTAGTGTCGTTAAATTCATAAGATATCGGAGGAAATCTTTTAAACTTCCATAGTCTTTGTTTTGGTAATTTGTGTTGAATAAATGGAATTCAATCGCCTACCTATTTTTTTTTTATTGGTATAAATCCATCATTTATTTAGCTTCAATTGGTCGTATTAACATGCGAATACGAATCAATTAAATTTAATTCAAGATCAAACAGATTTTATTGAGAAGCATCCACATGCGTCTAGTTTCAAATAAACAAGCACACTTATGGATATCTTTAACTGAAATTTCCACTGTCGTATCTATATTTTCATCACCTTCACAAATGGACCTATATTCTTCTAAAAACATGTTTTTGCAAATAAAACTGAGCTCTTATTATTCCGCAGGCGCTATTCCTACAGACAAAGGGTGTTATCACTGGACATATCTTTCCGCTTGGCGCTCTTGTACCAATTTCCGAAGCTTGGCTTAAAGGAGGGCCCATTACCGTACACAGCTGTACATAACCCTGGTAGGATTATACGTGATAGTAATTCGTGATCGAATTAACTGAGCTTAGCTTGAGCGCAAGGGAATTTATTTTTCTACGCGGTTTTGCCTGAAATATTGGCCTGTAAATTAGGTAATATTGGTAATCTTATTGCGAGTTTAATATTCAAATCTCGAGCACACAATTCTGTGTTTTCGAGTTATGTGTTTTTACAATGGCTCATCATTCTGACGAAGAAGAAAAATATAGTTCGTGAGTTGATAATCTCTAACTATAGTCTGTCAATCTGCACATGACCAGCGAGGACTAAGGCTTAATTCGTCGTAGACAAGGCCTTTGAAATCTATTTTAATCATAAACAAATCTGTGTTTGTTAAATAGACTTCTCCTATGCCACGCCACTAGGCTCGATCTTCGGCCCACCTTATCCAACCTGCACCAGCCACACTGCGAATATCGTTATCCCACCTAGCCACAGGGCGTCCCACATTAGAAGGGGCGTATGTTCTGCAGTGGATGTAAGAAGAGGTGCTACTGATGATGTATTTGTTACAAGTTTCTCATCATTTTGCACACTGATTAGGATAATTTTGTTTAGGATCATTGTCCACAATGGTCTTATAGTTGCATTTATATTTGAAGATTTTAACGTGAAAAGAGTAGTGAATTTTTTGCTATCACAATCCCGCAGGTAGTGTTGTCGGCTTAGTTGGTTGGGCTCCCCAAAAGTCCTCTCAAATCTCACCGAGCAGTAAATCGTGCCTACATAATTCAAAGGATTTGTATGTAGTGTGATGTGGAACAAATTAAAGGTATTAACCGCTATTGTTATTTGTTGGGGGTGTTGATTTATTTTGTTCTAAGTTTTGTTTGTGAATTGTTTCGTTTTTGATTCGGAAATACGCTTGGGTTTTGTTAACAAACGGTTAATTTTGTTAGAGCTATGTTTACTGGGGCTGTGGATGAAATATAGACAGTTACAGCAAAGACTAGCGCGACATCCGTGAAAGGGCGGCTTCTATATCATGGGGTTTATTTTTTTTTACGTAGTTTACTAACCAGATAAGGTCAGTTAGTAGACTAAGGCTTATCGATTACCAGGCGATGAATTTTTTTTTGTTTTGTTAATTAAACGTACCTATTCGAAGTTGTTTTGAGGTAGAATAAACGTATTTTTGTTCCTGGAAGCTGGTAAACACAGGTTTATGCTTAAAAGGCATTGTGAGGTAACAGCCAAGTCAAAATGGGTCGTGTAGGGGTTCAGTTGGTTAGGTTTCTAACGCGATACGACTAATTAACTAACGCCATGAAATACGCACGAGAACTAGTGCACGTGGATTTTCTGTGGAACTGTGGTGGCAATTCGTGGATACATATTTTAATGCGGTCCTGACTGACTAAACAGTAACTTACTTACTTAAATATGTAATAAAATAGCAGATTTAACATACAAATCAGTGGTGGTACATTTGTGGAAGGCAAAATTTCAAATAATTTTTGCCTAACAAAATTTCAAATTATTAATTTTCTTAACGGAAAAACTCAATAATCCTTTACCCAATTTGGGAACAAAATCGAGAACCTCTAGATTGCAAGTTCATACAGGCAACCATAATGTTGCTCGATTTCACATACTCAATAAATACGAATTTTTACAATGTTAGTACACCTTACATGTACCTATACTTGATAGTAGTGGACGGATAAAGGCTGTTACAGGCGGGGATGGTTGGCGTCTACTAAGGAAGGCCTCTTTTAGAAGTGGATGGCGATAGGCTGAGAATGATAGTAATATTAAACACAAATCAACTTTGCATTTACCATCATTTCACACTAACCAACAGTTCAATCGTCTGTCGCAAACTAATTACATTACCGAACATTAATCATTAGTAAACTGTTGTATGTTGGTTAATTAGATATTTAGAATAAGGTCATCTACAAACGCACGATTTTGTGCATGAAAACATTTGCTGTGTTGTAGAAATATATTTTGTTTTATTAGGCCCGGGGTATTGGTGTGTTCCGTGCAGTTGAGATTCTAGGTTCGAGATCCAAGTCAGAAAATAAATACAGAATTTTCATACTATGCTATTCTGTGTAGCACTTTGGAGTATGAAAATGTTACCATGATAGCTAATACGTGAGACTTAAATACATCTCGTGAAACGTGGATGCAAAAATGCTCCTATTCGTAGAACTGTTTATCCCCGGTAGGGTTAAAACGCTAAAGTGTATTTTTACAACAGGTAGAGATTAAAGAAAATATTTGCCGCTAAAATTATTCTTTAGTAAAAAAATGTGTGTGTACTAATAACCTTCCCACCTCTACTGCATTTCAAAGACCAAGAAACGCAACTAGTCGCAACCTTGTAGAAAACCTTAAGCCCCTCTGAGTTGGTAACAAACGCCGCTGCGAATGAGTTAAACTATAATTAAGGGCCAGTCGTACACGGACATTAGATAAATTAGCTACCCTCGGCCGAAATGTCAACGGTACATTAACCCGCGGCGGTGTAAGGGCCAAAAACGCCCATTGAGAAGTATACCTTTATTAGAAAGTTGACACAACATGCCTCATTAGGCGGATGTCTTGATACTTGAAGTTGTGGCGGTAAATTTGAAAATGGAATGTGGGGAATTCCATTGGCTCAATTTTGATACATTTTTAATTGTAAAGTGCACTAGGATGTAAATAGTGTGGATTAGAATGAATACAAAAATCGCAATTTAAATGGTTAAAAATTTCATCCAAAAAATAATTTATATAAAAAAGTAGTAGATGGGTAGTATGAAGCCTAGTTAGATTATAAGTCTCTATATTTCTTACCTAGATATCTTTGTTTAGCCTGCATGGTCGACTACAACCAAATCTTTACCTAGCTAGAAGTAATAAATATGTCCTGTTATACATAATATTTTAGTCCATTGAGATATTAAGAATATGCACTATTTATTCAACCACACGGACCCATATGTGTGACGTAACTTCAAGTATGTACCTTCAAACCTTGCAAATTGTTAATATACTAACAAAGAAGTTTTATTTCATTAACGAATTTATTTCTTCTTGCAACACTGTAGTTTGTAATTGGATGTAGTCAGTGACTAGCCAGCAACTTCCCCACTTAATCCTTCATCTATGAGCAGATGGTGCATAGATTAATGTGCCGGACTTTCGCGTTATTGGAATGTAATGGAAAATGAACCTTAAGCTTTGTTAAGTGCGGTTATCAATTAGTTTTACGTCGCGAGGACGATGTACGGTTACATTCCGTTCTTTAGGGTTCATTTTTCAAGACTTACTGTTGCTGAGAATTCCATAACATATTCTTGCTTGATCAGGGCTTAAAAGCACTGTATATCTTGTCTATCATGGTACGATATGGCATTACCAATGCATGCATACAAACTGTTTCGATTTGATGATATTTATAAAAATGTCTACGATATTATAATCAGAACTTTTGGTAAAAGATAGAACAAAATGATGACTATTTATTGTGACACAGATACGTTAAGGAGACTCTTCTTTTAAAAACACAAGGCATAGTTCATCAATTAGTAATAGAACAAAGCTCGTAGATTCTACGTCGAAAACAACTCCAAATCCTAAACCGTAACATCGCTTACGTTACATAACTTTACAACTAACAAAATTAAAATATACAAGTTGTGGGGAATTACATTAGGCTGGCAACCCCGGGGGTACGGGCACAACGTTATAAAACTTGGCCACGTTCAACTTTCTATTCAAAGGGTATTCGGCTCCGCCTAAATTATATGTCTATGAAATATAATTAAAACTTGAATGTAATTAGAGGTTTCGCGAAAGGGGATCTCCCATTCATCGCGCCGACTGGAATTATGTAAGCATAAATCTTGACGCAATGTTATCTCCTCGTGTTTATTATCGCTTCTTGATAAATTGGTTTCGCCGCTTTATTGTGTAGTGGTTTGACACAGTTTCGTTATTAGGAGTAGTCAATGTGCTTTCCTAAAGTCCCATTTGTTGGCAACCAGACTTTTTACCAATAAAGTTTTCATTAGCCCTTATATGTGTCCCATTAGGCATGGACCTTTCTTTCTTTCAGATGGTTTAGGCCTTAGTCCACCACGCTGACCTAGTGCGGGTTAGCCAATAATAATAGCTAGCAAGTCTAATTCTACTAAAAAAATCAAAAGTTTGAAAGCACATGAAGAATATTCAAGGATAACAAAATACAATAAAACTACAAAATTATATTTTCGTTAATAATATATTACATAATTTTAAATGCCAGTCTTTATAACAGTTTACACTTGTAAAATCCCACAACTTTTAGGCACGAGGGTGGAAAGTTAGCTTTTGGAATAGTTTGGGAAAAGGAGAAAGGATCTACCAAAAATATTTTGTCTATTGACATCAACTCTCTTAAACTAATTAAATAATTTTGTAACATAGCTGAAGACCAACCTTACTAACTTAGCATTGCTTCTCAGTAGGAACAAGTTTGACAATACTATTATCGTAAGAATAAAGAATGTTGTCATCTTTATCGAACGCCGCTCCCCAAATGGTTTCCTCACCATCCACAGAAATGAGTTTATTCATCTTCCTTTCCTTCTCTTCGACGGCAAAGAATCCTGATGGGCTGGAGAAGTACAGTTTTCCATTAACATCCCTGGTAAATCCGTTGACATTGTATTCACCTAGATCAATGGCTTTGCCTTTGTGGTGGCTGAAAAGGAAAACTCCTGAAGAGTTAGCGAAAAATATGTTGTGGTTCTCTCCAACTGCTATGAGCCTGGTCTTGGTACCGCTGAGTTCTGAGAACGGTTCAATCAGCCCATCTTTGTAGTAGTACGGCTTCTCGGTATCAGAAGTGGTGAAGAACAAGCCGTGGATGGGGCAGAAGAACATTTGCCAGATGTTGTAGTTGGTTATTCCCAAGTTCTTTGCCTTCTTTGTAGCGTAGTCGAAGGTGTAAATGCCGTCGTCACCACCGATGTAGACAATGTGGTTGTTGGTGTCCACACCAGTAGCCATAGGACCGTTGACTCCAGATATTTCTGCAAATTCCTTCGTGGCAACGTTCACGTATCCAACTTTCTGTACTGTCTTCGAGTCTACTTCAGCAGTATAGGTGAAGAAAAGAGTGTTGGTTTTGGGATCGACTGTCATTTGGTACGGCTCGTGTACGTTGTCCAATAAGATTTGCATTTCGTAGTTCTTGCTGTTGATATTCACGACATTGCAGTCATTTTTGCTTGGTGCTATTCCTGTGATGTTTATCGTGATTAAGAGCAATAGTAGGAGCTTCATCTGTAACAAAAATGAAAGTTCTAGAGTTGTTTTTTATAAGTACATTCATATACTGTGTAAGTAGTGTTTATTAAAAAAAACCATGGATTAAATCTTTCCAATAATGGGGTCGGCGTCTGGTTCAAAAAACTATTACTGTTTATTTGGAGGAATTTACAGGAATGCAAAATTCCTTCTTAGGTATACATACAGAAGGTCGTAAAGACATATTCACTACAGCCATGATTGTATTTATTCAAGAAGCGCACCTTATTCAATAGATTAACGCGTACACAGTTCAAATAATGCAGATAAAGTAATATAATAATTCCACTTGTATCGTTTGTTATAGTAACTAATAAAGTTAACATTAATTACAAACATGGGTCAGATCACTTATCTGATATGTCAAAGTTCACTGAATTAATTTTAATTTATGTCTATCGTCAATTAAGTGTTTAACATTAATTTAACATTAATTTAATTTAGTTTTATTTGAAATTCAGTAGTTGCGATAACATTTAACTGTAATTACATTTATAAGAATTGGAAGATTTATACATAGCGTATTAAGAGAATCTTAATTCGTTAATTTTCTGTATTATTTTTATAACTCATTTCTAAGCACTTATTACAGTTATGTACAGCACGCCTCGCTTCTAGGCACAAATCTTTACTTGCTAGAGCGATTGGATCTCATTTCCTTGAGTTATACAAACTTGGGTTGATTAATTCTTTTATAATTCAAATAAAAAAATCTTTGCAAAGTATTCTAAAGCTTTGTCACTATTACTGCCTTCACCGTTAAATATTGATAATAATTTTTGAATAGTATTGGTAACTATGAAATTTGTTCTTAGATTCAAACCTCGAAAAATGTAGGTATCTAAAGATTACGTTAAAAATAAAAAAATCTTACTTTGACAAAATTCACTGAACGTCGGTACCACAGGAGACTCACTACGAATTTTTTACCTACTCGCAGCTGTTTTAAGTATGAATGCAATTAAAGGGGTTATCTTAAAACACTGTCCTTTGACTTGCGATTGTTCTTATCGCTGTTTTCTCAACAATATTATCGGGAGTCAAAACAAAAGGAGGTGATTATGCGTTGTGATAGGATGAGTCGTTTGCAGCAAGGACGTTTGAAAGTAGGTTTAAGCTGTGTTTACACTGGATGGTATGATGGAAGAAAGTTATGATAATTTAGATTAGACTAGCGGTCTGATTCAGCCCCGTTTGTATATTATTGTGCGATTTATAGATGTTTTATATGTGGAATGTTTTTTCAAATTGTGACTTTAATTTTTCGGTGATATGAACTAGTATCATCATTTAACTAATTTGCATAAAACCTCAAGAAGTGATAGTTCGATTCCTAATAAAACACTTTTTTATTGGTTACGAAACGGGAGATTTTGTTAAATGATACTTGAAAGGGAAGCCTTATTCTTCTCTGTATTTTTATAGCGATTTAAATTTAATTCATTTTTGAATTCTATTCATTAACTCGTTTGAACCGTGGCTTTCGTAAGTGCGCATAAACACGTTTCATAGAAATCCTAGTTATTGTTTAGGGCGCGTAAAAAAATGAATCTTTTGAACTAATTATGTACATGTTTTTATAAAAGTTTTCCTTCTATACACGTATTTTTAGAACTGTGTAATCCCATTTCACGGCCAATACTAATGCAAAAAGGCATTACCGTTTCCAACTTAAAAGCCTCCATTTGATGTAAGCCTGTAATGTACGGGAGAGAGGCGCCATTCAAATGTTTTTATAATGTCCTTAGAATAAAAGAAACAATAAAAATAATATTTCAAGAAGTCAAAGAAAATATGTCACATCCCGGAGCTTCTAGCTCAGGAACGTAGTACCGAAATGGGGAAATAAGGATTTTCACGAAAATTCTCGACGCTTGTTCTGTAATAAATGTTGGGTACGGGCCTCTTCTACCATTGAGAGGATATAGGCCTTAGTCCACTGGACTAGGTAGGTAGGACCTTAAAAATTCCATTGGACTTGTAGCTGTGCAAGTTTCCTCGCGATTTTTTCACCGATAAAGCAAGTGATAATTCATTATGAAAACACACATAACTTCGAAAAGTTAGAGGTGTGTTCCTGGGGTTCGATTCCATGATCGCCAAAATTTTCGACCACATGCCTAATCCCCGAGGTCATCACGACTGACATTTTTTATTTCGTTTTATATTAAATAAAATAAATACACCCAACAGTCACATACATGGTCCTGACCCCACACTAAGATACAAGTCTTGTGTCGTGGGTATCAGAATCTACGAGAGACTTTTCGGTCTCACAAACACCCAGACCCGAAACAAACATTTGTGGATCACACAAACATTTGTCTCGGTGCGGGGATCGAACCCGCGGCCGCTCGTTTCGCAAGCTGGTGTCTAGCCAACTGCGCCACGGGGCTGTCAAATATTTCTATCAAAATATTAAATTGTACAAATTGGTTAAACAGTTTACGAATAACTTTATTCGTTACGAACATACAAACAATTCATTATTTTGATATGAATGTGAATAAATAATTGTGTTTATTATTTTTCTATATTACTCTATTTTAAAATTAATTTCGTCTTCGTGTAAACAAAATTTGTTTTCACAACGATAAAATTGATTTGCTTTTACAACAATAACTTTGATATTATATTTACTTGATGTTCCAGCGAATATGTTGTTTATTGAAAACCAATGTTAAAGTTGTGTAATTATTTTAAATTTTTATTACATTTTTTAAATGATGCCTACAATATGCTTATAGTTTAATACTTGCCAGATATTTTAAGCAGAGTTTGTTTGATGGAATAGTTTAATAGGTATTTTTTACATTATAATATATATATTTAAACCGTCAACCCTATGAATGTAATAAGACATAGATAACTTTATTCTATATAAATATACATAATTTTAGATGGTACTTTGATTTTCAGAGATAAAAAATAAACTCTACAAAATTAAAGCTTATTTTATATTTCAATTCGTTTCTTTGCTTGCTGATTATTCCACACAAATGAAATGAAAAAACAAATTAAAACGCTGTTGACATGCTTTAAAATATCGGGTAGTTGCGAAATCCAGAAACATCACCTTTATCCCTATCAGGCCGTTCGACCGCGACACACATACCATTTCATTAGCGGTCAGAGACTTTCCGGTTTACGCAGACAATAAATTTTCATTTTTGCGGGAAGCAGTGAAAAGAAAAGATAAATATGTGGTTATTTACGTTTGTCGCTAAGCTGGGCTGACCCGTCCAGTCCAAGGCCAGATATCATTTGATTAACAAAAGAGGCGAATTCTCAACGTCCGCCTGTGAATAATTTTCATACGGCGCGGAATATAAAAATGATTTGTGTTTGACCTTACACGTTGTTTAGGCGGGAAGGGTTCTTGGACGGAACAGATATTGTATTTTTTTCTTTTGCGATGATAAATGCAGTGTGTTTAAATAGATACGGGTAAAAAACATTTATGATAACTCCTCGAGTCCTCGACACAATATTTTTGAATTGTAGAAAGTTTTATTTTCAGGATTTCAAAATTGATAAAAAATGAGAATTGTTGTTACACTTGCCGAAGAAAATCTAGTGAAAACTTAATATTATTTTTATTGGGGTGTTTTGGACTACAGTACTAATTGGCTTGTATGACCCAAGTGATCTTGTAGTTTCACAGAATATCGGCGTAAAACGACGCTACAGCGTTTAATTCGGTGAGATAGTTACCGAATAGTTTGAAGCCAAGTGGGTCATATTTCAAGGCCAGTTTTTGTCGTCTCTTCTTCTAGAATCTCGGTATCCGACCGCTCTATTTGAAATAAACATGAAAAAACACCACCATAAATAAATTAAGACTAAAAAGAACTAACCAACACACATGTTAGTTAAAGTCATGTAAAATTAAACATTAAAAATTCATGAGAACGCTCCAAAAGCAATCTCAACTAAAATAAAGTCATTAACACACACCAATTCATTTAATATTTATGGCTCTATGTAATACGTCACTCGTCGACTGAGCGCGGCGAGTCGAGCGCTCGTGCCGACAACTTTCGAACCGTTGAAATTTATACACGTACGGAGTTTTCATATAATGTGTTTAGGGCTCGACGTTTGAAATTCGAATTTTTGATCTGGCCTATTCAAATGTGGGTAAAAGTCTCATTAGTTTTCATTGAATTCTAATTTTAAATCGCTTATTCATCATCACCATCATCATTAGTATACGTTCTGCTGCTAGGCACGCGTCTCTATAACCAAGAGGGTTAAGGCCATTGTCCACCACGCTGGCCTAGTGCGGCTTGGGGACTACACACGTAACAAATTTCTAGTTGTGCAGCTTACTTCATGATGTTTTCCTTTACCGTTAAAGAACGTGATAATTCTTTGTGAATACAAACATTAACTTTGAAAAGTTGGAGGCTTTTCAAAGTTAATGTTTGCTAGGGTTTGCTTATAAAACTACCACAATGTTGTTTTAATTAATTAATACTCTTCAATGAAAGGAATAGTGCCATAGGAGAGGCCTATGTCCAACAGTGGACGAATAAAGGCTGAAGATGATGATGATGATGATGAATGAAAGGAATATAAGGCTTATATTTTAAACTTTTTATTAACATTTTATTCCAATTACGGATTGAGCGTAAGTAAGCAAAATTAGCAAATCTCTTTGTCCTTTGAAGACTTTTTGATTCAAATGATGTTAAGTGTGGTAAAGAATGAACATTAATATCTGATTAACCTTCGAAAAACTTTAATACACGCTTAAGAAACTTATATAATATTTAAGGGATCCTTGAAACAAGGGTCTTATGAGGATTAGCGTTGCGCACCGCTGATACTGCTCACGGAATCCCAGTAAGACTCCTCAGGAGCACAGATAACTGGAATAAAGTTGGGAGGGATTAGACGGGAATCTTCGCCACTGTAGTAAAGCCACCTTTTGTGTTACGCAGATATTGCCTTAATCGAATATTTGATCAAACTATTTGCGTTAAGGATGTTGGATATATTGGATGTTCGGGGAATACGGCCTGCTTAGAATGCAGAGACATTGTTTAAACACGTCAAAGTATATAAACAGTAGTAGACGGTAATCATTGTTATGAACAATTACAGAAACTTAGTCTATGAGAATATTATTGATATTTTTGCCATCATCAGCCTTACATGGGCTGGCGGGCTACACACGTAAGAAATCCTTAGGAACTTTTAGGTATGCAGATTTCCTCACGATGTTTTTCTCTACCATTAAAGATGTGATAATAATTGATTGTGAATACACATAACTCCAATAAGTCATAGTTGTGTGCCCGGGGACGGAATTCGTTATATAAGGTTTTTCATGCGGATGTTTTCTAATACAGTCTGACCGATCCGATCAATCCGAGCATTTTCTGTAATACCATTCAAGATCTCTTTCATATCATTTATTATTTACTTATTTTATACATTTTTATTATTAAAATGGCGGTCCTATCGCACAATCTCTTACAGACGACCAAATATGAAGATGCAGCAGGTAAAAAGTAGTAACACTTGATTGTTTGAAGTTGTAAATCAGTGTACATGAGAAGCGACTGAGCTAGGGACTAGGAACCCCCCTCTCCTTCCCCACATTAATTACAGCCCACGGCGCTGCTTCGTGAAATATGAACCTGTGCCGATATCCGGTGCAATGCGATGCTCAATTATTTATGTATGGAACGCATGACGCCCATTGTTTCGCATGAGTTAGATGCGAAAAGTTGTCTCGAATCGAAAGGGACACAAATGTGAAATAGATTCTGATATCACTGCGTTTTTGACGGTTAAGGAAAACATTGTAAATCTGCAGTAAAAAATTTTTGAAACTTCTCAGGTGTGTAGAACGCCAATTAGCAGTAGGCCAGTTATGTGGACTATGGGTTAAGCTTTTTAAGTTTTAGGGTTGGCCCGTGAACAATAGTGGGATATACCTAAATAGGCCGATGATATCAGTCTTTCCTTCTATCCGGGCTCCTTTACAGTGTCGTAAAAAAGCACTTCATATTTGAATGTAGTATTACATCAAATACCTTTTATAATAAACCGAGAAAAGATTTAGCCTTTTAAGTTAATTAAATTTGATTCTGTGATATTTTTAGATCTGTTGTCTACTTTACTTGAACCAATCGACCGTTTCACACGATCAAGCCAAGGGTTACAAATTTTGAAACTAATCGCATATATTTTTCAAAATTTCCTTCTATATTCAACCCTAATCCGACCTAGTTACGAAACAGCTTACTCCTGGCCAAAACCTTCAACCGTTACCCAACTATTAGCTTAATGCATCAACGCTCTGGCCATTTATATCAGATTTCTTCATCCAGAGTTATGTCGCACATTAGGGCTGGTAACAGTGATTAAATGAGTTGAGTGTGGAGCTAATATCTGCTGTCTACCCGAAGGTCTTTTGTTGGGAGAGGCGAAATGTGCGTGTCACTCCGTAAACAGAATAATGGACTCGCCCGAACTTGACGTGGTGTGGAGCAAATCTGTGTGTTATAAGTGAGATTTTTTTTTGCAATAAAAAGTGTATACGTTATAAATATGTAGTATTCAGGGAAGGGTTGATACAGATAAATGAGCAACCGGCCGATATTTTTAAATCTGTACATGGTAATTATAAAGCTGTTGTTTATACCTCTAGATCGCACGGTGCATACATGTATCTCGAGACCTCGAGGCAATGATATTGAAAAACGCACATATAGATAGACGCAAATGAGACGAGTTTGGTATTCAGCCGCTAAATAATAGGCTTTATTGTGGCGCCTTGATAGTCATTGAAACCGTAAATATCGATACCGTTGATACGTGCTGTAAGGTAAAAGTGACGTCACTTTTCCCTTATGGGATATACAAAAGAGATTCAAAAATGCTGAAATGATGTGGAATTCGGCATTCGACCCGTTTTTTTTTTGTATAATCATGTATTTGAACATATATTTTTATACCTACTTTGTATTCATTAACTCTTAAGCTTTTGAGAAAATAAACAAAACCAAAACAAAACACTAAACAGCTATATTTTTTTTATATAAATCATAGTATCAGCGCAAGCTACTTATCAGTAGCAGGCAGGAGATGTATGGTCCCGAGGGTAGCCGATTCCTGACTCGCCTCCCGGGAGACGCCCTCTTCCTGTTTCCGTTCTAAAATCGATTTATTTATTTTTTGCTTCTAAAGATGTAAGTTATGTATGGCTGCATCTTTATTATTTGTAGAATGATTTAATATTGGTATGTTTTGGACTAACGTTAAATAGATATAAAGAAAACATTAAACTATGAACACTGAAAGTAAAAAAAAATCTTTGTTTTACCAAAATTAAAACTTCAATTTGAATAGGCGTGGTTATTTTTTCATAAGTTTCTTAGCGAAAGATACAGTATGCAATCGTAAAGGCCGATTGCCTGGCCGAATATAGGATTACTGGGCTTTCCCAAATCCAGTTCTCGAAATTTCGAAGAAAACCGCTCAATTTGGAAATATGACTGAAATCGGAAGGCGCCTTTTCTACAACCTCTGCTACCCACCTGGCGTGACCTGGTTTATACACCAATAAATAAATAAATACACCCAACAGTCACATACATAGTCCTGACCACTAAGCTACGAGTCTTGTGTCGTGGGTATCAGAAACTACGAGATACTTTTTCGGTCTCACAAACACCCAGACCGGAAACAAACATTTGTGGATCACACAAACATTTGTCTCGGTGCGGGGATCGAACCCGCGGCCGCTCGTTTCGCAAGCTGGTTTCTAGCCAACTGCGCCACGGGGCTGTCAAATATAGCACTTCTACAAATACACTTCGGCTTTTCTCTCGAGGATACAGGCTTGAGTATATATGTTATAGCATATTGCCTGTCACAGTTACTTGTAGTAAATTGCTCCGGGTAACAGACATGACAATGACCGTTTGACGTGTAACTATTGCTCGGTACATTTTAATTGGACTACGATCTTTGTCAGATATGTAAGGGATACTCAGAATGTTAAGACAAATATTGACACTGAGAAAAAGCATATTGTTGCTTCTATTTATAAGATGTGGCATTTAAAATTAATTCAATAATGAGATTGGTAATGTTTTACATTTTTACGTTTATTCTATGTTTCTTTTGTTTAAGAGTTATTGTATATTTTTATAAGGAAATTCTCATTAACAGCACGTGTAAAATTGCGCTTAGAAATTGGCAATACGTTCGTTATTTATTACATGGAAATGGCGAAATTGGGTGCTGAAGTGCACCACTGTTTACCTTTTCGGGAATTCATGTTTTAGGTAATATTATGTTTTTTTTTCATTAACTGAGAAGAATTCATGTTCTTACACTCGTATCTTCTTCATCAACCCATATTCGCCCACTGCTGAGCACGGGTCTCCTCTACCATTGAGAGAGTTTAGGCCATAGTCCACCACGCTGGCCTAGTGCGGGTTGGCGGACTACACACCTTAGAAATTTCTAAGAACTCTTAGGTGTGCAGGTTTCATCACGATGTTTTCCTTCACCGTTAAAGCAAGTGATAATTCAATGTGAATACACACAAAACTTCGAAAAGTCAGAGGTGTGTGCCTGGGGTTCGAACCCGCGACCGCCGAGATTCTCGACCGCGCGCCCAAACCTCGAGGCCATTACTGCTTATACTCGTATATCATGCACATAATTTCATGTTCCATACTCTTGGGATGCTACTCAGGATTTCCTAAAAACCGAATAGCACTTTACTCAACATGGGCATCAAACCACGACTTTCAAATCGCACACCACATCCTTATACCTTAAGCCCACAGGGCAGTCTAAGTTCCATCATAATTTATTACTCATTATTTCTCACAATACATTGGGCCCATACGAAAGGATTATTGAAGTACATAAATGTTCCATATGTATTAGCGATAGATCATGGCGTTTTGCTCCAACTAGTTTTTCTGTTGACATAAATCGTGGCCCTCTGGGAGTGCCACGCCGGACGAGCTTGGCAGAAAGCCCTCTTGTGCTCCATGATTTATAACCTCACATACAGAATGTGAGCCTCTCGATAGCGCTTCAATTATTTTTATAAATTTGAGGGTGTTTCTAAATGTTTAGATTGGGCTGTAAGATATTTTAAATGGCCTCGAGTTTTAGACACGAGGTCGAGGAAGAGTCGAAATTTAGGTGCTTTGTATTCTTAATGAATTATCAAGTACTTTAACGGTAAGGAAAATATCTTGAGGAAGCAAACACATCTAAAAGATTTTAGGAATTTCTTAGGTTATAGTCCGCTAACCAAAACCAGGCCAGCGTGGAGGACTAACTCCTAAACCATTTTAGTTTACGCTGACCCTCGTGCCGAGAAGAGAGACATATATGGGCTGGTGATTATGATGAAAGTAATATTAGGTTTATGCATTAAAAATGTAGGTACAGAATTGAAATGTACCCCCTTCCAGGAATAAAGGCGTGAGATTATGAACTTATAATCTGACCAATGTAGACTTTAACCACAGGTAATAGGTGAATCTATAGTTCCACCTTTCCTCACGGGGTTATAGGCATGTGTGATATGTATTGACTACTCGTTTGCACCGGGCTGAACGCTCGCCCAGGCGTCAATGTGGAGTGTGATTTGTCGACAGATGAATAGACGAGGAGTGTATTGTCCCACTGCTAGCGTTTATGTGTGACGTGGCGCCGTGCTTGACCGAGTTTCGATTGTCTCTCATGTATAACTAGCTTCAGGTTAGGATATTGTCTCGGAGGAACAGGATTTGAAGGAGGAATACAAGATACTTCTGTTTCTACTATAATTAGAAACGTTTGTGTAGACAAGTCTAATAATAAATATGCAATCAAAAGCAAAAATTCTTAATTTTCCATAAGATAAGATCGTACGGGAAATTCGATTCGTAAGATCGATGAAATACCATGCCGGTTAATTTATTCGATCCCTGTTTAAAGGACCTCCTGTTATGAGTTGTTACCTAATTACATAACCTGAAAACATATTATAGAGATATTAATATTAAAAATGTTTTATGTCTTAAATAAAACAGATGCCACACGATGCCACTAGGCCAGCGTAGTAGACTAAGGCGTAAAACCCTCTCAATGCTAGAGGAGACTCGCACCCAGCTGGACATATATGAGCAGATAATGATGATGCTGATGACATCACACTTTGTAACTTATGGTTAGTTGTATGTGTTATTCAACAGAAGTATCACTTTCTGTCATAATAAGAATATAAGTAAAGAGTAAGTAATAAGTAATATAAAGAGTCCTCGACACCGACGTGCATGCATGAAGAGGATAATGTCATTGGAGAAAGCGAAAGAGGTGTGTTTGGACCGTGGCATTTGACGCTCCATAGTCTCTGCCTACCCTAACGGGAGACAGGTGTGAGTTTATGTATGTATCACTTTCTGATTCATTATGTACATTCTCGTACCGTATGTCTGTGTAATTCAAGCTAAAAGAACCTTACAGTGCTGAGAATACACAAATATCTTTATTCATACAGCGAGTGATAAGTGAGGTGATTTAAATGCATTCAGCAGTGTGCGCCCTACAGGAAATTGTTTAGTTCGCGCGACGCCGTCTTAACCAGCGCTCCTCCAGTCTGATTATGCTAGGTGTCTTGCAGAAATTCTCCTTTATTTTCCTTGCATTTATTCATGCTAGACGTACAATTTAAGTTTTGTGGGTCGATGAATATGTAAAACTATTTGAGACATAATATAATGGAGAATGAATATTTGACAGTCGAGGAAAATATGTGAGGAGATACAAGTTCTTTGAAGATCTGACAAAATATTTTTATGAGATGAGACAGTCATACTGGTATTTCAGATATAAGTTAAATTCTCAGTGCTGTTACTAAGAATTTCCTAACGAAAAATCTAATAACATTTTGCCCAACCCATGTATAGAACCTCCAAACGAAATTGCAGAAACTTATGCTGCTAGACAAATATAGTGAAGGCTTCCTATTAATAATATCAAGCGTGAATAAAAAAATAAGCAATATTATAAATACAGAGTAAGATAAAGATTTTGTACCAGTAGTCGATCCTTTATCAATGGTTTGCGTGCAAAGTTCAACACGGTTCGTAGGATCACATTAAAACCTTTGCCTTTTGTAATACATGGAGCAGATACATCGCACGCTTAAAAATATAGTGACCTAATTCAAAATTTTGTATTTGCACCTTCATTAACTTTGTGATTAAATATAGTCGGATTAAATAATAAAATTGTAATGGATGTAATGTAACTATTTAGTACACATATTTTTCAAACATAATGATTTTTTTTTATATTTTCTACAAAATGTATTTGACGAAGTAAAATATTTTTCCCCATTTACTTACCTTATACTCGGCTTTTTGAATTAGGTCACTATATTATTAAGCGTGCGACATGTTTACGAAAGTTTTTTAGTTCCATACACAAACAGTTTTATATCTAGGTTCCTTTTTTTTCATAGTCTTTAAAATACTCCACTTTAAAATTTACCGAAGTTTCGAGTCAGGTTGCATTTTAAGTTTTGATATGGATAAGCAAAAGCAAGTCGACTTACTAGTTTATTAAGTCACTACGAGGGACTTAAAAACATGCATACATATTATGTATATCCTCACGCTTGTATTCCCCCGAAAGAGGTGGGCAAATATGCAATTCTGCGCCCACGTTTCGCCAGGTATTCTTTTGGAACGAGATTTATAAGCTTCAAGAGGAATTTTGTAACCTGGCGAAATGTTGGTAAATTAATAAATTGCATGAGGTACTATACTGAATTGAACTGACTGATTCTTTCAAGAACATAATGAAGATGATCACAATTCTAGTCACATTTTTTTCTAGACTTGAACCCACGATATTACCTCAACAGTCTCATCCTTCAACGAAGCTACCGTTCGTCTTTATGAATATAAATAAGAGTATGAATGGTATGCTAAGTAAATGTCTTCAATTTCCCTCGAGTACACGATGCTTGTGTTCACTTTTGAGGATAATTGTCGAACATTTTTATGTTCTTTTGATTTTTTCATGACGGTAGTGAATATGAAAATGAAGACGTAGTAAAGTGCTGTTGAAGGTTAAAACAAAATTTGTCATCACATCATCGTCATGAGTCCTGTTGAATTGGAATGATAAATTTATTAATAAATAAATAAATAAATACACCCAACAGTCACATACATAGTCCTGACCCCACACTAAGATACGAGTCTTGTGTCGTGAGTATCAGAAACTACGAGAGACTTTTCGGTCTCACAAACACCCAGACCCGAAACAAATATTTGTGGATCACACAAACATTTGTCTCGGTGCGGGGATCGAACCCGCGGCCACTCGTTTCGCAAGCTGGTGTCTAGCCAACTGCGCCACGGGGCTGTCAATTAATATTAACTTATTATTATTAAGCTACTTAAATTGCTTTTTCGAGTACACAACGTTATCAAATATAGGATCATTTTCTTTTCTTCTTAAATTTCTTACTATTAGAGAACTATCATAGAAAAATAGCAGTTATGATTATCATCACAACATATGACTAAAAGGGAGAACTAGGTCTATAAGATGCAATGTAATGACAGTCCTAGAGAAGAATTGGGAGTCATTAAGAAGAACAAAGAAGGCTGAGATTTAAAGCAGGTATAAAGGCGTAAAGTTAGTATGCGCGAAAGTTTAACGCCAGCGATAAGAGTTAAACTCGATTCTGGCAACAATTTTCATAGTTGCAAAAGTTTAACCTGTAAATGTTATTACCTCTCATCCGAGCCTTTATTTCTTTCCACTGGGGAAAGTTGAAATTACCACACAATCACGAGTCTACAGAAGATCTACATATTTTTGTTATTTTATGATTTGATTGTATATAGAAAATTATTTTTTCGTGCTTTATCAACGTGAATATTTGGAAATCCTAAGATGTTATAAGATATTAATGTTCAACAATTTAGGTACAAAATACATTAATTGGTTTTCCAGTGTGCTTAAACAAATTTTACAATATTAACTAATAAACAAAATTCATCATAATATCATGTTATGAAATAAAATTGAATAATGTTAATTGAAATCATAAAATATCAAACATACCATTTATATTAATTTCATTTTAAAATTTGTTTATCACTCTTTTCGTAAGAACGGACAAGAAACTGTTATCGCAATTTTCCAACCAATAAATTACAATAGACAAAGAAATTACAATATGCCTTGATGAATCAGAACGCGAAAATAAAAACCTGCGTAAAAAAATAGAGTAATCTGTCTTGTTTTATTTTGTATATCAACTCTTCAAGAACACAATTCAACTTCAGAATACACTTAGTAACCGTAAAACATTTTTTAACTGAAATAAATTGTGCGACCCGGATTTGGAACTCCGAAAAGTAATTACGAACGTTGATTTTAATCTATTTAACTTTTGTAAATGTAAATAGTTGAGTTTCGAAGTAAATCAATCGGAACACGATTGCTTCTATTATTAGTACTGAAAATGTCTTGGAAAGTATTTTTAAGTAATGTGATTTTGACCATTGCTTAGCCCTCATTTACAAAAGGATATTAACAAAGTATTTAAAGTTTTTACCATCACGTTAGTTTTTTTTAATCAGACCGTGAACAAAAACTTAAACAGGTGATAATTCGTGGTAGTGTGATAGTTACGATGATTAAAATTCATTGACGATATAAAAATCCCGAAAAAATAATTAATGACGAATTCCACCAAGTGGATATTACCGTTAGTTTCAATAACGGTGTATTTAAATGTTATTTTTTTAAATATTTTACGCTTGTAATTAGACTGTGATCGAAAGTTATGACAGCAACTGTTATGCAGATGGAAAACCTTATTTATTTAACGGTCGTCGGTCGATGTATTTATTTATTACTTTACGGTTACGATGTATTTACATAAATGTTACATTGCTATAAATTTAATTTTAATCTTTATTAATAAATTTAAAAGGGCGCTAGAAAATAACTTACCTTAAGCCTGGAGGGGGTTATTAAACTTTCACAGACAAAATCACTTAATTCCTTGAATTCCAACTAGACTAGACTTGGCAAAGACGTCAAATAGTTACATTTGTTTTTACTACCAACTTATATAGTTCATAGGTTCTGTTTATTAATGGGTAAAGGTGCATCCATATCGGAGTTAGATTTTTAAAACAATGTATTTGCGGCAACGTGAAATAATCTTCGTTAATCTTTAGTTCGGTAGAATAAACACTTAATTAAAAAGATTGAAGATGTCAAAAGAGTAAAAATTACTTTGACTGTCCTTGTAGTCTCCAGTCAAGTCATAAAATAATTATAACATAAATGCGATGTTTTGGTACGTTTTAATACAGTCACTTTGGTTTTAAAACGATATCTTCTACCACATATGAAATAGGTTATTATCCTCTATGTGTTTTAATAAACGAAGTGCTTTGGTAACGTTTTAGTAGAACCGTGCTCTTTATAAAGATAAATATCGACTTGCTAAATAAAAACTATCACTAGTGTGGATGCACCACCACCACCACTGTATTACAAATAGTCAACACACGTTGTTTTGGTTAGTCATAGCGATTCATAGCAAGTACTACGAGGAAAATGACTACAAGTAAATTCCCTTTTACATTATTGATAGGTATTAGGAGAATTTGAACATGTGTTTACATACTTTACGTATGTTACAGTGGCGTGCCTAGGGTGTCAAACTAGGCACCAGGCAGGCAAGGCAAGCCCAAATGTTTATTTAGTAGCAGCATATTTTTTTTGGTACGTAGGACTAATAAATACCTACCGGTTAGTACTCACATTCACGTTTATAGCGTTATTTTATAAATAAACAGTCGTTAAGTTCGTTATTCGGAACTATGTAAGGCAAGTCGGGCTTTTGGGCTTCTATAGAAGTACCGCCACTGATATGTTATATACTTTACGCATATGTATGTTATTATCTATGACTTAAACCGTTAACCATTCGACGATACAATTTATTAACAAGACCGACCTTCATTCATTCACTTCGATATTCCAGGATGAGCTAGAGTGTATCCAGTTGCCTATAAAATCCTATGCCTATCCATGCCTATAAAAAGTGAGTTATCATTAATTCTAGAAAATCTTTTGTTTTTATTTGGCGTTTTTAGATTTTAGGCTTACTAGGAAAGAGAATACGCGACTTTAAAACACTATAACCCAATCGATGATAGAACCCGGTACCTCTCGATCTGACAAATCTGTTTATCATCAGTCCATACACGTCTTACTGCTGCGAGCTAAGACTTTAGTCCACCACGCTGGTCTAGTAGCGGAGTATATAACTAAAAAATTCTTTTTAGGTGTGCAGGTTCCCTTACGATCACTGGGCGGCTGCGGAACCACCGGTCGGTATGTCGGTGTAGGTTAGGGTAGGTTAGGGACCTAGCCTGGCACTAACATCTGCCGGGCTGGATGGCCGGTGACCCCGACATACGCCTCCTGCCCCCCTCACTGAGGGCTGGCGGGAGGTAGAGCCATAAGCAGCTTTCCCCTCGAATGAAAAAAAAAAAAGGTTCCCTTACGATGTTTCAAGACCGTTAAATTATACAGGTACCCAAAACACGGGCTTGCCTATATTGGGACCTGTTGATAGTCAAAACATTGTAAGTGTCTTATGAAATAAATTTCATTTCATTTTCATTTCATTTCATTTCATTTCAATTAGGTACGTGATGATTTATTGTATATTTACACATAACTTCCATAAACATATTGCATGTATATTGTCCGCATCATCATCACTCCATGTACGTCCCACTGCTGGGCACAGGCATACTTTACCTTTAAGAGGATTTAGTCCAGCGCACTGGCCTAGTGGGGGTAACCATACTAAGCACTTAAGAAATTCCACTTGTCTTATTCTATCTACTAAATCTGTTCACGCTTACTAAAAACCATATCATTTTGTATTTCTTATTTTTCTCGCCTATATATAAAGAAATACGGTATAGCAGCCAAGGTTTTTAATTTCGACACCTTGGTGAACGTAATTGGACACACATTCAAAGCCAGCGTGTAGCGTTTGATATTTTAATAAAGTTGCCACGAAAAGAGGTTTCATGGCGCCTTCACATATAACATATTACATTTCCAACGGTCTCATACGAATGGGTAATTACATTTCTAACACATTTACGCTTGTATAGTTGAAGGGTATAGTTCTGTTTTTATTCTCATGTTTAGTCTACTGTGTTTTAGGTCCTGCGAAGTGGAAAGGAACTGAGAGCGAAAATGTAGAAGGCTTTTTTAACTTATTTTAGAAAATTCGTGGGGTAAATATTCGATATAACATGTTTTATCATTTCAAATCAAGTTCACCGTAAATATCGGATGAGTCTATATCAGTTCTCTGGCGAACTTGCAAAGTATTATGATTGAGATGTTAAAAGAAAACCTAATAGTATTTTGTTTGAATTTGAATAATCAATTTATTATTTTTTTTGTCATTAAGGAATTTTGAGTTGTGGAATGTGCCTAAAAACGGCAATAGACTCGCCCCCTATTACATAAATGTGAGCAATGAAGGCATGAGGTTCCGTATATACGTATAAAAGACACCAAGCAATTCATAAACCCTAATTCTAGAAAAAACAACACTTAAATTACGTTCAGGAACATAAAATTCCTAGCGTGCACTTTTCTCCTTGCAATAAGTTAAGTCAGCAGTTCGATCAGGCACACCTGCTCCAAGCCTTTGTGATTAATTCGATACACCTAATAGGACTTTATTAGCAAGGAATATAACGTATATCAAATTATGTTCGCAGACTCCGGGAGGCAGACGGGTACTTAGCAATCAATTTAAACCTGCCTCATGATTCAATTTACAACGGCGAGGCACAAAGGTAGGTGTGTGAAGTTTTGGGAGTGGAGTGCCCGTTTTGTTTTACAAGTTCGTTGTGAACCACCATTTGGTGGGTGTTCTAGGTGTTCTTAAATAATGTTGACAGATGGCTTCCAGGTTAGGGCGCGCGATCAGCCTAATAAAATTCTGAATAGTAGTGTTTAAATCAGATAATCAAGTGTTGGATATTGGTCGCTGCCTACAGAATACATTGGAAGTCTTTGGGTTAGGCCTATGCCTAGCAGTGGACGTCTTGAGGCTGATGATGATGATTATGATAATGATGATGAAGCTTTAAATCTTTATTCAACGAAAGCAACTTGGCATATAAACAATTATAAACTAGACATTACAATAATTAACTTGTAGCACTTTTCAGCTTCTATAGAAGTATTAAGTATGACAAAAACATCGATTCAGTCAACAGATTAGCAAAAACATTCCAAACTTCCTTTAAATTATCGATTCGGAGCAATTATCCATCGATAATAGAGCTTTCACGTTGACGGCAGTAAAATTATTTTAATAACGCTCCAGGACTCCGCTAATGGTCCCTTATTTAATTCGGCACCTCGAGATGTACATTTAGTGCCTTTAATTTCACGTTCCATTCGTTCCGGCACTCAATAATAATGATACGCATCGGATGCTTTCATCTATAATTATGGGAAGACTTTAATTACGGCGACGTGGCTTAAAAATTCTTAGGTTCTAGGGGTTGTATAAAGCAGAATGCGTTCTGAAGCTGTAGTTCTGATATTTTGACAGCATCTATTAACAGCTTAAGTGATAGTTTATTGTCAAAATGTATATAAATTGACCAAATAGATTTCTGATGGAACTATTCTAGACTATATGAGATTGAATCGTGAATTATAATTAATCATTCAACAATATTTACCGATTGAATTGGTTTTGAATATAAAATAATTAGATAACAAATGTGGAGAGTTAAATGACCTTTTCTATTTGGCAGAAAGTAACCAACAAATTAAAAGGAGTTTATTTTCGTAACTATATTTGCTGTCGTCATTGACCGGGTCTACAAAATATTTAAAATAGAAAAAAATAACATGAATAATATGAAAGGATGTTTGAAAGGTCACATTTTAAATTGAAGTAATTTATTGCCTTGTTTAACGTAAAGGGCAATATCAAGGCTCGGAAATTTAATAAAAGTCCTGTAATATTTAGTAATAATCTTCACAACGTTGAATTTCGTCGCCCACTCGCGAACTAGGACAATAGAGCGAACAAAAACAAAAGACAAGCAAATACATTTAACTCTCTGACCTTGTTTACAGACAAACTGTAAATAATAACCATTGAAAATGTTATCGCAGAAGTTGGGACCAACGGGACCCAAGTACAATGATCCATCACCTAATTTAACTAAACCACTTGGGTGTATTCGAGGTCGTATATTTTGCTATTTAGAGAATTTATTCTAGTGTACTACACTTTAGTGTATTTATTTTTACATAAATATGTCACGTCTGAATTCCTGGACGAATAATCTGAATGTGAAGGCAGAGGGATATTTCTAGACTCACATTTTATCGATTGTGTTTTTGTCCCACCTAATAGAAAGTGAGCCTACCGTAGTAGGGGAGTACATAATACATAGTACTTCGGGCATACTTACTCGTATAGACTCTGTGCTTCTGCTGAGACTTTTTAATGGAAAACCCCAACAACACTTCGTCCGACCCCACGATTCGAAAACTAAGGCATCTACTTAAACCACGAGATCACGAGGTGAACTTTCAACTCTCGCAAGGATTTTTTCCACAATCCTCTTTCGAGTTTCTTATTCCTATTCAAGGATTTGCGTTGTCAACCAGCAAAGTGAGGTAAATAGTAAAAAATCTTTGTTGCTGTCAATATCGTCAAAAACCTATGCTCCCTCAGTAACTAAAATCTTTTTATCTTTAACATATAGATTTCTAATAATGTCTATTATCACTATTTAAGTGTGAGATCTATAATAATTCAAAAAGTTCTTAGCCTTTTAAAACTGGATTTCCACCGATATTATAGATCTCAAAATCCATTTATTAAATCCTTTTTCACAAACATAACCCACGAATAACCAAAAGTCTGCAAATATCCTAAAAGATTTACTAATTTGAATCCGGAAGCGTTGTTAAGTCACTTAACGATTTGCTAATAAAAGTAATGAGCAATTACCATCATTCTCTTCCGCATTTCAACTCCTCGGAGTCCTTTTTAAGATTTAAAGCAATCACACACTCCGTGCGAGCACAAGTAACTCCCCAGCCGAAACTTTGATGAGCTCAAATTTAAATTTCAGATCGTTCCGTATAAATTTGCAACTTAATGCCCTTCGTGTTTCAATGCTTATGTTATATTCTTCTACTTTATATTCATCATCATCAGCCTATGTACGTCGCACTGCTGAGTATGTATTCTCTACTATTGAGAGGGTTTAGGCATTAGTTTACTATCCTAAATACACACCTCAGAAAGTTCCTTTCTTTAAGGTGTGCAGGTGTCGCGACGTTTACACACATAACGAAAAGTCAGAGATGTGTCCCTGAAGTTTGAACCCGCAACCACCGATTTTCGACCGCGCGCCTAGACCTCGGTTCCACTGCACATCACTGCTTATTTATATTAGTCTATATAATATTCACTATTTCACACGTAACTCTCCATACCAAAAATGTTATACAATTAAAAATTTCTAAACAGAAAAAAATAACAGTGCCCAAACGTATCGAACTCGTCCTCGTTACATCTATACCTCAAAAAACACACATAAAGTAGAAAAATTAGTAGTAGTGACATAATCTTGGACTCTAGTCCAAGGTCTTCTTCTTCTTCTTCTTCATCAACCCTTATACGCCCACTGCTGAGCACGGGTCTCCTCTACCATTGAGAGGGTTTAGGCCATAGTCCGCCACGCTGGCCTAGTGCGGGTTGGCGGACTACACACCTAAGAAATTCCTAAGAACTCTTAGGTGTGCAGGTTTTATCACGATGTTTTCCTTCACCGTTAAAGCAAGTGATAATTCAATGTGAATACACACATAACTTCGAAAAGTCAGAGGTGTGTGCCTGGGGTTCGAACCCGCGACCGCCGAGATTCTCGACCGCGCGCCCAAACCTCGAGGCCATCAATACGTCCAAGGTCTACGTACAGAAAAATGAAAAAAAAAAATAATTAAGATAGTCGATTGTGTGACCTGTAACAGAAGTCAATGTTCCAACGACTTTAAATTGACATTTTAATAATAAACTCGATAAACATTACGAAGTCTTCTCGCGCCAGCCGAACGAGTTGTTATAAAGGTTTTAATGAGAATTTGTAAAAGTTTTGCAATTTTGCCGTTTGGTAATAATGGAATTTTTGGCGGAAATTAAACAACGGTGAAGGAATCCCGTTTCAACACCGCTTAATATGCATGTACCATTAATAATGATCGCTAAGACATTGGTGGTACGTGTTTTATTAAAATTGGGCATGAACGTTTGCATAATTTTGAGGGAATGACTTAAAATGTGGTATTATGAGTATCTCTAATGGCTAGTAGGTGAGGTTAAAGGTGGCGAGTGGTCGAGAATCCCCGTGGTCGCAGGTTCAAGCTCCAGGCACACACCTTTAATTTTACAATGTATGAGAGTATTCACAATAAATCATCACTTAGTTTAATGGCGAAGGACAACATCGTAACAGCCACGAGTGTTAAATGTACATTTATGTACGTAAAGAAAGTATTTTATGTCGGGTTTTTTTTTAATGTCACGATTTTGGGAATTACCGTGGCTATTACATTTCTTAGTTTTCGACTACAGAGAACTTATAATACCATCGACGCTAGATATTCACTCTAAAAATATCAATTTCCTGAAATCATGTATCAGAAAACAAATCGATATACAAACTAACGGTAAACTGAAATTGATTTATTACTATAATATTTATATTATTATCCGGTGTTGGCGGGGCCTAAATAAACCTCTTTAATACTAAGCAAACTAAATAACCGATCCTTCCAAGAGCTACCTTGCTCTTCAACAAATCCTTCTGACTGTTATTACTTTTTATGGATTATTTCTGAGAAAAGCGTAGGATGAGGTACTATGTATGATCAGTCGTTTTATACTCTGTTGATAACAGGTCAGTTGAATAAGACTAGGAAGGAAAAGTCACCATGCTGAGCGTGCCGAACTTACGATTAGACTATCATATGTTTGACACACACGCTTCTTAGTAAAATTTCTTTAATATTATGTATTTTATAAATGTGTGATAACCAATAGCAACTTTTCATTTCAGTTTGAAATTTTTATCATCGATAATAATCTTATTAGAGCTAATAAGTGACAGACAAGCGATGATACTCGGTCCCATACAAAGTAATGTCTATTGCCCTTTTAATTTTATTCATCTGTTTTGTGCTGTTACCTTTTACAAGATACTTGAATACTTTAAAGAATATCTGCTAGACATTTAAGTCCATTTAAATTTCATAATTTAAAGACGACGTCAGATGGTATATATTCATATATATATCATCTGACTCTCTGAATGTTATTTGCGAATGGCTTTCGATGGTCTTATTCTTAATACCTCAGTAGTTCTCATTTTTCGGGGACATTTTTGAAAATTATGTTAAATGTTAAATTCACAATGAATACGTAATATCGTACTTTAAAGGTGAAGAAATACATCGTAATAAAACCTGCACATCCAAAAATTCATAGAAAAAGGTGTGTAGTCCGCCAACTCGCACCAGACTAGTGTGGTTCCCTCTCAGTTGTGGAGGAGACTCGAGCCCAGCAAGACATAATAATGGATGGTAATAATAATAGGTAATTGCTATATAACTCAATCAAAAACTGAATAACACTACGATCAACCCTGGATACTAATTGTGTCTAGAAACATGTGTCTCAAACATGCCAATAAGGCATTTACCAAACTACCTCTTCGGTAAACACAAAACAATCGAAATAGCAAAAAAATCGCTTACAAAAATCCTACAGTACTACAATAATTCTAACAAATTACACCAATTACATCAATCAAGCATAAAGTCCAGTATGGACTAGTCCGCGGCATGTACGGACCAGATGGCGCGAATGTTCCAAGTTCAGTTATAAATCACACCCTTTTAATGTCCTCTATCGGTTGGGTCAAGTAGGTATAAGTGATTTACAGGGCTATAAAGACGGAAAGCGTCATATTGCCCTTGTCAGCTCAAAAGCCTTGTTTTGGAATGTGACTGGATGTTTTTTGTTACTGATGTTGAGTTCCTCGTGGTGTAAGTCAAAGTCAAAGTCAAATCTCCTTTATACAAATAGACTTTTACAAGTTCTTTTGAATCGTCATTTTTTAACACTTTTTTATACTGTTTTTTTTTTAAACTAGTGCCGCTTCGAAACGTGTTATCGCTGTGGAGAAGAAACGGCAAGAAACTCCCTCAGCAACACGATATGTCATTTTTTTTAATAAATTACAATTATAATCTAAAAATTAGATTACAATCTAATAATATTGTTTACAATTTAATGTCATATGGATACAAAATGCAGCAACATAACCTCCGATCAATTTACTTACTCCCAGGGGTTGTTATCTTCAATAAAATCAGAAATTTTATAATAACCTTTTTTATACAGTTTACCTTTAATCGATTTTTTCAACTTTTCTAAGGGAAGCTCCCTAATCCCCTTCGGGAGTTTGTTGTAAAAGCGTATACCTAGCCCCATAAAGGAGTTATTAATTTTCCGGAGACGAGTTACATGTTGAACAAGATTACATTTGTTCCTAGTATTTTTATTATGTACATTACATATTTTTTTAAATTTCTCAAGATTTTTTTGAACGTACAATAGATTTTCGTATATAAACTGAGAGTGTAAAGAGGTAAAGAGGTGAATTTCTACGACCAGTAGTATTATAAGGTTTTTCGATTGGAAATTCTCAGTAAAACGGAGTCTAAAATAGTGCTCGAAAACCGCAATAGGCGCGCTAAGTACGCGGGACTAATATATTTGCCAGCATGATACATCTCTGTCTACCTATTGTATTTTATTTTCAAAGAGTTGTCAGTGACGACTTATGCCTTATTGTTGGGTATTTTATTATTTTTTTGCAATACATTTCATATTTTTTTATTAATTTTATAGAAGTTCACTTAAGGCAATATATGTACATATCCGATTTATAAGCCTTGTGTTTGTGTCTAAGATTTATCTATGCATTTTAAATAAATATTATGTTTTCGTATTGTTTTAACGAAAATATAACTATAACATTGACACTTAAAGACAGAAAAATTGTTAAATTACTATGATAAGTAAGGAAAGGAAGGCAGTCGTAATCATTACTTTGAAATAAGGCTCTGAATGTCAAAGAAAACTATTAGATCTTCAAATTTCCATTGAGCGTTTATTACGTCTGGAGCTAATTTAAAATAAATTAGTTTTTTAATTAATCTGTACTCCCATAAATGTAGTAGACGACACAATTTAGATGTGAAAATAATTGAAAATATTTGATGAAAACAGAAGACATTATTAAGTTTATATCGTAGTCTTGCTACAGACTAGACTAAGAAATTAAATAAATAACTTTGCCAGCTCTATTTTTAACGTCGTAAATCCAAAGCAGAACAGACAATTTCGTACTATTTTCGGGGGCATGAACAAACTTCTTGCTCCTATTGAGAATTGCCTAAGAGAAAGTAACTTTGAAAAAATTATTACCATAGAAAATTTCGCCTGTATCCCTGACGTGTTTCGCAGGGATACACTTCTGTAACAACATTTTAAAATCTGTGCTATACAGACGTAGGGAGCAAGCCTATTGTACATTCCAAACACTGAGCGATTAGTAAGAATGTTCAAAATATGGAAAATCTCATGAGGAAATTCTAAGAAGCAGTACCGAATCTGGAAATGGCGATGTTTTTAAACCAACTATAGGATGGACCAGTGGCGGTACTTCCATAGAAGCCCGAAAGCCCGACTTGCCTTACATAGTTCCGAATAACGAACTTAACGATTGTTTATTTATAAAATAACGCTATAAACGTGAATGTGAGTACTAACCGGTAGGTATTTATTAGTCCTACGTATCAAAAAAAATATGCTGCTACTAAATAAACATTTGGGCTTGCCTTAGTTTGACACCCTAGGCACGCCACTGGGATGGACTACTACTATTATGTCATGGTAACGAAATTCGCAAAGTGACTGGCAGCGGTTGGATGAGGAGGGCCGAAAATCGAGCCCAGTGGCGTGCCATAGGATAGGTTTATGTCCAGCAGTGGACGTGAAAAGCTGGTGGTGATGATAATGATGGCGATAATATGGTCTTTCTGAATAATCTCTGGGGGAGGCCTATGTCCAGCAGTGGACGTCCTTTGGCTGATGATGATGATGATGATGATGATGATGATGAATAGATGGAAGGAGGGCAATGTGTACAAAAAAATAAAATATTTTTGTATGAAAAAAAATGCAGTTTAAATATAAAACAGTATACGCGATTTGCCTTCATATTAAATATAACTCGGCTTATAGCTCGCGCGAAATGTCCTTAACAAAGTTAGCAACTCCTGTCGGTGCTCTGTAGAGATTTTCAATAACCATGTGAGACAGATCGAATTTTACAACGTAATGGGCGACGCGATGAAAGCATTTTAAAAATTTGCCAGAGTTTTTACACAGTGGATATTTTTACTTCAATTACTGTGTTTGTAGTTTATTTGTACACATATTGATTCATCTATCATTGAATCGTGGAAACGTACATATGTTTAAAAAAGATAAGCCGGTTTTGCTATTTTAGAGCATAATTGTTGATTCTAAAGTGTCTTCTTAGTGACAGACTAAGGATTATGAGCTTAAAAAACACTTTCCCTGTACTGAACATTCATTTAGAAAATTCTAAGCAGTTTTATCAGCCTAGCCCAATTCCCACTGCTGGGCGTGGGGTTCGTTCGCTAAACTCTATTAATTGCATTCATGCAATAAAGAATGTCGAAAAAAATTACACAATTTAACACCCTACTGCAGATAACATACTTTTAGAGTACCGACCTCAATCCAGCAATAAACAAACTATTTCAAAAACAAATCCTTTTTCTAAAACGTCGGTAAAAATACATATCGTTGTCGACTGTAAAAACAAACCGGAACGACTGCTCCGGATCGGTGGTGGTAAACTTTATAAGGCGAAGAGGCAGTCGCATTGTTTCCATATTGGCTTTGCGAGTTGAGAATTCAAAACTGCCACGCTTTTGTAACATTCTTGTGAGTTTGTGTGGAACGGGAGCCGTGGAGTTGTGAATTAGTACACACTCTCTCGTACTGTTTCTTTGCGTATGTTCTCAATACGGGGTTAATTATTCTCGATGTAAAAAGTCATTCATATGGTCCCGATTAGCTTTGGTGCAATTTAAAAAAAGAAAAAGAAACTTGAAATCGGTCCAATGGTTAGGCTTAGTTGTCATCAGTCATAAGCTGGAAAGCTTATGACTCTAGTCATAACTCTACTAATAAGGGTTATTGAGAAAAATTTTGGACTCCGTGCTAAAGCTGAGAATTACTTATGTAAAAAAAATAAACATAACTTTTGGAATAGAGAACTCTCGTAGTCATTGCACGAGAAATCAACGATGCAGTGAATTTTCTTTTAAAAGTATGTTTCAGAAACATTTTAGCATCCTTCGCCTATCTATAATATTTCCAAACAATATTGAATTTTGGATAGTTACGCAGCTTAGCGCATTTGCATCCCACCCTGGGGTGATAATGCAATATAGTTGACGTCCGCCCAATGCGGATTAATTAACGAGTGAATTTAGTCTAGTAAACAGAGTTTAATTTGATCATTTGAGTGCGAATAGATCCCGGAAAATCTCTATTCATTATGCTATGGAAAATTATTAATTTATATCGAGACTGAGGTTACAAATGTAAAAATGGCTGGTAAAGGGAAAAAGTGTTGTTATGCAATGTTCTTTGAAGATCAGTTGGGTTGATTCAACCAAAATGGCGCGTAACCGAAAATCGTGACGATTTTTCTTTTGTCTTTTTTTTCTCTAATACATTAATACAGACATTTCCCTTCTACAATGTCGACGTTAACATTGACGACGATGACTTCATTAAAAAGACGTTATCATCATAATGATCATAATCACCTCAGAGACCCAAAAAAAAAAAAAACTATAAAATACTCTCTCACATAATAACAATCTCATTCCCACAGTGTCCATGTAATTCGATGAGCTAAGGCTGTTAGTGAAGAGGCGCTCGGTCAAGTTTCCAGCTGTTTAAACGGATTACTCTGATCCACTGGCGCCTTGCAAGGCGACACTGCGCGGGCTTTCAATTGTAACAAGACTTGGATCACGTAAACTTTATTTTGAACGTGAAATTTAGTACTTACTGTGGTATAAATGACCCATTCTTTTCTATGTCCCTCTTAGAGCTTCTATGGGAAAATTGATTTTCATAATGTTTGCTTGACATACTAAAAATGATTACATTTTATATTTTAAAACAAAAATTAAACAAAAAAGGAAATTGTATGAAAAATCAAAGCTAAAAAATTAGAACTTTTCAATGGATAGGTCAAATAATTTTACTGGAAATGGAAATAAGCTCGTCTCTATTAAAAAAGTATATAACATCGACAAAGCTAAGGATTAAAAATGTATCTCAGCCTACCTCTATACATACCTTACATACATTATTAACTTAACGCCAATAGTTCTTAAAGGGGTAGGTAGAGATACAATTTTCTACCTACATTTATATCACATACGTATGTATTATATAATACTAGCTGTTGCCCGCGACTTCGTCCGCGTAGACTACAGAGTTGAGTTCAGATAGAAAATAAGTTATAGTTAGTTTTATCCCCTAAAATGACGAACTCCCATACAAACTTTCAATCCTTATTTCACCCCCCCACTGGTCGAAATTTTAAAAACATAAGAATAAATTTTTAATTATTTGTTATCAAGTGCTTAAGTATAAAGTTCATGGTTTTATCTTTTAAAATTAAGAAATTCCATACTAACAACTTCTTCATCCCTTTTTTTGCAATAAAACGTAGCCTATGTCCTTTCTCAGGGTTTAAAGATGGTCTGTGCCAAATTTCATCAAAATCAGTTAAGAGGTTTAAGCGGGAAAGCGACAGACAGACAGACAGAGTTACTTTCGCATTTATGATATTAGTATAGTATGTAATATTAATTATAATTTACGTATGTATCAGTCTGACGTAAGGCCACGCTTTCCTGGCATAATATCTTGCTCCGGACTACTATTGAGAATCTTCTAATAAAAAGACTCAATGACACTTTCTCTGACCACGAAATCGACCCCGAGAACTCCACATCCGACACATATTCCGCAAATACACGAGCCAGACAATCCATTATATTTCGAAACCCTCAGCAAAATTACATTTACTGTATTAACAATGAGTTCTAGGAATATCTAATTTGAACGCGAGAGTATTGTGCCCCGAGGTAGGATGTGAATGTGCTGTTAATACCACCGCTGAAATCTTTCTCTGCTCGTGTGGGCGTCAAGTAATCCACATTTGGGAAATTTTGTTCATAATATATGTATGGTAGAGTCAAGCTGTTGCTAGTTGCTGTTTTAATTAGCAGACTTGGTACCACTGTCTTTTAAAACCGAGCTCGGGTGACAGCTTGGGACTAGGAACCTCGTGGTCTATTTTAAGGCATAATTTCACCGTATGATTTTCTCTTTCTTACTTCTGGTTTAATATGTATTTGTCAAGAAATTTCTTATGTAGAATGTTGCTCATTTTTAGAAAATTCTTTAAAGTTTTAGTCCACTACAAGAATAATTCAAATGATATGTTCTTTACAAATATCAGATCCATCATCCTTATACTGCCAACCAATAATTTCAGTACAATTTTCCCCCAACTAACACCAATCTCCAGTTGGTACTGAATAAACAATTCTACTTAATTATCGCCACACTACTATTTCGGCACCACGAAAGGTTCCATAGAAAAGTGGAAACAGATCGGTTATGTTAATCAGCAGCGCGCCGCTAGCGTGTAACAAGGCTCGGATGGTGTAATCTTGTTGATATCTGTTTACATTAGAATACATTACCGCTTTACAACGATGTTTGGTTTCGGTTTTCCGGTTAATTACATCCATGGAGTGTAATTTATTTACTGCCGCGCAATATACGCTTAATTTTTTAATACAATACAAATGAGTGATTTATGCTTCGTAGACTCCGGGATCGCGTAGCAAATTGTAGCACCACGTAGAGGTTTAGATCTCGTAGCGTAGGGATATTTTTGTAGCATCTACATACAAAATGCAGCTTAAGCGTTAAGTTTATTAAGCAATGTTGTAAGTTTTAAGTAGCTCTATTTCTTTAAAAGAAATAAAGAAAAATATTTTGAAAATTGCTCGACTCATTCGATTTCATGCACTAGATAGATATATTTTTTTAAATTTACTATAAAAAATAATGAAGTATTATAAAAAAATGGTTGCTAATTTATCTTAGCATGTTGGTATATCTGCATCGTATAAACAATTACAATGATTATAGCGGCACATTATATCACTGTTGATGGAGAGGGCTTAAGTTTCAGTGGATGATGTTGGCACTAGGCCAGCTATTTGGCGCGGCTCTAAATGTATACGGAAGAGTGATTTTGTGTTAATATTAAGAATATGTGTTTTTGTGGATTTTTGATTATGTTTTCTTTTTACTTATAATATCGAAAAAACTATAAGCGGGCAAATTTCCTTAGAAAAAGTTTTTCTATAGCCAGAAAGCCTGTCAGATTTGTACTGTATGTAAATGTATGGACGTATTTCAAATAGAATTTAGCTTGACTATTTATTCTTACAGTGCTATAAAACAAAACACTAGCATAGTTTATATTTCTAATGCCATATTTTTGACTTGCAAGCTTTACTACGAATGAAAGCCGTAAAACAAATTTCATAAATATAGTTACAGTACGTAATCCTGGGATTTTCTCTAACATAATTTATTCATCATATTTATAGTGGTTTCTGCCTACGTAGATCCGAATTAAAATATAATATTCAAGGGCTGAAAACATCGTCTCTTATGCCACTTCGACGTATAGAAGGATTATGGGGATTAGATGTTAAAGGCGTTAAAATCTTCTTTAAAGGAAATTTTAAATTCGTGAAGTCTTGGAAGTGTATTTAAGTACTATTTTAGTGTGGAATATTATTTGCTTCATAGTTTACTCTATATTTGTCTCTATATTTTCTTATATTTCTATATATTTAAATTGAAATGGTACGCCTTGCCTTTAATATTGCTAGATAGTCAAAGTTAGTGGATAGAGACACATCCTAAACCGCAAATGTAACGGACAAGGAATTCTAGTATTGTCTCTTTGTTAATCAAGAAACAGTTTTAAATGTTCGTATAAAGAAAATTTCTTTTAGTAAGTTCTAAAAGTTTGTTCGAATAGCGATCGCGCCACGAAAGCGGTTATTTTCCAAGATCAGTATTGGATCTCTTCACGAATGTCATGATTATGTCAACTAAAGTGAGATATTCCTCAACCTTATACGGCAGTTGCTCTTTTAGCAACACCTTTTAGTTAAGTGCCACTTAAAAAATATATATTTAAATATAACAATATCTATACAACAAGCTACAGCAACATTTACTGTGCGTTAACAAGCAACACGACTCTACTTAGCGACTGCAGCGGCGGGGACTTATTGCGCACTGTAAATCATTGCTCAAATCTAGTGTTCGGTCGCGCCAAGAGCCGTATTTCATGACGCAGATAGCTTTGAACCAAAACGGTGCTATCAGAGACTGGTTATGGGCTTGTGATGCTCGATTGTTTGTGACTTTATAACATGCGAGCAATGTCAGAGGTATAGTCCGAAGCTTATAAGGGACGAGTTGAGTGTATCTATTTAAAGAAAAATAAGAGACAGTTGTTTGTATGTAAGCTGGGATTTAAACAATGGTTCCTAGGCTGAAATAAAATCCAGTGAGGCAGGTGTAAATAAGACATTTTTTAATAACCCCACCTATATGAATACGTGTAATTTGCGAAAAAAAAAATTGCGGAGATCGAACTCTTGGCATCTCGTTTCGCAAGCTGGAACTTACGCAACTACTTAGCTATCAAATTCTTGTGTTATGAATTATCATGTCAGGCAAAATATATATAGAAAATTCTCGCTCATCATTAAGAATAAGATCTCGTCATATATCACCATAATATATAGAATTTACAACAGACAGAACAACTGTTGATCTCAAACGGTTCTATTATTAATTCCACCTCTACAATTAAAACCTTCCACGAAACATACAAAAAAACGCAACAAGATTCCATTATTATTTCTACCCGTACACTTAAAACTTTCCCTGAAACATTTGTACATAATACACTTCTATAACCAACACGAGTTTCTCACCGTATTTTGCTATGGTATCAACACCTACTCATTTCGACGTCCCTACATCCATAATACTCATGTAACATTCATTATAAGACCCGGTGGAGGCTAAAGAGCAGTATTCAAATATAACAGAGTGTCGTGCGCGTGGATTTTAAACCTGTGTTTCGTGCGATCTAAGTGGCCTTGCGAAATTTTGTTAATGTTGTGGATAAATATGGCTGTTTGTGCTTCGAGTTTTGGAAGGAAATTATGATTATGTGATTAGAACCATATTATTAAATGAAATACTAGTATATATACTTTCTAGGTCAGTAAAAAGGGAAGACAGAGGTGGATTTTGGCTAAATATCTAAACATTCGCTACCCCTAATATTTTTAATAATATAAAATTTACTCCAAAAACTATGATTTACGCTAGATTTTTCCCCTTTCTAGAGGCTATTTATGTATGCATTATAAAACAGACGTCATTTAGAAACGCACAAATAATTTATCGAAGGATCCTCAAATAACAAAACCAATGCGACAATACAGATGAAATATAAACAAAGCTTGCAGAGAATAATACGGCGTGTAGTTTGTAAGCGGAGACATTTTTATCATCGAAACAATTTTCGTCATCCCAGACGGGCACCTAAACACGGATAGAATAACAAATTTACAATCTGCCGTTGTCACGTACTCGCCACTCTTCGGCCCTCCGGGAGGCGGAAAGTAATCATTTCTGGCAATCGGAGATATCTGAATTTACATTCACATCCCGTCAATTTACATGTTTAGCTTTTGAGGATACGCTAATAGAGATGTATGATGTTGAGGTTATTTTCCAACGGAATTAAGCGTTAAGGAGTTAAGTAGAGAGATTTAGCGAGCTAAGGTGGACATGTGTGAAACGTGTTCTGGAGTGGAGACCACGGCTCGGCAAAAGTAGTGTAGAACGTTCTGTGGAAAAGTGGGGTGACGATATTCGCAAGGTGGCTGGCAGCGGATGGATAAGGGCCGAAGATCGAGCCCAGTGACTTGACATAGGAGAGGTTTATGTCTAATAGAGGACGCGAAAAGGCTGGAAATTATGATGATTTCGGTCTTAAGCTGAATATTTAAGGTTTGTTTTTTTCATATTTGTTTATGAATCATCACGCACTTAAACTGTGAAAGGAAATGCTTTGACCTAAATGGGATCTGTTTTTTCAAAGGATATTCAATGTGTCTATTGTCTTGTCCGCCTTTGTTAGCAATAGGAACAGATTTCTCACAGTTAATTTTGTGCCATGTTTTCTGATCAACAGTGATCCAAATGAACAATGAAGTGAAAGCTGGATCTAGACCAAAATTGGTTCTTGCAAGTATAAATACAGCTTTATTTACTTGTTAGGAATAAAATTAAATAATATTACTTGATTAATAAATATACTCATTATATTATTAAACAAATGTAAGTACTTAATTTTTAAGAAATGTAAAATTGTTTAAGTAAAACTGTTCTTGAAAGGTGATCAACAGCCTGCCGGTTCTTAAACCAAATGTTTATTTTAATCTCAAGCATAGAGACGAATAATCTTGGAAAATAGCCTTAATTGGTACTCCGCTTCTTACTGCAAATTTAAGCCCTAAACCAGTGGAATAAGGTTTAATTTTTAATAGATCAGGTAACATGAAGCCACTTTTTGGTAACTCGGTAAATTTCACGAATAAATTTTAGTGGTATTATGAATGGTGCCGACAAGAAGCTCATGGTAAAATATGATCTATGATCTTCATACTAATCAAGTGTTCGCTGAAATGGCGAGATAAGTTCCTTCGAATCCAATAAATTGGGGTTTGGAACAACGATTGTTTATTTATTCACACTTTATACATTTAGTACAGGTGGACTTAAGGCCTAAGGCATTCTCTTACAGTCGAACATAGGGGTGTGCAATATGCATAGATGAAATGGTCTGGTGTTTAAATATAATTACAATGCTACTAAAACATACATAAGAACAAATATACACTTTGTTACATACAGGTGTATTCAGACCGTGATCGGAAACTAAGACAAAGGAAAATTATTAATAAATTTCCTTTGATTCTTTTTTGAAAATGATTTTCTCCTCACTATCTCCTTCATCGTGATACTTTTACTTCGGCGAATCGCGTGAAGCTGCTGGATACAAGCCGCTTCCGAAAGAACATTTTGGAAGTCTTTGGGAGAAATCTATGTCCAGAAATGGCCGTCTTTAGGCTAATGATGCATGATTATGATACTTCTTAATAATACATATTGATTACGTAACTTTATAAAGTCAAAAGTTGCAATGTTGAGATTCGTATCACTGACCGACGATTGGCTACCGTTGACCGTGTTTAACCCTCGCACACGAGTGAAATTTACCGTGAATTCAGTGAATCCCAGTAATGAATTACACTTTTTCAATTCCGCTCGTATTGAGCCCGGATTCCGATACCCTTTGCTTTGAAGTTTTAGCTCCACAAAAGGGATTAATTAAAAAGAGAGCATACGAAAAGGTTCCTGTATGATTTTCGGTCTTTGTATCCATTTGTATTGAATGTATGAATTGATTGTGTTATCTGCGTTAATTGTTTTCGATGTGAATGAAGGGATTTGTGTTGGTTGTGATATTTTTTAAATTGAAAATATTTGTCCAAGGAATGTTGGTCATATTATTTATGAAGTCTTTATTGTACAATAAGAAACAATATGACCGCCGTTTGTATCTATTTCTTTTTCTAATTTACGTAAATCTCATTTATGTAGCAAATACTTGTATAGTGTACAATAAAGGTTATGAAATGAATTATTTTGACTGGTTACGTTCTATTTAATAACAGGACAGCTGAATAAGATTAGCATTAAAATAGATAGTATTTTGTATGGAGACGTTAGTCCATGTCCAATTCATTTTACTACGATCACACGGCCAATGATGAAATATCAAAAAAAAATTAAGGGCCGTTATTGGCTGTCACACATTTACAAAGTCTTGATATTACACGCAACCCGAATAAATAAGAAGCGGCCGTATCAAGCATATGACAGTATAATCGTAGGTTCGGCATGTTGACATTTTCTTACTAGTCCTAATCAACTGCTCTGTGCGTTCAATCCAGCGGAGGTAAATGATCATTTATGAAATTGAAAATTTGCATACAAATTCAGGTTCGATTTCATTAAAAAATTTGTTCAATCATTTCATGAATAAACAAATTTTCCTACATTTTGATTTATAGTAAAAATTATCTCGGAAAATATTTAAATTATTAAAAATGAGTACCGCACAAATGTAGGTCGCTTCGTTAGTGGCAACAGGTACAGACGGCGCAGTATTGAGCGTATAATTAATATGAAAAATTAAATCCCACATTTTAAAGTTGCTATTACTATTTTTTGTTACGTGTTGGTTTCGTTGCGTGTGGATGGAACGTACGATCGAGAAGTTCCAAGTTCGATTGCTTGTCATCTAAAGTATAATCAGGTTTTTTACATTAAGATGTTTTTAGAAACAACAAGAAGTCTGGAAATGGGCTCAAAACGACAATATGTATACGTTGGTGAGCAGTTTGGCAACGCTGTCGATGATTTCCATTTAATAATTCGGCAAAAATATACAACACAATAATAATACAACCGCATACATTCAATATCAATAGTTGTCAGAAAAACGTCAAAATTTTTTGTCCGATACTTTTTTAACGCCAATGAATTTGTAATCACCAAAGCTGTTACCTGCCTTTGTTTTCGATAACAGTCTGAATACATAAAATACTGGCAACGTTTTCCAAATTCAAAAACTTCCATCTCTAATGATATGCAACCTATTCCGTGAAAGTCCCCGCATTTCCTTTAAACTAACTCTCCATTGCAACATTAAACCCATAATCAGAGAAGCGTGCGCGAAAGATTACAGACGGTAGGGTTGTCCGTTGCCATTTTAATGGACATTAAATCGTTCCAAACGCCAACCCTAGTAATAAAATAGCACTGAATTTCCTTTGGTACTATTTTGAATGCGAATATTTGTTTTCATAAATCTTAAAATGGAGTTATTAAAGAGACACGGTCAGTTAAATGTAATGACTGACCAACTAGAGTGTAGAGTCGAAACGATGATTCCTTAATATGTGTTCATTAATATTTTTCTTTCAGGTATGAAATGGATAGTGCGTGATGGACTCAAAGGTAGGCGTTGAGGCCAATCGTCGATCGCACAAACATTATTTTGTTTCGGTGTAACATTGTATCAATATAGTGGACCCTAAAGACAACAAATTCGCGTTTACTTTTTATATTACTTCGGAAGACTGTAACACTGTATTTCAATTACAGGTATGTTATAATTAATCTTCATCATCAGCATCACATCATATACTTCTTGCGCCTGGAGAAGGGCCATCTCCACAACAGGGAGAGTTTAGGCCGTAGTCGGCCACGAAAGCCTAGTACGGGTTTGCGGGTTGGCGGACTACACACCTAAGAACTTTTTGGTAAACAGGCTTCCTTACGTTGTTTTCCCGCTGTTATATACTCAGCCTATCGCCGTCCACTGCTGAACGTAGGCCTCCCCAAGAAAGCGCCAACCATCCCGGTCTTCTGCAAAAAGTTCATCCCGCTGTTAAAGTAAGAGATATCATTCATTGTGAATTTAGTTAATTTAGCACGAACGCGTGCTACTTACAATCATTCAATAACACAATATTTCCTTTACATTAAATTCTGTTTCACAAACGTTGTATTCCGAGCATCAAACATAATTATCCTTTCCTATACTAATGAATATTGGTCTAAGTACATCGGAGGTCATCTATACATAATAGTGATTTTGTAGTAGGTTCCCAACGCCCGGGGCTGAAGCCACTAATATGTATCATTCGGGGCGTTCCGTGTAACTTCGCCGGTTGTAATTTGAAATACGTGTTTAGCGATGTGCCATGAATTTGGATATTAAATTTCCGTAAGTGTTTATTGGGGATTTTGGTCTTGATCTGTTGTTTCCGGAGTTTGATTGGAATATGTTTTGATATTTAGTTTCATATATGTGGGATGGGTTGTTGGTTGATAAATTATTTAAAACATTATTTAGTTAAATGATTTTTAAAATAGGAATGATATATTTTTGTGATCCTTTATTAAGAAACGACGGTGTCAAATATATGATGGTCTAATAGTAGGTTCGGCACGCTCATGCTGATATTGTTTCTTCCTGGTTGATATTACTCACTTAATTTATATCCTTGCATCACCACAAATGACTGATCTTTTCATTTAAGGCGCACAAAATAATTCGAAAAGCCGAAAAATCGCACAACGCTATTCTAATAATAAATTATTACACAACCTGTTTGCGGAACGTAACAAGACTTATAAGAAACTGGGAGGTTTGGCGAAACTTTTGGCTTGCCTATTATGGCGGGTCGAGAGCTCTTGTCCTCGCCCATTGAAAACAATTTCGTGAACTTTATGCCTTGTTTAATGTAAACATGAGTATTTAAAACAATAAAGCGATCTGCATTCTTCAATATGAGTTGATTTATCATTCATATACGTCGCACTGCTGAGTCTCCTCTACCATTGAGATGGTTTAGGCCTTAGTCTATTTCTTCTTCTTCAATAGGAGTTGGTTCATCATCACCCCACAAAAGTCATCGTTATCACGTGGGAAGTATGTAACGCTTATGTTATGTCAATCTTCTTCATCTTCTTCATCAACCCATATACGCCCACTGCTAAGCACGGGTCTCCTCTACCATTGAGAGGGTTTAGGCCATAGTCCACCACGCTGGCCTAGTGCGGGTTGGCGGACTACACACCTAAGAAATTCCTAAGAACTCTTAGGTTTGCAGGTTTTATCACGATGTTTTCCTTCACCGTTAAAGCATGTGATAATTCAATGTGAATACACACATAACTTCGAAAAGTCAGAGGTGTGTGCCTGGGGTTCGAACCCGCGACCGTCGAGATTGTCGACCGCGCGCCCAAACCTCGAGGCCATCACTGCTTATGTCAATCAGTATCTTATTATTCAGCACTATCATCATCGGCTCGGTGTGTTTCCAGGCGCTGGGCACGGGTCTCTTGTACAACTGCACCTTAGTTTAGGCCTTAGGGTTAGTCCTTTTGAGTTTTGATTCGATTACCGTTTAATATAGATATTATAGTACACAAGCAATGAATGCATAAGCAATGAATATCGGCACCCACATTTCGTCAGATGTTTATTGGTCCATAGTGATATAAAATGTGCAGCATTTTAAAATTATAATTTTAAAAACATTTTTTAAATGTTTAAACTTGCTTGATGTAATAATTTTTAATCATTCAACGTCTCAGTTTAAATTAAGCCATTAATGTTCAAGTGTAAAGCATTTTACATTCTCTTTTTATGGCATTTTAACCGCCGAAGTTTCCACATTCACACATTTTAATGATAATTAAGAATTTAAAGGCTCACTTTAATGGCGGAGATTTTTTTTGTATACGAAAATTGACTTTAATACACACATTAATATATTCATTAAAATTATTAACTTTTAATTCTAGTTCTATTGTAAACCGTATTCGTTTAAGAATGAACAGTACGTCCACATTCCTGTATCTGTTTAAATGTTACCCGTTAGTTGAGCAAGCTGAGTGCTACAAAGCGCCACAGTTTGTTAACCCTTCGTAGCCCAAGATCATAAAAAATTATAATACTTTGATATATGATAGGCTTGAACAAATAAAAAAACACGTTTTTCGTGGAAATTCAAAAATATTTTTTATTCCGTATGTATTGGATCTTTTAGGGTTTGTAACATTACTGTCACATTGGGTTAAAATGGATGAAAATGTTTTAACGTAGTATGGAAGGATCTAACAGATTTATTTTGTTTTTTGTAACAACTACTATTCCGAACTTTTTAAAAATTGTTTGTGCTACATCAGGACATCGAAGAAACTTGGGCCAAATGATTTTCCAACCTAATTCGGTCAGTAGCCAATTTGATACTGCCCTACCGTCAATGGGGGGACATGTTGCGCCGGACTCTTGTGATTTTGGCTTGTATTTCATTTTCAATTAATCATCGCTGTTGGACATTAGGATTCAAGGATAGCTTACATAAAGTCTCCAATTTCAAGTTGAAAATCTGCTGAAGACATTTGTTTGTCATTGCATAGTTTAGTCTGCGTTACTCTCACATACATCAGCCAAGAACTGGCCATGGTTAGGTCTAATAATTGGTAAAACATCCAAACCTGGCATCTTTTAATTCGTGTCATAATACTATAAGTTCCCATAATCCTGTTTATAAAATCTACACCTCCAATATACCCATTACATTCTTCGACGATATGAGACCAATCAATGTTGATGTACTTCTATTGGCCTTATCGTAACGACTTGGACCTTCGACCACTCACCAGCAAAAGTTGAGAGAAGCGTGACAAGTTTGTTGTCTTTTCATATATATTTTGACACATCAATTGCGTCCATATTTGCTACGTAATCAACAGAAAATCTACATTACTTTTTATTACATCCTCGTCAGGGGGTAGTTTGGAATCTGGAACGAGATTATTCCGTACGGTCCCAGGACTCCCCAAGTCCAAGATATATCCACTTCTGCTAAGTACTCCAGTAAAGTTTCAAGCCACGGAAGTAAAGTAATTATCCAAATATCGTTGTTATTTCTGATGTCTGGGGTATGCCCGAGTCATTTTAAATACGACGTTTCAAGATGCTCCTTTTTTATTCTACCAGGAGCAAAACTCTTTCAGTTCCTGTTTCAGGTTCAATATTATAGACGAAACTTGAAACTACGCTCAGTACATAAAACTTTCAACGCAAATTGTGTTTTTTTTTTGGCATATATCTATTCAAATTGTCTCTTCTCTTAGTGGAGCAAATCTATTCATCTACACAAAGGTATACCTCGAATAGAACTCCACTAGAAGTTCTATTTAAGGCTTATATTATAGATCTAATTTTTGTGTAAATACTACCCCTATCTTAAAAAATAGGAGAAAAAATTCATCAATATATGGATATACATTAGTTGTATTTTTTATGACATTGTCACTCAATGTGACAGAAATGTAACAAACCTAAAAAGTAACTTTTTACATATAAAAAATCAAAAGTATGAATTGGTAACGATATATAAACCAAATTATTTACTTACCTACGGGTATCAACGAAAATTATACAATTTTATATACTTTTAGTATTTTTTTATAAATTTTAAACTTTTGGCAAGTTCAAACATGGCATTTTCATCAAAACACGAAATTCAAAGCCAAAAAGGGAGCAAGTTACGCTACCTATGATTTATATTTGATGCTAAAATGTTCGGTGTGTTATTTAAGAATATATTGATATTGATTTGACAAATCTTAAATGTTTAGTTTAAATTTTATAGAGACTTTTTGGGTTTGTTACAGAAATGTCACCAGGGGCTATAAAGGGTTAACTCTAATTGTGTTAGTGAGTTAGTTTGAAATTTTTCCACCACGTGGACGCAAAACCTTTGAACTCCCAACTTTGCTGGTACGTAGATTCTCTTTTAACTTTTTATAAAATCTTAATCATCTATGTTGGTCAGGGGCTCTTGCTTTCAAGCCACGCCAAGGAGGATATATATAAGATGGAGGCAAGCTTGAGCCTTGGTCTTCTTCGCTGGTATAGGTCAAGTATGTGGATTTCACATATTTGAAATAAAAACTGTCCAAAATCATTTGCATGTTTCCCTACCTATAACTTGGTGCTCTAGCTGAGCTCAGCGCGAGTTTCTCATTTCGATCTAGTTTTATTAACCTAAAAAAGTGTGGGCGAGTAATTGGATTAGACGCGTCCATTTACCGCATAAATAAAAGCAATATAATATGAAAATTCATCGCACCATGTTTTAATGAATTCCGATAACTATTCGTTTGAGACGTGAAACAATTTTAGTCCATAATTACTCTGCCACATTAACTACAAAACACTAGGCGTAATAAAGTGTCCGATGGCTCAATTATCATTTGTTTTAACACAGTTTTGATGAGATCAGTAATTAGGCAGGACGAATGGGCGCCAGTATCAGGCGGAATCGCGTTAAACAGGATCCAATGTTAATTACACTGACATTTTATAGGCTCTGCCGATACCTCGTTACATGTAATTGCTTTGTGAAGCTCTTGTGACAAATTAGATACAAGGAATTGCTGGTAATTACACGCGTTTGGGAGTGAGATTGGGGGTATTATGTTAGTTTGGGGTGTTTGATGCGGATGATCGTTTTGTATTAAGAATTCATAGACATTGTCATGCACCTCTGACATGGTGATTATAGTACTTTGATAAAAGAAAAAACAAACCAGTGATGGTCTTGAGGTTTCGGGTCGCGGTCGAGAAATCGGCAGTCGCGGAATCGAACTCTAGGCACTCTGACTTTGAAGTTTTGTGTGTATTCACAATGAATTATAAATTGCTTTATCGGTGAAGAAAACATAGTGATGAAACTTGCATACCTAATAGTTCTCAGGAATTTGTTATGTATACAGTCCGCAACCCGCACTAGGTCAGTGAATTAAGGCTTAAACCCTCTCAATAGTAGAGGAGGCTCGTGCCCAGCTGTGGAACGTATATGGGCTGATGATGATAGAACAAAATATCAGGTAAAACACAAGATATACCTAACAAACTTACACATATCAACTCACACAGGTTTACTCAAAAAATCACTAGCTACAAACTGCTAAAAGCAACGTTAAAGTGCGCGCGGACCGCCGCTTGCGTAGACAAGTTTTGAATGTATTTTTCGTGAAACATTCGCCGGGTGCGTCTGAAATCATTAATCAGGCTTCACTTTGGCACCGGCCCAACATCCTTACTTCCCACTCATTTGTATTTACTGAAAGAGTTCCACGTCATAAATCATCTCGCGTTGATAAATGAATTCATACCTTTTTCAAAATTCCGAAATCTGCGATGCTTCGTCCATCGCTTTTGCGTTTAGCTTCGGCTCGAGTTTCGATATTTGCTTCATCACTTTCGTTGTACTGTTCGATTCGATTTGAACGTGTGCTTTTTTGTGTCTTTATAAAGTTAAAATCATTTTGGTTTTGTGAAACTGTAATTCTGTGTCAGTCAATATTAGTATAAAAAATAAACTAGCAAATAAAAGTCAACATAAAATAGCATGATTTAAATTTTTAAGGAATAAACGATAAATAATAGTCGGGCATTTATGTGGCTAACTTAGACAACGCGGCTATGGATTCGCTCTTTCTATTTGATAAAAAAACTATTTTTATGTCTAAGAAAGTATGTGACTAGTGTATAACATTATACTTACTTTCAGCAGTACGTTAAAAAGTAGCCCATTTATCCATACAATTTGATAATAAAAGCCCAGAAACGCATTACACTCAAACAAAACGAATCGCCCACTTTCCGATAGCTTTAAAGCAAGAAGTTGAAATTTGCAAACGGAACTGTCTGCAATAAATTTAATAGCAAAATAAACGAGGTCGTTAACTTATCTGAAATATTGTCGCTCGAATAACTTCACGTTGTTAAATGGCTAGATTATTTGAGTTACGGAGTGGAGACGTGAGGAAAATGATTCGAAAGACTACATTTTTAATTTGTTTTGAGTATTTTGGTCGGTTTAAGGTTTGGGAGTGACGTGGGCATTGGAATGTGAGACGTTTTTTTACGAGTCTAACATATTTATTCTTGCAGAGCATGCGTTAATATTTATAAGAAAATAATCTAATAAATACTACATAATAATTTCAAACCAATTATATCTTTTGAATATATTTAATAAGTGGTGTAATTTAAAGAGCTCGCTTCTATTTATTTCGTTCAGTTGCAGCAGAGGCCCGTGCCCAGCTGTGGGACTTGTGTGGGCTTACAAAGACTGATACTATAGCACTTTGAAGTCAAAGTAGGACAGCTTGAGGAAATTTATATAAAAAAATTAGGTAGACTAAGTCCTCACTTCTCTTGATAATAGAGATGATTCATAGGTATGGGCATACCTACAAAGCTAATACAGAAAATATAATTGACGGTAATAACTTCATTAAAGTCAGTAAAGATCATTATAGAAAGAGATCCGATATAATCCCATCCAAGAACCGGAACAAAAATAAGAAAAATAAAGCAAAGAAACCTTCTGCGAGGGCTTAATTTAAACTTCCTGAGCTGAAAGGTTTTAACTCCAGTTAAGCAGTATCCAGTGGCTTATATCCGAGAACGCATCGATAGAGCGACGCCGTATGACGCTGTGGTCGGCACATATGGACATGCCGAAATATTGTATGCTTCAGAAATTATTGGAAAGGAAAGATAGTGTTTTTTGATAGAGACATGTGAGAGTATGCAAGAAAAGAAAGTTGTTTCTTCTCTCATTGTGGAATATGCAATTATAAATAATAGCGCAAGAAGGACCAAAAAATGAGTTACAGAAACGTAAAATAATTACGTCTAAATCGCAAAAAGAAATTAGTTTATAGAATATACTAACCCTTGTTAGTACAAAATTTTAATTGCTCTTATAAGTGACAACGTCACACCTGATGATAATGATGGCGGTGAAATGATACGTCCAGATTAAGCACCATTTTATTCATCACTCTAAATCCCAACATCCGCGAATCTTTAAAAATTAACGAACCCAATAAAATCCTGTACAATCCTCAAGTCTCAAGATACAGCGAAGTAAAATAGCCAATCAAACCGCGAAATCGGGCTATAACTACATGTCCTTCCTGTCTTGGAGCGGTTGGGTTTGCACGAGATCGTACGTCGATGGAGCGAATGGCCCATCTCCGGCGGTGAGGCAAGTGCCGGAAGGGGTCTGGACTGCTTGCCTTTTACGTTCCAGCCTGGTCAAGCCATGCGGTACATTTGGCATTATGTTGACATGCCTTGGGGTGGAATTTTGGGAAAAAAAAATGTACATACTAGCCTGAAAATAAATGCATAAAATAAATAATAATCAGTACACCCAACAGTCACGCACATAGTTCTAACCTCACACTAGACTACAAGACCTGTGTCGAGGGTACCAGAAACTACGAGAGAATTTTCGGAACACCCAGACGAATCGGGAATGCAAGAATCTAACCCTAGCCTCCCGTTTCTTAAGCTGGTATTTAGCTTACTGCGCCATGTTGGCTGTCAAAAAGTAAATTTAACCTTTAATTGAAAAGTAATTTTTTTTAAGTTAAAATTACAAAAAAATCAAGAAATGTTAGGTAATGCATATTGTATATGATATGCTGCCCTTATATTCAAACCTACATAAATACGAACGAGTCAACTCCCGCCCCGAATAAAGGCGTATTTTTACACACGATTCTTAGTACACTTTTTAAATTCCACAAAATATGGAACAAATGCCAATCAAAGCCAGATAATATTTCCAAGTTTCATTCTGTTTTTTCGTACCTACATATATTCGTCGATTAGAGCCGTAGTTAGGAAACAATATAAGTGTTTTCTCCCAAGTCAATGCTCCATTTAGACCACAATATGCACACTAGCAGACACTAATGCGTCTAAAATGGTTGAAGTTTAAACTACAGCAACAATTCGGACACTACGTAATGTTCGGTTGAATTTCTTGTTCTAATTTAAACCATTAGGAAATCACCTTCAGTTAAGGAAGTGTCCTTATTCTTCTTTTCTATACGACTTGCACTATTAGCATGGGAACTTCGCTCTGTCAATTGCTAATGATAGATAATAATTTATATATGTAACTTGTCTGTATTATTAATAAACTATTATATAAATAAAAGTACCTTTAATATTGAAGAGTTAGAAAGAAGTTCATCTGAGCATACAAGTTTCCCCGTTGTTATGTAAATTTTAAAGCAACGTCCGTGGTACTATCAACAGATTCTTGATGATAAAAATCTTACCCGAGAATTGAACTATGAATCTCTTCATCGTAAGGCAAACACAAGATACAAGTGCCTTGGGAAGTAGAGACAGTCGAAAAAAAACCTAGAATGCCCAGACACTCGAAAATAAAACCACAGTCTTTCTATTAATAATAAGTGCCAAAGTAGAACAATACACCACTGCAATTGGTAAAGCAAATAAGAACCTCGTTACCGCCTCCTTACAAACAAAACAAACGAAAACCGTGCTGAGATATTAAAGCACTTCCCTGCGTGACAATAGCGAGTAAGCCAAACGTTCTTTTAAATTTCCTACATCCAAATAAGACTGCAATGATTTATAATGCCATGTGTATCATGCTGTAGAAAAATGAATTGTCCACCTCCGGAACTCGGCCGGCGCCGGAAGAGGGCGCTGTGGGTGTCTCCCCCTCCTTTCCCCCCTCCTCCCGTACCGCCCCCCTCGAGCCCCCATTGTCTGCCCATCGCTCCGTCAGAGGCGGTAAGCCATGACCTTCTTATGCCGGAACTTTACAAAAGTATCCCGCAAGGATTGAGTGCCCAACTTGCTCGCTGAAAATTTCACTAAACAGTAGTATTGGAGGCGAGATGCATGGTTGGGTTTAGTAATTGGAATGTGTAGTGCAAATAATTTTGAAGTGGTTGGGATTTCGAAAGCGGAAAAAATAATATTCGATTATATACTCATCAATTTAAAAGCCTTTTCATGTATGTGACTAAAAAGCTCTATTTTATGACTGCCTCCCGAACAGGGTATTACACAAATTTTTGAAACTGAATCTAAGTGATGCATTTGACATTTATTAGATTCATTAAATGTTATTTCATTTCATTTCCTTCAAGCATTCAGTGTTTATTTGTCTGCTTGATATAAAAACTTGAACAATATTTTAAGGCTGATTTTCCTACGTTTAAAATGAGAAATAACAGTGCATATTTCTCTGTGGTTTCTAGATACAGGTGACAAGAATCCAATAGGTTAGAATTCCGCGTAGAATCCGTCGAAAATTTCAATCTGTCTCTTTGTGTGGTTAGCTGCGCTTGGTTTGGTACGAACATTGATTCTGTTGTGAAATGGATGGAATTGAAAACTACATGTTATAAAACATCGTAGAGTCCTTATACCAGTAACATTGTTTTGACTTCAACATGAGATAATGTTTGTTCTTTCTTATATTACTTCTTACCAATAGTGTTCTTTTTAAATTTTGCTCGTTTTTACCACGGAAATAAGTGATTCTTAATAATTATTTATTTTGTACATTTTTAATGAACTAGAGTAAACGGATCCGCGAGCAAGAGTTATTTAAGAACATATAAAAATTTTTACGATTATTTTTGTACATTTAACAGTAAAAACGTTGGACATGTCTCACTTAATGAATGCCAAAAGATAAGAGCCTTTTGTAGTCAAGATAGTCTATACACTTAGTTTTAATTAACTACGCGGGTCAATCGTGGAACACCTTTTAAAAATATCATAAAAATGCAATACTAAATCGTTTACACTACCTATACATATTAAAAAAAAATACACTTTTGGTGGTACATTAAAAGCGTCGAATATTTCACCATAATTACTCAAGCAGAAGATTCTGCAGCGTTCTTTTGTTCTTTTTCCCGACAAATGAGATGGGACATCGCTAATTACGTTCAGTTCGCCAAAAAAGCACAAAAACTCATTCAAAGTGCAGTGTTTGAGAGCTTAATATCTCATTTCCTCGCGGGCAAGCTTCGCTTCGAATTTGGACTCCAAATCGTAGTGCCTAAGTTTAGGTCCTTAAGTTAACATTTTCCAACATGTTAGCAATTCGATATTTATGTTTAAGTCATTAGTCATTAGAGTCACTATGACGTTAGACCAGTGACGACACTTCCATAAAAGCCCAGTTTTTCTTACAAAATTCCGAATAATAATCTTACAGTTACAAGTCTTTATTTAATATTCTGATCCCATCATTATTATAATTATAAAATAAACATTACACGTGTAACGCATTTCGGCTTCTATAGAAATTATTCTCAGCGCTGGACAAAGCCTTCCCCAATGCCTTGCTATTTATCATCCGATTATCTATTAGTGTTGCCCAAATGCAAGAACAAGACGAGACTTAGCCAGTCTTGGTCTTGGTCTTGCGCCAATACACCTGGTCTTGGTCTTGGTCTTGGTCTTGCGCTCCCAGTCTTGGTCTTGGTCTTGGTCTTGCAGCAAGAGTCTTGCAAGTCTTGCAATTACCTATTAGTCTATTACTATTTATTAAAGTTTACTTTAAATCTTAGAAAAACGTATTATAATTAGAACATTGTGAGCTTCAATTAACATAGCCATAGTAAAGATCAAGCAGATTAATAAATAACTGAAGATTTGATAAGAAATTCGAAAAATCAACTGACCTATATGTCGTTTTCCATGGAAGTAACTGTTTCTTAATAAACATTTATGATTTATAAGCTTACATTTGCTAAAACATGTAAAAAAAACAAATTAATTACAATAACTTGACTGTATTTTAAAGAATCTAAGAATATTTTAACCTACGCCCTGTGGCGGCAATCAAATAGTGTCAAATGTTGTGATTTCGGCGCGGCGGCAACGATTGTTGTATATGATTTCAAAAGAAGCCGCCGGCGCGTGTATCATAACCATGTACTTCCGAAAAGCGGCAAATTACTTTGAGAAGTAAGTACAAAACCTTTGATGCCGCATTATCAAAGTGCCGATGGTTAAAACATAACTATGCATGCACTCAGTATGATTTTAATGGATATTTTTTTATTCGCTATGTAGGTATGTTTATGGTATTAGTCGTAATGCGCATAGGTCCAGTTTTTCATATTCTTTGATACAGTTTTTTGCGTCTCATAGAATTCCTAAGCGTACCTATACACCGAACTGTTACACCTAACTTCTCCGTGAAATAGCGCTAAGTCCTAGCTGCAAGACGCAAGAGTCTTGCAGGCTATGTCTTGTTCTTGCTCAAGTCTTGCACGGTCAGTCTTGGTCTTGGTCTTGCTAAAAATACGCGGTCTTGTTCTTGGTCTTGGTCTTGCAAAAACGCAAGAACAAGACCAAGACTGCAAGACCAAGACTGAATTTGGGCAACACTATTATCTATACTTTAATGCTTCAATAAAAAATCTGTTAAGATGTATAGACGGCACAATGATGAACCGTTGTCATTAAAATATCAGCAAAGTTACGCACATAAAATTATTCGCACAAAGTTTATCAATACTAATCAGATGTCTAAAGGTAATAAGACTACAGACGCTCCATACTGCTCACCCAAGCCACAACAAATACCTCTGTATTTGTGTCTTAACACGTAATCATACGCACAGCATTAAATAACGCCCCGAAGACACGGGGAAGAAATTTATCGTTTCTGAATCGCGACGAGTGGAGGCTTGGCTCGTCGCCAGTCTTTCACGAGCGATTCACCCGCGCGGAACGAGATTAACACCGCATCTGGACCGTGTTTAGTGAATTTGCATCGATATGACGAATCAGGTTATTAGGGACTTTAATACTAATGATTGGGGGTCGCTTATGACCGGTTTTGATGATGATTTTAGTATTTTTCGGCTCTGATAGGCACATTTACGATAAGCGAAAGTTTTGAAAATTAAATTATATTTGTCAGAGGTCAAAAAGCATTTTTTTTTAATAATTTACTCCGTAGTTTACCTAACTTATACAATTTCACTAAACCTGGGTAAAGAAAAAAATTTTACCTGTCGTACAAAAATTTTATTCATACACATATCCGTAGCATATACAACACAGAAAGGACACGATTTTCATTCACACAGACACCGGGAACGTGTCAAAATAATTTACCTAATGAAGCTTCAGCGCTACAATCCGGCGTTGAATTTATTCTCACAGAAAAATCGAGCAGAACGCACCAGTGAGGGGAACGAGTGAAAAAAGTATTTAATTGCTCCCAAGAAGTGGAGTGAATGGTGAAAATTCGGCTAGCGAATTTATTGGACCTATTTGGATGCAAATGATGAGCTCCGCGGGCTGAGACCGTGGCCCCAAAAGAATAAGTGAACATCGCCTTACGAGAAATAAAGCCAGCGAATACCCAACCACTATTTATTCAAGTCGCTCCGTTGGATCCACTAATGGAATAACGCTGGATCATTTTGATACTTGATTGCATCCAGTTGGTAAATTACATTTGCTAGGTTCGTTGAAATTTGTCGCCTGGTATAGCCAGTTATATTCGACCCTTTTAATGGTTGGCGAAATCATCTAGGTTTATTCCCAGATTATTTCAAATTGCTTAGCTTAATTTTAATTTAGGAACTTTAAAGATATGATATTGGTTAAACAAAGATAAAAAATCCTATGACGCAGATATTGCAGCGAACACTGCAAGCTAAAACTGCTCTTTGGAATGCTCCGTGGCGCAGTTGGCTTGACACCAGCTCGCGAAACGAGAGGCCGCGGGTTCGATTCCCGCACCGAGACAAATCCTAAATAACCAAATCAACTAAATACACTTGAACGTTATTACCCCTTCCATATAGTCGTGATTGTATGATTAATCTTGGTTAATCGAACCCAGAGCGTCTTGTTTCACATACAGCTATATTAGAAAACGGCTACCTAGATACGTATGTATAAGGTATATGTCCAGCAGGGAATTTACTGGAGGATAATGCTAATCCAGCGTACAAACTGTTACAAGGTTGGGCAGATCGAAAGTTCAGCTCGTCTGGAAAGTTTACGCCGTTAATTTATCCAGTGTGCTGCGGGTTAATGTTTTACAATATTTTAGCCCACACACACCAGGTATTTGCGAAATTATCCTCAATTCAAGTGAAGTTTAATCGGGCTTGGTTAGCGGGAATCTTAATTATTTATGCCTACGGTTGTTGGTTTTGGTTTAACTGGTGAATTTTCCGAAAAGACTGATTTTTGAGCAATCTGTTTTTCGAAAATCTAAGACGGGTTTTTGTGTTTTAAATTAGTGTGTTTTTCTATTGTGGACTTTTCTATTCGTACAAAAGGAACAAATCTACTATACTATGTGAGAAATGTAGCAAAAGAATTGAAACACAAAACCTTAAGTATTTATTTTTCATCATTTAATTTATACGTTAAGAGATTAAAGACCTCCAAATTTGTTTGGATAGGATATAATATAAAAATCTTTCTTTTTATCTTCCAAAGTGAGTATTTTTATACGTTCATGGATTTTCTTCTTTTCCTACCCACTATAACTACTGCTTTCTCTACGTAAGTGACATAATCACTTTAGAACCCCAAATTACAACAAAGTGCTCAATCCTCGGTAAAACTCCAACCAAATTCAATACTGCCTTAATATCTTAAAAAACCCAGATTCTACAAGGTTATTCGCACGAAAGTGGATTTTTAAGGTCTATTAGGGCGAAACACCCTGCACCTTATAAGAACTGCCGCGTGTTAATAATGTTACTGTCAAACTGTTCCATACCTTTGATATGGGTCAAAAAGGGTACAATACGCCCTCCCCACACGCCCTGCGTCGTATTTCACCTGCGAAAACATACAGCCAATATGTTTTTTATGGCGCAAAAACTGAAAATAGCCGAATTGGCTTGACAGGGACATTTTGTAGTTGCTTTTGATTGGTGTTTTTATCGGCTGCGTTCAGTTCCTGTTATTATATGTGAGCCGGACCTTAGGGCGTGAGTGTAGCTTTATTGATCTGTAATAGGTTTCTTTTGTTTCAATATTTATTTCTTTACATAAGAAGTAAGGAAATTTTCAGTACAACTAGGTTTTTGTTTGGAAATTCTCAGTCGAGCAAAACTGGAAATTACACCTAGCAATTTGCCGACCGACGTGCCATAGATGACCTTTAGGGGGAATAAAAACAGAGAATTGATAAAATTATGAATTCACAAAAACAGAATATCATGCATATTAATCAAAGATTTGCGATCAACAGGCTTGGAACAATAGCATATACCGATCAGCGGCGGTATTTTCGTAGAAGTCCAAGACCCCAGCTTGCCCTATACAATTCCGAACAATATCTCGCAAACTTTAAATCTATTTTACAATAGCAATGTAGTGACCCCGCAGTAAAAAATTGTAACCTCGATATTACCAAATTAACAAATAATTAGTATAATGCTTCCAGTGGCGTGCCTAGGGTGTCAAACTAAGGCAAGCCCAAATGTTTATTTAGTAGCAGCATATTTTTTTTGGTACGTAGGACTAATAAATACCTACCGGTTAGTACTCACATTCACGTTTATAGCGTTTTTTTATAAATAAACAATCGTTAAGTTCGTTATTCGGAACTATGTAAGGCAAGTCGGGCATTCGGGCTTCTATGGAAGTACCGCCACTGAATGCTTCTGGGCTTCAAATGGGAGTACTTTCACTGAATAGCACATGCCGACCCTAAAGTATTTGAAAACCTAACAACGAAAACCTAATATCTCCCAACAGTTGCCACAGTTATGCTGGTATAAAGAGCATGCAAGTCTCGCGCCGTGCAAGCAGAAGCTATTTCAAAATTAGCCACGCGTTGAATTTTTCACTAACCTAAAATAAGAGAAAAAAGTGAGTGTGGGAAAAATATTCTATTTAATTAAAGCGTGAGAAATATTTGCTTTAGAGGCGTATTACAGCACGTTGAGCCGCCAACCGCTACGGCCTGGAATATGGAGAGGAGACCAACGAGAATTATTTATATACTGCATGTATAAGTAGAAGAAAAGTTAAAATGTTTATGCCTTATCTGTCTCGTTGATTAATTATTTCTAAAACAGCACAGTGTCGAAATTGGCTCGATACCAACTTGTTAAATGAGTGGCTGTGGGTTCGATCCTCGCAACAAGACAAATGTTATCAACAGATATTTGTTTTGGATCTAGGTGTCTATGAGACCTTAAAGTCTTTCGTAGTTGTTGATACCCAATACAAAGGACTTGTATTCTAGTGTGGGGTCAGCACTATGTATGTGGCTGTTGGGTGTATAAAATAAATAATAAAAAAAATGCGAGAAAAAAGAGATTGACTTGAAATAGTTACAAATATTTTCTCTTACATAAAGACATACCCTTATTTCATCACCTGTGTTTTAACTTCCACGTAAAAAAGGCCTACTTCTGGCTCCAAGCAAGATTCGAAAATCTCCTAATAAAACATTTTTAGCCTAAGTAACTAAGATTTGGCCTCGAGGTTTGGTCGCGCGGTCGAGAATCTCAGCGGTCGCGGGTTCGAACCCCAGGCACACACCTCTGACTTTTCGAAGTTATGTGTGTATTCACATCGAATTATCACTTGCTTTAACGGTGAAGGAAAACATCGTGATAAAACCTGCAGACCTAAGAGTTCTTAGGAATTTCTTAGATGTGTAGTCCGCCAACCCGCACTAGGCCAGCGTGGTGGACTATGGCCTAAACTCTCTCAAAGGTAGAGGAGACCCGTGCTCAGCAGAGGGCGTATATGTGTTGATAAAGAAGAAGAAGAACTAAGATTCAAACCCGAAACATATGAATCACAGCTAGACATTACTGACAAATCAATGAAGTATGTCATAATTAGCAATGAAATTGATAAAATTATAGTACATTCCTAATTAATATTATTGGAATATATAACACCCAAAACATCTAAGTATATTAATATCTCGATGAATGCGTAACATTATAGGCCAAATATCCTCTGTAATGCGTTACACGTGCCAATTTGTTCCCCTTCATTTCCTCATAGCCCGTTCCTTCTTACAATCCTCACACATACAAATACGCACGTTCTCTTACAAAATTCTAAGCGAGCCTATTTTTTTACGCATATTTCCATACTTCATCAACAACATCGGACTATAAACGTCCCACTGTTGGCATCAGCATATAATTGAAAGTGTTTAGGGCTTAATCCACCACGCTGTCCTAGTGCGTATTGGTGGACTAAAAACCTAAGAAATTCCTAGGAACTTTTAGGTGTGCCGGTTTCATCACGATGTTTTCCTTCACCGTTAAAGCGTGATAATTCATTATATAATCAATACACACATAATTCATCACACCTCAAGATCGGACAGCTTTCCCTTGACTAGTTCTATTGGAGTTCTCCAATGAGCCCTTAATCACGAGGAAAATTGAGTTAAATTAAATAATAATGTCGAGCCTTGAGCTGTGGCTGATGATGAAGCATTAAAACCAGAATGCGGTACAAACATTCCCTCACAAGGAATTCTCTCAGTAATTTGAATTCAATTCGCAGAAGCGATGGCGTGCAATAAATAAAGAATAATACCAAATGAGGCTCGCCGCCTGGAAATAATCCAACTCCGTGTGTACTCTTTTTGTTTGATTCATTACATTGCAGTTAATGTTTTTGTAGTGATGCTACGGGCTTGTGTGTTCGCGTTATTGTATTCGCATGTGAAAAAACTGTTGGTTTTTGGTACAGCCTCGCTGCAGTCAGCTAGCCATTAGCATAACTAACCATTAATATTGGCGCTTATAAAGTGTTGCTAATATGTCTAAGAAATTTGTCTCATCGCTTAGACGAATTTGGTGGAATTTCGAAATATGATCCAGAGAGATTTATTATAAGAAATATAAGTCTTTGGGTTCGTTCAATGTTTGTATCATCGAATTATATTTGTTTAAAAAAAACTGGAAAGGATCTTGTAGTATCTGCTTCCCAATAAAAGTAGATTGGTACTTTAATGTCGAGTCAGAATTATCTGACTTCTATTAGGTACTAAGTAAATTCTATTATGAAGTCAGAACGATAGTAACAATGTTTGGAATAAAACTGCATTCCGACATAATAATAGTGTCTGAATTTGAATCAGAGTTTCAGTTGAATGCCTACCCGAATTTTATTAGGACGTTATTCAAAGCTAATGGCGTAGAAATTATTTTCAAACGTAGCATGATGCGCTCGGAAATTTAAAATTTAAACCCACTGTTTTATGAAGTCGTATTCGGATTTAAATAGTTTGAATATATTTTGGTTTAGTGTCAAATTATTCTTGTATTTATTTAGATTGTTTAGTGGTTTTTATTTTAATGGGAAGTTATCTATTTATTAAAAAAAGGGTTAAAAACCAGTCTTCAAAATAGATGTGGTGTAAGCTGTGTTTCTTTAAATACTGATTTTTGCGATAACAATAGATCACATTAATTATCTATGAAATCAAAACACATAGCTAAAAATTAATCTTAATAATTTTGCTGGGCAAGGGAATCGAACCCTGGACCCAACGTCACACGAAAGACCCTATTTTGTGCAGATTAAAAAAAACTATGGATATTTGAATATGAATGTTGACTAAATGACATCGTTAATTTACTAAGCATTTTGTGTCCTTTAAAAATATTATTATTAATTTTTAAAAAATGCCATAAAATTAACAATTTCCGAACGCGAAAGCGAATGTTTTCGACATCACTACGGGTATAATTGTGGAGAAAAGTAGGTGATCCCAAGCGGGATTTAGCTCCGCACACCTCTTACGGATAAAAAAAATATTTAACAAGTAATGTTTGCTGAATTCACTTCCTCGTTTTGCAGTACAATTCTTTTGGAATATTCCCCGTGTAGGTTGTTGCAGAGCTTTGACTTTGATGTGAAAAAATCTCTAGAATTATACACCTTTTACTGAATTTTAGGCAGAAAGAGTAGTTTTAATTTTAAGTAGACAAAATAAATTTGACACACAAAAATTAGTGTTTTATTTTCAAAAAATATTAATAAATAATTCTACAGCCCGATGGCGCAATTGGCTGGATACCAGCTTGCGTAACGAAATAATGGTTTTATCCCTGTACCGAGACAAATATTTGTGAATCACACAAAGTTCGCGTCTGGGTGTTGAGACGAGAAGTGTTTCTCTATATTTCTAACATAAGACTTAAACTAAGGAATGTAGTGTCAGATAAAGTAAGTGACTGTTGTGTGTATAATATATAAAAGAACAGGAAATCCAAATAAACCTCGATCCCCTTTCCCAAACCTTTCGATCACACGTTTTGATTATACCGTAATCAAGTGTTTTTTTTTTAAATAACAATCAAAAGTTGTCCTTGACTGTACTTCCGATTCCGAAAATCAATACCCATGTATTATTAACGTGTTGTACTGAGGAGATATTAATGGTTTGTTTGCCGAAAGCTGGGATTTACTGGCTTGCAATTTTTATCGATAATTGATATCTTGTGTAATGTATAAATGGCGGGATACAATGTCTAGGTGATTATCGACTTGATTGCAAAACTAGCCATAATGACATTGTCTATGTATATATCAAGATTACTTGACGTCAATCATCTTATAGAAAAGTAATCTTAAGGTTATTTTTTTACTATTTTCCGTACACTGACGAATTAAACTTGTATTAAAATTACCAGACTAGTAAAAAAAAGTGATATAGAACTCATACAATCATATCATCACGCTGGTGTTTCGCGAAGGGGTAGGCAGAGGTGCATTACTCCTCCTATTTTTCGCAAGGTATGTTGGTATACCACGTTATAGCATATGAGGCTATTGCCGTTTTTGGGGACCTTTTTCAATTCCTGCTGGATACAATTTTTAAAATTTCATCGACCCGGTTATCGAACCCAGATCTTCGATATCACACGACACATATTTGCGCAGTCGTATATATAGCTTACATAGAAAATTAGCCTCAAAATCCATACAAGTTACGACGCTTGAATTCCCTGGCAACACCTAAATGTATAAATATACCTACATCTTTAAAGACACTGTGAGTACATTAAACCAACACCACAGCCAGCTTAAGTCTGATAATTACACAATAAACAAGAAGTTTTAATATTTCACAATTTAATCGTGGCGTTAATTGCGCCGGCGGGCAGTATGGTCGTGTGCCGGGAAAAACGGGCGCACCTACAAATTATTACTTTGCAATGTTGTTTACGTTTCATAGTTTCCGTTGAGCCGGTCCGATTGATAGCGTCCGCTTCGTAAATAAAATTAATCGTCAATTCGCCAATTAAATTGGCTGTAAACTCGGCCCCGGTCAAGACGAGGTGACGTGGATTAATATTTATGTGGCTTGCAGTGATTTTTGACGTTTTTACGACGTATTTTAATGTTTTATAGTGTAGTATCAATGGCGTAATATCTATGAATTGTAAAAGTTGTAAATTGTAAATCGTAAAAAGCTGGTGATGGTGATGATGCCTCAAGGTGTGCGATATACAGGTCCTGTATATTTTTTTCTTAGTAAATTCGAGTAGCAGCATGGGGTCCAAAAAAGGGCCTAAAAATGGCAATATACTCGCGCCCTTTTACGTGGGAATGATAGTGGATGGATGCAGAAAAGCTACCCTACTAGTTACTACCTACCCTTTCGGAGAGTACAAGCGTGAGTTTATTTAAGTATGTGTGCATCCACATAAAGGCGTTTAACTTTTTATATGCAGATCACCGAATTGCATTTTATTTCATTTAATAAATAAATGATAAATACACGCGAAATAAAACTGATGTATTAAATCTGCATATTTGCCAAATTGATGGAACACATAGTAGATTGAAACGGCGCGGCGTCCCCCCGGGCGCGATCGGTCACTCGCCCAGTGATCTATCGCCAGTAAGTCGTCGAGTTATTGTTGCCGCTTTTATATCATAATCTAAGTGCAATGCATTTTTTAAATAAAAGGTTTACTTTATTGTCTGCCTTGTGGCATGGAGGCGATAGAATCCCACCACGGTATACAATGTAGATTGTATTGATACCGTGTACAATAATTGATGGTCCGATCATGTAAAAGTTTCGTCGTCCTCCAAATTCTACACTGGAAGGGAAGAAAACGGTGGAAGCAGATCATCCGTTCCAGATGTCACCCTAATGTTGACTACGATCCTTGGATATGAGAGACCGACTAGAGAGAGAGATACTCTGCTTAGGGGTCGCTGGGCGTATTGCAGTGGCAGTGCGTCCACTCAGAAAGAGTCTCCGAGAAGGTCGGTGGCATGGTAGTCTGTGTCCGTCGCGGGTGCGCAAAATAGGTGTGCGCGAATCAAGTTAATCGGGGTTCAACTGCACCCCTTTAAATCTGATAGAGTTGCGGCGCTCCGGAACCATTGGGGAGCTTCTCCCCGACGCACCGTGGTCGCCTCACTCGGTGCGAAGATGGCTACCGGGACCAAAAGGGTCAGTATGCTTATGTTAGTTACGGTTTGGTTGGGTTTGCCATTGGTTTCTCAGCTTGAGTTGACTGTGGTATGCCTCTGCTTACATGTAATTCCTAATTAGAGATTTCTCAAACTAAAATAAAGTCAAAGCTATTTCCTATATTCCTTACATGAAATGTTTCAATACTTTATTAAAACCGCCGCAGATGTGACGAAGTCTACATTCGCTTCAGTAATTGTGAGAGAACTAGATAAAATATGTGCGCGATATTTCGTTTAATGAACATTTTTACAGTCCAAGTGGAGCATATTTCACATACGTTCAGAATTACTCTTTCCGTTGTAAAAGATTTTTCTTTTAACGATCTTTTTGCTCATCGCCTCATTGGTTCGAAATGTGAAATGGAGTGAGATCTGTTTTAAATTTTGTCGCCAGTTTGTTTCTGATTGTGCATCAATCAAGTAATGAGCATGAAAGTTGAAGGATGGACAAGCCGAGGAAGGCCAAAGAAAACATGGATGGAGTGCGTGAAAAGAGATATGAAAGAGAAAGGCGTGACTGAAGACATGACGGCTGATAGGGATGTGTGGAAGGAGAAAACATGCTGCGCCGACCCCAAATAAAAATTGGGAGCAGGGCAAGAGAATGATGATGATGTTTCTGATTGTGCATGCGAGGAGTCATTAGCACACATATATGCTCTTACGGCCTATATCCTAATAGGTATAAGTATATTTCTAGTCTCAAATATCGCTTTGTGTTATAGCTCATATAATTAGATTGTATGACTAATGTCTTTGGGCTAATACGGATACGACTAAAAATATGAAATTAATTAATAGACCCAACAGTCACATACATAGTTCTGACCATACACTAGGATGCAATTCATCTGTTGTAGGTATTAGAAACTACGAGAGATTTTTCAGTCTTATAAACACCCACCCGGCTAGGTGGGGTGACGATATTCGCAAGGTAGCTGGCAGCGGTTGGATGAGGAGGGCCGAAGATCGAGCCCAGTGGCGTGCCATGAGAGAGGCCTATGTCCAACAGTGGACGTGAAAGGCTGTTGATGATGATGATGATGATAAACACCCAGATCCGAAACAAATATATGAATCACATAAACAAACATACTCAAACAATACACTCTCGTTTCGAAAGCTGATGACTAGCCAACTGCGACACGGGGCTTAAAAAAGTCTTATTAAAAACCAATAACACTTTCCCTAACTCAGATAATAAACTCGAGAATTCAAGGATAAACAAAGCACATTTCAAATTTAAACTAATTTACACCACAGTTGAAATTAGGACCATTACCAAGTACCTAATTAACTCGTAATTTCATAATACGAAATGCATTCCCCACTGTTCTCAACTATCCAAAACGCTGAGTTTGCAGTAAACAAGTTTAATTAATAACAGCGCTAACGGGGTGTTTTAAAGTGTTATATCCGAGGCAGTGAGCCGAGATCGCCGATAAAATCAACCGTGAAACAAGGAGCTATTCTGAGCTCGTGTTACTCTCTGTGCATTTGTATTCTTGGTTTCTTTAAGTAGTAGTTTTAAACAAATACATTCACGTCACGTATTGCCTGTTGTATTTTAAATGCTACGTCATCGTCATGATCATCAGTCTATGCCTGATAGGCTAGTCTTTAGTCATAATTCCCGAAGACTTCCAAAGTGCTCTGTCAAAAATAATACTATTAAAACTTTCCTTATATAGACCTCCTCACCGATTTCGGTGACGGCGACCCTAATTACAATCTCCGATCATGGGCCCTAATATGGCTTGCTAAGCCAAATTTGGTTTTAAAGACCCGGTCGCAAGTCGAACAGTAGAGTTGGCCCTGGGTATTATAGGTATATGTGTAGGAGGGCTTAGGTTTTTCTTTCTTTGTTCTCCTTTTTTCGTCTAGTGCTGCCAAACGACCATCCTCAAATGTTTCAACACTTTTGAAGATGGTAGTGCGCCAGCTCGACCTGTTGGATGCCAGCTCCTCCCAACACTCTGAGTTGATACAGCAAGCCTTTAAGTGCCGCTTTAATACGTCCTTGTAGCGCAGATACTGACCCCCGTGCCTACGTCTACCTTCAGCTAGCTCAGAGTAGAAGACCGCTTTAGGTAGACGGTTATCATCCATGCGAAGAACGTGACCACACCACCTGAGTTGCCGTTGCATAAGTAATGCTTCCATTCCACACATGCTAGAACGGCGCAGAACTTCCGTGTTGGACACGCGGTCTTGCCACTTAATTCTCAAGATTGACCTGAGACATCGAAGATGAAATGTGTCTAGCTTCTTAATATCGTGCCTGTAAACACACCATGATTCTGCACCGTATAAAAGTACCGGTAAGATCAACGCCTTGTAAACGCTGATTTTAGTTGTTAACTTTAGATCATGGGATTTCCATACACGTTTATTGAAGTGTCCAAAATTAACAGCAGCTTGTGCAATTCGGTATGGTATCTCCGAAGCCAATGTATTATCGCACCGCAAAAAGCTCCCTAAGTATTTGAAGTGTGATGCTTCCTCCAATGGGTACCCATCAAGTTTTAATGTTGCGTCGTCCGCCTCCAAGCCCCTCGGTGGTTGCTTAATTACCTGAGTCTTGGAAGCACTAATAACAAGGCCGAAACGCTGACATGACTGATGAAATGCGTCCATGTAGCTTTGAAGACTCACCATGCTGTCCGCAATAATGCAAACATCATCGGCATAAGCTATCTCAAGTATTGGGATCGTGCGAATTTTTGACAAAGCTTTAAACCTTGATAGATCAAACACGCTTTTGTCTGTTCGAACCCTCAGGTGAATCTGTTCGCCACAATTCTGCAGTGCATCCCTTATCACGCAAGCAAAGTACATGGCAAAGAGTGTAGGTGCCATGACGCAACCCTGCTTAACCCCACTGGAAATTGGAATCTCATCAGAAAATTCGTTCTCATGTTGAACCTTTGCTTTCATACCAACGTGAAATTGGCGTATGAGGTTGACGAATTTCTTTGAACATCCATATTTTTTGAGTACCAACCAGAGAGCTTCTCGAGGAACTCTATCGAACGCCTTTTCGATGTCAATAAAACATATGTATAATGGCCTTTGGTGTTCTAGGCTTTTCTCTTGTATTTGCCTTACCATGAAAATTGCATCGACAGTGCCCCTGCCAGGACGGAATCCACATTGGGTCTCAGGGAGATGTTGTTCGGCTAACTGGCTTAATCGGGTGTTAATGATGTGTGCCAAAACCTTACCTGCAGCTGAGAGAAGCGATACACCCCTATAGGAGCTGCATTCAGACACATCCCCCTTGCCTTTATACAGCTTACAGATAACTGCATCCTTCCAGGCTTGTGGGATGACTTCACGGTCCCAAACTTCCCTGACAAGGTGGTAAAGTCGATTTTGAATATTTTCTCCACTGTATTTGAATATTTCGGCAGGAAGTTGATCCATTCCTGGTGTTTTGGAGTTCTTTAACCGATTTACTGCTTGCAAAATTTCCTCAAATGTGGGTGGATCGTCTAAATTGTGGCATGTTGGAAGTTCTTCGAGAGAATCAATATAATTCAAGTCAATATGAAGCGTGCTGGGATTCAGAATATCTTTAAAATATTCTGCCCATCTCTCTAGTACTTCAGATTTGCTGGTAACTTTGTGTAGTCTGTCCCTAGTATACATTGGTGCAATTTTTCTCACCCTAGGTCCGAAAATTGTTCGTATACCCTCAAAGAATCTGCCAGTTTGATGAGTATCTGCATAGTATTGAAGTTCAACAGCCTTTTCATTCCACCATCGGTCTTTTAATTCGCGCACTTTGTACCTTAGCCTTTGTTGAGCCTTCCTTTTTGCGAGGGAGTTCCCTGATTTTAAATTCAGTTCATGTCTGTATTCTTCGACTAGATTTTTTATTTCTTTGTCTGATGCATCAAACCAGTCCTGGTGTTTCTTTTTTGGATTGCCTATAACATCAAGTGCACAGACATGAAGACGTTTCGCAAAACATTCCCAGTAGTCATTTATTGAAGAAACATCAACCAGAGGAACATTTGCAGCAAATTTATTGTCCAGTTCACATCTGAGTTGTGATGAGGCTATTAAGGCAGAGCAGGACAATTTTGGTGGCATTTTGTGAGGCGCCCTACGTGGTGGTTTAAGGTCTAGGTTCACCTTTGACCTAATGAGACGATGATCTGTCCAACCTTGCGCTCCACGCATCGCTCTAGTTATAAGTACGTCACGGAGATCTCTACGGCGTACAATTACATAGTCTAAAAGGTGCCAATGCTTAGATCTTGGATGCATCCATGAGGTCTTATATTTTTCCGCGAGTCTGAAAAATGTATTTGTGATGCTGAGGTCAAATTCAGCACAAATTGACAACAGCCTGAGGCCATTTTCGTTACATTTTCCGACGCCATTTTTACCAATGATACCACTCCATGTGTGATATTCACTGCCTACACGGGCATTGAAGTCCCCCAGCAAAATTATTTTATCGTGCCTGGGTATGCTTTCAAGTATTTGGCGTAGTTGTTGATAGAATGACTCTTTATCTTCAACTGGAGACAACAACGTAGGCGCGTAGGCGCTTATGAGATGGACAAATTTGTTGGGAGAGACTGAAAGGCGCAAAGTCATTAGGCGATCACTGATACCCTGCGGTATATCGGTGAGTGTTTGGGCTAGTTTATTTCTAATGGCAAACCCTACACCACTAGCTGCTCTTTCACTAGATGGACGACCAATCCAAAAGTAGGTATAGCCGCCAAGTTGCTCGCAGAGTTCTCCAGTATCGCTCAGGTGCGTTTAAAAAAAAAAAAAAAAAAAAAAACTTTCCTTAAATATGAGTATGATAAATATGACGAGGATCGAAATGTGGACTGGTGATGTAAAGTACATTCAAGGCTGTTTAATTTTTCCTTGAAAAGCGTGGTAATAGAAGAAGTTTGACACAGACGATTCTGAGAAAGACGCGAGACAGCTTACCAGTAGGAAGCAAAACCATTCAATTCCAAAACTTCTTGAGAACTTGTTTGAAAATTGAATTCCATTAAGTATTCCTTTGTGCCCGTTCATATAACGCAAAGAAAGACAATCCAATAGTCAGCGGTGCACTGTAGAAAGCAAACACCAAATTGCTCCCTAACTTGAGATTACATGGCGTGTCGTTGCAGCGGTAGGGCTGTGGCATGAGTTTTAAAAATAAATACACATTACAGTTACTCATTTGGGCTTGTGTTCCAAGAAAGGTAGAAAGAAGTACAGTTATCATCATCATCAGCCCATATACGTCCTACTTCTGGGCGCGGGCTTCCTCGACAAATGAGACGGTTTAGGCCTTAGAACACGACGCTCAATAAGTGCGGGTTCCCGGACTACACAATTTAAATTCCTAAGAACTATAAGGTGTTCGTTCGGAAAGTTAGGAGACGTCTTCTCGTCCAATATACCTCAGTGCCTGAAGACGAAAGTCTTCAATAGTTGTGTGTTACCAGTGATGACATACGGCACTGAGACGTGGCCTCTCACTAAAGGCGTCATGGGACGGCTCAGAGTCACTTAACGAGCTATGGAGAGGGCTATGCTCGGGGTTTCCCTACGTGATCGAATCAGAAATGAGGAGATCCGTAGGAGAACTAAAGTAACCGACATAGCCCAACGGATTAGCTCGTTGAAGTGGCAATGGGCCGGCCACATAGCGCGGAGAACTGATGGCCGATGGGGCCAGAAAGTTCTCCAGTGGAGGCCACGTACGGGAAAGCGCAGCGTGGGACGTCCCCCGACAAGGTGGTCCGACGACCTTGTCAAGGTCGCGGGACGTCGCTGGCTGCAGGCGGCTTCCGACCGTTCCCGGTGGAAGTCATTAGGGGAGGCCTATGTCCAGCAGTGGACGAGTATTGGCTGTTGATGATGATGATAATGATAAGGTGTGCAGGTTTCCTTACGATGTTTTCCTTAAATGTTAAAACAAGTGATGATTTAATGTAAATACACACAGCTTCGGAAAGACAGACGTACTTAATATCTGCATGGGCTGTAATCTCAAATCCATCACTACGATTATACGCTACTATACGCAAAGTATTTATAAATAATTTCGATATGCAACCGGCAGCCCTATAGCACCAATCATGCCTGTGCAAGTCAATGCGGCGAAAAATAAACCACCAGAATTCGTATGCAAGTTATTTCGATTTCTTCTTCCAATGAAATCACATGTATAGTATCGATCGTGTTTATCCCAATTGGAGAAACATTTGCAAAATTCCGTTTGCAATTTTGTTTGAAACTAAGTTTTGTTCAAATGATATGAGAAATATTTTTTAATTATTATCTTTAAATATAGAGCTATGTATTTATGTCCGTCTAAATGGACCCTTAAAACTATGAAACATATGTATATAAATGTGAAAGCAAGTATGTATGTACAAGTCTCATCAAGGCATTATTCGATCAATGGGCTATCTCACACTGAACGAATTTTTCAAATCGGAGCAGTAGTTCTTTAGATTAGCGCATTCCAGGAACAAAGAACTTCAATTTTATTATATAAATATTAATGTATACCGCATGATACCGATTATAAATAAAGCCAGGTAATATTTTGGTTAATAATGCACAGCCCTATCTTCAACACTCGTCTTCGATCTCAAGCCCGATTCCAGCTTCACATTACCAAAGCGCGAAAAAACTAACGAAACTTGACGCAGCCCTTTGATTCTCTAACGCCGAATTTATTACGTTTATTATTAGTCTACGGGTAAGATAAAAAATCTGACTTTTCTGAGCAAAATCCTGGAACTACTTTTATTATGTGGAAGACGGTCTGGGTATATTAATATCTGAATGAAAAATTGTTGGTTCACGTATTTTCTTAAGCTTGGATTGTTTGGAACTAAGGTGGGAAATAAAGTTACAATAATAACAACACACACATACCTCACGCCTATATTCCCCGAAGGGGTAGGCAGAGATGCATTTCTGCACCCACATTTCGCCAGGTATGTATCAGTCCCACGTAATAGGGGGCGAGCCTATTGCCGTTTTTCGGGCACATTTCCAGACTCCGTGCTGCTACTGAGAATTTCCTAATGGAAAAATTACAATAATATTAATATATTTTTATTATATTTCAAAGCAAATATAAGAAAAATAAGAATGACCTTTTCACTAAGCGTAGTAATTATATACATACTCAGCCCATCGCCATCCTCTGCTGAACGTAAGCCTCCCAAAGACAGCGCCAACCATCCCGGTCATGTGTAGCCCTCATTCATCAGTCATCTCATCAAGCGTAGTAATTAATTTGTTTTTTTGTACTATTGTTACTGAAAAATATTAAATTTATTTTATGTCATCCCTTATTATATCACGAAAAGTAATTATGAATAAAATTAAAGACTTGCAATCATTCAATCCAAAATTTGACTTTGCCACTTGGTCTTAGTCCATGCTCCCTTGTATAACCTAGCTTCATTACGGTGAACAATTATACAGATTTGTATGTATCTTCTAGTCTCGTGTAAGTCCCCTATCAAGCCTGGAAGAAATCAGGTCATGGTTCCAGGTGATACCCATCTCAATAACTTTTATTCTAGGAACGAGCGAGGTAGAATCACTTAGAAACGCGAAAATGTAAACACACTCCGAGGAAGATGTTGCTAGAACTGTAAATACTGGGAATAATGGGGTAGACGAAGTTATACGATCGATTAACGATACAGCTTCTTTGATTTAAAACATATAACGTAGGGTAAACTATATGATAGTGGACTTTGTGATAAATGTTTGTTTTTAAAATGGGTATCCAATAATGACTTGTAAAAATAATTATTTTTAATGGTCGTGGGTTCTAACCCTAGGCACACGTCTCTGAGTTTTGAAGTTATGTGTGTATTCAGAATGAATTATTGCGTGATTTAACGGTAAAGGAAAACATCATGAGGTAATCTGCACATCTTGTAAGAAATTAAGACCGAAATCATCAAATTGCAAAACCAGTATCCTTTTAGGAAGTGCTCGCTTCTGTTGAAAACATTTATGAGTAAAACAAAAATCTTCGACTGTTCCCGTGAACCTTTAAACCGCTTTTAGGGTTAATACATGTATAAACATTGGATTTATTATATGACTATTATCAGTTGGAGCTATAAAGTTTTAAGTTACCGACTTGGCAACGATGTACAGAATTCCGGTTTAGTGAATTCCGTCTTTCTATATGAATTTTGTATACTCTGTTCCATAATTTGAAATAAAAAGAGGATTTGGCTGTCATATAAAAATCGGTTTGTATTCGGATCTTAGAATTTCAATATGTTTTTATTTCTTTTGTTGATAATATAAAGAATTGTATGTACTTATACGGTATTGGCTCATCTTATTTTATAAAGAAAAATGCAACCAGAAATAACTACTAACATTGTTAACGATTGCAGCGTGGGACGTCCTCCAACAAGGTGGTCCGATGACCTTGTCAAGGTTGCGGGACGTCGCTGGCTGCAGGAGGCTTCCGACCGTTCCCGGTAGAAGTCATTGGGGGAGGCCTATGTCCGGCAGTGGACGAATTGGTTGTTGATGATGATGATGATGATTATGATTGTTAACGAATAACTTGACAGGCATCCATTTTAAATTGAAATACTAGATATATATAGATTAAGTTTACAAATAAAATTTAGAAATTAAGGGACAAGTAGAAGTTGGTATTTGGCCTTTAACAACCCCAGTTATCAAAACAAATATAACTTCGTAGCTTTCTATTGGTAAAATGTTACTGTGATTCTAGAACAAAGAATTACATAAAAATTACATATCATGTGAAAAATATATCATCAAAATAGTTCGTATGCATCAAACAATAAAAAGCATACGAATTAACCCGAATCATCCCCGCTTCACTGCAAATAATTAAATACATTATGCATCGAATAAATTTAATATTTGCGAATTCTGTAGAACAATTTGAACGAAGCAACGCCACTCCCGTCGGGAATGCACTCGAAGAATTTTTCAAGTAATTTGGATTCTATTCACAACAGGCAGCGTCGAAAGGCGAAATGAAATGAACTGGACTGCTGCATTATGGACAGAGGGTGTTCATTGAAATGCCTCGCCGCCCCCTCGAGCTAAGCTATTTGCATCGCTAGTTTATTAATTTGTATCATAGCTGTATTGCATGCAGGTCGTGTTCCTAGATTGTTCGTTGTAACAGGTTGGTTTATTGGCAGTAATTTTGGTTTACGTAAGAAGAGCATGCTACAAGCAATCGAATATGAGTTTCTTTTATGGGAATAGTGTATGCGAGTCTACTGATATTAAGTGGTCGATACTGCCTTGAATACCTAAGGTACCAGACCTATCATCGCATATGTCTCGTGCAATATAGAGATTTCGGGTATGATTGCCGGATTAGGCTAAATATTATTGGGTGATTCAACTCAACAAAATTCCGTACTTTAGGTTCGGAAATGAAAACGCTATATTTCGAGGCCTGCACACGTAACAGTTTTTAAGAATTCCTTAAAAGTAGTCCGTCAACTTGCACTACCCTACTAGGCTGGCCGAATGCCGTTCTTCTCAATTGTAAGGGACCAAAAACAAAGAGATATAAACAAACTCCGTTTCTCCGAAATTAAATACTCCCTTATTTACAATGGAAAGAATTTTACCCGATACAAAAGCTGCAAATTGTCCCGCGAAGCGAGGAGATGCAAAAAAGCGTGAACAAACATTACGTATGCAACCCACGGGCCGCGTCGCGTGCTCGCGATAGTATCGCGGAACTGACTGCGGTCGCTTCCCTTTTCTACTGGTATGGGATGGGAATGCACTGGAAACCAAAGTAGCGCTTGTGTCTCTCTGTTATCCTGGTACATCTAGATAATAACAGGGGAAATAAAAGTAAATTTGCTAGAGTAAAATTTCGTTTTGAAAATTCAGCACATTACCGTGAGATTACGGAAGGACAGTATTAAGATGTGAGCTGATTTCATATTTTAATTGTATTTTTTTTATATTGTATTTTAATTTTCTTTGCTTCATTATAGGTTCTTTGAATGTTTTTGGAGTGTTGAGTTCATTTATATAGCAAAAGCAAATCACATATTGAAACATTTTTAGCTTAGCTACGTTCAAATACTACGTACGTGATATTTAAATGGTGCATAACATTTTCTGAATATATATAAATTGGACACAATATACGGAGTGTATGTGTGTCTAAGGCTTTAGTACGTTTTTTATTTTCTTTGTTTTAAATAGTTTCTAAGTCTGTATTTGTGAACTTCGCATTTCCTCTAGAGAGAATTAAATAAAAAGCGTATTGAATTATATTAACAATTTTGTAATAATAGATTTCAAACGACTTTAATGTATTACGCCGATCAAATATTTCCGTCTTCTCTCCACCAATCTCATGGCCATTAGTAAAACGACTAATTTCTACTCTGAAGATGTTTTTGATTCCAAAACAACGTATCATAAGATATCAAGAACAAATTTTTAATAGAAAAAGAGAGGTCTATCGATCGCCGCTCCAATGAGCGTAAAAAGAAATACCTACACGGAATTTACTTGTCAAAGTAATATTTCTTTGTAGGAGAAGCCCCGGATAATCGTTAATGCTCTGCCCCGGGCGAAATCCCTTGTATAGATTGCGGTATCACCATAAATAACAGAGTAACTGTTTTTATGGAGGAGAAAATTACTCTTTTCACTCACTGCCTTTTTATATAAGCGAGAATTTTTGTTTACGATTTGCCCGTATTAAGGGCCCCATACACGGTACGATTCGTCCGATCACCGTCACCGATCGCAACGACGAATCGATGTTGTACGTCAAGATCGTAAACGTTTTTTGGGCGAATTTTTGATGCGATCAATCGTCTCGATTTTCGATCAGATCGATCGTTCAGATGAATCGTACCGTGTATGGGCGACATTATGGACTGACGTCTTAAGAACTGTTTGTGATTTATATAGTGAAGGATATGAACACAATTCGTGGTACATTGCGCTTTTATAACACGTTTATTGTTGTGTGGGTGACGCTCTCTCCATCAAGCAGATGCTGTTTTTATTTGTCTCCCGGGGTGTTATGTTTTATTCCTTGGGTTCCGTATCCAAAGGGTAAAACGGGACCTATGTTACTAAGACTACGTTGTCCGACTATCTGCTCGTCACCAGGCTATGTCATGATCCGTAATAGATGGACAATTGTAATTTTCCTAGGTTATCTATTTCTGTTGCATCTATAACAAAAAATAACAAATAACACAATAAATTAATATTATGAATATTATTAATTTATTGTGTTATTTATTATTTTTTATATTAATTTAATATGTATTTAAGTGGAGCTCCCACACAGACATGATTTTTCTGCCGTTTTTATAATTAATACGGGACCCTTCGTGCGCGAGTACGACTCGCACTTAGCCGGTTTTTATACTGGCGCAGAGTTACCATTTACGTGGCTTTGATATAATCTTGTCATCGTTCTTAGAAACCTCAAAGTTGTATTATACTTTCAAGAAATTGCAGCCTTGTACAGTGTCGAATTTTATCGTCCTTTTGAGTTTTTGTAAATTTAAATGCATTAATAAATCCAAAGATTTTTCTTATATACCTTCTTTTAATATAATTAAAAAATCTAATTCTTCTCGTATGTACAAAAAGCCTAAAAAAGACTGCTTGAATATTTTTTCAAGAGAGAACTCTGCTAAAAAGTTGTTGATAATTACACGTAATTATCAACATCTTGTGATCCGATTGATTTATAATTTGGTTGTTTGGACATTCAAAATTGTCTAATCGTATTTAAAACATTCATACATCATTGTCTTTCAACACAATTATTCATTTTGATTATTCCGCTAATCTACTTAGGGCTGCATCAAGCACCACAAATTACACTGTAAACAAACCAATATCTCATTTAGAGTTTGCAGCGGTCTAGTGCAAACAAGTACACATGGTGTGTGCTGCATAAACCGCTCACAACCCGAGGCTGTCCAATTTCTAACCCTAACTGCGCTAATATTTATATTGGCGGAACCGATTGAATTCATTCATGGTGATTTATTTACAATCATCAGCTATATTATTTCGTATCACTCTCCTCCTCCTCGCGTCGTTCTCCTCATTGCTGAGGGTCGTAATCCCCTGCACCAACAGTAGTCTTCCTTATTAATATACTGTGCCACCTGTTCCTATCTTTGGCATCGTAGAACGCAGCATAGAGTCCCGAATTAGTCACCGAGCAGATTTAGTCCGACCATCTGATAGGGCACCGGCCTCTCGGACGTTTATTTCAAATCACAGAACATAGGTAACTTTATGAAGAAACCTGGACACCTGGGAATTTCTTAAAAGAATTTTCTAAAATCAATAAGTGGCCTCGAGTTTTAGGCAGGCGATCGATAATTTCAGTGATCGTGGGTATATACCTCAGGCACACATCTCTGATTTTTCCAGCTATGTGTGTATTCAAAATGAATTGTCACGTACTCTAACAGCTAAAGCTGCACATTTAAAAAATCTAAGGAATGTCTTAGGTTTGTACACCGCCAACCCGCACTAACCCAGTGTGGTTGACTAAGGCTTAAAATCCTTCTAGTTGGAAAGGAGGCCAATACCCAGCAGTTTTATGCTGTATTAAAAATTGTAAGAACATTGACATCTTTTAACTAAGCTTTTAATGAAGTAAATAATTGTCTCTAGGGAGACAAACCGCAACTTTGGTTCAAAATCCCTTAGGGTATGTTGTGAACCTTATATTAGCTTTGTATTATGACAGGGCGTGATGTGGAAAAGGCTTTTGAGTTTCTTGGAAACTAATTTAATTCACGTTTATTTAATACCAAGCCTTCATCCTAGCTCTGTCTGGCAATATTATAATGCTGCTTAGAACATCAACTACATCTTAGTGCATTTCATTAAAAGCTTTTTCCATAGACATTAATATTATTTTAATATTATAATGCGATATTTACTTTGTCAGATCATCACCATCAGCCTTTAGATTCTTCTATGGTGCTAATCGCACTCAAAAGCCTTGCCTCGTATCCTACAGGCTTGTATCCAAACATCCTGTTGGAGTATCGATTTACTCCAATCTGGCCTATGTAAATGGGCCCCTGATGCCTTGATTGGTGCGCTAGCCGCAAAATCTCGAGTTCATATGTACGGGTAATTGATGAGATGACCCGGATTTCACAGCCAATTCGTAGTTTTACCTCTATATCTCCATATGTGTGCGGGCCACTGCACGTTCCACGTTAATGAATGATGTTTGATAAATGCTTCATTAGTTCTAGCGTCTCTGGGATCGATTCACAGGTAGTATTATTGAGATTTTTTAATGACGAAGCGAAGAAACATAATTTTATCTAATTCTAAATATAATCTCATTAGTTTTATAATAGTGGAGGTTACTGTCTTAGGCCACGTTCAATATTTAATTTTGAAACCTCTCACAAAATTTTTTTTTTTACTATGTTCTCCTTCGCCATTTTGAGTTAACTTAACACAAATACTTCTACAAAATATTGATGAATAACGAATTTTATTTAACATACATTTCTCCAATCACTAACTTGCTCTTTAGTATCTGATTTACCATAAACAACCGTTAACTTCCCGCAGCACATCACTACTACAGCTAATCGATGCCTTCACAATGCGTTCTGGTTTACAAATCGTTGTTTTGCGGTCTCAATTGTTCGTCGGCGCACACGAGCTGTTAACATGCACTAGCACCGCTTTTATTTGCTCGATGACTTTTTGATGGCACCACGAAGCGCCTTGTAATTGATTCTCGACTATTTTTGTGACTATATCAGTGGCTGTACTTCTATAGAAACTATCTTACCGAATGTTTCGGCTCCAAATCTTTATAAAACAATAGCAATTAGACATATTAGTATTTTGATCCCACAATAAACAATTACAAACAAGACATAACACAATTAACGTGTAATATTTTCGGAATTCTTTAAAAGTACCTCTATTGGACTTTATGTAGTATGCCTAATAAATATGTTTAGCTATTTGATAAATAAAAGTCGCAATCGATTTTAAAATACTTATTTAATCTGGTTTATAAAAGACTGATGTTAAAAACGAATACTATGGAATCTTAAATGGAATATAGTGTCGTGCGTCAAAAAGGTGGGTGTTCTAAGGTTATTTACATTTGCAGCGATCAGTACGAGGTACTTTAAAAACTCTTAATTTTATAGATGTTTTAACTTTTGATTGCATGATTATCACACAATTATTTACATAGCTTATTAGAGCTCTTAGAAAAAATACTCGAAAAAATCTATGTATTGACAGCCCCGTGGCGCAGTTGGCTAGAAACCAGCTTGCGAAACGAGCGGCCGCGGGTTCGATCCCCGCACCGAGACAAATGTTTGTGTGATCCACAAATATTTGTTTCGGGTCTGGGTGTTTGTGAGACCGAAAAGTCTCTCGTAGTTTCTGATACCCACGACACAAGACTCGTATCTTAGTATGGGGTCAGGACTATGTATGTGACTGTTGGGTGTATTTATTTATTTCAGTATTTTGAAAAATCTACATCCATTTTATTGGACCTTTTCAGCTATAATTCTTATTGTTTCAACGAAAACTATACCGCATGGTGTCTCATTAGGGATCTATCAACAGATTATCATCAACGCCATGTGAAAACACTGTTCAGTTTCACAAAGAAAATATAAAATTTAAAATATCCGTAAATTAATTTTAGCGTCGTGCATCCAACGAACAGCAAAAGCGCCAGGTTACTCCAGTCTATATAAAGGTACTAAAGGGTGCATTTAACGAGGTCCAGTGCTCAACCAGGACACATGAGGATGTATGGGCTTAATGAGATGAAAAATTATGGTCGTCCGACTGTGGCGACCTCTTTCGCACCCTTGCTTCACTTTGCTCGTCGAGTTTAAATAGACGTGTACGTTATATAAAAGTGGCCTTATATGGAGCGCGCGTGGTTTCTTTGTACCCTAGTTTGCCAACGAACTAAGTAATGATAACTTAAACACTGAAGATACAAATTTTTTTAGTTGCATTTAATAGTAATTAATGTCATCATGGCTATCATAATTGGTTCTTTTTTAGGTATATAACTTGTCGTGATATTACTGGATATTTTCGATTATTCCTTAGTATGACTTAGTTTAGAAATGTATACGCTTAAATAAACCCCCAAAACCCAGCTTTCCTTACAAAATTCCGAATGATTTATTTTTAATCACAATATTCAATTATAGAAAAATCAATATACAATTAACGTATAACGCTTTTGGGCTTCCATGGAAATACCGCCATTAGCGGATACATAAATGGATATATCCAGTAATATCCAAAGTAATAGAAAAAAACAGTGTCAATCAGCAGATGATTCAATTTTAAAATACTTGTTTATCGTCATCAACATCATTATTAGCCTTTATTGCGTCCGCTGGTGGACATAGGCCTCTCCTATGGCACTTTAATAATTAATTAAATAATGGCTTGTTCATAATGTACTTAGATTACTATAAAACAGACAAATTGAATAAGAATATGTTGCTCCGTAACTGAAAGAGGTAGAAGTTGGTTTCAACATCCATAACATAACATTAAAAGACTGCAACGTTTTGACATTAAGTGCTTCTGGAAAAACGTGGCCTTAAAGTATGACTTAGGCTATTTTTCTTACATTTTAAACAACCAAAAAGAAACCTAGTTAAATATAAAAATGTCATTTTAATCCTACTAGTCCTACTACTATTATAAAGGCGAAAGTTTGTAAGTATGGATGTATGGATGTATGGATGTTTGTTATTCTTTCACGTAAAAACTACTGAATGGATTTGAATGAAACTTTACCACAATATAGCTTATACATCAGAATAACACATAGGATACTTTTTATCCCGGAAAATGGACTATTCCCGTGGGAATGGGTATTTCTGGATCTCCCAAACCGATTGGAATCATTTTTGGTATAGAGGTAGGTAGGCTCACAGAATTAACATGGGATAATATTATCCTGGAATATGTAATCCCGTGGGATAAACATGTTATAAATGCAAAAATCTCTCTGCACTTAGCCCTAGAGTCTACGCGGACGGAGTCGCGGGCAAAAGCTAGTATTGTATAAGTTTAAGTGGCCGTTTTTTCCATAATCGGATTTTAGTTTTTTGTTTCAACTTTCTTCACGTAATCCTTTTGAGAGGCTTAAGGATTTTCGTTGCTACTTTATATTAATGTCATCGATAATATTTTTAAGACGCAAGATGTATTCGCTCACTATTATGTAGGACTTAAACTTAGCTTGTGAAAGGTGTAGTACATAAATTTAGTACGGTTTTCTGTGAATTCAAAGATGTGAAGATTTCATTGTAAATATCTTTATATTCAAAGCATATTCAGTCATTAAAATCTGTAATGAAAAAATGTTGATTTCATCATCAGACCCGGTGGCGTGTCTAGGGTGTCAAACTAAGGCAAGCCCAAATGTTTATTTAGTAGCAGCATATTTTTTTTGGTACGTAGGACTAATAAATACCTACCGGTTAGTACTCACATTCACGTTTATAGCGTTATTTTATAAATAAACAATCGTTAAGTTCGTTATTCGGAACTATGTAAGGCAAGTCGGGCTTTCGGGCTTCTATGGAAGTACCGCCACTGATCAGACCATATATGACCCACAGCTAGGCATGGGCGTTCTCCAGGACTGGGAAGATTTAGGCTTTAGTCTACCACGCTGGCCGCTGTGGTTTGGCAGATAGACTAGAAATCAGTTTTAGTTTATTATATTAAAAAAGTGATAGTATGACATTATAGTTCTTAGAAGTATCGTTTATAAAAATCAGGCTACTATTAATCCTTATAATAAAGTATCTTATATATCTACTCTTTTTGTCCAAGTTATTATTTTTGCCTGGATCTTGTTCCATTGTGATTTTAAACGAAACTGCCTATGTTTTAACTAATGCTGGATCAACACAGCCATGCAAATTGTAATGAATTATTCTAAGGATAATTATACTTTGAAAATATTCTTTTAAATGTGGCCTCATTAATGCTGTTTCAAATTTTACTTTGAATAATTCTAACGTAGAAAGGCTAAGTCAATTCTCTATAAGGAATAAAATTTTATAAATTTAAACGAATGCTCGGAGGCATATTTTTTGGTTCGAAAAATCATCAATATTAACGTAGGTAGGTAGGTATTTTAAAAACAAAACTCAGATTGTGTAAATGTATTTGTTTTGTCAGTTTGCGATATGACAGGCCGCGGGTTCGATCCCCGCGCTGAGTCAAATGTTAGTTTACCATGTTAGTTAGAGTACCATGAATTAAATTGCAAATTCTTCTGATCCACCCTCGACCAATGCTCAAGAACTTATAAAGCCTGGAGTAGCAAGTATCAATTAGAAAGGAATATGCATACGGCCTAAGTGGAATCGCTATATTGAAACTATCGGCAGGCATAGCTTGAGTCTACATGCCGAGTTCATTAGTGTCCTCTTGGTTAGGTGCTTCTAGGAGTACTGCGTTAAGAGCGAGCAATTCTGTGGATAGAATTGACTTATATTGAAGAATCCAGGGATATTATATAGTGAAAAGTTTTGACTTATGTTTGTCTAAATTTGAACTTACGAATGGTCTGATTTGGATGTGTTATGATATCGACATGTATGTGAAATATACTGTTTTTTTTTTTATGAAGTAACGCATAGTAAATAAAGCCAAAATATACATTCAAAACGATTGTCCGATTTAACGAACATCTTGAACAGCACATATATATTTTTTAATAACAGAGCATAAAAAAATCTTCTATGCTGCTAAGTAGAAGGTGATTTCAAGACGACACGACAGATCAAAATAAATACCCATAGAATCTACATGGGTCTATTCCACACCTAGATATTAGTCGTATTTCGTTTGTAGGTATTAGTAGGTACAAAAAATATTTTAGCTCCCACATGGAACAAATTATTGTGCCACTCAAATATGAACAAGAGGTTACACGTAATGATTTAAATGGATGTGGTCATTTTGCAGGTCACTATTTTTAAAGATGAATGTATCGCATTTTTATAGTTTTAAGTTTGCCCATGAGTTATTTATTGGAGTAAAAATATTGCTGTAAAAGTCTTGACCAGTTCGTGTTAATATTGGCTTATTAGTCTGTAATGTACAAGCGCTCGGAGCAATCGTAAAATAATCCACGATCTTACATCTTAAACGTCAGCAGGTATTTTTGTAAAGGTGTTTTTATCAAGTACTATTTTTTTAGTAGTATCCGTTTCTTCTTCTTCTTCATCAACCCATATACGCCCACTGCTGAGCACGGATCTCCTCTACCATTGAGAGGGTTTTAGGCCATAGTCCACCACGCTGGCCTAGTGCGGGTTGGCGGACTACACACCTAAGAAATTTCTAAGAACTTTTTAGGTGTGCAGGTTTTATCACGATGTTTTCCTTCACCGTTAAAGCAAGTGATAATTCAATTTGAATACACGCATAACTTCGAAAAGTCATAGGTGTGTGCCTGGGGTTCGAACCCGCGACCGCCGAGATCCTCGACCGCGCGCCTAAACCTCGAGGCCATCACAAGTATCCGTTTATTCAATGAAAAAAAAATGTTCTTGACTAATACCAGCTTGTGAAAAGAGGCCGCTATTTGTATTTGGGTATTAGAGTCTTGTAGTTTCTAATAACAACGACCTGTATCTTAGGGGTCAGAATTAGGTATGTGGCTGTTGATTGTATTTATTTATTTCAAAATGTTCTGGAACCCACTAAAGTATTTTTGCATTTTGATTATAAATAATATTACATGTAATTAGCACCTTACCTATTGCAACGTGTCAATTGATTCATTAATTGTATAGAAAATTTCCAAAAAATAACAGTATCAGGTATACAGATAAGCTGTATTGTGAGCGAGACCCAATGTCTCGTATTGACAGACACAAAATTTACGACACTACACCAACTGAATGTTTACCGACTGATTTAAAAGTACCAGCGATGTGATTTCTCAAAGCGGTGGTACTGCGTCTAAACTTTACGTCTCTCGTAAACTAAGCTATCGGCAAATTTGTTCGACAGTTCATATCTCATTCTCTGAAGCTATGCAAGTATTACTTTGATGCGAACGATACTAAGATGCAGATGTTAATACGATTGAATGCGATATGACTGTATTTTGACGTCATAGATTACATAATATTTACAGAGGCTATTATACTATGAGGTTACTTTTTTGACAACTGCATAGAGGCCTTCATAATAGGAAAAAGAATTGCGATGGAAAACGAAGTGATTTAAGAAACAGCCTTATATTTCTTCTCTTTATCAACCCATATACGCCCACTGCTGAGCACGGGTCTCTTCTACCATTGAGAGGGTTTAGGCCATAGTCCACCACGCTGGCCCAATGCGGGTTGGCGGACTATACACCTAAGAAATTCCTAAGAATTCTTAGGTGTGTAGGTTTCATCACGATGTTTTCCTTCACCGTTAAAGCAAGTGATAATTCAATGTGAATAAACACATAATTTCGAAAAGTCAGAGGGTGTGCCTGGGGTTCGAACCCGCGACCACCGAAATTCTCGACCGCGCGCCCAAACCTCGAGGCCATCACTGCTTATCTATACTAATATTATAAAGCTGAAGAGTTTGTTTGTTTGTTTGTTTGTTTGTTTGAACGCTAGGATCTCAGGAACTACTGGTCCTATTTGAAAAATTCTTTCACTGTTAGATAGCACATTTATCGCGAAAGGTTATAGGCTATATAACATCACGCTACGACCAATAGGAGCGGAGCAGAAACAAAGAATGTTTCAAAATCGGGAACATTTTTTCCTTTTGGTGAGCTTCCGCTGCGTGCGCTGGGGAAACGGTTAAAGTTTCGCTAAAGTAATGTATAAGAGAATTGTTCCTCTTTAAAAGTTCTAAAAAAAAGTCCGCGACAGCATATGTCTATCTTTTAAGGTTAGCTAACTATAACGTTTTTTATCTTAAACAAATTTAATTAAAAATAAAGCATTATTTGTGAAGGTGTTTTATAAAGTTGATATTAATCCTTATCTAAATAAATACGTTATTCATTACAAGTATTTAATATACAATAAATTTGCCCTTTACATCATGTGATTCTAATGAGTATCTTAAAAGATATCGCAGTTTCAAAATAATGATCAAGCGCGCAATGATGATACACAAGGCGCCAATCGACGCGTTACGGTTTCACGTTTAAACAATTTGACCAATTTGTATGGTTTTTGGTATGGACCTAAATAGGGCAGGACTCTGAGGAGTAAATAGACTATTTCTTATTTTCTTTCTGAACTCAACCCTGTAGTCTACGCGGACGGAGTCGCGCGCAAAAGCTAGTCACCTTATATTTAGGTGCACTGTTTTTCAGGATTTGTATTAAACGTTATTTATTAGGAAATACTACACATTATATATGAATCTACCAGAGAAATAACACTACCCTTCGTGAATGCAAGCCCAAGTATGTAAATAGGCAAAACCCATCACGAAGTACTTTCTCGTACCAAAAAAAAAATACATGATTACCGGCATAACTCTTACCAATTTGCTATTATAAAACTTTACACACGCACATAAATACACATTTAGCATGGTATACGGGTGTCATATATATTGGTTTTCGCACGGCGCGCAGTGATTTGAGGCGTGATATTTTAATTCACAAAAACACCCCGACGCTTGGTAAGCCACGGTTGGAAATAAAAAATATTGCGAACAAATTTCCATCGCGATTCGTCGATATTGTTTCGTTTCCCCTTTGTGACGGCTTTTGCGTGTATCGATAACGTGTTTTTTACAACAGGTGAGCGAAACGAGATTAATCAACGCTTTAGAGCTGGCCAATTTAAAGTACAGCTGGGTTAGGACCACAGAATCCCTCGAAAGTTTGTGTGTCGAGAGTTCCTTGGTTTTTATGCATACGTAGGCTCGCTCTTGTATTCCCTGAAAGAAAGGTAGAGATACATTTCAACCGTTATTTGGGTACATTTCCAGAGTCCGTGCGGATGACGGATGATTTCCTAATGGCAAAACGCAATAATACATTACCTGTACAGAAAACCTGAATTTATTATCTCAAATTTCAACTTAGATTTTTTAGTCTTGAACCTAATGAAATATTTTACCTACGTATAATTTTATAATTGCACGTCGTATTTAATCTAGTAAAACGAGAAAACCTTAATTACGGTCATTACTCGTATAATACCTTAAAATACCTCTTTCTTTGTATGTAAAGATATCGGATCCCAGACACAACCCTGCATTCAAATTATCTCCACCACCATCTGGCACTAAAGTTGACAATCGCAGACGTTAATGCTATGCGAGAATCAAGAAGTTCCTTCAACTACAAGCATTCAAGAATTACTGCAACCATCCGTCGCCATTTCGAGCTAATTCGATGCATTATAGTGGGCGTTAGTCTGTGAAATCGTCAGTAATTGACACCACTTGCTATGGTGTTTAATTGCCCCTCGACTAGTCTGAGGCGACCCGATCAAGTGTTTGTACTGTACAGACCTTCTGACTGGCTGTTTCGGCGATATACAATTGTAATTTGACATTTCGCTGGCTCACTATTACAAGGTCCTATGTTACAATTGTGGCACTCATTTAGTTATGAATACCTTGTAATAGTGAACCAACGGTTTGAATTACGTATCTTTAAATAAAACTTGAGTTCTAATTTGACGGTATATTTAAGTTATACGTGTATTTTAAAAGAAAATAGTGGTGGCTTTGTTGTTTAGGCGTGGTTAAGAATCTCGGCTGTTGCGGATTTAATCCCAAGCACACACTTCTGACTTTTTGAAATAATGCATAGGTACAGAATGTATGAATCACGTACTTTAACGCTGAGGGAAAACATCGTGATGAGACCTGCATACCTAAAAGTAGGTAGGAAAGCAAGTTGAAGAAGCGAAAGAAATATGTTTGGACTGAAACATTTAGCGCTCATATAGTCTCTGCCTGCCTGCGCTATAGTCTCTGCCTAAAGGGAGATACGACTTTTAACAATAGAATTTTTAAATATTTGTTTTCTTCCTCCTAATCTCAAGCTTATTGATTTATACAATACCAAACTTATTGTTTGCCATAATAACAGATTACAGTTCCGAAGCACAACAAACACTCAAGAAAATTGGTACCAATGGTAGAACATTGGAGGTTCTCCTCGCAGCAATAAATAAACAATGAATTCTATTCAATTTAAACGGTAATACAGTCTTGTTGCTCGATTACAGCTTATAATTAATTGCCTTTGTGTTCTTGTGTTTATTGTTAGATATTCATTTGTGTTTTAACAATTGACTTTAAGCTCTGTTTGAATGCCGCTCTATAATATATTGGTGTTAGAATTGATAAATTTTAACATTTTTTTTTTGGTCTCATCTTCATACGCTACTTAATTATGTAGGTTATCAAGTAGAGAACTGATTAGTATTCACCTGATAATCCTTAAACATCTTCAGGAATTTACGTGATTGTACTCTACTCAAAACAAACATATCTCACGCCTATATTCCCCGAAGGGGTAGGCAGAGGTGCATTTCTGCACCCACATTTCGCCAGGTATGTTTCAGTCCCACGTAATAGGGGGCGAGCCTATTGCCGTTTTTCGGGCACATTTCCAGACTCCGTGCTGCTACTGAGAATTTCCTAATGGAAAAACCCAATAACACTTTGCCCGACCCGGGAATCGAGCCCAGGACCTCTAGATCGCACGGCACATACTTGTACCGCAAGACCACGAGGCAGTCAACTCTACTGTAAATATTTATTATATTTACTCAAGTAAGTCGCGATAAGTAATTTAAAAAATCGACACCTCATTGGATAAACATACTAGACGTCAAATAACACGAAGCGCTAATATCCAAAACATCACGAAACATTAATAATAAAGTAATTTTCATGTCCGCGTTTTGCGGAGCAGAGCATCCATGAAGGAATATATATTTTTATTAATCCTACGGCGAACGATAACAAAAATAACGCGGCGTGCGGAGAGCGAACCCGCCAATTTCAGTTCCAACCCGACTTTACACGCCGTGGACATATTAAAAGTATTCGCAAAAAGCAACTCTTTGACTGCCCTAATACCATTTGCCAAGCGTGCAGTGTAGTGCCGAAATGTTTAGCCACGCAACCTCTTCCTACAAAGTGGATAGCTACAGCAAAAGATACACAAAACCACCGAAACGTATGTATTAAAATTCTTTCCCAATTTACGTACAAAACATTTTGCGAACCAATGATCGTGTAACCAAAACCGCAATTCAATTGAGTCCGTACGTCGGATACAAATTGGATTATCATATGTTATTTTCGCTTATGTGTGTTCGTGGAGGGAATTAATCTGTATCCCTGTTGATTTCTGAAGGAACAATTCACGTTTCCCCTTGAACGATGTTTGTTCGGGAACAGCTTGTCTAAAATTTTAATGCAGCTTCGAGAGATCAAAAAGTAATTAGATTTACATGTGTATGATTATACTAGGAAAAATTATTGTGATTTTGTTTTGTTTTACGTTTACTGTACATCAATTCTTAATTAAAATATGCTAGATGCTCATATTTTTACAAAAGTTACTTGATAAAGGTAGAGTACCTTCAAAGCTTTGAAATTTAATGAAACTACGACAAAAGTATAATTCGTAATTCGTAGAGAAGTTTACTCAAGATAATAAAGAACATACATTATAAACAATGTATATAGCGTTACTAGAGATACCGAAAACAAATTTTATTTTTATTTTATTTTATTATTTTTGGGAAACACTAACAACACAATAATTCTTATATTCTAAGTTTTACAACAAACACACACATTATAAACAGTTTCCACTTAAATAAAAAACTAAGACAACGATAACACTACAAATAAAATATTAAAAACACAATGAGAATAAAATATTACAATCAAACACTTACATTTAACAATCAAATAAAAAGATTACAGTTTAACAAATTAAAAACATAATGAAAAATAACATGACATATATTTTAAATTCCCTTGAATTTAATGAGGAAATTTATCGTTATTTCTTTGTGTATCTATGCACATAAAATAATCACTTTCTTGTACACTATTCACTGACAATTGTCCGTATCTTAGGCTTAAACTATCGACCTAGTTTTTAATAAATTTCCAAAACATAGAACAGACAGTGACATAAATTCAGAGTAGAAGATACTTTGTAGTTTGTTTAACAACGTAATATGTCCCTAGTATGAATATATAAAATAATTATAGTAATAATTTTCGTAGTGCTGTCATTTTGAAACAGTATTATTCTATTGATTTTCTATTATTTATCAATGTAAGTTAGAGTTTAAATTTCCAGTCTTAAAATAGGCAATAGTTTAAATTTTACGACCTAAAAGTACCTTCTTGTGTAAAGCCAATAAGTAATAATTCGACTTTGATCTTGACTTTACAATAATCTAAATAAAATATATGTATTTCTTAACCATCCAGAACATTCCGCGCCGTCTTCACCAAAAATATACGAATTTCAGTAGAAAAAACATGAAACTGCAGCAATGTTTGGATTCGCTCCGCAGATAAACATACACCCAACGCCAATGTTTTATTATATTGGATGATTTCGTGGCATTCTAAAAATATATATAAACAGTTATTTGGGCCGGGTTAGCCGTCGCTAATAATTAAGATCGCCGTTTGTGCGTTCTCATGTATGTTTCTTTTCCTATGATTAATAAGTGTACATCATCAGCCCATATACTTGTACGTCCCACTGCTGGGCACGGGCCTCCTCTACCATTGAGACAGTTAAGGACATAGTCCACCACGCTGGCTTAGTGCGGGTTGGTGGACTACACACCTAAGAAATTCCTAGGAACTTTTAGGTGTGCAGGTTTCATCACGATGTTTTCCTTCACCATTAAAGTAAGTGAAAATTTATTAATTCACACATAACTCAGAAAATTTAGAGGTGTGTGCCTGGGGTCTGAATCTGCAATCACTGAGATTCTCGACTGATCGCTTAAAAGTCGAGGCCATCACTGCTGGTACATATGTACAATAAAATGTTAAATAAATAAGTTGAGATGTGTTCTGGAAATTTTATAGTAAAGTTGCCATACTTGTTATATTTTACGTTTGTTTTTACGCCTTTTCTGAAGTCGACATAAAATTTTTATGCATTATCTTTACCGATCTTGAACTTGGTTTTCAGTGAGTGTTACCTGCTTTTTATGATAGTCTTACGAAAGTAAAAATCGATGTTTTAGGCGAGATATAATAAGGTTATTTATTTGCGAACTCATTTATAATAAGGCTATAACAATCTTATTATAGTAAATTATGTACATTATTGCGTGATACGTAAGTGCGATTGATTAAAAAGTAATTTGGAGTGATAAATACTACGATATATGATTTGTATCAATTAAAATTAGGCATTGTTAATTGATCGACTGACTCATTTATTATCATATAAATTGACTTAAGACAACCGACTAGTTACTTCAGTAAGAAAAGATAAACCAAAATTCAAGGAGAGATTAAATTCGCAGAGAGAAAAGTACCATAGACACAAATAAGTAAGTAGGTAAATAAAAAAAAAACCTTTTTTTTATTAAATAATATAAATAAAATACATATGCTATGAATATGAGCACCTTACTCTTAGCTACAGTCACCAAACCTTTCCAATATGAGATACATAATCTTCCCAAAGGTTTTTTGAAATTGTCACGCCGAAAAACAATCTCAGATGAAAGCTGAATCGAATTTTCTTGTTATCAAAAATCAAATTGTGGAAAACAAATCTGTTTTTGTATTTAACAGCGTTATTTCGCATCGCTATATTCTTGTTTACGGCACGCGACGACTGTATTCGATTCAATTTCAACTAAATGGATTATGATGCAGTTTACTATCGCGCCAGGCACTTATTGTAAAAGGTTTTAGAGTATAAACATTAGACGCCAAGGTCGCGTATACTTGTGATATTTATAAAACCATGCAATGTGGAGACAATGTAAAAATATTGTCAGAACATTGACTTTTAGGATTGCAGAGAACAGACATATTATGTTTCTCGAGTGACATTTAAGTGCAAGGTTTTTTTGATTATGATCATCATCAATTCACATACTGTATAACCTCACACATTTTTTCTTTGAAGAGGTAGGTAGAGCATTTTTTTGCAGCACCCAAATTTTGACAATTTCATATTATTCGTAAGCATTAAAGGGCGAGCCTATTGTCATTTTTCAGTCACAATTCCATGTTCTGTGGTGCTTCTGAGAATTCAATCATTTTATCTTAACATAAACAAAAACGTCTCATTTGTTAGCCAAGACAATAAATACTCAATATTGCTTGATAAAAAGTGCATACGAGTACAGAATTTTAAAACTCAGAAACGTGTCTCTAGGATTTAAACCCGTGACCATCGAGATTTTGTCTAAGGGTTATCCTCGGGACAGTCATGACTTTAAAATCAGTTCAACTGTTCCCTTAGAAATGTGTGATGAATGATGATAACATCAAAATTTACTCCGTCAGCGAACAGCTGCTATTAAAAGTCCCACAATACACGCTCTACCAATTAATCACAAAGTATAATCACTCACATCAAAAGCTATTACACAGTATTATAAAAAACGTAAATTTATGTAACAATTCCTGCCAAATTCGCTGTATGTATTTTTAAACGGTTGCATCGCCGCATCGTTCGCGCGGCAAACCGATAAACTCGAGCTGTTTGATATTTAAAAACATTTGCTTTTAGCGTTTCTGTGTACATTAGTATGTTTTTATACGGCGCAGTGTATTTAAAATAGTGTCGAATGTATTTTTGAGCTTATTTCATCTTGCATCAATGTGGTAATAAACCTCAGCCCATAAACGTCACACAGGCCATAGTCCACCACGCTAGCCTAGTGCGGGTTCGCGGGCTACACACCTAAGAAATTCCTAAGAAATTTTAGATGTGCTGGTTTTATCATGTTTTTTTTCTTCACTGTTAAAGCAAGTGATATTTAATTGTAAATACACATAGCTTCAAAAAGTTTGAGGTATATGCCTGAGATTCTCGACCGTGTGTATGCTCGTATATGTGGGTACCTCGTGGCTATGCTTCATAGACATTTCATTATACATAGACATTTCATTTTATTTGTCAATCGTATTGGCAGACGCGTGGCTGGTAGTGAAAATTTCCAATATGTATTTTAACACCTGTATCTTTTGGAAGACACACGTGTTAGATATTTAATGTTATGAAAATTATTATGATTGAATGAATATGAGTGACAATTCTATTTATATATCGCAGTGACTGGTACCGGGCACTCGAGCAGCTTACGTTAGTAATGCCTATTAACGCTAGTTTATTACATTTATGTGTTCAGAGTGGAACAGAAATAACTGTCCTATATCTGTTACTTTGTAGTAATGTCAATATTGATAGTATTTATGCAACAAACGCTCAACATAGATTTGTTTCTACCATTATGGTATTTATATTATACATCTGTATCATAAGAAGTCGTGATGGCCTCGAGGTTTAGGCAAGTGGCCGAGAATCTCCACGATCGCGGGTTCAAACCCAAGGCAAAGGACCTCTTATTTTTCGAGGTGGTGTGTATTTTCACAATGAATTATCACGTACTTTAACAAAGAGATCCTTCAGTGTCAATCAAGGGATTTCTATCCCCGCTCTGAGACAAATCTTTGTGTGATGCATAAATATTTGTTTCGCGTCAGGGTGTTGGTTAGAACAAAAATCCTCCTTAGCTTCTGATATCCACAATACTGGACTTTTACCTCAGCATAAGAAAAGATCTACGTACCTATGTGACTGTTGGGTGTATAATTTTTATAAAATAAATACGGAGCTGAATTACTTAGGACTTTAAATAAAATATGCGGAATCTTTATAAAGACTACTGCTGACTCCTTTGAGAATGCAGGCGTAAGAAGTAAAGTATATACAAATAAACCTACATGATGTCTGTAAGAGAAAACGCAATATTTGACTTTAACACTAAACCTACCATGGGCGGTCAAATGACCGTTTTTGAAGTTTGGCTTAAAAAATCTCGTGCAAAATGTTACTGTGTCCCAATGTCGCTTTTTGACTTTTCCTATAATATACATACAAACCATTTTTTCATATTTACGACTTTCTTTATTGTTTAGTTTTCGAAAAAATTTTAAAGGGTGTCTAGTCTACCACGCGCGGTCATTTGACCGCTTGATGAAGTCGTGTTGCTAACAACTATATTCTTTAGAAAGTGTTATTCTTTTTGATTCTAGAATGTAATTGTGGATATATAATGTCAAAAGAAGTGCAATTAGAGTCTATGCATATCGTTCGTACCTCATATAGAGCATCAGAATTTGCATATGTACGTATATACCCTCACGCCTGTATACCCCGAAGGGGGTAGGTAGAGGTGCATTTTTGCATCCACATTTCGCCAGGTATGGACAGTTGGATGTAATAGGGAGCGAGCCTATTGGTGTTTTTGGACACATTTCCAGATTCCGTGCTGCTACTGAGATTTTTCTCATGGAAAAACCTTATAAAACTTTGCCCGACCCGGGAATCGAACCCAGGACCTCTAGATCGCACTTTACATGCTTGTACCGAAGCAGACAATCATTTGAATAATTTCAAAGTGAATAATTGAAATTATTACATGGACTGAAGAGACCACGATCACTTATACAACGGTATAAATGTGAGGTTTCGACAAAGGCAGCAAAGTCAAAAATACGACCTCGTTTGATTTACATTACAGTTTTTTCTTTATTATTTGTATATTCATCCTCAAAAACGTCAAGACATTGAGAAATATCAAGTTATTGTGCCAATTTTTCTGAAAAAATATCTAGGCAAGAGCTTTTATTTCAATTGCTAGAAGAGCTTGAGACCGAATATCAGAAGGAGAAATAGCGAAGCAAAGAATGTTCATCAAAAACAATAACAAATACGGCAACAGATTCTCTTAGACGGATATCTTGTCAAATGACATATTGTAAAGTCAATAACACTAACAAAGTTTGTATAGTGTAAAAGCTGTGTATGTGGAAAAATTTCAATACGAAATACTGTAATAGGTAAAAATATGATAAAAATGCTTAAAGATAAAGAAAGCATACATTAGAGCACAAGAAAAATATGTTGTTTACTATCCCATTGGCTAAAATTTATTTTTTTAAATTTATTTGTGAAACGGTCATTTGACCGCGCATGGTAGAAATAGGTATACATGGAATGTCGGTAGGTTTAGTGTTAATAATAGTGTCTTTAAAACACGCAGTAGTGGAATAGTAGTGAAATAGGTTTGCCGTTCGTATAAAATATAAAACTAAAATATACAAAGCGAGCGTCTTGTTTGAACATTAAATATTTTCCTTTGCGGGTAGAATAAATTGCGTTGCTTTGATGCTAGACCGTGGTTACAAAAACACGCGGGTAATGTACAACTTCGTAATAGTTACTGGATCAATTCGTGGGGTAATAAACTCTATTTTTTATATTGTAATGAGTATGTGGCAAAGTACAAGTTCGATTTTCAAGTTAAGAAAAATTATATTAGGTTTTTTTTGGTAGGAAATTGTCAGAATCGGTAGTCTGAATTTTTTAATAGAGTTATAGCTTGCCTTAAAACAAGGCTGTCGAAAAAGTACTTTCGAAGATACACGTATCAGTGGCGTGCCTAGGGTGTCAAACTAAGGCAAGCCCAAATGTTTATTTAGTAGCAGCATATTTTTTTTGGTACCTACGTAGGACTAATAAATACCTACCGGTTAGTACTCACATTCACGTTTATAGCGTTATTTTATAAATAAACAACCGTTAAGTTCGTTATTCGGAACTATGTAAGGCAAGTCGGGCTTTCGGGCTTCTATGGAAGTACCGCCACTGACACGTATGTGATTGTATATAATTGTCGACGATATTTTTCTTTACCATTAAAATACGCATTAGTTTCAAAACTACGAAAAGTTAGATAATAAAAAGCTTTGAATTCAAACTCATTACCTTCATCTCGAAAATTTGGTTTACTCTCAAAAGACCTATCCTTAGATTCTATTAAGAGGTTACTTCACAAATTCTTTGTCAACACGAGCAAAACTGCGGGTAAAAGAATGCCATATTTCTTTAAAACGAAGTCGGTTTCCGTCTCCGTGTATTTGCCTACTTCTTTTAAACCGCGTAAATGTTGACACAATTTTCACAAACTACACAGTACATACTCATATGATCTAGGTACTACTAGTAGGGGTCCCCGGAATTTTATTTTAATTGGGCTATAATTCCCTTGGCTACTGATAGATTCATCATCATCATCTACCCCGATGCGTCTTACTGCTGGGCACGGGTCTTCTCTACCATTGAGAGGCGTTAGGGCTTACTCCATCACGCTGGTTTAGTGCGAGTTGGCGGACTACACACCCAATAAATTCCTAAGAACTTTTAGGTGTGCAGGTTCAATTACGGTTTTAGATTGGTAGATTTTACTTTAAACTATAGAGTTTGGAAACAAGCAATGTCTTTGTGATGTAAAAAATAAAATAAAGTGTCATAAAAGACTTCTGGTAAGTAATATAATAAAGCTGTTACATTAAAAAATCACGCATTTTGCACAAGCCAAGCAAATTTACAGCTTTCAAAACAAACCTTTATGCCTATTAGCATACAAGCGTAACTGAGAACAGTATCCTCGCCAGATAAAATTTAAACTTGCCAGCTTGAGAAATGTCGTAATAAAATATCAGAGCGAAGTACAACATCTGCATTTAAATAATACTGCACGGTGAACTCTGCTAAGATTTTCTTCATGGGCGCCGGTGCCAGAAAATTATCAACCAAGCGAGGAATTAAAGTAGCCGTGAATGGCATAAAATTAAGTCTCGCGAACTCTGCCCTAGGTGTCTTACCACTTCCGAGCGTTCGAATTTTCACACCTAATTTAATTAAAACTGATTAATTCGCCTCTCATAAATTACGGCCGGTGGATTGCGAGAATCGCTTGGGGTGGGAAGTGGGTTAGGGATTTCTTGGGAGTTTATTATTTACGGCTTGGTAAGTTTACGTAAATCGTGAGATCCCGTTATCGCATATTGACGATCTTCTTCTTCTTCATCAATCCATATACGCCCACTGCTGAGCACGGGTCTCCTCTATCATTGAGAGGGTTTAGGCCATAGTCCGCCACGCTGGCCTAGTGCGGGTTGGCGGACTACATACCTAAGAAATTCCTAAGAACTTTTAGGTGTGCAGGTTTCATCACGAGGTTTTCCTTCACCGTTAAAACAAGTGATAATTCAATTTGAATACACACATAAATTCGAAAAGTCAGAGGTGTGTGCCTGGGGTTCGAACCTGCGACCGCTGAGATTCTCGACCGCGCGCCTAAACCTCGAGGCCATCACTGCTTGGTATATTGACGATATGATGGTCAAATGACTGCTTTTTAGTCTGCCCGAGAATTGAGGGTCGCCCCATATTGAATAAATACATACACTCATCTCTAGTATTTTCTAAAGAAATCATCATTAGCCCACATACTTCACACGGCTAGACAGGGGCCTCTTCTGCCATGGAGAGGGTATCAAGCCTTACTGTTAAAGATATATACAGTTGCATTTCTGTACATACATTTCGTCAGAAATATATAAGTCCCATGTAGTATGGAGTTTGCTTATTTTCGTTTTTCAGACACAATTTCAGTAAGGATGTTATTTAAAATTTCCATAAGGAAAACTCCGATAACGCTGCCAGACCCTGGACCTCTAAATCGCCCATACTTGTACTTATATCGTGGGACTACGAGAAAGACCCTATTATGTGGGACTTAATACAAAAAGTGATAAAAGGTTTTCTAGAAATACTCTAGTAGAGTACACTCTACCTGTTCATTCGGCGGTAAAGGCCTGAATTTATTATTTGTTTATTATTTATTTACCTTCTGCTATTCTTAGTTTACTGTTCGGCAGTGAAAGTTCCACATTGGGAAAAATTTTGCTCGAAGAACTTGTTCAACTTTTTGTTGTGATAACTTTGAAGGACAAATTGTCCGATAGATCTATATTTTATGCACCGCCGTAAATGTTTCTAGATATTATTTTATGTAATTTTTGTCTTGGCATAGTATTCTCCAATTCATCAAAGATTGACTGATATATTTAATGATTATTGGTTTGATACAATTTGATTTTTAGTCAGTTACTAAGTACCATTAATACTCGTCATATTTTAAACGAAGGACTAAGGCCTAAATGCTCTCAGTTGTAGAGGAGTAACGAAAAGGCTGAAATAATTATGTCAACTATGTATTCTTTTTCCATATATCGTCTGTAATTTTTTAAGCTTCAGTATGAATTAAAATAAAATTTGACAGCTTGATAAACTTCAGTATTTGAAATAAGTAAACGCGGGTTCGATCCTCGTAACAATACAAATGTGTGATCCTCAAAAGTTTGCTTCGGGAGTTAGGGTTATCGAAAAATGTCTTTGTTTCTGATATGTATCAATAGTCTTATATTTAGAACTAAGTATAGATAAATATATTATGTTGGGTAAATTTATTCAATTTTCTAAAGTCCACTTTATTGCATGGCACATAAATAGCAACAGTATTTAATAAAACAGTTTTATAAAGTATCTCTGAATAAGTTGGGCATCTCCGTTGTCTGGCTGCTTTCATATATTAAATTCTATAGAGCGTTGTATTCGTTCTGAGCTCAGCTATGTATTCTCGGATTACGCTTTCTCGGATAGCGAAATGCCGAAATTCTTACAAAAGGGTCTGCAACAATATGTTGGCTAAAACTGTGAATCTTTACTAAATTATGCTTACTTTGAAAGCGTCTGGGGGATGTATCATATTATATATGTAGGGATGTGTATACAAATATAATTGGGTAGCATTTTGTATATGCCAGTGTACTTTGAAATAGATGTTGTGATATATTTCTCGCACTTATACGGGTGTAATATGACCGTGATCGAAAACTAAGTAAATTAGTTAGGGTGATTACAAATACATTGATGCTATAATGAAAAAAGAAGCCTGACGTTTTCACAACCGCACAGGCCACCATGGTGGACTAAAGCCTGATGACTGATGATGAAAATCGCTTACCAAACAACACCAGGGTGTATTCAGACCGTGGTCCGAAACTGAGGCAGGTAATATCTAATATGATTACAATCCCCTGGCGGTTAAGAAAATCCCGACAAAAGATAAAAATTTTGACTTTTTCTATATACCACCCATGTACACAATTACGTTTAACATCGGTATTAGCCGATGTTGTATGGAAAACGTCATTTTTTTTTTGTCGGGATTTATTTTCACTCTAATGGGGTTGAATAACGGTCTGAATACACCCTATGTAAAAATCTACCACTTGTCAATCCCAATACCATAAAAAACACTAGTAAAATAAATATTTTCGCGGCATTCACATTTCGTCAATCAAATCCTGACGCGCGGCAATATCAGTTGCGGAATAAAAACGATGGATTGCACGTGCTCGTGACAGATGGGAGATACCACAATACTCTTTCATTTTAGTTGGAAATGTTTAGAATGCGTGGGATACTTCGAATGTTCTAGAAAATTGCATGTATAGCACTGCTATAATCTTCGATAGGAAGGTTCTATAAATGGTTATAGAATAAATAACTATAGAATACATATATTCCATAGCACTTTGGAAGTCTCTGTGGAAGCGGATGATGATAAAAACCCAATAAAAGTGACCGACCCAGGAATCGAACCCAGGGCCTCTTGATCTCAAAGCAAATACATATGTACTTGTACCGTGAGACACCGAGGCAATCTATCTCTCGAGTATTATTTTTTTTTACTTCCATGAAATCATATACAGGGTGTATTTAGACCGTGATCGAAAACTGAGGCAGGTAATAGCGATAGTGATTACACATCCCCTGGCATTAGAGAAAATCCCGACAAAAAATAAAATTTTTTAGGTTTTCCATACAAATCACATACTTTTAACACCAATGGTTGTATGGAAAACGTCTAAATTTTTATTCTTTGTCGGGATTTTTAATATCGCCACTGGGTTTGTGATCACCCTCGCTATTACCTGCCTCAGTTTTCGATCACGGTCTAAATACACCCTGTATAAGCGCAATTATTAGTTATAACGCAAGATCTTAGAATGGTAATAAAAGGATTACAAAAAACTTTTCACGTTTACCCATCCCTAAGTTAATGCTCATTATTGTGCAGAGATTCTTTGTACAGATACCAATCGTCTTCAAACCTGGACTTCGACTGGTCCAAGTTGTAGGAGGTGTGTTGTAATATATTTTCGTAACGTTATCGAAGTCAGGATACTCTTTATTCACATAGACCTTTACAAGTTGTTTCGAATCATAATTTATAAACTACTGCCCAACGGAACGTATTATCGCTATGGAGAAGATTTGTCAAGAAACTCCCTCAGCAACACGAAATGTCATGTTTAATTTTTATTTTTTATTCAATATTTATTCATCTAATTTATTTTTAAAGTTTATTTTTTAAAGGCAAAGAACCTAGATATTGAAAGGTCTGGAAATAAAAATGAAAACCGTACAAAGTCATGTGTTTATGTTCGAACTTCGAAAAAATACCATAAAAAATATTTGTGTTTTGTCAACTCTAAATCTTACTTACAGGAAGCGATTCTGTTGTCGTGTTCACGTTCAATTTCTTATTTCGCTTTCTCGACTGTAAATCCAGGACCCGTAAATTAGCTTTTTTAAAACCAAAGAAATTTTTTTCTTATTCGCAAGCGTTTTCTTATCTTATCTGTTATCACAATCATCATCAGTCCATATACGTCCATTGGTGGGTCCTTAGTCCCCCACGCTGGCCTACTGCGGGTTGGCGGACGACACACCTAAGAAATTCTTAACAACTTATAGGGGTGCAGGTTTCATCAAGATAATTTCATTCACCGTTAAAGCGAGTTCATTATGAATACACACATAACTTTGAAAAGTCAGAGTTGTGCGCCTGGGATTTTAATCCGCAACCGTTGAGATTCTCGGGCGAGTGTCAAAACCTTGAGGCCATCACTACTTCTGTTCTGCTTCTGTTGCTCATAACATCGCTAAATTCTCTGCCTAGCAACACAGCCTATAGATTTATCACAAGAGCGCTAAGGTGCGCTTGTTATTACAGTTTGTTTGGCTGCAGTCGTTAGTTGGGCGCGAACACTTCTCAAAGACCCTTATCTGCTACGATTGGGGATCTTTTTCGAATTCCGAAAATGTTGAACACAATGGTTCACTTTGTGAAACAAAGAGGAGCGTTTTCTAGGCAATGGGTTTAGACAAAATGTGTCCTATATTTATTGTACTATATAATTATGTTTTTGGTACCAAGTGGCCTTCTTAACTATAAAGGTTTTAGGCCTTAGTCTATTCTAGCTGGCCTAGTGGGCGTTTGTGTGACAATTCATTGTAAATAGCCAAATAATTTTGAAGGTAAGAGGTGTCAGCCTGGGCTTTTGGAGTTAATCCACGTAAGAGTTAATATCGTATTGGGTTTCTTGCCAACCTTATTCGTCATCACATTAACTAAAGCCACGTGTGGTCTTGTTAATACATAGACCAAACAGGTTATGTAGACGATAAGCGCCCTTCGCCCTGTGGTCGGGGGCGTAAGAATACCGCCACGGTATCCCCTGCCTGTCGTAAGAGACGACTAATAGGGGATCGGGATTGTTGGGCGTATCACGGGGGAGGTGCGCCCTAATAGAATAGAAGATGTGCGATCCCGAGAGGAGTCCTCTTTTGGACAGAGCGCTGGGCGGCAACGGGAAACAATTAAGGGCGCTTGCCCTATATTTACCGTACCGTCCAATATGCGCAAGAGGGGGCCATCGAGAGGTTTTAGTCGGTATGCCGGCATGGAAAGGCCGGTGACCCCGACATACCCTTTTCGGCCTCCCCCCGAGGTACCGAACAGGGAGCTTAAGGTGCTTTCCTCTCGTTAAAAAAAAAAAAAAAAGACGATAAGCGCCCATATGTTATTTTTTATGATTCTGTAAGGACCAGTCTTTTAAGTAAAAGGCTTTGTTTATTTCAGTATAGGATACGTCCGTATCTTCATTATACGTTTTTTTTTAATCTAGACCAAAAACTCAGTCTTCAAACGAAATACCAGACAGCCTAATATAATTACCAAGAACGTTAGAAGATAGCATGACACGCATATAATTTCAACCTGTTCATACATTTTGACAGCGGGACGAAGGAATATGGGCCGTGGTGGCATGACACGGGTACCTTTACAATTTCCACCAGTCTGACAGCACAGCCGAATACTATTGTAATTTTTATTAAATACTGACTCTTTGAAAGCAGTTTTGAGTGAGGTACATAGATCGTTAATGCGTTCAAATAAAAATAAAAGTATAATAAAATATTTAATTTTAGACTCACATTGGGTACCAATTCCTAAATATTAAACGACCTAATTAGGTCATTAGTAGGACAAATTAGTCATAACGCAACTTTCAACAGACATTGAACCCTAATTGAATTCAATCATAGAACGATTATTATATTGAAGATATAGTATATACAGCTTGTTGATCTCTGGAATAGGTATGCCATATTTCATCAGTCACATCAGTGCGGGTTGGGGAACTATACACCTAAGATATTCCTAAGAATTTCGGTGTGCAGGTTTAATTAAGATGTTTTCCTTCACACACATGACTTAAAAAGGTCTAAGGTGTGTGTGCCTGAGGTTTGAACCCGCGACTTTAAACTTTAAAGCCATCAGGACTTTTAGAAAATAGGCGTAAGGTTGCTTATGTAGGTATGGTTGAACATTTGAGAAAAAAAGGAGAAGGGAAATTGTCTTAACCACTCAAAAGAATCACAGGCTAACATACGATATAAATCAAACACTAAATGAATATTACCTTTTAACCCGCCAGTAATAAATTCTAAAAGGTTACTCAATGATGAACACTCAGGATCGATTCTGCCCGAAGATGAAAGGTCCGTAGATATAATCACGGGTGATTTCTCCGGTAACAATAGCCAAGGGTATCGCCTTAATTTATATATACCCTTCATATTGAACGAGAGAATGGAGCTATCGTTCTTGACTTCACTCTCGGATGTCTTAGATAACACAAAATGGTTATGGAGTTACCGATTATATCGATGGTGAAAGGAGTCATGATATGTGTCGATATGCTTTAAATGCGTAAATAAGTATACCCAACAGTCATATAGATATAAAGTATCGTTGGTATCAGAAACTAAGAGAGACTTTTCAGTCTGAGAAACATATATTAGTGGATCACAAAATATATGCCATGATGCGGGAATCGAACCCGCGATCTCTCGCTTTGCAGGTTGGTGTGTAGCCAAGCTATCAATAGTTACCATCCCATAGTTTTTTTAAAGGCGTTCAGGTTTATCATACTGTCTGGAGGGTTATAGTATTCTCTTAAAGAGCCATCCATACAAGCCTATTATTAAAGACGTAACAGTGTAGGAAATGGTAAAAAATATTTTTGACGAGATTTTTTTAATGTCAATGTATTTTTAATCACAGTTACTATTGACGGTCTTAGCATTCGATGACGGTCTTGTTACTGTAAAATCAATATTCGTCACAATTGAGCTGTTCCATACGAATCTAAATAAACAAATAGATCCACTTAAATTCCGGTACTTATTCGCCAACTAGTTCGAATAATCCGGGCGCATAACAATACATTAAGCTAGCCATCAAATTGTCGTTTGCCAACACATAAAGATTTTGATGCATTTAAAAGATTTATATATGAGATCAATACGGCATGAGAGGGGTATAAAATAAAATTGGAAGTAATAAAACGGGTAATACCTGGTGGTACGGCCGAGGCATACCGTTTTCCTAGCCATCACGTTGGGGCTAGGAAATGAGCGGGTATAAATACACGGTGTATAAAGACTGTGACCGGAAACTAAGACCGGCAATAACACAGTGATTACAAATACCGTGAGATTACAAAAATCCCGACAAAAAATAACGTTATTGTGTTCTTTATGTAATCATTAGCCCATTTCTATGAATTTCTAAAAAGTTTTCTTGAAGTCGAGAACAGATTTGATTTCTCTGAATTTTAATAAAAATATTACGATATTCCGAAACTTACGAATTCAGTAAATATTCTTACTACAAATAACGTCTGAAATTCGAAATATATTTGTGTTAGGAAATGTTGTACGTTGAGTTTTTACAAATTTTGACCGAAATTTTCAATATTAAAGTGTTATTAATAATTATTAATTCTTACATACTGATTATATCATTATTTATGCAACTATTATAGGGAGTTGTACCAGAGAACATTATCCTCGGTTAGTAATAGGCAGATGTATATTTCAACACCCATGTGATGAAAGATACTATTAATTTCACATTAATACACATAAGCGAGAGTTTTTAAAATTTAACAACCATAATTTTAGTTAAAAATAATAATAATCATCATCATAATTATCATCAGCCCATATCTGTTCCATTACTGAGCACGGACTTCTACAAGTGAGAGGGTTTAGGCCTCAGTGCACCACGCTGGCCTAGTGCGGCAAATAGGTAAAAGAATCTAAGCATTTCAGTTGTATTTTTTTCTAAATCTTAAGAATTAGACATTTTCAGACAGATAGGTTCAAAACACTGTCACATCTTAAAAAAAATTCGTACCACAACCGCTGCTAACATATCCCCATTTCCTGGCCCCATTAGAAGCGCTGTGTGTGATACCGACCGACTATTGCACTGTCCCAGTCCAGGTTTATGTCGTTAGGTGCGCACCGTACCATTATGCTCGATCCGAATGAATCGTTTTATTATGTGCACGGGATTTTTTTGCAGACCGTTGTTGCATATTTTAATAACGATGCCTTGCTTGTCCGGTGGGTATGCCGTCTTTTATTAGACCTTTTATAGCACAATTTTTACTGCGTACATCACTGCGAATAAGGATTTTGATAGTTCGGACGTTGGTAGCATTTTAATGAAACAGTATGTCATATCTACGGTTTTAAAGATAGAATATTGCAATGAAGAAGATATAAATCAATATGACCACAGTCACATACACAGTTCTGACCCCACACTAGGATCCAAGTTCTGTGTCGTGGGTATCAGAAACTACTATCAGAGACATTTTCACTAACACCTAGACCCAAAACAAATATTTGTGGTATACATAAAATACAAAACATCTGTTTCAGTGTGGGGTTTACGCCATGGTCTCTCGATTTGCAAGCTGGTATCTAGTAAATTGCGACACGATGCTGTCAAATATATTCCAATAATTCCTTGTACATGATTTAATAAATCAATTCAACTAGCAATTCTATAGCTAGTTATATTCGATCAATTATAGCTATCGACGTATAATATAAATTCTACTTATATTATACGTGAAATTAACAATAGTAATATTTACACATTCTATTCGAAAGCTCCGTGGCGCTGTGGTTTAGACACCAACTCAAAACGAGGGCCACGGATTCGATGTATGTGTGATGCATAAAAAATTGTGTCGTGTCTGAGTGTTTGACTCACTGAAAAGGCCCTCATCGATTACATACCTCTGTGTTAAGCCAGAATTAAATACTATGTTTGTATGTCTGTTGGGTGTATCTATTGTTTTTTATATTCTACACCACCCTCGCCAAACGCTTCCTCCATTAAAAGTCCACCCAGCACAAGCACAAAAAACAATGCAATAAAGTGCAATTAGAGAAACAATTTCGCTTTAACATAGAGTTGGGAGGACGTAGCGCGGTTATATAGAGCGGCAAACGGCCAGCCAGCCGATGTGACCATACTTTCCATTAGTGTAGGTTAACTAATGAACGCAAACGGGCTGAATTCGGACTTTATATGTTCATTTTATATTTCGTTTTAACGACTCTACGTAGAGTACTGAGTTGAATTTCTAAATTCGCAGCAATCGTGCAATTTTGGCTTTTTATGTGACAACTAGTTGTAATGTGAATTTTCCACTCTATGAATACTAATTGTACTCCACTTTGAGAGGCAAAGAATCTTTGGTAGAGACTCCATTTCATTTAATTTTATATTTTCACGGTAATTTAACAATACCGCGTCTGGTGGTAAGTGCAAGGCAGTTTAAACAATGAGTCGACTTTCAAGAAACGTTTATTGTCCTTAACATGATGATATTATGACAATATCATAAATTTCATTATCATGATCAGCCCATATACGTCATGTAGCTGGGCACGGGCCTCCTAGAGGTTAGAGGATGTTATTTAAGACTTTATCCACCTCTGTACAGTCGTTTCTGAGATAAAAAATCTTGTGATAATTTTGTCAATCTAGGAATCTAACTCGATGACTGTTTGAAGTTGCACCGAGCGATTGTACCGCTAGACACAGTAGGAGCAATAATTACATTGCGACTAATCTCTGGGTTCATAAAGTAATTTTATACAATACACTGGCTGTCAAAAAAATTTAAAGTTTTGTCAAATTCTGTTCTAAAAATACTTATAAAAACATTTTATTACAATTTCAAAAGAAGAAGGAAACGATTACCAAAACGGAACATTACATATTTATGAATTACGAAACGGTATGAAAAAAATCAAGCGCAGTTTTGAATTATGAAAATTTCTTATTGTTTCATAATAAGGAAGCTTACAAACGGAGTTTCGGATAATAATTTCTAAAAAAAGCATCCAGGGTATAATAAATTTATTATTCTCATATCAATCTTTTCTGTAAAGTATTTCATTATTTTAATATTCAATAATTTAGTTGTTGTTTCGTCTATAACGTCTCATTAACTTATTTTACAATGTAAAAATATTGCAAGAGGTAAATATAAGCTTTCAATCGCAGTGTCGAATCACAAACAATTATTTATCAGAACCAAGCTTTTATTCATAAATGCGGTGCATATTTAAATAAAGTAGAAATAATGTAATAAATAAATTACATAAAAGTACTACATTCTTAATATTATTTTTCTCTACTGCTTTGTGGAATACAGGCATGAAGCATTTGATAGATAATTTCTTTTTTGGTACATGTCATACTTCTTAAATGGTACAAAGACTAAATACTAGTGAGCATAATTACTTGCACACATCGTTAAAACACAGTAGCAAAGTGTCAACAGACAGTAAGTACTTCAATATTGGACGTATAAACAAGAACGAGGAGGAAGCAATATAAGTTTTAGATTTATACTCAAATTAAATTACTAATAGTGTAACTTTCTTAAACAATTAACAAAGTTCCGTAACATGAGTCGTTTCGAGTTTGCTTTGTGTTAAATGTTTACGTTTGGCTGACATAAATTGACGCTGAACTTGTTTCGCACTAATTATACGACGATTTGTGACTCCAGTTGGCTTGAGGTTTTCTACTTAATGTCTAGAAGTAGTGTAAAAAAGTAGGAAAAATTGACGGGGTTGCTTTTTGTTTTTACGATAATGATTTGTTTTTCGTTCTCAATTGTTTAGAAGACTCGTGATAGTTTCATCAGTATTTTTATTATTATATTATTGATTTATATTAGATGGAGAAAATTTTGAAATTGATTTTTAAATTTCTTGTAGGCTTTTTTCTAAAGAATTCTATTATGAGACAATATTACTTCATATTACAGCAAATTCATTGCCAAATTTAATTAATTGCGAATAGCATATATAACCGCAAGCAAAGTCCGTAGTAGTTAGTTTTGCAATAGCAATAATTTCAGCAACCATTAGCCATGTAGATATGTTCTTCAGTGGATGGATCCTTAAGTAGATAGCATGATTAGGCAAGGCGACACCGTGTAGAGTAGCTAGGGGTAAGCGGTTGCCAGAATTTCGCCGTCAAGAGCCAACGTGGCTCTACGAGAGGCTCTCGAGAGCGCGGAGAAAAATGTAGAGTTCACATTTTGGCACGTTTGCTTCCAAAACTATTTGTATTTGCGGATTTAGATATCATTTTAATATAAGAAGGTTACTCGGTCGTAATAAGGTTGTGTGAAAATATTTATATGAAAATAAATTTTCGCGCATTATTTTCATTATATGGTTTTCTGTTAATATTTGCCTGAAGCCATGAAACTTAGATACCTACTATTAACGTTTGTTTCATTTTTAATATTTTTATGCAACATTAATATAAAAAAGTTCTGATAGTAAATGGTTTAAATTCTTCGGAAAACAATTGATTCTACAAACTGCAAGTTTTGCCTTTAGTTTCTGTATTTAGTAAAACTGCCAACTGCTTTAAATGAGATCGTACATATTATTATTTTAAGTGTTCTGATTCCAAGTGGTATTTAATTTATAACGTTTCTTGTTTATGTACAATAATTTCAACAAAAAATACTCTCAATAAATACTCGTATTAAATTGATCTAGATTGATTATTCTCAGGAAATGATCAATTGAACTGATGGGAAATAATCACAATTTCCAATGAATGCTTTCAACATGTTACAAATCAGCTCTTTGTGTCCTTTGAGGATGGAGGGTCGATGGGGTAGAAAATAAGAAGGGTAGGGGTGGGATTGCAATGACCCTTCCAATGAGTTAATGTACAAAGGGAGAAAAAAATATTTGTAATCTTAATAACTGTAACAGTCTTAATCCTATAAGTACTTAATAAGATATATTGTACCCTTGTGTTAAGCAATATACATACTAAATTCCTTTAGGTGTGCAGCTTTCATTGAGAATACACATATAACTCAGAAGTCTCTATATGCTTGTGTCTCTATATGCTCTATATGCTTGTGGCTTAAACCGGTGACCGACCATGTATTGTAATTCTGTATAATTGTCGAGAATTTTTGCAAGAAAAATAAAAATAATTTATCAAGGTACACAGCCAGTCACAATATTCTTTATACTTCAAATAAAAATGTTGAAATTCGTCCCTTACTCGTGGTTAAGTTTATTTGCTTGTCTCTCGAGTATCGTCGTCAATATTTTCGTATTCCTCCCGACGGGCCGATAAAATTCTTGGAATTTTGTAAATTACTCAAACCGTAGGCCATTATGTTGGGTCGGTTTAATCATTGCCTTACTCGGAATATCAGCTCAACCTATTTAATACATAATGCTTTTCAGATAAATATTGTATCAGAATGGTAATGCCGCAAATAGGCTTAAGGGTACCGAAAATAGTACTGCTGTCTTCAACGGAATAAAAGGTTTTGGAAAAATACCCTCTTACAGAAATGTAACTTTTAAAAAATACCTATGTTTTTTATTTATCAAAAGAGGTTTTTAACTAAATTAATCTTAGCCTTCTTTATTCAATACCACTTTAATGACCTTACAATCTGCTTGCAAAAATTCGTTTTTATACAAAATTTCGAAATCGACACTTCTACTAAGAACTTACTAACAACGAAAAAACTAATTAAACCCAGGACCACTCGGTTCCAATGGAAGTACCGCGCAACCAACGAGGCAGTCCAGTGACGGCTGAAAGTATTAATCAATCATTTATTTAATTAAAACACCATATTTTCACCTACGTCCAAATTGTACGTCATTCAAGACTGGCGCATTTCACCAGGTCCCAGTAATTATCGCAACACTACAGCATAAAGGGTGGACATTTTTAAAGCACATTTTTATAAATATATTAATATTAAAGCAGATTTAATATTTAAAGTTCCCGTGACAGGTGGCAAAAGCATTCACGTCCCGAGAGAAAATTGCGCAAGCACTGGAAACTGTTATTTCACTGACCTACTGTTTCGAAATAAGTCTTGAGGTTGTTGCTCTTATGGAGTTTTTTTGGCAACATGAGTATGTAGCAAAATAGAATACATGTGATTTTTTATGGCATCGATCAACAAATATAATCAGTGATAAAGTTCTTGCAAATAAATACTACTTCAATAATAAGCCAATTTAAATATTAATACGCTTAAATATATTCGCGTCCAAAACGCCATAATATTACGATCAGCTACTATATGGTGCCATGTTATTAATTGTAATTGAAAATAAATAACTGATTGAAATTCGCGGAAAAGGATAAAATAATTTAAAAATCTTTAGGCCTCCACCACTACGCATTTATTGGCAAAAATCGACAGCCAAATAACACCCGACTCTACATTATGTAGAGTCTTTTTTATCCTACCATTACAAAACTTGTGGTTACTTGCATCAATCACGGCCTTTCAGCATCGAAACGGATATTTGTGTATTACCGATACCGATGGTGCGGTGTTGATTTATCAACTATCAGATTAAGTGGCTCAGACGTGTCCGGGACGACAGCGCGCGGATAACACAACACGCGATTAATCACCATCGATTGTAAATTGGTATCGATATGAAATAATCGATATAAGTACATATGAAGATGAAGGTGTGTTACGATAAAACGATTTTTATTTAATATAACCAGTGTTGTCTTTGGTTGAAATTTAGAGGCTCTTCTGTAGTTGAAAGCATTTGATTACTTTGATGGTATGGTACGTCATAATTTATTATGTAGAATTACTTTTAAAATAAACGGCTATCCTACTCGTGGCGACAGTTCACCATAAAATCACTATGTTTTGATGTTACACTTATTGTAAATGAAACGCAGATTTTCAAATGTTGAATTTTCTCATGAAAACTATATTAAAAGCTTTCATTTCTTGTATCGCGACAAAATAGCTTTAATAGATCCAGTAGTACAAAAACAGACAAATATAAAAAAGCTATTGTTTGTTGCCTGCCTGCCTTTATAATCAATTTAAAAAAATATGACAATCGGTTGAAAAGTTAAAAGTGAAATACCAAACGCATTTTAAAATAAGTTAAGATAAAGCGCATTCAAAACAAGTAAAAGAACAAAAAGTCTTCTCGCCTGTACGTTTCAAAGAGCACGAAACAAAAGTCTATCTTAATTGCAGTCTGCATTATTAAACAATATCATAAAATAAATGCGTTTTTTATCTTGTCTCCACAGCAACTGGCTGAAAGCTACCGAAAAAAATATACTTCACTGTGGCGGCGATATAAAAAAAAGTAATCCTTAAAACAAAGAGCTCTCTGGAACTACTCATTCCTCACATTTCATTTGATATCAATCACGGCTTACAAAGTCTCGGCTGCATTCGGCAGTGTTCGGGAAACTTCGGAAGATCAGTTCGCGGTGACTGTACGGGGTTTGGTGTCCGTACAGGTATTTACGTATGGTTCGTAAATGGAAAGATATTGGTTGGTTACAAATGGTATATTCAAACTATATTAATATAATAAAATAATATAAAATAGTATGGTAAAATGGTGTGGTAAAATGGTATGGTAAAATGGTATGGTAAAATGGTCTGGTAAAATGGTTATGAGGACACGCGAATCGGGCAATGGTCGCACGTGAACTGGTTGGTAAAATTATTATATTTTGCGTGTGGCGTAAAGCGCTGACACAGCGCAGTGCGATGTACGGCGCTAGCACCGTACATGCTCCCGCAGCGAGAAAGAAAAGAGATTAATGGTGATGATGGTTATGAATGAGAATGTGACAAGATGATGAACAATCCTTATTCTACGCTCTAGTGTCCTTATGGTTTATAACTATGCACTTTATGAAAAATAGGCGACGTGGATTTGTTTACGCGAACACTAGGTTCTGGTTTTGCGTAGTTAGACTCACTCGCGCACTTATTTTGCACATATTGCTCTGCTTTTTCACATACACTAACACATTGGTCACTGACACTATAATGGTACGCGGCGTTGGTTAAGCCGCGCAGAGCCGGGCGGCTCAGACGCGCTGGTACCGCCGGCGCTGGTGCTGCTGTCACCGGCACATCTTCTGTAGATCGCGACGTAGTGGTACACGTCGTGGTATGAGATCTCGTTCTTAAGACCTGTGTCTAATTTCAATTGCCTAACTTTAGTGCCTATGTTCTCTAGTTCGTGGTCTTGAAATTATTTTGGTTTAATATATGGTTAATAAGAGGTATTTCTATTCTTGGTACATCTGCCTGTATGGTTTTCCAGTTGACTAAGATGATGAGTAAACATCTTGTGCTATTTGTCAATAGAAGATTTCATTCTTTTCAATGCATTATATTCGGACTCTACTAAAGTGGTTTGTTTCTTCCAAAGTTCGGCTAAATGGTTTTGGTTTGTCCTTATAAGATCTATGTCGCTTGTATATTGTTGAGCGAATTGGTCATCAAGTACACCGAATAGACTGCGTGTAATATTACCCACGGCATTGATGAGCCCGTGACGACGTCGCGCGTGCTGGCCTGGGAACTGTTGACTCGACAATAAGTTGTTGTAATGTTCGAGTTTCGTATAGCCGTGACGTAATTGTAATACAATCGCTTCGCAGTGAGTTTTAATAGTACTATTTGTACAAAATAAGTCCAGATGGTTTATATACTTAAATAGTAACTTGTTTCCTTGTCGATACGGTTCCAAATCGTAGAAAACTACTTGCTTCCATTCATCCTGAACAATATGCACCGTAGAGATTTGGTCAAAATACAGACTTTGATTGCTATTGAAATGTTGTAAGTGGTATGTACATTTAGTTGGTGAAATTAAAAATGTAAACAACATCATTACTAAGGTGATATAATGTAGTATGCCAGTCTTTCTTGCACCTTTAGCTTTTGGTTTTGATGAGGTTGCAGCTTCAAGGGCTGGTTGACTTTGTGGTTTATTAAGAATGTTCTTGGTGCTATCTTCATTTACAGGTAAACGAGATAATTTTACTATAGGTCTTTTTATGATGCCGTTTGTAGTTCGTACAGATACGACACGTACTAAACCATCCTGTCCGGGATGGAGCTCTATAATTCTACCCAGTGCCCATTTTCCGGGCGGAAGATTCGCGTCATGTATGACGACGATGTCATTAATGTTCATATTTGGTTGTGCACGTCGCCACTTGGACCGTGCGTTCAGCTGAGTTAAATACTCAGCCCGCCATCTCTTCCAGATATCTTGGTATATCTTTTGAGTGAGCTGCCATCTGGTGCGTTGATCCCTTTCAGATTCGACAATGGTTAATGTTGGCCCAGCTGCTAGAAAATGCGCTGGTGTTAGAAAATCTAAGTCGTCTGGATCTTCAGTCAATGGACAAAGTGGTCTCGAATTTAGACAACCTTCTAACTGAGCGAGTAAAGTTGAAAACTCTTCGTACGTCAACTTTTGTTCTCCAATCACTCGTCTCAGATGGTATTTAAGACTCTTTACTGCTGCTTCCCAGAGTCCACCAGCACTAGGCCATGAAGGGGCATTAAAATGCCACTCAATTTGCATTTTGCATTTTGTTGCATTTTGTTGCATTTGCATTTTCAGCGAGTTGTTTGTATGTATGGCTTCGCAGAACAAATCTTTAAAGGATAACCATTGATGGTAATCGCCGTTAAATATCGGTATGTCCATTTTCGGAGTGGATTTCTCCTTATATGAAACCGACCACATTTTCCCGTTAACCAGCCTTTTAACTTTATTATATTGCTTTTCATATTCACAGAAAGCCAGTTCATACTCCTCGTTGTCAATGAGAGCTTCACTGTCAATCTCCCAGTGTAACGAATCTATTGCCGACCACCTCGACTGGATTGATTTTAAAATGTCTTCAAATTCCCATCGTTCGGAAGCGCTATCGAGATCAATAGAATCTAGCGTACGAGAAAAGGCTTTAAAATTACTTTTTTGTTTCCGTAACATTTCTTCTATCCTACTAGAAGTACCTTGAGTGGTCGAGTATATGGTAAAAGGACTGCGAGGAGCACCTCCCGCGCCAAGGGCTGTAGGAACCTCGTGGCGCTCGGAGGTGAGTGGTAATGGTGTCGCTGGTTTTAGCAATGGTTTACTTGGTTCAGTGCTTACGTACCTCTTAATAAGCGATTTAAAGTCATTGTAAAACTTAAGAGCTTTCTGGTAAAAATCTTCAGTAAAATATTTATGGTTAATATCTTCGAATTCAGCACATAATCTATTATGATTAGTCTGAAATTCGTTCCAATAGGCATCTAAAGTATTGAGGCGTTTTTCAATATAGGCTGGAGTCTTACGCTCCGCCCCGTCTTTTTTAAAATTGACACAAAGGGTCTCCATCGCGGACATAATTTGGTCTTGTGTAGCCAAGATCTTCTCCATTGTGGTTGACATTTTAGAGTAAAAAAGGAAAGATCTTACTCAAAGACTGGCACGTGGTGACCTGGTTTTGTCTCGATGATGTTGTTCTGGTTGGTTTGTCGTCGCCGAAATTGGTAATTCGCTTGACACTGGTTACTGGTAATGGTCTCTATCTCCACACAACACTGGTTTCTTCCGTAAGTCCGAGATACTTAACACGTGAACAATGACGTCACTCGCGAAAGTCCCGCCGTTACGGAGGCTCGAAGGACCACGATGGTTGTGGTTATGGTTGGTAGGATTGGTAGGCTCGAAGGACCACGATGGTTGTGGCCGAAATTGGTAGGATTGGTAAAATTGGTTAGATAGGTAAATTGGTTAGATTGGTAAATTGGTTAGATTGGTAAATTGGTTAGATTGGTAAATTGGTTAGATTGGTAAATTGGTTAGATTGGTAAATTGGTTAGATTGGTAAATTGGTTAGATTGGTAAATTGGTTAGAGGACACGCGAATCGGGCAATGGTCGCACGTGAACTGGTTGGTAAAATTATTATATTTTGCGTGTGGCGTAAAGCGCTGACACAGCGCAGTGCGATGTACGGCGCTAGCACCGTACAGTGACTGTACCCCAGTGTAGACGCACCGCTACGGGCTCCGCACGTATCGTAGCCGATCGTAGCGCGTTGCTACGAAACAATACGATTATTGGTCTCGTGGAGTGTATACCGATTTGGGTGAAAAGTAATTGAAAGTGGAGTTGTTATGGTGACCACTTAAAAGTGGATCGAGGAGATCTTTTGTGATTTGTTTTACCGTCTTATGGTGAGTACTTTTATATTTTTTAATTAAGGAAGTGTGAGTGCTTATTTTGATGTTATTAATTAAATCTATGGTATTTTTCACATTAGTCAATTCTAATTTATTTAGTCTAAGGGGAACTGAATAAATAATAGTTTATTAGAGGACAATAACTTTTTATATGTATAACTAAATGATATAAATAAATGACTAAATGTCATTCGTGTAACATGTAGAGTTCATAAAAATTATGTTTTTCCATTTCAATGACTTTTTGGGTCAGTGATTAAAACCCTTTCCTTTAATAAGGACAAAGACACAAAAGACGCAAATAAATAAGAGAGGCCTGCGATGAAGTGCCAAGAAATGAAAGTTTAGCAAATGCCAAATATATAAAAACTGTATTTTCGATGAAGGATGAGTACTGATCGAAGAATTATATTGAAGCAGATTTATTTTTCATCTTTATAATTTAACATCATTTTTTTATGATAGAGATCACGGCAAAATAGGTTGAATATTAGTAATATAATTAAAAATTTGTTTTGAAATCTAAGGTCAACGTTTTCTTTGAACATTTGATATAAGTATAAAAATAATAATTGAATGAGGCGAGTCATGTATAGGAAAATATTAATGACATGTATTGTTTAGATTGATCGGATTTCCACCTGTATAAAAAACTATTTATTTTTTTACTTTTATATTTGTTTGTCATTTTTTCATTTAAAATACTCCCCGTCAGGTGTAATAAAATATAATAATAATATTAAATCCTCAATAGTAGCTGAAATAAACCGTGCCTCAGTGTATTCTAGTGAAGAACAAAATGATAGAGGCTTCCAATTTTCGTCAATTTGTATTCTAACCCACAGCCTGTTAACTTATCCCTTTGTCTGGTACAAATTACGAAACAAAAATGTCTAGGACGTGGAAAAAGAAATATTTTATCTCCGCCTATATTTTTGTGAGCAAATTCGATAAATAACAATACAATGACATCTTTGTTTATGAGCTAATTCCTATACTATAATAATGCTTACATCCGATATTGATAAGCAGACACTATGAATTTTCTTTTCTTTTCTTTAGATACAATTTACAAAACACAAAATTTATATCATTTTCTTTTTTATTTTTATTTTGTGAAATAGCCATGATATACATCTACATGTATATTGCTGGTACTACTACCTGCAAGGCAAGATCGACATCATCATCATCATCATCAGCTTTTATTGCGTCTACTGTTGGACATAGGGCTCTGTTATGGCATAATATGATAAAATAAGATCGACATAATATGTATAAATATATGACTTAAACCGAAATAAAAAAAAAACTTACAAGTTCATAATCATTTTAAAAGCCGAAAATGTTTTTAATACTAATCTAAATTATAAATATTTTCTTAATATCACTTTCAAATATGAATATTTAATTAGATCACTAAAGTTTCACAAATAGCGGAGTGTTTGTAAGAAAAAATGTTATAACTAAATTTTGGGGACGAATTAAAGTAGGGCTTAGCTTATTGATTAGTTTGTCGATCCGACCTATAGTGACCAATAAACCTGGGTTCAATTAGTTCATAAGTACTCTTGACTAGAAAAGAAAATAGAGAGAGTAGAGTAGTGTTGATATCTTTTTCTCATTTATTCTTTCTACTTACGTTAGCCTATATACTCACTACCATTGTACATACCACAATACCAGTGGCCACGGTTTTCAATACTAATATTTGCGTCTGTTTTAAAATACCCTGGGAGATAATAGTTCTACTCTTTTAGAACAGTACCTTAGTCTACTAAGATAACCAAATGCGTTTTAAAGTAATACCAATCCATTCTTATGTGATATTGCGTCTAGTCGTCTAGTAACGTTCCTTTATCAAGCCTTTGTAATATTTTAGCTATGTGCAGGGCTTTTGTAAGAACACTCTGTGCCATTAAAAACAGATGTGTAATATAAGATCGCTCCTTATTTCCATCGACAATAAGTTTTCAAACTTCAATTCATTATCATATCATCTTCTTCTTTCAGAATATTTTTTTTGTTGTTAATAACTAATTCAAAAGTCTTGATGTAATTCATTTCGATGGTTTTCAGTCAAATATACCAAACGCGTAGGTTATGTCAGGAAATAAAAGAGGAAATTACCAGAGTTTTTAGTTGCGTCCCACCCATAACACAGCGACATCTTGTGGCAATCTTCATAATGCAATAAAAATATAAGTGTCATTCCTTACGGAGCGAAATAGGCCCGTTTTATTACTCAAATACAACTTTGGCGTTTTAAAACCTATATTTTAACAGAGAGATAGAAATAATACTACAAAGATCGTATTTTGTGAATAATGAAAATAACTTATTTTTTTAGAAATAATTGTGATCTAAGCTCATTTACTTATGAAAATATAAATATACATAACTTATACAATAATTGTCCACTTCGCCGATTTTTTATGTCGAGTATCAAATTTGATTTTCATGCGAGTACCCAGCCATAATGGTATCGAATGAAAAATCTCTTAACTTCACGCGGATTTGTTCTGTGATTGTTCCATTTACCATCTTAACAGAACATCACATTCATGGGATTCATAACTAGCGCGTTTTTTTTAAATAATTTCATTCCTTTCAATGCAATCAATGCAATGGTTATTTGACCAGAGTGAATAGTTAAGTTATCACTTGCTTTAATGGTGAAGGAAAACATCGTGATAAAACCTGCACACCAAAGAGTTCTTAGGAATTTCTTAGGTGTGTAGTCCGCCAACCCGCACTAGGCCAGCGTGGTGGACTATGGCCTAAACCCTCTCAATGTTAGAGGAGACCCGTGCTCAGCAGTGGGCGTACATGGGTTGATAAAGGAAAATAACTATGCTAGCTTGTTCATTTTGTTAGTTTTATTTAAAACTTTGAATTTAAACACTTACTTCAAAAATACTTAAAATGCACTACCCATATTAGGTGAGAGATACCGATGAGAGATTCTGAATCCCAATCCCTACAAGCAGTATTTCAGTTATTGTTAAAATTTTATTATTGAATCGTTACTTGCAAAATGGAGCAAAAAACTAACCAGTAATTGGCCATCTAAATAGTTTCTGCATAGAAATTCTAACTCTACCTCCCCTATTACATTATATGGTGTGGAAGAATATGCATAAAACAAAGAAAAATCTGACTGACCTTCAAACACAGAGCTTAGAGTTCAACGCTCTACCATAATTACAGAAAGCAGCTTATTATTATTGGTCGTAAAATCGTAATTAAACCGTAGAGCGACTCTACCACTCTTCTTCCATCTATATCATAATATGGACATTACGAACATATTAAAGCCTTAACAATTTAATTAAATGGCGAGAAATAACCGAGGGAACTCAATATCTGTTTGTGGAGTATTAATTAAAACGTACCGAATGCGATACAAAGGTAATTGGAAAATTTAGTTCAGCTTAATTAGTTAAAGAGGTTTATGTACTGTAAAATTAACGTTTGGCTTAATTTAGATATTTCCGGCGTAATATAAAATTCTAAAGTATATTAAATAATGTGAAAATACATGATTTTTCGTCCTTTTGTCACACCATACGGATACAATTTGATATCTTTTTTATCATAACATTGAATTAAGAGTAAAAAAATCGATACAAAATATCAGTGTATCTTTAGAATTCGTTTTTTTTTTCAATACTTCCTTCGCCCATGTGTACAAATCACGTAAATATTTTTCATACTCAGTTCTATAAATGTATATATTAAAATAAATAAATAAATAAATACACCCAACAGCCACATACATAGTCCTGACCCCACACTAAGATACGAATCTTGTGTCGTGGGTATCAGAAACTACGAGAGACTTTTTCGGTCTCACAAACACCCAGACCCGGAACAAATATTTGTGGATCACACAAACATTTGTCTCGGTGCGGGGATCGAACCCGCGGCCGCTCGTTTCGCAGGCTGGTGTCTAGCCAACTGCGCCACGGGGCTGTCAAATCATTTTAATAAGTTTTTTTTTTACATTTTAACCTACCTCTATTACTCTAATGATATTTCACATTCAACATTGTATACCACGTAGTGTCAATCCCACATGACGACGTATTATAAAACGTGGGAAACTATTTGACGTACATTCCGATTTCCGACCCACACGCGGTTGTAAGAGGCGAGCGTGGGATTCCGAGGGATCACCTAATCAGCTCCGTAGTGATACCAGTCTGAAATTTGTATGTAAGGTGAAATTAATTTTCGCTTAGATGACTTTTGTATCTTACTAACGCTTTAGTTAAAAAGGTCTATAAGATTGCTGCATACACAGTGTGAATTACGAAATCTAGCTTTTTAGAAAAAGTGATCCATCATACGAAAAAGTAACGAAAAAAAATGTTAAGACCTTTGTGGTCATACATATGACATGTAAATGGTAAAGAAAAGAAAAGTACATTTAATTAAGTTCATGTGTTATTTAAAAAATCAAAGTCAACAAAGGTATTGCATATAAGATTCCCTACAGTATCGATAAAAAATGCATTATAAAAATGCCCTGATTTTTTTATTACAAAAACAGAATACATCACAAACAAAAGTGTTATTTTACCCTCGGGTTGGCTGTGAGTGTGACGTACAATCTCTCAGCCCCATGCGTAACTTACCTACTCAATACGAAAAAAATGAAAGCAGTAACCCTAAAAACGAGGTCAATAGTCGTAAAATGTAAGTAATGTTTGCCAAAGAGCAGAGTATACACGAGTGCGTACTATAAAATGGTCATGTTATTCTAGTGAAAGGTTCGAGGGTAGCGAAAACAAATAATATTTGCTCATTGAATTTGAGAAAGTCACGAAGAAAATCACGGAATTCCGGGAATTTATATTCGAACGTGTTGACTATTGTTTGTTAAATTAATCACGACTAGATGTAGGTTGTTTTCGAACGTTCATTCCGAAAATGTTTTTTAAAATTATATTCTATAGTGAACTTACTAGTATACTGATTCACGGAGTTATGTACAAAAGCCCTGAGCTGATTAAGATAGGGTTTGTAATATATTTACTAACTTTAAATAATAAATTGAAATTAAGTAAAATGTGATCATTTGAGTTGTTAGTTACTTATGCTAACTGAAAAGAATCTAGAAAACTCTATCGTCGGGTAACTAGTAACAACAAACAAATTTATTTATATCTTTGAAGCTCAATGTTTAAATTGGTAAGGGAACTTTAATAATAATATGTAGTAAATAATTATAATAATTAATTAGACACGTCACGCATCGTGAGGGTGTTTCTAACTTTTGGACCCTAATCATCCGATGCCTTGGGTCGTAAAACGAGTATTTTTTTTACATCGTCAAATATATTTTTCTTATAAAATTTTGTGTTTAAAAATGTAAAAAGATAAGTTTGCATAAAAATATACAGAAGGAAATACCGAAATAATAATAACTAAATTACTTTTCCCGTGTAGTTCTGGCTACGAGAATCGATAATACTTAACTCAATATCCCGTATCGAGGCAACAGTGGTTAACTGGACTCGATAGCCCTCTTACAACCTGTAGTTATCCTTGAACCAATTGCAGGAATGTGGAGGGGCATGTGTAAGTGTTTTTCGTACTGTAACCGTAACGTGAACACTGAAACTTGATGATATCTAGCAATAATAGCAAAATTGTGATGGCTTTGAGGTTTAGATATACGATTTTCAAACAACGCAGCAGGTTCAAACCCCGGGCACATACCTCCGACTTTTCGAAGCTACGTGTGTTTTTACAATGAACCATCACTTACTTTAATGGTGAAGGAAAACAACGGGAGAAAACATGCACACCTGAAAGTTCTTAGGTGCGTAGTCTGCCAACCCGCACTGGGCCAGCATGGTAAGGACTAAGGACTAAACATTTTTTTTAACGCCAATGTATTTATAATAACCCTGGCTATCACCTTTTTTTTTTTTTTTTCATTCGAGGGGAAAGCTGCTTATGGCTCTACCTCCCGCCAGCCCTCAGTGAGGGGGGCAGGAGGCGTATGTCGGGGTCACCGGCCATCCAGCCCGGCAGATGTTAGTGCCGGGCTGGGTCCCTAACCTACCCTAACCTACACCGGTATACCGACCAAAACCCCCCGGTGGCCATCTTCGCGCCAGGTAGGGCGACCACGGTGCGTGGGTGAGAGACGCTCACAATGGTTCCGCAGCCGCCCAGTGCGCCTCCGAGACGAGAGCGTCTCGGCCTTCTCATAATGGAGTCTTGCCACAGGGCAGGGCGCCGGGTCTTATTGACCTTGGCTATCACCTGCCTTAGTTTTCGATCACGGTCTGAATACACTCTGTATACTTACATATACACATATGGTTTTATATACAACTATAAGGCACCTCACGGCGTCTTAATGATGAACTCCATCTCTCGGCTTAATGCTTGCTAGTGGGCGGCTAACGACTGTATATCTAGTTACCGCTGATCAAAGCTAAGTTCTATTTCAATATATAGCCAAAGAAAGAAATTATAACACGGTAAAAATTGGCTAAGATAATTCAGTTCTGTTCGTTATTGCTTACTTTAATTATGAAGGAAGTTTTGACTGAATCTTAGCCGTGTATATGTTTGCAAGTTTTTTTCAGCGCTCATTATCCCATAGTAAAACGCGTTTTGATATAAATTCAGATTCAAAAAGATATTTAGTTTAATCTTTAGATTCTCGTCTGAAACTGATGAAACGATATTATATGTATTTAAATTATGAGGAGAAAAGATATATTTGTTTATACAATCGGTGGTGACGGATAAATTTAAAAAACTCTTTAACCAATATATAAAAATTATTATTTATTATGTTTAAAATAGCTATACTTTGGACCTCGATAAAAAATGCCGGTTACTTTTTTTCCCCGCGCAAAGCAGAATTCATCCGCTTGTTCTATACATTTAAGCTCCTCAATGAATTGTAAGAGGCTGCCAACGAAAGAGCGAACCCTTATAACATCACTTTGAGCGTTTGACTGTACCCTCTAACCCTTTTCTCGAGAAAGGTGATGCTATGGAGATTAAATCAATATCTTTTATAACGAAAGATAGTACCTGTAAATTTATATATTTTTTGCCTTATATAGAATATACCATTGACAGCACTTCCATAAAAGGCCTTACTTTCCGAATAAAAATCTTTGAACTTTAAATCCTTATTTAACAAAGGCGATTCGACATTCAAATTAGAATATCCCCACCCCCACAATTATAAACTAGATAATAATACTTTAATAATACTTTGGGGCTTCTGGGCAGTATCGCCACTGATACATACTGGGGGAAATATGGGTGCCCAAGTTTCACCTCTAGTTGGTGCGTTTCTGCTTAATTTCACCAATTGTGTTTTTGTCTAACGTAATAGAGAGGCGAGTCTATTGACTCCAGACTACAGAATCCATGCTCCCACAGAGCATTTTCTATTCGAAAAACCCAAAAACACCTTGCCTAAACCTTTCGGTTCCTTCCTCGTAGTGTGTTTTAAGCATTAAATCTACATATGCCAAAATTATTTGATTTACATGACAAAAAGTTACTCCTACTATGATCTCAGATTTTCTATACACATTCTTCATTGATTCTCCGAAAATTTTGTCATAACTACGAAAACTAGTTCTATTTAATTCCCATAATAGCAGCGATATAACGTGACCACGCTTCCTAATGAAGCAATACCGCGGGTAATGAAGACGTCGGGCGGTCAATGCGTCAATCTAGAGCCAATTAAACCAATAACTGATTAGCTTGCACGGGCTTGCATACGATTAATATTCAATTAGCAAATGGACCTGTGGATACCTATATGAGTGGAGTATCCAATCTGTTCCTTTTATTATTCCAATGCATTAATGTATTTTGTAATCAGTTATGGCTTTGAGGCTTAGGTGCCGAGAATGTTATGGATGAATTCGCATTGAAATATCACTTACTTAAAGGTAAAAGAAAACATCGTTGGCAAACTTGCTTTCTTTAGGTTTTTATGAATGTCTCTAAAAGATCGCCTTGAGGGATAAAATCGTCAAATGTTTATGCATACGCAAATACGTAAAAAAATACAAAAATCTGAAACTACATCACAAATAAAATAACCTCTAAAATAATATTTTGCTCTCCATTGAAAATAACACGGTTCAGTCTCGAATAACTGCATGGGAAAACCGTGGAATATTCGCACAAACGGACGTAACTGCCGACCTCGAGACCCAAGGCAGCCATAGGGAAAGTTCGTCGAAATTTTTATTAAAATTGAAGGAGAGTAAGTGCATTTTTGATCGAAACACAAAAACCTTTTAGCAACAGCACTCGCCATAAAAGCATTGCGGGAACGGTGTATCCATTGGAGTTTTATCTGTTTTTTGAACACTGAAAAGGTTGTCGACACGACCTTTCGGTTTTATGAAGAAATGTAACCACTAACCAAGTCGGAGTGGACTGCCAATATGGACCCAATTTGTGGCGATATTTGAACTCAAAATATTGTTACTGGATTATATTATGATAATAGTGTGCAATACTAGTAAAGCGTATCTACAGCGCTAGTAAAATATTATTTAACATGATAATGACTTTGAGTCGTCTATAAAATTATCTATCACTAGCTGTTGGCCGCGACTTCATCCGCGTAGACTACAGGGTTGAGTTTAGATAGAAAATAATTATTAGTCTATTTTACATCTCAGAGTCCTATTTATGCACATACCAAAAATCATTTAAATCGGTTTGGTAGATGCAGAAATACCCATTCCCACGGGAATACTTCATTTTCCGGGATAAAAACTATTCCATGTGAATTATGTGAGCTCTACCTCTCTCTATACCAAATTTCATTCAAATCGCTTTGGTAGATCCAGAAATACTCATTCCCACGGGAATACTAAATTTTCCGGGATAAAAAGTATCCTATGTTTTATCTTGATGTATAAGCTATATTATTGTAAAGTTTCATTAAAATCCATTCAGTAGTTTTTACGTGAAAGAGTAACAAACATCCATACATCCATACTTACAAACTTTCGCCTTTATAATAATAGTAGGATTATCATTACATCAGCCTTTATACATACGTCCCACTGCAAGGCCTTCTCTACCATTGAGATGGTTTAGGTCTTAATCCACTATGCTGGTCTTATGTGGATTGGCGGACTATCTAAAATAACACATACCTCACGCCTATATTCCCCGAAGGGGTAGGCAGAGATGCATTTCTCCACCCACAATTCGCCAGGTATGTATTAGTCCCACGTAATAGGGGGCGAGCCTATTGCCGTTTTTCGGGCACATTTCCAGATTCCGTGCTGCTACTGAGAATTTCCTTATGGAAAAACCCAATAACACTTTGCCCGACCCGGGAATCCAAACCAGGACCTCAAGATCGCGCGGGACATAGTTGTACCGCGAGACCACGAGGTAGTCTATCTAAAATATTATCTTTAATCTTCAGTAAAACTTAAAAGTTAAACGTTTGTTTACCAGACCTGAAGTACTTAGGTTTGATTCTACGGTGGGAAAAGGCATTTGTGAAGGTTTCTCTAGCGCTCTCTCTAATCACGTAAACTAAAAAAACAGATAAAGAAATGTACACATATGAAAAAAGGAAATATATTCTCAAATATTGTGAATTTTATTCATCAGAACTATTCGGAAATGTCTCGCACGCGTCATATCAGCTAGATTCAGTTATTTTTTCGCTTCTATGTGTGAATTTCTATCACAATATTCCGGTCACGAACGGGGATTTGTCCAATAGAAATTTCGGACGCCCGTCTTTATGCAATATTTAATAGTTTTCGGGCTCAACTCGTAAATTGTATTTCATTTTTTGTATTGACTCAATAGAATTAGTTGCTGGAAATTCTGTTTGCTAAATAAATATGTCTGTTGTCTTTCCCTTGTTGTTTTACTTATAAATTTCAACTAAAACACAAAAATCTTAAAAATAACGTACCTACTTGAATATGCCTACGTAATTTTTACCTTACACTCCGTGTTGAATTAAATAATTTAAAAAATACAAGAAGAAATAGTAGTTATGCCCAAAATATTATAAAACGCCATCAAAATTATACCACCGTACCGATCAACTCAGAATTGGTTCTATAGAAAAAATACTGGCTGAAAATTTAAACGCTAACTTTTAAATAAAAATGAATCGTGACAAGACCGCGACGACACCATAAAGGAACTATCAATTCCCAGTAGAGTATTGGATGGCAACAAAAGGAACATTCCTCCAAGATTGGTGTCGGATGCGAAATGGAACTTATTCTGTCTTTCCTACTTGTTGGTATGTTTGTGATTTTATTGGTACAAATGTTTGTCGGTGGCGTGACATTAGTATGTGTTCAGATATTCATCATCAGCGTATGTCGTTCACCTAGGCAAGGGCCTCGTCTAAAACTGAAAGGCTTTAGGCCTTAGTCTGCCACGCTGGCCTAAGACGGGTAGGCAAACATATTATTTACTAGTATTAACCTTTAAAAAAACCTCTCAGAATGACCTAAAAAGTCTGTCCTGTACTGGGCTCAGCCTGAATGCACTGGGTTATGTATAAATATCGACTATTTTCTATCGAGTAGAAAGAAAGGTAGTGGTTATTTTCAATGCAAATTAACGAGTACTTAGAGCGATACCATCAGAAGTGAGCGTGGCTAGATCAAGATGTCGGTGTAAATAAAAAATGTTCTAACAAAAATCCCCAATCCCTTCACCACTACCCCGTGATGTTTTCACTCCATTGCCGGCTTAAAGGAATTAAATTAACCCGTTTAAGTACAACAATGCCGCAATGAAAATGAACTGAAAACTGAAGGTCGTAAATGACGGTATAAAACGAACCGAGGTACAATTGCTGTCTTAGAACGCTATCAGGAGCAATAAAACCGAGGCTCATTTTAAAGTTATGTGAAAAGTAATCTAATTTTGAGAATTTTATAGGGCCCTGTGATGCAATGGCATTTCGACTCGAGGGCCGAAAATTAATGTGTAATGCTCAGATTGTCGAATATTCAAAGCCATTTTACGGTATAGTTAAAAAAGACATTTAAATTAAACACTTATAGAATTTCGTAACGTTTTATTTTAAGATTACTTTCATTAATTTAGACTCTAGAATCTTTTCCTTTTGTAGCCGATTTGATGTCTGAAGAAAGTTTTATAAAATTAAACAATTTGTTTAATTCATATTATAAATTTATCCCCAAACAAAAGATTCTAGTATTATCTATATTCATGTGAGTGTAATATTTATTATTGTCCAGAACTCTACAGATCTCTCTCCTGCAACAGATTTTCGAAATCAAAATCCGCCGATCTAAGCAACGACAGAGATGACATGACATGCACTACATATTCTCTTAGTTACGGTACAAGAACTGTAAAGGATTTAGTTAGCTTCAGGCTATTGACAGTTCAACAAGCCATTGATATTAAATTTTAACTTATTAAAAGCGACGCTATTTTTACAGGCATTTTCTATGACATGGTATGTCTATGTTAAAGTACATGTTCTTAACTAAATGCTAAACACTCTTAAATATTGACTATTGAAAGTTCTTCATTATCCCGCCGAAATACAAAAAAAATGCGCTCTTTAAGCTATCCACAATTAATAATTTGGGTGTGTAATCTAGAGTTCTAGACTAAGCGTGGCGGACGTTATAGAGTTGCCCCCTATTCAGACGTATACAAGATGTATTCAGACCGTGATAGGAAACTAAGGCAGGTAATCACAAACTCATTGGCGTTAAAAAAAGTCCCGGCAAAAAATTAATATTTTGACGCTTTCCATACAACCATCGGCACTAAATTTATGCAGCTTGTACGGAAAGCGCATTTTTTTCGAATTATTTATTATACAAATGGATTTGTGGTAGCTATTACCTGCCTAAGTTTTCGAAGTCGGTCTGAATACCCTGTATAATGTGATTTAGCTACATTTTATTGCAAAAATATAGTTAGTCCCATTTTCCGCTTCGTAAATAACAAGTCGCAGTAAGTCGGATATCTCGACGATAACTCAATGTAGGCACTTTACTGCCTCTCATATTTCCACATGTGATTTCTCCCGTGCACCGTAATGAAAAGCTTGTTGCACCAGTTTCGACTTTAGCTATATTTTTAAAAAGTGGCCAAGTTGATTTATATTGTGAATTTATGGTAACAGTTTTCGTTCCGGCTCGTTCAAATTGGAACGGAATGCGTGGGACGTCGCGCGACGCTCACAATGTTTTTATGACATTGTTCATGTCGACACGAATCGAATGCACACATTTCGCTTTTTAATACCAAAGGACCATTTAATGTGCAGGTTTTGTTTCACTGTATCGGTGCTACTTTGTTTTTAATTGTTTTATAAGAGGAGCTCCTCATGGTATTCTTTCAGCTTTGTCACTTCTTGGAATATTACAGCAGCCTGATTTTCTAGGGAAGCTCATTTTTATTTTATGTGGAGGAAGGGTATTCTATGTTAAACAAGAAGGAAGTTTTTTTAACACTCTATTAAGTAGTAACTTCAAGAAAAATTTACCATTTCAACGAAAGAGTATCACATACTGAAAATAGAAAAAGACACCATAACTTGTAACCATATTGCCGAGGGAAACTGATCGACGAATTTTCTTAAATATTAGATACTGTATGATTCCGCTGAACATGCGGTATGTTCAGTTACGGATTTTGTTGAAGAAACCTACATTTTTTTGTACCATGTTATTCATAGTTTTCAGCTGACATAATTTCCAATTTTGTATGTAAATGATACTGTCTTATGTTCATATTGTACAAGTCCATTCCATGTTGTCTAAACTTCCCTGGTTCGTATCTCTGGACGGGCAAACAATCTTTTTTTATATTAAAACTTCCATTAGAAGTACAGCGTCTGCAAAAGTGCCGGAAAAGCGGCAAATACAAATGATGAAATATATGTACGTACGGAAATACATCTCTATATTCCTTCGGGGAATACAAACCTGGGTACAAACAAATATACAATACCTCCTTTAAACCTAACTTTTTCTCCAGCTGAGAAAGGATTATTTAAGACTAAAAAGAAAAGAAAAGCCAACAAGACGTCTGGCTAGTGGGAGTTCACAAATTCGATTTCCTCTGGTCCAATGTTTGCGTGACCTACAAGTGTTTGTCCCGACTTGCTGCCGATTACTGCCTGTTTCGCTTGCGCCGATACAGTACCAGAGTTTTACTGTTCGGCTATTTTACCGTCTGAGTAGTGACCTAATTTGTTTCGAAATTACTTACATACACCACTATTTTTACAATTTCAGATATGTAGGCGAATTACTGTTGCTAACAATTTCCCAAATTAATCTGGATGTTTACGTCCTCGTAATATTTGACAGAGCTAAGAAGTACATAAACAAATAGACACAACAGTTACATACATAGTTTCGACCCCAGTCTAAGATACAAGTCCCTTGTCGTGGGTACTACGAAAACGGTGTCACAAAAACCCAGACCGGAACAAATATTCGTGGATTCCACAAACATTTGTCTCGGGATTGAACCCGCGGCGATTCACAAGCTAGTATCCTAAACAAGCCACGCCCCTGTCAAATAGAAAACTCTAGAAGCTAAATCCAATAACAACTCAAGTCCAGGACTCCCAGATCACACAACATCATACACGTAATATCCAGCCTTAAAAGCTGCAACGAGTATATAACGTCATGCACATCCCGAAGTATCTGTGAAAACATTTGCAAAATAAAAGGCAACTGAAACAGCTCCCGCAATGGTACTTGGGCGCCATTTCAATATTATTAAAGAGCTCTGTCCCGTTCACGTGTGTTTATAGAAAGCCGACGGTCGTCTCCAACATCTACTCAACTTTTTAAACAAGAACTTCTGTATACAATATCATGAAACTCTTTTATGGTAGATAAGGGAGAATGCGTTTGAAGATAAGCGAAGAATTAGGAAATTTGTGTTGTTGTCGTAATTTTAATGGTTATGAGTCATTACCATGATCTTTAGTACATTCCAGTTGCAGCACATAATTAGTTCCAAAAAACGATTATTGACTTTTATCCTAGTATGTGGGACTAATGATGTAGAAATACGCCTTTGTTAAAAATATCTTAAGTTATAAAGGCTAGAATATTTTTTTTTTATTTCTAATTGATCCAAACACCAACCAAAATACCTTTATTGCCATAAAACTTAATAAGATGGCAAACGGATTTGATGTGTTCAATTTGAATAGGCAACTGCTACCTATCTATACGAGTAAGCGGTTTTATCTGAGCTGAGAGCGATCTTTTTGGGACAAACTTCCAGTGGAATGTACTCGGATTATTTTTATGTAGAAATATTAGCGATAACTACCAAAGTTGAAACCATAAAATAAGCTCTTCAACAGCTACGCGACTACAATATCAAGATCTCAAAGCAAAACGTAGAGATGCAATTAGACATCTCAACGATATTAATTAACAAACAAGGCGACAGACAATGACGTCTGTTGTCTGAAGACGTTCTGCATTATCTTTGAATAATGTCTATTGTAATTATCAAAGGAAACTTGAGCCCTAATATGGTTTGGAGCGAATAGAATGCCCTGATGTGTTGATGGTGCTAGTATTGCTTTTTACTAAACTGAGATATAGCGACAATATCCAAAATGTTATTTTCGTTCCCGTATTTTTTCTAACATTGGACGTCTATATAATTGCAAGTATTCTGTGTGGTTTAAACTTAAAATTAAATGAGTTTTGTTACATCTTTGTCTTTTTTTATAAGCCTTATTCATCATCAGCATTTATTACGTCCACTGTTGGACTTAGGCCTCTCCAATGGCATGCCACTGAGCTCGATTTTCGGCTCTCCTCATCCAACCGTTGCCAGCCACCTTGCGGATGTTGTCACCCCTTCTAGCCAGAGGGCGTCCTACATTACATTTGCCGAGCCGTGGTCTCCACATTATTAATCCACTTGAACAAAGGAAGAGATTATCAATTCGTCTGTATTTGTCATATTATGTCTTGACATTGATATCTGTGACCCTAACATCTCATGGCAATTCTACCAGCTATGTCGTCAATCGTCAACTTCTTTAATATAAGAACATATTTGTTTAACTTTCCTGACTTTTCTAGCCGTGAATAAATCACCGACTCCGAACGTATTCGACCTTCGATTACAAAAAGCCTTAGCGACGCAAAGTTCCCACGGGATAAAAATAACATCAATTCTTTCCCGCTAAGCGGTTAAAACCGAAAAGCACAATACACGTTTAACAATGTGTAAAACTTTATCCCCTTCCCAGAACCTTTTGTTGAATGAAAGCATTACTGGATTGTGTGGCAAATTCTGGCACCCGAGACTAATTTTGTTTTTGCTACCATTTAGTTGAGATTCCAATTTTGGATATCGTGTTTGTTGGCGATTTCATTTTTATTACATTCGTCTTGGGGATTTCGGGTCGCAGTTTGTGTCTATTTGTAAATGGGCCTAATCTCAATCTGTTTTGGAACTGATGGAATTTGGAAGAAGCATAGTTTTGGGATATTTTTACGCTCACTGGAAAGAGGCTGTTGCCAAGTGCTTGGAGAATTTATAAATTAAGATGTCTATTTACGCTGATTTGTTAAAAGTGTTCTTAAAAAGGATGTCATTAACGATCGCAATTTCCAAGTATTTTGGAATTATAAAATTCTATAACGTAATTAGAAACATTTCATATAATTCCATGTTTATATAAGGTTAGGTTAGTTAGTTTCGTTTAAATGTAATTGGTTCCATTTAATATCGCCTATATCCATTTAATACTTATTTCTATTCACACAAAACTGCAGTTCATAGCAAGTATTTCTAGTATAAGCTCCTATAGATCCCGTAGCCCAGTCCGCTTATTATTCCACGTGAAATCTGTTCTTGAACTAGGGATCCCTTATTCACGACGTCAAGTGAGCGGTTAGTAGCGTCCCATGTTTCCTACATTATTCAGCTCATACATAGGTATGAGCAACAATTCCATATTCTAAGTACAGTCGTCTCTTGGTAAACGTTTTCTTTTACAATTTTATAGCTGAAAATGTTCTGTCTTTCGTCGAATTTCCAAGGAGAATTTTTATTTGTTTAAATTCGCAGTAGTCACTTCGTTAGGTTTGTGATCTATGAAGATAGAAACCTGGATCAACCTTATTGTTTTCATTAGGAAATTCTTTTAAAAGTATAGATTTTTTTACTTCTTCGAGGTCTCGCAATATAATTTAGAGGGCCTGGATTCGACTTCCGGTAAGTCAATGTGTTGTAACGTTTTTTTTCATTAGGAGTCTGGAAATGTGCCCAAAAATGGCAATAGGCTCGCCTACTATAAGGCGTAGGACACTTTGCGAAAAGTCGGTGCAGAAATGCAAATCTGTTAACCCCTTTGAAGAATGGTGTGAATTTATGAAGGAGATATTTTAGATATTTTAATCGAAAGTAGAAAATTTCATAAAATATGTACCTACAGACATCTACCTATTACATACCATATTACATGGGACTAAAAACTTAGTTTACATTGTAGAAATTACCTTTCGTATGTAATAAAGTAGATTTTATCATAATAATTTCTAATCTATGTAAATTCATGCAGATAAGTTTAAGGTATGCAGATTTCTTCATGTTTTCCTTTGCCGTTGTAATGAACAATATCTTTTACTACACACACATTAAATGAATAGTTAGAGGGTAATAACATACTAATAACTTTTATATTATTTACTTCATTATCATCATCATCATTAATAGCCCATATACGTTCCACTGCTGGGCACGGGCCTTCTTTATAACTGAGAGTTTAGGTCTTAGTCCATTTCCTTGCCCTTAGAAACTTAGAAGAATTTTCCTTCATTGTTAAAGTACGTGATAATTCATTGTGAATACACACTTATCGAATATATTTGGGTATTACTTACTAATACCATTTTGTTTGACTTTCTCAAAGTTCATAGTTGTTTGTGATATTGCGCACGGAACACAGAAAATATGTATAATTACCCTTCAGAGGATAATATTTTTGTAAAAAGTACTGTTGGTCATAATTTCTACCATAAATATTAAATTGGATTTTAGAAAAATTCAAAAAAATTATTTTTGTAAACAAACAAACATACCTCACGTCTATATTCCCCGAAGGGGTAGGCAGAGATGCATTTCTGCACCCACATTTCGCCAGGTATGTAACAGTCCCACGTAATACGGGACGAGGTTTTAACGCAAATGGGTCTGATATCATAATTATTACCCGAATTAATTGTAATATTAATTTACTAGTAAATTAAACAAAATTTAAACTGTTAAATTTTGTAAAATGTAGGTAAACTGAAAGTTTTTAATAATATTTAATTGTGGGTTAAATTTCGTTTAAAGTGAGATTATTTATTTATTACACGAGCGAAATAAATTGAAAATGAGTGAACAATATTTATAAATCAGTAGTAAACTTGACGGAATGTTATAAACTATACTAAAAACGGATAAAAAAGTACGTAAGTGCAAAAATCGTTCCATTCTGAGTGTTTTTATTGAGCCATAGCGTCGCTACTAAAGCGCTTAGATGTACAAGACTATTTCTTATTCTTTAAATAAATTGGCATTTACTGAGTTATTTTTTATGTTGCTATCATTAAACAATCCGTTAATTTTATGATATATTTAAAATTTGCAACAAAGAAACTGCAAATCATTCTAATATACATATAAATCATATTTTCGGTTCAATATCTTATATCAGGCTAAAATTTACAGCAGATAAATTTACATAATTGATTATTTATCATCAGTCAAAATGATTTAGACCAAAAAATACTAGCCACCAAATACTCAGCAGCATTTACTAAAAATCTAGACATGTATAAAAAAAAAAGATTTGAAAGACAGATTGTCCTATTCAAAATTGAATGGACATATCTACCATGATTAAGGCTTAAACCCTTTCAAATATAGAGGTCAGTGCACAGCAGTGGGCCGTATATGGGCTGATGATGATGATGATTCAACATGACATACCCTTTTCAACATCCCTACTAATATTATAAATGCGAAAGTAACTCTGTCTTTCTGTTAAGCTTTCCCGCTTAAACTTCTCAAACGATTTTGATAAAATTTGGTTTTATTTCTTTAGACCCTGAGAAAGGACATAGTTTACCTTTTATTGCGAAAAAAAGGGATGAAGAGGTTGAAATAGAGGTTGAAAGTTTGTATAGGATTTCTTAATTTTAAAAGATAAAATGAAACTTTATATTTAAGCACTTGATAAGAATTAATTAAACATTTAGCGTTTTTGAAATTTCGATCAGTGAGGGGGTGAAATAAGGGTTGCAAATTTGTATGGGATTTCATCATTTATAAAAAGGACTCTGAAAGTAAAATAGACTAAAACTTATTTTCTATCTGAACTCAACCCTGTAATCTACGTGGACGAAGTCGCGGGGAACAGCTAGTTCTTGTATAAAATTAAAGTGCAGCTGACCTAGTATACGATAAATTCTAAGCCATGCAGCCATTTTAAAGCATAGTTTTAAAGTGAGCTACAAACTGCGTCTCGTACGGTCTACATCCATGTAACTAAGCCCTATATTGATACGTCGGACCTCGCTTCCTCTTACTAATTAATGCTAGCATCGAACAACAGCTTCATTAAATGGATATTCAACATTATTTATTCAGAAAACTTCACCTTTGTGAATGCGATACACTGGCGCGAGTGATTAAACTTCGAGACAAATTTGGCTTATTAGGTGCAGAATAATTAGAGGATGTAATGCACCCAACGAGTATATAGAAAAATCTCAACTCTGTAATGTAAGTTATGTGGGTGTAATAACTAGTAGTGAGGTTTGGATTTTTTGGTTCATAATGCCCACTAATCTTTGCAGTGAATTGGATAAAAGTTAACAAGACTTGACAAGGGAAACGGATGGATGAGGGCTGCTCAAGACCGGGATGGTTGGCGCTTTCTTGGGGAGACCTACGTTCAGCAGTGGACGGCGATAGGCTGATTGATTGATTGATAACAAGACTTTGCATTAATAAAATTATCTTTAGTTTAACAATAGTTGGAGGAAGAAAAACTTACAAATACTTAAGCATTTTTTTCAGTTTCAGGCCTCTAGTTCGATTATTATAAAATTACTCTCTACATTCACTTATCATAATGATCATCATCATCAGCATTATCAGCGTCATCATCATCAACAGCCCATAAACGTCCTCTTGCAAGATACGGTCCTAAGTCTTAAGACCTAAGTCTACCACGCTAGTCAAATGCGAGATGGATTCACATAAAGAACCAGCCAAATATTTGTAGACTAAATAACTTCCCCGGGATCAAAGTTGCTTCAAGTTAGATTCAAACTTTTCCCCTTGAGGTAAATTCGGTTGTCTATAATGCAACATCCAATACTATTCACATATCATCAAATATAGTACAGCGTGCAAACTTTACAAGGAATAGAACTAAGAAACTTCGGAATTTCAGCAACACGGGAGACAAAACCACACTACCTTGTGTCGTCGCATTTCTCTGCTAGTTTGGCGTGTTATGCATGTTTATACGAAGTCTGGGAATTAATGAATCCCTTCTAATATTTAAAATGCGATAGTAAATGTTTTTCTCTTAAGTTTGTAGCCATAAATCGCTGAACAAGTATACATTATTTTTGATATGAAGATAGGACGTTGAAAGGACATAGGGTACTTTTTTTCTAAAAATTGCGATGGTGCGGTAGTAGGGCCGAATACAACATCAAACACATTTACGAAACATTGCTCAGAATGTAATCACAGGCGTTTCAAGTTTAAACTGATAAAAAGGAAAGATTTTAACCACAAAATTCCAAATTTCGAATTTCAAATGCTAGCAAATGCAAAGGAGTATGCATATTCCGCCAACCCGCACGGCGCCAGCGTAGCGGACTTAGATAGATCACCTGAACCAACCAGTCCCTATTCACTTGCCAGTAAACTAACACACTTCTGTCCACTGTGTTGAGAATTCCTCAAAGTATATTCTTACTTTCCTTTACATTTTGAACAACACTGCACTTACCATCAGGATTCAGAGTAATCACTGCAGTGCTATGAAAAATTCTTTCATCATTACCGCAGCCTTTCTCTACGATTGCAATCCCCGCTTGTTCCCAGTAAAGTATCAAAATTGATGTGCTCAAATGTTTTATTCATATGCTTGTCGACTTGCTCCTCAACTACGGTATTGCACGTATTAACATAGTTTCAAGTATCGATCCACGTTTGGTAACTTGAGAGTACACTCGTGCTTCAAACTGACCAAGACATACAACTTGGCTTTAACACTGAAGGATCGATATGTAGTTACGAAAACGCTTAAGACTTGATATTCGAATACTTGATGGTCTTCTTCAAGTACCGCTTAGGTCAGTTACTTGATTTGAAACTGTTTTAAAGCATGAAAAGATGAATAGAATTTGGAAAAAAACAATTAAAAAAACTCAGACTATTAACTCAGTACACTCCTTTTGAAATTATGACATACTCTTAAAGGTACCTGACTTTTACACCGATTAAAGCCCTTGTTTATAACATACAAAATAGTCTACGCAGTATTAGTTGTTCATTTATAGTAATTGATTTCGACAGCCCCAAAGATAACAGAGATATATTCTCAGTACCACGTTTCCCCAATGTAAAGTATCAAAATTGTAAAGGTAAGGAAATATCATCGCGAAGATTTCCCTCATAACTCCTTATATACATAGAAAAATATTTGTCTCCAACTTTGTCAAATGAAACATTAATTATGGGAGTTCAGAATTCGTGCTCCGGTGATAAATTGAAGTAACCCTACGGACGGGGCGGTCCGGAAATCTTGTCACATCAATCAAAATCATTCAAGAAACGCTTTTCATCGGTGTAAATGAGGTATTAATAAATTTAAAAGTAATATTATTTGCAGGCGTTGCTATGAAAGTTTGTGTTGCCTTTTTTAGGATTTTTACGCAAAAAAACACATTTAAAGTGATCAACATTATTTTGATTGCCAATAAACCACTGCCATCTAACACAATAAAAAAGGTCGATTTAAAAGGATTTGTTATTGATTTTAAATTTTAGGGAACGCAGTGATAAATCAAATTGAAATTCTACAACGAATGGCGATCAAAAATTCAAAAACTATTGCATAAAAAATACGAGAAAGTAATGTTTACATTATGATACTACTTTAAAATCACGATTTGCAGGTTAGGTCTTTGTGTACTGCTCGTCCTAACAGTTAGTAGTGAGTATAACTGCCCCCGCCCCCCATAATTGTTGATACTAACGTTTTAATATGCAAGTTGCATTTTGGGAGTCTTAAAGGATTCTCTCCACACAATGTGTAGTTCGGTAGTAATTCGACAAGACGTGTTTGTTGCGGAACAGTGAAAATGTTGTGTTTTCAAATTTGCTACGAGGAGTGAACTTTAGCTGGGCGCTTTACGCTGCGTCGAGCAAATTGCCACTCGACAAGATGACGCTGGGGACTAACTACAGGTTCCATAAAACGAGGAAAAATAAACTATGGATACACTTAGCACTTAGACTGGGAAGTGTTTGTGCACCTTAAAACTTGAAGGAGTAAAAGACATTTGAGATCCTAGTTGATAAATAATATAAATTATTAGGAATTTCTTAGGTATGTACTGTGTAGTCCGTCGAACCGTACTGGGTCAGCGTGGTGGACTAAAGCCTACACCCTCTCAGTGGTAAAAGAGATGTGTACCCAGCAGTGAGATATGGGCTGGTGATGATAATGATCACACAAGTATCAATAAATAAATACACTCAGTAGTCACCCACATATTTCAAAACATTAAGATACAAGACTTGTGTCGTGGGTATTAGAAACTACAAGAGGCTTCGGTCTCACACTCAGACCTGAAACAAATGTTAGCGGATCACATAAACATTTGTCTCAGTCTGAGGATCGAACCCGTGGCTTTTAGTTTCGCAAGCTAGTGGCTAACCAACTCAACCCTGAAACTATTAGTAGACACCGTTGTAATAATGTTTCTAATGGATCTGCGACCTTGACCTTTATCTAAAATATTACGTTATGAATAATTTTAAAATTAGTTCAAATCAAACTGAGAACAATTTCTTTTTCGTCTTTTCAAGAAATAACGGGCAAAATATTGTTATAACAAAGATTCGCCACATTAATATTCAGACAAAAATGTTCCTAATCATTAAATTTCTACGAATAAAGGAGCACAAATATTTTTTACGATTCCGCCAACCATTAGGGAATCCAGACAAAAAACAACAGTGAAAAAAATATTCTCGACACTCGGAATGCTTTAAATGATTTATAACATCTAACATAAATAGATTTGGTAAATTCATTGATCCCTTTATATGTACGATAGATCAAAAAAGGATCAGAATAATAATATTTACTTTGAATGTTAGGAAATTTTCAGTAGCACAAATTCTTTAAATGTACACTTTTAATAAACAGCAAAATGGCTTTCTATTATGTTCATCATCATCATCACCATCAGCCCATAGATCCTTATTGCAAGACACGGGCATCCTATGCAGCTAAGAGGCTTAGTCCAGCACGCTGGTCTAGAGCGGGTTGGCGGTATTAGCTATCTCTTCATAACTTCCATAATCTCATCACTCTAGGCCAAGAGATCCGCAAAACTATCTATTCCAGATCATCAATACTCAAAGTGGCACATCATTCAATCTACACGATATAGTGAAATAGAATATGGAGTGAAAGGGTGAATTTTGCACTACACTGTTGCAAAGTAGGTACCCCCAAGCCAGTATGGAAATTTGATGGAGACGTATCGCGTATTCGTTCAACTGGCACCGTTCTCTACACTTCGTTTCGTATTCGCTTCCTTATTTCTTATTTGATGCTTTTTGTGGGAGAAAACAATGGCATCCATTTGGGGCATTCCGCATTAAGGAGATTCAGAGTAGTGCCGCTGAATCGAGTTAGATGTGTATTGTTTGTACGCATTTACAGTGTGGGTTTCCTGGAGCATATTGTATTAACTCAAAAGGAATGATGAGTGAATTTACTGTTGGGTTTTTTCCTGGAAGCCTCTGAGCTGGGGCTTTTATCCCTGCTTATGTGATATTATGGGGCTACCGCTAAGATGATCCTTGACAAGCAAGCTCCTATTTCACTAGGGCATCACTATTCCATATAATATATGATACTTATTATAAATTCTCCCCATAGTCACATACATAGTTATAGATGCAATAGGATTCAAGTTCGTGCCATGGGTATCAGAAACAATGAGAGACTCTTTGGTCTTACGAACATTTGTCTCGGCGCAGGGATCGAACCCGCGGCCTCCCGTTTTACAAGATGTTGTCTAGCTAACTCCGCAACGGGGTTGTCAAATAACAAACAGTCTAGACAACCTTCAAGGCCATACAACTAAATAACCTTCAGAAATAAACACGGCAATCAAATAACGGTAATAAAACCACAACAAGTACAAATGACAAGAATATTGCTTAGTCACTCGTGTTCAAAATTCACAGGGAATAGTCCATATTTCATTTTCGTCCGCGTCTTGAATGCGAAATGAGTGGAACAGCATGAATACTAACTAGACAACAGTTTATATTGTTAATCGTGCAAACAAGAACTTTCAGTTTGTACTGGTTTATCGGGTGTTGTTGCCGATGGAACGGGCGGACGCTTCGTGTGTTGGAAGTTTGCCTTTCATTAGTAGAAACTGATGCAGTAATAAAAGGCTTTAAAATCTTTTTGTTTGGCAAAGGCAATTGGTCCTATGTGCTCTGCGGTAAATAGAGCGTTAGCTGGTAAGGAATAAGTGCGATTATTATTTTAAACAGTTTTGAGGGCTTGATTATAATCGGATATGGATTTGGTTGAATTCGGAGGAGGCAACACACATGCGTTTTTAAAGCTTGAATTACATGAGACATGTCTATGTAGTGTGACCTCAAGTTACTAATAGACAATATAGCACAATTGAAATTGAAAATCAGCCCAAAATACATTATACTCTTCTAACTTTGAACACGAAACCGTAACAGATTTAAATCTCGGAAGCCATTTTATATTATATTTTTCCTTCTTAACATTTAACAGCACAACATAATTCCGTTTTGTGCAAGGAATTAATAAAAGTAAGCCAAATATTGACAATGCCCGTCTTTAAGCTTGTTTTTGTTTATTTTGTTGTTCAGTCAGCCTTGAACGTGTTCACGAGTCGATGGGAGCTATTAGCTTAAAACATCATTATCTGCTTCACTGGCTATTGTTTAATTACTTGCGAGCTTCATGTAATATCAAATTCGATAATTTGATGAATCTAAACCATCATGGACATTTCACTGCAGGCAGTCTCTTTATTCGAAAGGTTCAGCTAAAGTGCCCCACGCTAGATTAGTGTGGGTTGCTGCATTTCTACTCGCATGTCCACTCTGATTTTTGTCATCATTAAAATTTGCAACAAAATTTGCAACAATTTACTCACTTGGTAAAAGTTACAAGATTAGAATTTGATTCTACAACTGCCGAAATGTCCTCCTCGAGGTCATACATTTTAGATTACATATTATGGGGGTGATATGCTTACCCGCACCAGGCCAGCATGGTGGATTAAGGCATAAACCATATGTATATAGGCAGATGATGTTTGAGGTAACAGTTGTTAGTTATTTGAGTAAGATAAAGACGATGGTCATATTCCATGACCCCTGTTCATTGTTCTCCAAGTTATAAAATATAAAAATGTAATTTTATTTAACATAATATAAATTTGTATAATTTATGTCTTCTTCTTCTTCATCATCAACCCATATACGCCCACTGCTGAGCACGGGTCTCCTCTACCATTGAGAGGGTTTTTAGGCCATAGTCCACCACGCTGGCCTAGTGCGGGTTGGCGGACTACACACCTAAGAAATTCCTAAGAACTCTTAAGTGTGCAGGTTGTATCACGATGTTTACCTTCACCGTTAAAGCAAGTGATAATTCAATGTGAATACATATTTAAAACAAATTAACCAAAGGAACAGTAGCATAGCTAGTAAAATGCATTAGATACGTCCGAAACACAACTAAACTTAACAATACGATCTCGGTTGCAAATCAGGAATACATTTGAATGTATCTACGTCCCAGCGGAGTTCTTAGACATTTACATTAGAATAAGTGATGTTGTTTTGTTCACAAAACATATTTTATTTGAATATTTTCTGTGTGCGACATCGCTCGCCTAAATGTCGATTTTTTTTGTTTTTATCATTAAATTATTTTGTTAAGTGATTTTATTAAAAATTACACCAGAATCGTTTACGTATATTTTTTTATTAAGTTCGTGGCGTGTCTATAACAAATTAGGTTCCCTTAGATTCGCTAAGCTTCAGTACTCGGAGTCAATGCTGTGTGTGCCGCTGTTGAACCTGGAGTAGGTACAAGAATTCCAGTGGCGAGTATATGTTGGCATATGATCGAAAGATGTGGCCTCGCACAAATATACAAGACCTGAATTGTGGATAGAAACTACGAGGTCGGTCTCACGGACTTCTAAACAAGATTTTTTGTTATGGATCAAATCATTTGTCTCATTATAGGAAGAGGCTCCGCAAAAAATCAAAGCATAACTTTTGCCCAGCGCGAAAATCAAACCTGAGAATATAACATCGCACAGCTTGTTCTACGATACCAATGAAGCAGTCATATCGAAGCGTACTAAAACATTAAAAGTATCAGGTAAAGTAGAAAGTATCAACTAAATTCAACGTACATTAATTATTCATAGTATCGAAAAACATAAAACAAAATGTTCCTGTGATTCTCACAAAAGTTTTATCGAAACATTATAAACCCTCCCAATGAAAGTGTTTTGCACGCCGAAGTATGTACAAACAAACTGAGAACATTGACACAATCCCAGTTCCGTTACCGAATAGCTTTCCATTGCATAGTAAAGTCAACTTCTCGTCTCCTTTAAAACGAATCAATCTGCTAGCTAACTTAATTTCAATTGCTTAAGAGATTGTTTCTTAGTCGCGAAGTGTAGCTATAGCATCAATCCTTTTTTGTAGTTATCTCTTTATTTCTCTCAAAGGTTTGTAGAGGTTCCTTTGTTACAAAATGGCATATGCAGTTGCACTTTAATAAATATACACCCAACAATCACACAGTTCTGATCCCACACTAAGTCACAAATCTTATGTCGTTGGTATCAACTATGAAAGACTTCGGTCTCAAAAAGTTCTAAATACGAAACAAATATTTGCGGCTCTTAAAAACGGTAATTTGCAACGGTATAGGTTCGAGGCTCGACCACATTATCCCCACATATAAAAATTCTTTGGCTACAACTGAAACTTTCCTGACAGAAAGTTGTATCATTGCGACAATTCGGCAGATGCTCAGCCCGAAGTCTACTGTCGCTTATCATTACATGTCTAAAACCTTCGTCATTTAACAAATCAAACCTCCAAAAAACTGGGTCAAATGAATAATTTTTATTACCCGGTCATACCACACACTCAACCACATTTAGAACGTTTGCGTCTTCAAATTTATTCTCGAGAGTTCTCGTCATTGTTATTGCCAAGTTGATTGATGACAGCTCCGCGTCTGACATAAAAATCTCTATAACCCCCACCCAATAGCTTGATTATGGGTGTTAATCTCTTACCAAGAGAGCGTTTTTATTCCCTCAGTTTTTTTATCGCCCTTGTTTTATGCCACCCGGTTTTATTCCAAATTGTAGACACTCGTTACTTAGCAAAATTGAAACGGGATTGTACTCGCTTAATGCCTGCCTTTAGGGTCTGTTTTAAATGAAGTGATAGGGATTTTGGGAATGGTCCGACCATTCTTCCACTGTGACATGGAAAGCTGGCTAAATTTCGCTCATTATAAACCCAATATGTTGGATTGTTATAGTTATTTTTTAAGGCAGAGTGAAGTGAACAAATTGGTACCTAAGTACTGTACTGGCTACTTTCGCAAGTCACAAAATTATCGGCTTATGGGTATGATGGCTTAACAGACATAGAGTTGAAGACGAATATCTCTCTATTAGATATTTGTTCTTCCAACCATATAACTTAGGCGAAGTGCAAAAGCAAAACAACTGTTTCTTGTCATAAAGTTTTTTTTTTTAAACGCCTTAGCAGGCAGACGAGCAGACAGCCCGCCTGATGGTAAGCGGTCACCGCCGCTTATGGACTTGGCAATGCCACGGGCACAGCCAAGCCGCTGACTACCGTGAGGAAAATACTCCTTTTAAGCCTCGTTTGAAGAAGGCCATGTCATAGCGCTCGGGGAACACCGAGGCAGGGAGTTCATTCAAGAGCTTGCACGTACGTGGTAAAAATGACCTCTGGAAACGCACCGTACGCGTACGCACCATCTCCATTTAGCAGGTTAAATCATAGTCATCTTGGTTCTTACCAACCCAATGATACCGGCCCATTAATAGTGACTCCTCAGCTACATTCTACTTCATGCGACAAAAGCAAAGTGAACTTACCAACATTCATTAACTTGATGAAATTCTGAAACATTTACTTACCAACATAGAATAACTTGGAGTGGACAACTCCACACAAATACGTACTAAACTATACTGCCTTATGAAATAAACGGATATTATTACATTCTAACTCTTTACGGAATTTACGTGATAGTAAAAAAAATAATTGAAAAATGCAATATGCTCATAACCATAAGGGCACGGGCCTCCTCTAAGAGGGCTTCGGCCTTGGTCCACCATGCTGGCCTACGGCGGGTTGACGAACTGCACACCTAAGAAATTCTTAAGAACTTTTAGGTGTGCAGGTTTCACAATGTTGTTTTTAATGATACATCAAAAACCCCTTAAAACCCCCTTTCAAGTCAACATGTTGGTAGATAGTCGTTATTTATATTATCCTACGGGGGGTATAAGTCACCACTCACCACGCAGTGTTTTAGGTAACCATTAAAATTTTGTAGCAGCAATTTTAGAAATTTTGCAAGTTTACCTAACATACCTGCACTAGGCCATAAAATAAAACCTCCCAATGGTAGAGATATGTGCCAAGCAGTAGGACCTATTTGCGCTGACAATGATAGCTAACTCATCAATACCGTATCTTTTCAATAATCGAATCAATTCCACCAATGAATTCATCGTGAATAACCACTTAATAACTAAAAGGAAAGGGCTTGGGGCTAGGTGTGTTGAAAGCTGATATGGCCGAGTGAAATTAAGGCAATTTGCCTGCGGGTTGCACCGTCAATCAAAGTTACGCTTTAATCGTCTTACTAATATCCTTATGAGTTCCCAACTTGCAACCCGCATCTGATGCGAAGTTATGACATGGCTCTAAAAGGTTTTGGGGATTTAAGTTATTGAGGTTGGGTGAATTCTCAAGTTTAGCTGACCCCTGATGACCACATCATATACATTCTTTATGTCTATGTCCTATGTTTGTTGTTGTTCTTCTTCTTCTTCATCATCAACCCATATACGACGCCCACTGCTGAGCACGGGTCTCCTCTACCATTGAGAGGGTTTAGGCCATAGTCCACCACGCTGGCCTAGTGCGGGTTGGCGGACTACACACCTAAGAAATTCCTAAGAACTTTTAGGTGTGCAGGTTTCATCACGATGTTTTCCTTCACCGTTAAAGCAAGTGATAATCCAATTTTGAATACACACACAACTTCGAAAAGTCAGCGGTGTGTGCCTAGGGTTCGAACCCGCGACCGCCGAGATTCTCGACCGCGCGCCTACACCTCGAGGCCATCACTGCTGCTTGCTGTTTGTTGTTGCGTCCATAAATATGTAATGTATTTATTATAACTCATAATCGGTTATATATGTATAATAAAACATGGCATGTGCTTCATGATCGCCATCATCTTCAGCCAAAAGACGTTCACTGCTGGACATAGGCCTCCCCTAAAGACTTTTAAAGAGCTCTATCGAAAGAGACCTGTATCCATATGGGCTTATGTTGATGATAATAATTAATCTGTAACATAGTAAGTAGAGCAGTGTGTACAAATAGAGAATATGTAATGTAAACTCAAAACATATATTTACGAAAATCTATATTATACCTTTTACTCGACTTAAGAAGACATGATAAAAGAGTGGGCGGTGTAACATGTCACATTAATAAAGTTAAATTTGGAATTTCTTGGACTAAAACATACAGCTTCCCCGTGTTACGCCCACAAGAAGACTTAAAACCGTACATTGAGGTAAATGTTACCTTTATATAAACTAACTCCAGTGTTTGGTTGTATTTTTGCAAAATATTAAAAGATAAATTTTATGATAATTTTTGCCGTAATAAAACAAAAATTGTAGTGATCTTTTATTTACTAACTCCTTAGTGTACATTACGCGCTTATGTATTAAACAAAGATACTGCAGGAATCATAGTACAATTAATGATATTGTCGCTCAAGGCGTTCATTTTGAGACTACCACATAATAGATATAAAAAAGAAGAAGCAAGGATAGTCAATACGTTTATTTTGTTACCAAAAGCTCTGCTTAATCGCATTTTAAGGCCTAAGAACGAGAAAATAAAGTTGTATATTTCAAAATGAAACTAACTAATTGATCTGAAAAAAGTAATGTTTGGTCCAAACCGTGTTTGTCCAACATCATAGACTAAGGGCAGAACTGTGTATTCCTGATCTAGTTTTAATCTATCTCCACTCACGAAGCCAATCGCTCTTTACGTTTTCACAACAAACAAAACACGAATTGGAAAATTGAAATATCAATCAATTAGCACTTGAGAAATCCGCCGGCGTGCCACCTCACAACTTTCGGAATAATTTAATATAAAGAGGCCAAGTTTACTCACCGGCAAAGTTATCAAAAAGTTAATCTTTCAGGCTATTACTGGGGCCCAGAGTTTCCTACTTAAACCATAATTTTAATAACGATTCATGTTTTGTGGCCATCGTGGAGTTTATGTACTTATAAATAAAATTGTATGAGATTTACTGCCAACGAGCTATTGTTGTCCGCCTATATTTATCCCTTGGGAACTTATCAATTCCGCGATAAAGAGGTGTATGCATGGGGGTTTGTAATTATCGCTTGTATCGTAGGGGGGTAGCGGAAATTTTTAATAAGCGTATAATTTTGAGCATTTCAAAGTTACCTGTTATTTTGAAGGTTTGTGAGCACTCACCTTAAAAAATGTAAGGGATTTCTTACGTGTAGTCAATCAACCCCCACTAATTCAGTGTTGTGGACTGAGGCCAAAGTCCTAAAATATAGCTTCGAAAAGTCATAAGTGCGTGTTTGGGGTAGGGTCCCGCAATTGCCGAGATTCTTGAGTGCGTGCCTAAACCTAGAGGTCATCCGTCCCAAACTGTACATAATACTAAAAAAATTGCAAGTTATAATAAAAGTCTCACCATTCTGCTCATAGCAACCGTGATATTTTTAATCAGTAATACATAATTTCTTTCATTCCCTTTTGCTAAATTATGATTCTGAGAAGATAAACTGAAAACGAAAGACGAAATTAAATATGAGGTTTCTCTTTTGTAAGAAATCTTTGATCATTTTCGTTCTTCTGTTTAATTTAATAATGTTTTCTGCGGAATTTCACAAATGATTAGATATAATTTTGGCGGATAAAATGTTCGTGCAAACGGACTTAAATATTCACAGTAATAGAATGCATAGTCAGTTTCCACATGAATTTAAGTACATACTACATATCTAAACACGGTTACGCAAAGGCAGAGACTATTGAAATGAAATGAAATGAAATAATATTTATTGAATCCATAAAATGTCAAATACATCACTTAGATTAAGTCATTTCAAATTTTACCACCCTGTTCGGAAGGCAGTCATCACTAGAGAAGAACGGGCAAGAAACTCTAGTGTTGCTCTTTTCCAATCAAGAGATAGCTTACAATATTGAATACCAAAACTACGATTCTGACATACCTCTTAATCTCTTCGATGTATACATACATATATTACATAAGATTAAGAGTGTTGCTAAATCGCATAGACAGGATTATTATTTAACACCGTAGGAAAATAGAGTTGACCAACCGGCCTACCGTTGTTTGTAAGGAATTTCGTCAATAAATATTTGATGTAATACTAATTTACTAAACCTCGCTAAAACGCCTGTGATTATAGTTTCATCATAAACGTGATCTAGTGTGATTGCTATCGGTAGGCTACGTTAATTAATCAACGAACAATGAATACGGAAATATCAGGACCAAAATGCAACAAACGATATCCAGAGATTTTTATAGAAACCAACAACCACAACCTCACTCCTGTTTTCCCCAAAGGAATAAGTAGAAGTTACCCACATTTCACCAGGTGCGTATAGGTACCACATTATAGGGGGTGAGCCTCTCGCCGATTTTCGGGTACATGTTTACGCTCCATGCAGAAACAGAAATAGAAAAACCCAATAATACTTTGCCCGACCCGGGAATCGAGTCCAGGATTTCAACATCCCTCAGCACATACCGGACCATTTCTACAGTCATCTCAGCCGAATATACTTGGTTTTGCCTCTAAGAAACCTGATCCAGCAAAAGTAAATATCGTTCATCCAACACAGTACACGATTAACTTACAAATGAGTACGAAACGAAGTAATGGCCGGCAAAATGATTAATACGCAAGGATTTCAGATGGGGGCATTGTCTTGATTGATTGCACGACTCAATGCCTCGCCAGACATTATTTCCGTAAGGAATATTGAGAGCGCTGTGTCTGAAACCGGTGTCATGCGTTCCCGAGTATGACGTTATGTAATAAAATAGTTTCGCTTAAAAAAACCTTCTAAAGTAAAATTGTGTCAATTGATTGCCGAATCGAAAAAACTGACAGTAAATTTTGAGGTAATAAATTATTTAATAATATTTTTTTAAATTTTTTCAGTCTCGAAATCAATGTCACAAAAATATTTGTCTTGGTGCGTGATCTGCGCTTTTAAAGCGTAGCATTCAATGTGTAGTAGATCGTAGTAATTACATATGTGTTTGGAGCTAACTTAACTAAATACTGTAGGTTTCAAGAACAAAGTTTTAATATTATTCATTCCAATATCTTATTCGAAACTCGCTGACTTAGACACGTGTGTTTACTTAGATTAGACATCATCGATCAACGTCTGTAGCGTGTATGCCCGACTTGGGGCCTATATTTCACCCATTTGCGATATTTAGCCGAAGATCAGGCGATACTTTGATAGCTGCGTGATAGATTAAGTGAAAAACATTATTTTTCAACATTAGTGTATAAAACACACTTAAGTCAATATCCTGGAAGGAATATGCAGAAGTATTTCTGTACCGAGATTAAAAGTTGTGTTTTAAGTTCTACTTAAAAGACGAAGTTATTCCAATATTTATGGCAAATATCAATTCTCCGTAAAGTTAAGATTATATTCCTTTGAAATACCTAAAAATACGTCGTCTCACCCGGAAATCAAACTCGAAACTTCTTGATAACATGCAAGAAACTTGCTGCGGAACAAACAAGGCAGTGCATTCCCATGAATAAATGTATGTAGACACGTTTGCAAGTATTCAAAACGACCGCAATCCTATCCAATATCTAAAAATATACAATAAAAAGGTCAAACAGATAATAAAAAATACGAGTCACATGGAAAACGATAAAGTTTTTCACACAGTTATATTATGCGAGCAACAAAAACTAGATTTACAACTTAACATCCGACGCTCGAGAACCCTAACTTTCACCTAGACGAAGTTCGTATTTACATGAGAGAAATACCAAAGTAAAATATTTTCTCATTGAATTCGGAGTTTTCCTTGGGTCCGGTCTGTAATTGTTGTTTACTGAACTAGAAAACTTACATTTTTACTCGTGTTTCCTTTCAAGGCTCTGTGGACTTCGATTTTTCTGGATATTATATTAAAATAAATTCGTTCTGTTTTTTATTTTAAATTCTAACAATAGATACATGTCTTCTTCATCAGCCCATATACGCCCACTGCTGAGCACGGGTCTCCTCTACCATTGAGAGGGTTTAGGCCATAGTCCGCCACGCTGGCCTAGTGCGGGTTGGCGGAATGAGAAGAAATTCCTAAGAACTCTTAGGTGTGCAGCTTTCATCACGATGTTTTCCTACACCGAAGCAAGTGATAATTCAATTTGAATACACACATAACTTCGAAAAGTCAGAGGTGTGTGCCTGGGGTTCGAACCCGCGACCGCCGAGATTCTCGACCGCGCGCCTAAACCTCGAGGCCATCACTGCTTCTAGATACATGTACATTTACTAAATCTTGTATCGACAAAGAGTTTAATAGAGTTAAATGATCCCTAAAAAGTTGCATGCACATTCGAATAATGTCCAGTAGTTTTCCGAATCGGGCAAAGTTTTATTAGGTTTTTCTGTAAGAAATTCTCAGTAACGCGATACTAGAAATGTGTTCCATTTTAATGCGATATTCTTGGTTTGTAATAGATGAAAAGGGTGATGAAATATACCCTTCTAGGAAAATGGGGTTGGGGGAATAGGTACCTACTTATAAACTATTGTGGTTTGAGCTGTTTCATAACTGTCAACTTGTCAGCCGTAGGGCTAAGGGTTTCAGAGAATCATGTTTGTTGTATTCGTTCTTATTACAATGCGAACAATACTTGAAGTTACAAGTCAAATATGAAGCAAGAATTCTCAACTAATAACGGTTTTGGCCTCAAGGCATCAACATACAAAAAGGTTAGTCAAAATTATTTGATACTGAATTACAAATCTAAGTAAGACTTAGCAGCAAAGAAATGTTGCCAAAAACTGTTTAAAATTCGCTAAAGGAATGATTTTAATTTTTCCTCCCAGACTTCCATGCAGCCAAATTTACATATGTACTACATAATTCCTTCTGTATCCGCATCGAGAAATTCAAAGTTCTTTACTAGGAGACTTCAAGGCAAGCTAATCTCTGTAGGTACTGCTACCAAGACTTTTAAAATGAAAACTCTTGAACGCACACTCAAACTCATTTAAACTGTAAATCTACAAACACAAAAACCTACAAACGACACATAAGCATTGAGATATTCAAGCCCTAACCTCAACAGATTTCGCAGACAATAAACATCGGACAGAAGTCGAACAAAACTTCGCGTTAAATAATCGTTCCTTAGGAACTGCAAAGCACCGTCACTTAATAAAAGAACTCCCTGGGGAAGAGACGGGAACGGCTCAATAAGACGGGCGTCATCATCTCGGGGAGAAAAAAAGTCGTAAAATGTAGGCGGGCATTATATAAATTGCAGGCATCAGGGCGACATCTAGCGGGTGCCCACGGAAACTCGACGCGGTAAATTCATTATGTAGTTTTAGCTGTTAGCTCAAATTGTCGTAGTGTTAATGACGTGTTTAAGGCTCATGTTTTAGCGGAGAATAATGGAAGGATTTGTAGTGTATTTTTCGGTTTGTAACTTTGTTACTCTCCCAAAATACATACATCAAAAAAAGTTCAAAAATCAATCAGCCTTCAGAAACGAAAAAAGTGCGGAAATCAAATAAATTCCGCGAAATTGTATAATCAATACAAAATTGATACAACTTTTCATACATAATTATTTAAAAAAATAATAAAACTAATTACCTATGCTTCATGCATTCTACATAACATTACAGTAGGTACGTGGGCAGAGGGTATTCAGCGTTAAATGCTGAAGTCTCCATTCAAACATACACGCACACCTACACACTTGCGTTGGTGTTATAATATTCAGTGGCAAATGGATTTGCATAACACAATTCTTTGGTAATTTAACCTCTACGTGACCTTTATGATGTAATCAATATTTTCTTAAATCCAACATTCCGAATCCAGACCACGTTTGTGCTGTGAATCATGTATGAAGATATCATTTGTCATACATTGACTTATATGGCAGTAAAATTGGAGAACGTTTAATAAAGAAAATGTATTTCATGTACCATTAAATTATATTCTAAGAATCTATGCACTATAAATTTGCGGGACGATTATCGTTTGCCTTGAATAAATATTGTGCTAGGTCTTTTATTTAATTTTGAACTAGATCTACGACTGCCTAGTGGTCTCTCGGTACAAATAAATACATATGAACCGTTAGATCTGGCAGACTTTTAAAAAAATCTGGAAATTCTCAGTAGCAGCAAGAGGTCTAGAATTGTGTCCAAAAAACTAAAAGTCTGAACTTACGATTAAACTACTATTAGTAATAAATTATAAAAGTTTAATGTTAGTTCAGGACTCTCGACATGCTGGAATTTCCTTTCTAGTATTATTCAACTGTTCTGTGGTAACTTTATTGCCATTTCTGCGGATTCGTACCGCTAACTCCATTGCCATTCAGTCAATCTGTCAATAATATTATAAGCAGTCAATTGGCCTTTGTCCTGGCTCACCACACACCAACTAGGGTTATGCATAATGTGATCTATGGCTTCCTTAGTAATGAATAGTAAACATTTTCCAGGAAAATGCTTTAAGTAACTGAATAAATGAGTTCTAGACTTCAATCTTTTTTTTGTGGTGGTTGGTAAAAGATACGTTTAATATTACTACTTTATTTTAAAGTGTTGTGATGTAATAAAAAAAAATCGCACAACAGTCACATACATATTTAATTCCACAATAGGATTCAAGCCTTGTGTCGTAGCTATCTAAAGCTACAAGGGACTTTCAGTCTCACAAACACCCTGACACGATAAAAATATTTGTAAGTATATCACACAAACAATTGTCTCGGTACCGACTGTATATCCTAAAGTTACATATTAAAAAAAATCGATACAGCGCAACACTAAATTCAGGCTAGAGTACACTGAGTAAAGACCTGAGCGGAATCTCTTAAAATCCTCGCACTACTATAATAAATCGCAAAATTCCACACTTAACGTAACCGTCTTACATAAAATTCAAAACAGCGTGATCATCGCTGCGTATAACAGATGCACGCCATTAATATTCGGGACAAAACCGTGGATGGATATTAAACATCGATTCCTTACGAGCGTGCGAGCACACCCCAAATGAGTTTCGCAACTTTTATAACTTGTCCTTTGGATGACTTTTATTCATCTTTAGTGGTACCGTAATTATGTTTAATGACCTCGTTTGTCGCCATTACTATTACAAACTTTGCATTCAGCTGTCATTCTGGTGGAATTTTCGACATTGACGCGTTATTCTCGTCTATAATTGCTTGTGTTATTGCTATTGCGCTTTCGTGTGTTTTTTGGTTAAATTTTCGTCTAATTTTCTCGCTGCTTAGTTTTAATTTCGTCTTTATTTTAAAAGAGTTGGAAGGGTTTAGTTATCAATATATTTTTATTTTTTTGGAAGCAAATTATACATATTTTTTTAAATAAGCAATTGCTATAAGGTCTTGGCCAAGTATGCAAATAATTCGAATATGTACACCGCCTTGAAACCAAGAGACCGCGAAATCATTCATCTATACTAGGATAAATATTTAAATTATCATTATCTATGTCTATTCTATCCATTTTTACAAGCTTTTATTTAACTTCACATTTGTATGTATGTATGTATGTATGTTTGTATGTTTACAAATCTTGCAATGAAGATTTGAACCACTTCCAATAGACCGATTGTGCTGAAACTTGGTGTACCTACGTAACTTGGATCATCATCATTCTCCTGCCCTGATCCCAATTCTTGTTTGGGGTCGGCGCAGCATGTTTTGTCCTTCCTTCCTGTGTGGAAGGACAAAACATGCTGCATAAGAGTTTTGGCAGATGTTTTACGGCCGGCCGCCTGCCTGACGCCAACCCTCCTTGGGAATTTCTATGTTTTAAAGGGAATGGTGTGGGGATAGCGTGAGTTTGGGTAAAGGATATTGAGGGAAAGGATATTTGGCCTGATGGTAAGGATGCTACAGTCCCGGATAAGGAAGTATTAGGAGACTGTAACAGCTCGGGGGGCCGAGCTCGCGTACTCGTAGCCCTGTTCCATGACTGGCTAGATCAATGGAAAAGGCATCCCCTGACCTTCTGACTACCTACGTAACTTGGATGACAATACAATAATATGGTACCATGGAGCTGGTCTGATGATGAGGTTGGAAGATGGCCATAGAAACATCAGTTCTTGTGGACCGATTGAGTTGAAATTTGATATGTCTTTGTAACTTCGACAACAATACACAAATATGGTATCATGGTGCTGATCTGACGAAGAGTTGGAAGATGCCCATAGGAACTTCGATTTCTGTGGTCCAATTGAGCTGAAATTTGGTATGTCTTCGTAGCTTCGGTAACAATACAAAAATATGATATTATGGAGCTGATCTGATGAGGAGTTGGAGGATGGCCATAGGAACTCCGATTCCTATGGTCGAATTGAGCTTAAATTTTGTATCTCTTCGTAACTTCGGTAACAATACAAAAATATGGAATCATGGAGCTGATCTGATGAGGAGTTGGAGGATGCCCATAAGAACTCCGATTCCTATGGTCCAATTGAGCTGAAATTTTGTGTCTCTTCATAATTTCGGTAACAAAAAAAATTAAAAAAATAAACTAAGAAAACATTCATAAAATTCGTAGTTTTTTAAACTTTACAAGTAACAATTTACAAAAGTGTTCGGTTTATCAGTAGAAGTATGATACATAAACATATATTATCTATAACTAGTATATTAATATTCTTAAGTGATTTAAAAGCTTGTCGCGCAATTTCGTTAATGCAAAGACCTCGGCCGCGACGAGCTTTTAGATCACTTAAGAATATTAATATACTAGTTATAGATAATATATGTTTATGTATCATACTTCTACTGATAAACCGAACACTTTTGTAAATTGTTACTTGTAAAGTTTAATTATTCGATAATCGTCTCTCTGAAGCGTAAAACTCGCTCGTAGTTTTAGAAACCCACGTCACAAGAATATGTATAGAACAATCTATAGCACCTTCTTAAGGCAAGTATATTATATGCGATTCTTCTGTACCTACGTACATATGAGTTTCAATGCCTTCTAGCTTATATTATCCATCTAGCTCCTGACATAACACACAACAGATTGCTCATATAATAGAGCATACAGAAGTGTGTATACGGCAGAACAATTAGTCACCTATTAACGTGGACGTTGACAAATCACACGTCATCACGATACGTTTGATGTATTGACACTCTGCCTCTAAGATTGTAAGGGAAGGATGACGAATTAATTTCATTAATAAATTCTATAGGTCTATTGTGGGGAATGAAGTCGATCTTGTTCTTCAAATGGGCTCAACGTGATATCTAAGTGAAAAGATAAAGCCAACGAAGTTGAATGAATATTTTTGACTGCTGTAAAACATTAAAAGAAAAGTAGGACGCTTGAGAATAATGTTGTGCCGGGTAATGTTCTAACAATAAACAAGAAGTTTCCTTTATCAATTGGTTTTTAATTGCTTTAAACTTACGAAGTTCTTTTGGCAATCATTGTCCAATATATTCTGTAATCGATTTCTATTGATTTAGTTAACTAGAAACTTCCATCAAAAGTGTGTGTCCTTATTTACTTTGAATGTGTTAGGCAATAAAATGTTATACCTACCAACTACAAGCCCTTAGATGACCCACCTTACAGTTGATTCTTTCTTGGAATTACTTTCAGATTGATATCCCAATAGCAACCCAAAGGCTTCGAATTTAACACAAATACTAATCTTAATCAGCGATTTGTCAACTCGCAAGTATTTCGCAATCGAAATTTGCCAGTAAATTGAAACGCAAGCGAAAACAATTTCGCAAATCGGTAAACGTGAGCATTTTAATACGTCCACTGGGAGAGATTAAACCGCTTTTTCTTTAATCACATCGTTTTCCGCAATTTACTCTTATTTCTCGCGTATTCTGTAGTCATTAGCACCGTGGCCAACTCCGTTTACACACAAATCGGGTCCGGTTAAATAACTAGACGGTTATTTTTTTTAAATTACTCATTTCTCGTAACCTGCTTAGCCTAATTGCTAGCAGATTGACGTTTGCAAAACTTTCAGACGTAATGACGAATGTTGTGACGTCAAATTCCCTTTTAGAATGGGCAGGAATACTTAATTCCGCTAATGAGTTTCTCTGGTACAGATTACAAAGAGCTCGTTAAAATAAACAGTAAAAATTTTGAGCAGAAAATAAAATTTAAAGCCGCGATGCTGATAGGTAAGATGGTCGGCAAAATATTGTTATTAACCAAAAAAAATCGATGTGAGACAATAAACTTGTTGTTAATGATTCACGAGTTGTTTGATGTTTCACTAGTTTGTAAGACTCTTGATGTTTAAAAAGCTTATATTTATTGAAAAGCCATTACAACAGATAGTCCTTTTGTTGTCCCCAAAAATTAATAAATGAATACACTCAAAGTTTGATATACCTATGTATAATGTATATTTATCTTTACAAATACCCCCATAATCTTGCGATCCAAATGTTACTGCAATGAGTAATAAAAAAAGAATTGGTTCCAGAAATTCATAATATTCAACTATTATCATTGGTGATATTGAATACTTTGTTATTTTCTAACATTGAATCGAACATGCATCCGAAATCCCAAAGAAATAGCAAGATCCTCCAATAACGCCGTATCCATAAGACCAAAAAAGGACCGACGAATAAAACGCAAGCCTTGATATTATTTTCTCGCACGGAAAATAAATTTCACCGCTTTTACAATAACGAAAAATTATCCGGCCGATTGGAAGCCAACAAAAGCTCCGTACGAAATAATTGAATTGTGTAACAGCTTCTATCATTTGCGGTTAGAGTTTTAGAAATTGTGGCCTAGCTACGTTTTCGGCAGACCGACCCCGAATACAAATGTACAAATGTGGGGAATTCTGTTTAGCTCCCCCCGACAAAGAGGAATGATTTTTCTTGGCCTGGATTCTTTGTTCCAACGTACAGACTCGGATTTTCTACACTCTTACAGTTTTTATGTGCAAACGTTTGCTTTAGTTTATGTTGCTTTAAGTTATGACTCCGGCTTTAAAGTCACTACTGCAATAATTTATGTACATATAAATTCTTTTATGGTCTATACCAGATAGCAGGATGTAAGTTGTTTTAAAATCTTTATGAGATATTGAAATGTTTGTGCAGCTTTTTGGTGGGATTTCTAAAGTTGGGTTTACAGTCTTTTAAAAAAAAATTATGACCCAATTAACTGCCTTTTCGGTTACATAAACTCCCAATGCTTTTGTTTAACTCATTGAAATCTTCTTTATTACCTTAAATTCTATATTAGCATTATCGTTATTCATTATCCACTGCCTATAAAGGTCCCATTTCTGGACACAAGCCTCCTCAGCCATAGAGTGACCTTAGTTTACCACGGTGGCCTAGTGTGGGTTGGCGGACTACACACCTCAGAAATCCCTAAGAGCTTTTAGGAAACATTGATATAATTATATTATTTATATGTAAAGTTCTAACATATAACTTTTAGGAATTCAACCGCGAGTTCATATTACCTTTATTTATGAATAGATATTATAATATAAATATCATGGTAATACAGAAAACTATATTTCTTTGTGAAATATTGTATCTAACCACCAGGACGGTATGTAAAGTTAGAAGACTTTGTGCTATACCCGAGACTTTCTTGTGGAAATACAGCAACTAAATTTTGCTCACATTTTCTACCGTAGTTATTTTTAAACTCTGGGACGACAAAGTGACTGCATAGCACTTGTTGACAATAATTAAAGTGAGGGATTTTAGTGGCACTTATTAAAATGGCAGGAGAAGATTATAATTAACAAAACCTGTAGAAATTTACATGATCATCAGCCCATATACGTCCTAATGCGGGGCACGGGACTCCTTTACAATTGAGATGGTTTAGGCCTTAGTCCACCACGCTGGACTAGTGTCTAACGAGGCTGTTGCTGTTTTTAAGCACATTTCCAGATTTCGTGCAGCGTTTCCTGAAGAAAAAACCTAATAACACGTTTCCCGACCCGGGAACCGAATCCAGGAACTTTATATCGCACGGCACATATTATATACTGTAGTTTAAGTAGTCAGTAAATAGTAGTTAAAAAAAATAGCCTGTCGAATAAAGGTTTAAAATGACTCGAAAACTTGCTAATAATTCTTATCACGCCATCAGTATGACTTGGGAAAAGTATGGTAATACAGAACAACTTTCCATTGTTCGGGGTATGGTGTGCGTATATTGCACGAGGCTTAATAAACCCGTATCCCATCAACCCACGACAGACCTTTTTCAAAAATGGCTTTGTTTCCAAAACTCTATTCTCTTCTTATTCTGTTTAACGTTGGTATTGTTATGTTAATTCTTTTAATTTGAACTGCTTGCTTAACGCGATCTCTTTTGCGAGACTTTAGTCTTTTGACGCTGATATAAATGGTCATTGTCAATGTTTTGTAATTGCTGTATAAATGACCCTGTGAGAAAGGCAATATGAAAGTGCCGAGCGCTCCGAACTTATGATTAGACTATCATATGTGTGACACAGTCGCTTGTTTTACATTTTAGTTGCGGTTGCGATTGAGCGCTGATAAAGAAAAAAAAAACTCAATTTATGCTATAACCTGTTCTTCGAAGAATGACACGTCTTAATAAATATTTAGAGGCATTTAATTTTCTCGTGTAGTAGATATTTATATACCTAACAAGCAGTGATAGCCTCGAGGTTTGGGCGCGCGGTCGAGAATCTCGGCGGTCGCGGGTTCGAACCCCAGGCACACACCTCTGACTTTTCGAAGTTATGTGTGTATTCACATTGAATTATCACTTGCTTTAACGGTGAAGGAAAACATCGTGATAAAACCTGCACACCTAAGAGTTCTTAGGAATTTCTTAGGTGTGTAGTCCGCCAACCCGCACTAGGCCAGCGTGGCGGACTATGGCCTAAACCCTCTCAATGGTAGAGGAGACCCGTGCTCAACAGTGGGCGTATATGTGTTGATGAAGAAGAAGATATTTATATCTTTTGATTACAACAGATAACGCCAAATCCATAAAAGAGTTACAGCACAAATAAATCCTGCTTCTAAGCACTTCTTTTTCGCAAATAAGACTACTACTGCCTATTAATAATAAAATAAAGTTTCCATGTTTTATTTCACTATTGATTCTATTATTATTTATTAAGTCTAAAGCGCATTGGGTTTTATGTGGGGTTTAATCGAGTGGAAGCGCTGAATATATTCTTGGAGCATTTTATACCTTCGATAGAATATTAAGCCTTCGATCTATGCTGCTGCAGTCTCGCTAAGTCTTCTGATACTCTGGAGCTTTGTGAGTAATTTAAATTTTTTATAGTTGCACTTTTCAATAAAGATAAAAAATATATTATAGTTGCTATCAGTAGCAAAGGAATATTTCAATGCTATTTGTAACCTCCAAATTATGTGTCATGTAAAAAAAAAATTTTAAAATATAAAACAAAACACACGAAATGTTGAAATTATTTTTTGTTCGCCATTAACATGGCTTGAATCTTAACCCATTTGTGGCCAAGCAGAAACTACAAGAACAAATTCAGAAATTTCTTTATTTAATCATAGTTGGGGATACAAATAAGTATAAAAATGAAAAAAAAAATAAAAATTATTTATAATTTTGAAATTATAGGGATGTGCCCAAATTGGCACAATGGCCACTTAAGGGTAAAATAGTGTGCAAGTCTATCGGATCCTATTATAACGGATAAGTCCACCAAAACGCTTTGGAAACTTTTTCTTTAACATATTCGCTGCCGTCCAGTTGTAACCATTCGATGACAATGATATCTGACGAGTAACATGATGATGAGGTGATTGTCCAAGACAAAATGTAGCTATACTTCAGCGAAAATATAACTGATCCATTACATCTTCTTTAGACATAGCTGTAATGGTCACGCATTTGGTAATGCCACCATCTATCATGTGTTTGAAGGGAACCCACCTCCATTTGTTTGCCATGGACTTCAACTCCATACAACGATATTGATAGGGCCATTTTCAGCGAACCCAAAGTATCTCATTATTTGTATCAAATTTATACTCGATCTCTGTTCTTTCAACGTTTCTTTCATACTACTCTCGTTTAGTAATTGGTCAATCGATGATGGATAAGTCTAAGGATAAGAAGGAGCCAAGGAGGAACAATCAGCCTGCCCTGAGGTAAAGGGGGCTTTGAATCCCAGCACGGTATCCCCTGCATGTCGTAAAAGGCGACTCAATTGTTCCCTTGGGGTCGCTGGACGTGCTGCGGGGGCAGGGCGTCCTCAAGTGACTCCAAGAGAGGTGGCGGCACTTTGGCCTCTGTACATCGCGGGGCCCCCACCCACAACCGGGGCGCCCGAAACAAGGTAGAGGTTGCTTAACTACGTTTCCTTTGACTCCGAGGCGGCCGAGACAAGTACGTCTCGGAGGCGCACCGGGCGCCTGTGGACAACGGTGGCCGCCTCTCGCTCACGTACCATGGTCGCCCAACTCGGCACGAAGATGGCCACCGGGGGGTTTTGGCTGGTATGCCGGTTTAGAGACTGTATTAAGGACTCAGCCCATCACTAACAACTGCGCAAATATGACGTCGCCGCGCGCCGGGCTGGAAGGCCTGTGACCCTGATATACGCTTCCCGCCCCCCACTGCCCCCGGGCTGGCGGGAAATGGAGCCATAAACAGCTTTCCCCTCGAGAACAAAAAAAAGGAGGCACAATCAGCACTGACCAATTTCGTCCAATCGCAGGTACATCAGGTGCACTAGCGGTGGTTTAATATTTGCGGTCTTATGTTCGTTGCCATTGGCAGTTCACTATCACTGCTATCCTCATACTCAGAAAGAGTATCTACATTATGAACACCTAAATACCTCGATTTCTCCTAGAACATGAATTGGCAATATTGAAAACATTTGTTCATTATCCAAACCATCTCCTTCGTCAGTATCAATAAAAAGTTCCAATGGAATTATAGCCAAATCATAGTCCAAGCCGTCGTCACAATCTTCGAGGATTGTATTTACCTCTTCCTCTTATCCACGGCAATTGTTACTGACACTATAACGTCGTTAGCAGTTTCTCCTTATGATATGCAAAAATAACACTTGTGGCCAGTGTACCCAAATTGGCACAGCAATGTTTAAGGTGCTATAAAATGGTAAAAAATGAATCATTATTTTTTAAATTCTGTTTATAAGATAGACAATTTATCGTATTTAAATAATAATAACTATTTACGATGATAAACTTAATATGCAAAATATAATAATTGCAAACAGTCAAGTACCTCGACAGGTCCTTCAAAAGCAAAATTCGACCAATTATTGTAATAAATCTATAATATATAACTAAATTGTTTAATATTATATGTAATCACCACACTTTCAACTATCCAATAATGTGAGAATTTATTAACTTACATAAATACTTTTTTCATGTACCCTCAAAAAGTAAGTGTTCCCAAATTGGCACGGCGGTCAAGAATGGGTTAATGTAACACTTAATCAAGTAGGAAATCTTGAACTGCACATTTCTTAAAAAAAATATTTTAACCAACTTTTTACCATACGCCTTCAAATTGTTTCTCCTCAACGTTAAAGGCGCTATAAGAAATTACACTATGATACGCTTCATACTAAATATCTTATTTTAAATAGATTTTAAACACATTTTATAGGCATTCACTCCCTTAAGTCAAAAAACAAAAGCAGGCAAGTAACACAACGTAATTTCCTGAACATGTCTAATGTGGGTAAGATATAGAAAATCGTCATAGAGGAATAGAGAATTAGATCATCATGGCGGGTCGTGTGGCCATTTATCTTGCACCCGCTGAAACGAGATGAGACATTGTAATTTCCGTGCGTCTTTTAAAATTATACCCCTAATCTCTTTCGGAGACGCGGATGTGTTCCTGAGAAATGTTTCCATGACTTAGCATAAATAACAAGGGAATTTATTAGGGGATTAGAAGTGAAAGGTTTGTTTTCATTTCAATATAAGAGAAACAGTTTTTGGGATTCTAATAGTATCTTCGAATTTTGGCTCAAATAACTCTAGTGCGATTTTTGGTGATCATTTATGTATTAAGCATCCCAAACACTTACTCGGTTGATATATTGCAAAAAAACCTGCATCCGTCATTAGGACACGTAATTATTACAAAATCCAATAAGAGTAAATAGGGGTCTGGATAGTTTTAAGACTGAAAAGTCACATGCAATTTCTAATACTACAAAAATGTATCTTTTTTTAGGATCTAAAAATGTGTATGCCTGTTGAGCAAAGTGATTTTTGTCAATTTGTTGAGACGAATTTAATAGGTAAAAATAGAAAAAAATAACATAGGTAAATATTGAAAGTCTCTAGTTGCTATGAAATTATTGAATTTTTTTATAAATGCTAGCCACGTGGTACTCGATTTAACTCCGCTCTAACCCGATATTGTAGAATCAGATCCAGGTAATAGCACAAAGAGAGATCCTCCAGGAATTAGTAATATAATATGAATGCGCAATTTTATTCCTCTACGTAAATTCACAGTATTTCATATCCGGATTAGCTGTACCGTTTGAGTATGTAGTACGTTGTTTTCTGGTAACAACGCGTAGGATTATAATGTTCGATTTCAGAAATGCTGGAATTTATAATTTAGATCTGAGTTATTTAGATTTAAGTATGAACATGTTAGTATTACTTTACTTATTAAAAATTTGGGATGCTTATATTTGCATGCGGTCGTAGATTAAAACGTCCCCGTTGGTTTTGCAGCATAAGTGTGTTTTCTGCGATTTATAGGTCTTCAGATCATTCCTGAGGTCGAGCAAAATGTTATTAGGTTTTCGAATAGTAAATTTATTAGAAGTTGCACAGTATTGAAATCTCTTGAAATTTCTTATACTTACGACAAAAGACTCCTATTGCTTAGGATGACAAATATGTGGCTGTATGGGTGTATTGTCCACCCTGCATTCGACCAGCGTGGTGGACTAAGGTCTTAACCCTTTCAATTGTAGAGGAGGCCCGAGAACCATTACGTGCTGATGATGACGATGATGCTTGTTATTATGCTGAAGATGATTTCGTGTCTTATTTATACTATAATAGAGTTGTTGAACATTGCAGTGAAACGAAAGGAAGTAATGTGGGGCGGGGGTGCGCAGTGTGTGCACGCCTCGCTCCCGCGCGGCGCACGAGCTACGCCAGCGCCCACGCTCAGCGGAGCCATCGCCAGCCGACGCCCGCCAAGGTACCATTGTACTTACGATTTTTTTTAAATGAGAATCTCCTTAAGCTTTAGATTCCTTGGGACAGGGGAAGGGCAACTATACATACCTGGTGGGTGCAGAAATGCAGAGGTCGAGGAGGTATTCCCTTCTAGGAATTCATGCGTGAGGCTATGTAGGTATCTGTATTGACTAAAGTAAACCGTAACATTCAATTTATAGTATTGTAAAATATCTTATGTAAAACAGTAGGTAATTGTGATAGAACACCTTCTTTTTTATTTTTTTTGTAATAGGGTAATCTTCCAGTCATTGGACACTTAACGATCTTTTTATGTTTTTTAATAGTTTCTGAAGACGTTTAAAAAGATCCTTATTAAAATTATTGTTATTCTATTACTTTAATATGCATATTTTTATAATAAGTTCTTAAAAACTACATTAAACATAAAAAACGCGAAAAAATCCTATTTAAAAAAGACGAGAAAAAATATATAGTCATTGGACAGAATTTTTATTGTTGGACAGCATTAACTAGTCAATGGACAGCACTTTAATGATCTCTTATATCATCAGAATGGTCAATGAAATCTGGTTTTAAAGGGAAGTGAAGAACTAAAAATTGTTTGTTATTATATTTATAGGAAAATTATTAATAATAACATATATTCTTACATCTTAAAATATTTTTTAATCATATTTCGAAACAAAACTTGTATTAATCAGTCTTACCGAATCTATCTTCAGTAATCAGTTAAATTAATAACGTTCTTTTTTCTTTTGTTCGATTATCATATCAAACAATGTTTGAGTATTGTCACCACTATCTTCTTCACTCATCATCATCATCACTATCTATCTTTCAGAGCTGAGATCCAGAGTGTCGTTATTATCTTCTTTATAGCAATGATGGCATACGAAAAGATCAATCCTTGTATCATCAGGCACGTGTTCTTGATGCTTTGCTGGTATACATTTTACGTGAAATATCACCGAACACATATCACATACCACTCGATTTGATGACTTAGTCGACCTACAGCATATCATGCACATATTTGTCAAAACAGCTTGAGAACTTCTGTTAGTGTTCTTTTTTGTTTTCTCTATTTTTTCCTTTTTTTTGTAGTTTAGTTTCTTCCTTTTTCTTCTTTTTCTCTTCTTTTACTTTTGTCTCTAACACCTGTCCATTAATTAGATTTTTAATAAAACAACATCGAATCATTGGACAGCACATTACAACCTAAAAAATATGTTTAAAGGCGCCAATTCCTATTAAATACTTCACAAAAGACGATAATACTTTACTGTGCAAACGACTAAGCATTTAGAATTGACGGTATGAAAATTAATTGTTAAAAACTTTGTAGATAAACTTACCAAATTCTTTATTTTTCACTAGAAACCACGCCGATTGTGAGGACGCCACGGAAAGTAAATATTTTCAAGCTACTAGTGCCTTCTATTACAATTGTTTTGAACTATTATGTAATGTCAAAAACCAGATATTAAAAAGAGATCAGTTGCAGTGTTCCTGTTTTCGAAGAAACCTTAATAAATACAGTTTTATTGTGTTTTGTCCAATGATATATATATATATATACTGTATATTTTTTCTCGATAAAGCCGTATAGGAGTAATCATTTCTCTTAATCGATACAGTACCTCAACCGTGCCATAAAAAAAATAACACAGGACCGAGAAATAGAGCATTAATTAACAAAAGAAACACGGTTTAAAGTTCACGAGCTGTCCAAGACAAATGGGACTAACAACCAATAAAGGTATTAGTCTAAATAATATTACATTCAGAGAGCTAGTGACATTGTAAGGAAGAGCTAAAACTACTCAGAACAAGAGTAATTGAGTTTCAATTCACTTAGCATGATAGCGAGCGCTGCTGTAATGTAAGTGAAGTATGTGCTTAGGATCCCGATGGTATATTCAACATTTTATACCCGTTGCGCACGTATTTTTAGTATTACATTCATCTTTTCAATACATACATAATCTGACGCCTGTGTTTTCTGAGGAATGCATTTTTGTAATGTACTTTTCAATCCCAAGTAGTATGGATCAAGATTATTAGTGTTTTTCGGGCGCATTTCTATTGAGACTTCATATTCATATTCCCCGATCCGGGAATCCGGGACCTACTAGATTGTAAGGTACATAATTGATCCGCGGGTTCACAAGCAGTCAATTCTACAGTCGTTATCTTTAAAGATAACGTTTTTTTATTAGTAAAGATCAGCATAGATTGTGAAATTAATTAGAAGTGATCTTATCATGATGATGATAAGACCAGTTAAACTTATCTCAAACAACTTCAAAATCTTTTAATTTCCAAACCAGCAATAATTGAATAGCATGATAAAGTTAGAGGAAAAAAGCAACCCTCATCTCAATACAGTTTCCATGTTCTATAAAATACGGCTGCTGGTAACATGTTTACCTTTTTTACGTAACACCATTCAGTTACTCATGCGTTCTTATAATGTATAAAAGTTGCTGGCCCGATACCGCTAAAACACAGTGATTTATGGCCCAACCTCATAAAATATACAGCACAAAATACTTTTTATGACATATTTATTCAAATAACAACTTTCGGGGCTTGGGCGTAGTTTTCGAATAATCTTGTTCTTATGTTGAACGCTGATAGTGAAAAAAATGTGAACTATCATTTTATCACGCTTCTTTTAGAATATGATTAAGATATCCTTGGGATTTTTCGATTTGCACAAGAAACAACTATGAAACTTGGTATAATTATTTTAAATAATAAGAGACTCGACATGAGTTTGTTTGGGCGGCGTTATACAAACCATATAAAGCGTTGTTACATACATATGTACTTACATTTTCCAAAACGTTTATGGATAACAGAAAATAAAATTGGTTGCGTTTTTTTGCTAAACGCTGTAATAAGTTCTGCCCTCGTTTCTATTTTTTAATTTTAATCACCTTAGAAATACTTACCATTTTAAGGATTTTTTGGTGTTACAATATTATCGTCAGGTGTGCCGGCTTGCTCTATAAAAGTTTTAAATAAATAATGGCTAGATACAAGCTTGTGTCAATTTCACATTGCATACAAAGAGGCCGTAGATTCGATCTCCGCGCCGAGACAAATGTGACATTTAAATATTTTTTTCGGGCCTGGATGTGTGTGAGTCCGAAAAGCCTCTCGTGGTTTCTAATATCTACGACAAAGACTTGTGTCCTCGTGTGGGGTAATTAAAATTATAAAACAAATATTGCACCTCTTTTCAGACCCACCCCACCATCCCCTACATTGGTGGCGCAGATAGACTCCTCAGTGGCGTGTCTCTGGCTCCTCACTCCACTATCAGCTGGGACAGCAGTAGTCGCCGTCCTGGTAGCAGTATCCACCAACAACTGGCTGCATACCGAAGAGAACATGCTGAACCCAGCCTACAACGGGACCGGGAGGCACGGGCTGGTCGCCAAGCAGACCGTGTCTGGTCTTTGGAGGATATGTCATACTGACCGTGAGTATTTTTGGTTTAGCTTTATGTTTTTGTTGCAAAAAAATAGGAAGAAGAAGGAAGTTGTCCTTGTTTTTAAAACTCCTATGACAAAGTGATTGAAACGTAAGGTTCATTTTGACTTTCTTGACAAAAAATGAGTACAGTTTCCCTCTCTTTGTTTCCTTAGGTTTAAGCGAGACCTCATTTCAGTTTCTCATACACATAGACTATTTTCCAGTATTTTGCGCTGCCTGAAATTTCCCCACGTGAAACATTTAACACGGTATCTATCGTTAGTCGCGAGTTCCACAATGGCGGCACGGTAGAAACTTCCGCACGTAGCGACAATGCGTCGGCGGTTCCACGCGTATTGTGTCCGCGGTCGGTTCGGCCCACTTCCATCCCATTTGTGCGGCCCACTGTCCATCCGCTTATGTCTAGTCCATTTCCTTCATTAAATACTCTTTTGTTTTGACTTTTTTATGTGTTTTTTTGTTGATATTTAAATTTGGTTTTGAAGTTTAATGGAGGTCTTTGATAGCTATAATCAAGTAACACAAGGTTTGAATGACTGGTCTCATAACGTCATCATAAAGTATGAGCAGGATTAAAATCCAAAATATTATGTCCATCGCCGTACATTAAAAAAAATTTAAAACTTTTTTCTGTATAATCTCATACTCGCAGCTCCAATGATGTCGGATTTTATTTTAAAGACCGCGATCCGTCGGTTATTACGCCCCACGTCAAAATAGTTAGTTTTTTGTCTTATTATCGGTAAAGTTTTCATATTTCCTTACTTAGTTTTCTTTTAAAAAAATCACCAGAGATTTAACCAATCCGCGAAAGCCATTCGATCACTCGCCACACATTATTTATTAAGCTACGAATTAATAATGAACATACAATATTAGAACGATATATCCACATTTAATACACATGAGAGTGAGAAATGTGTGGGTGTTTCAGCGGGTGGCACGGTGTTCCGGTGTGTCGACATTCCGTACTTCCCGCTGTCACAGTACGCGCCCGACCCGAGCGACTCCACAAACGCGATACCATGTGAGTATGGATCAGTATGTCGAAGGAATATAACTGTACGGCTTTACACTTTACAATTTCATGCTATATATCAAAATGATTACGGACGACACTACTTACTTATGCAGGATGGACTTATGGGATTGTGATCTCCGTGGCTATTACCTGCCTTATTTTCCGAACTCGGTCGGAAAATACTCTGTACACTTTTTATTTGTGGAAATCCGTTAAAAGTTTTAAAACAACAATGACATAAATAAAAATGTATTATTGTGCAGAGTGAATATAAATTCCTCAATAAGTAACTTTTTTATTGGATTTTAGCATGATCTAGATATTATGATATCCTTAGTATTAGCACCTGATGGCTACCATAGGTATATCACAAAACTTGAACCTATTATCTTTATTCTTCACTGGTTGTACAATGAAACCACCCCAATAGCTTTTCTTTTTGAGAGCCGAATATCGAGCCCAGTGGCGTGCTTTAGGAGAGGTCCATATCCAAGAGTGGGCATGAAAAACGGTTATGTTGATGATGATGAATGTCAAATTTATTCAGGCTTTTTTTTAATAATTCCAGACGTAGTCACAAGGTCCGCAGCACCCCTCCTTCTAGCTGTGTTCACTCAGGCCGTAGGAGCTCTTTGCTGCGTCCTGGGGCATTGCGTGAAAGGCCGAAGGATTTGCACCTTCATCGCTGGAGTTATGTTTATTATATCTGGTAAGTCATCAACAGGCTTTGGAAGATAGATTTAAAGCTAAATTGGGGATATGATCTTTGTAGTAGAACAAATGTTTGCAAGATTTTCAAATGTATATTCTTGCTATTAATAGTCTAAAAACTATTTAATTGCACGTACAAGAATTTCTATTGATAATTTGTATGCATTACAGCGCCATCTATTATCGAGTAGAACTAGGTTTTGCAACATGAAATCCCTTCTCATGAAGGAATTTATTTTGTTTATTATATTTGCTACAGAATAGAGTCCAGACAGATTAACAAAAATCATTAATGTTATCCTAAATCTGATAAGTTCTTAACTCCTCACACATGCCATCTATTCGCTATTAAAATCTTTTTAATGTAGCGACAATGAAGAGCTTAGGAACGCGTCATAAGGGCGCTATGTATCAATTTTACAATACATAAATACATGGTTCAGCGATATACACAAAAAACCTTTAGCATTTATAATTATAGAATGCATTATTTTCTATTTTCAGGTCTGATCATGTTGACCGGAATAGTCATGTACATATCGGTATTTAAATCACAAGTCGGACACAAGTTGCGCTACATAACGTACTTCGACACGCCCAGAATGTCGTACAGCTACGGGTACTCCTTCGGGCTTTATATAAGCGGGTTCATCGCTGCAGAGCTGGCCGGCACCTCAGCGATATTCTTATTCCTCCAATGGTACCAAAAAGACTGGGTGACAGAGCTAACCGAGAAGGCGAAAGCTGACTGTCGAGCCTGGGACAGGGAGTACGCATTCTCAGAATTCCGAGAACGTGACTCGACGTTGCTGGAAAGGCGGATGATGAAAAGGGACACGTACCCTCCTACAGGTTCGTCAACAGCGACGCCGCACGAGCGTCGGCGTTTCGTCTTCGACGGCGACGAAATGCCTCATTGTTCCATACATAAGAATAGAAGAATAAACTTAAGTTCAGCATCGTTGAAGGACTTGTCGTCGTCAACGCTGTATGGTTTCCCGGCGGCCCCGCGGCCGACTGCATGTGACAACTACTTCGAGGAGTTCAAGGAGGTGCCTCAGAGTGCAAACACGCTGAGCGGCTTGAGAAGCGCTTCGATATTCCAGTCACAGGCATCAGTGGCGAGTGGAAGGTTCTTGGATACCTCTGCGGTGGAGCCTCCGCCGTCACGAGAAGAAGAGCTGGTGACCTTCGGCGCCGGCGCTAGGGGAGGCGGCCATGATGAGCACCACCCCACCCGCCACGACCGCGGCGTCGGCACAGACCCATACCGTAGGACGACACCCGTGTGATCCAATACGTTCCCACCTACCCCATAAAGCATATCGAGAAGTGATAAGTATGATTGTTATTCGCGTGTTGTATCTACCAATGTATCGGTTGTATGTAGCGGCACGGACGATCGAGTGTCTTTCGAATTTACGAACTTAACATGTGACTTGTGTTAATAATTTTTGATTGTTACGATTCCTTAAAATAAACACTGCCATTTGTCTACTTCTGTCTTTTTGTTGACATTTCCGTGAATAAATTCTGTCTATAACATTAAATAAAACAACAAACACCTTTAGAGAAAATAATGATGCTTAAAATCCGATAGATATAGAATACAAAAATATTATAAATTAATTTGTTCAAGACAAGTTTCGTATAACATAAATACCAGCTTCATGGTTAAATAGAATATTTTTTCAGTCTCAATATTAGATTGGATGTGATTCATTGTAAGTAATAAAAAACAATTGTGAATTCCACGATTTTTTTTCATATTCATTTATTACATATTCATTTTCATGTGCTGGTAGCCCTTGAAATTTCTAATACGAAGTCAAAACCATCTTGATTTTGATATTATCTATAACACATGAATAATTGTATATCAAAATGTCTATTAAGTCTGATACTAATGATACAAATGCGGTGGATGAAGAAATCAATAAAGATGCTCCAGAACAACCGTAAGTAACTTCTACCATTTCGTACAAAAACTGGAAATTAGTTTTAGAAGGGCAGTATTCATTTCTTTTGAAAATCTTACGCCTAAATAAAAACTTATACTTGTTCAATTCTTACTTGATCTGTACTTCAATAATGTGATCAAGCTTGAATCGGTCACTTGGCCAAAATAAAACTCCTTAGACGAAATATAGAAGGGGCAATGCTCAAAAAGAGATATCTCAAAGTAATTTGATAGTGAAAAATTTTATTTACGAATGAAGATTTGATTGTAGCATTTCATCTTATACATATTTGTCTTTATTAGGCAAGACGACACTCCTGTTTCTATATGGGATAAGATCAAGCATTTCTTTCGAGCATCTTGGGGTGGTGTTGTCTGCGTAGTAGCTCCTTTAATTCTTATACCTATACTGACGCCATTCCCTCCGGAGGTAAGTAATACTAAGAAAACAAAAAATATGGGTTACATTTCATGGCTATGTATAATTAAATTTTGGCAAAATACATTTTTGACGGCCTTCTTGATGCGTTTCGATTGACAGTAGCTGGCTTAACGAGAGACGAACTGGTTTGAGCTCGTTCAAAAACAAATGTTTATATCATTTTCATGATCATCAACCCATATATGTACGTCCCACTGCTAGGCACGGGTCTCCTCTACCATTGAGAGGGTTTAGGCCATAGTCCACCACGCTTAACGCACATAACTTCGAAAAATCAAAGGCGTGTGCCTGGGGTTCAAACCCGCGACCGCCGAGATTCTCGACCGCGCGCCTTAACCTTGAGGCCATCACTGCTTTTATGCTGTCAATGTTTATATGATCCACAAATATTTGTATTGGCTCTGGGTGTTCATAAGACCGAAAAATGTGCAGTGGTAGAATAAAAATGGCATAAACAAACGTCCAGAAACTTTGTCAAAGTATCGATTCCTCTTTCCAGAAATATCAATGGTGCGCGTATACTTTGCTGCTCATGGCCGTGTATTGGGTAACAGAGTGTATTCCATTGGCCATAACTTCATTTCTGCCAGTTCTGATATTTCCCTTGACTGGTGTTATGAATACAGAGACCACATGTCGATGTTATATGAATGTGAGTTTGTAATCTGAACATTTAATATTTGCTAAGTTTGGATATTTTTTTAGTGGCATTAGTATGCGTACATTTTATACTATTGCTATTTTTACCATTTCTGCACCTTGATCTGCTTTCTTTTTCTTTCAATTTATACTCTGTTTGGACACAATCTTTGACCGACTAATTGACCTGTTAAAAAGATTTGGCCGCTTGTGCAGGGGCTTACTAAATACATACATATATGAAAATAACTCATTACGAACAGTCTAAACATCGGTCTGTGTATGATTACACCTTGAACCATACCATAACATATTTACTGATGTAAATAATTGAGGTATGGTTTAATTTTACTTTATTTTATGTTAGTGGATGCGTTAATGTATTTTTTGTTTCAGTCTTTTTGTTCTTCTTTATACATATCGTATAGAAGTATTTAAGTATGTGTTATTTGGTAAATATTCCGCAACAAAATATTCGTTTCTTCTTTTTCAGGACACGATCATTATGTTTCTTGGAAGTATGATACTTGCTTATGCTGTTGAGCAATGTGGACTTCACAAGAGATTAGCGTTGTGTACAATCCGAGCTATTGGCTACTCGCATTATAGGTATCTAGTGCTTTTAAGACATTGACAAATCATATCGCAGACTGTTTTCTCTGGCACAAATAAGATTTTTTAAAGCTTTATAATCGGCTCCACTCCCCATAGACTAAATATTTTTGGGACTGGCTTTAACGGTAACATGTTGTTCATGTGTATCAATGGGTAATTGAATTTCAACGTCCCTTTTATAAAGATGTAAACATATAGGCATATTATTGATTATTTTACTTTCAGACTGCTCTTTGCGATGTCATTTACCACGATGTTCGTTTCTATGTGGATCACCAACACTGCGGCAACGACGATGATGGTGCCCATAAATTTTGCATTATTAAATGTTTTTGAAGACGTAAGTACTTTTTTATTGTTATCAATCACTGGACTTTGTAATTGTCCGTGAAATCCTCACGAACATTCAAAGTATGAAAATATACTATGATCAATATGGCTTTCAATGTCAAAATATGGAATGATATATGTTATTTTTAAATTCCAGCAAAATTTACTTTCAATATACGAACTTGACGGCAACGGTGATCAAATCGCAACTGACTTTACTGTATGTTATTTTTGTGCAGCTACGTTTTCAGCAACTATTGGTTAGTGTGTACGTTTTGTGCTTAAATGATTCCTAGGATTCCTCATGGAATCTACATCATATTTTAGCATCGTTGCACATAAAAGGCTATCGCGTCAGTTTTTATTTCTCTTTATGTGATTATCCCATTGAAGAGTATTTGCGTTCTGGTAATTTAAAAATACGCTTACAATAAAATGAAATTTATTTTAATTAAACTAATATAACTCCAATTTGTATAGTCTTTATTTGTTACAGGTGGTATCGGAACTTTAGTTGGGACAGCAACCAATTTGGTGTTTAAAGGACTATTTGCCAAGTAAGAATATCATGCAGATATACATCTTATATCTGATTGTATAAAAACATTTTGTTATTATTTTCCAGAGCGTATCCAGAAGCCCCGGAGTATCTATCATTCCCAAATTTCTCTGCTTTTGCAATTCCGTACATGATTATTTTGGAACTGGCTATGTATTTGTATTTATTGATCGTATATTTTGGATTTTTGAGGTCTGATTGATTTTATGCATATATCTTGTGAAAGCCACAATAACTTGATTATATTATTATGTTATATTATGTATCATTTAAGGCCAAAAAGCAAAGCTGCAGAGAAGGCTAAGTTATCCCCAGAGGGTATAGCAGCTGCAAAACAAGCAGTAGAAGAGCAGTATGAGAAATTAGGCAGAATCACATTTTGGGAAATTGTATGTTGGTCACAATAATCTTTTAAAACATAACCACAATAATGCTGATTTATTAGTTTGTAAAATTGGTTGAAGGTCCTATGTTCTAGTTAAAGTTTAATTTTTCTTTACCAATTTCTTTGATTTGACTTTTTTGCACAAATTGAAAATCATCAATCAACTGAATAACAAAATAAGGGCTAAAAATTTATATAAAATAATGAGTTAATAAGGTGGGTTAATTTCACACACAATATTTTATTAGATACAGTTACAGCATATTTCATAAGTAGTTAACAGTTTGCCGTGCCGCCATCTATTGGTGGGTAGTGTAGTTAAACAGTTTCAGAAAATAGGTTAAAGAGGAAAAGTGCCATCTAGTACTAAAAAGTGTAAATGAGCAATATAATGAGCTAGTATGCAGGCATATGCTGGATGTTCTTTCATCTAATCTCAAATCGTCAACTTCATTCTAAATTATTCTAAGGTTATTGTATTGAAATAAAGGAATATTTAATTATACAACTACAATTAATATCAAATCCTGATTGATTTCAATTTCTAAACGTTATGAAAGATATTCAATGTTTTACGTTCTATACGTTCGATTCAATTCAATTCTAAGCATTTCTAGAATAAATTGAAAATTTATACCAGCGTTGTATTTTGCTGCTTTATCTTTATGACAACAGATGGCGTTGTTGAGAACTTTATTACTTATTTCAATAATATTTAACGCTTAACTATTATGTACCCGGGTAATTGACAATATTACTATATTTCAGATGGTGATTATTTTATTTGGCGGTGCTATACTGATGTTTTTCTCTCGATCGCCGCAAATCTTTCCTGGCTGGGGCGACAAGATTGCAGACCACTTTAATATAAAGAATAAAAAATTGTATGGAGGCGTATACCAATTTTGCAAAGCTATATTTAAATTATAGGGAAACTTTGTGATACTCGCTATTTAGTAATTATACTAACCACCTTAGAATAAAAAAAAAACTCGTAGGTATCGGTGGTGTGTTGAGTAAATACTAAGCCAGCCATAACATTTGCGTAATTATAATAAGGATTTAATTCAGTAAAAGATAACTTAAGTCCTGCCCTCGAGATTTAGCCACGCGACAGAGAGTCGCGAGTCGCGACGGTCGCTGGTTCAAGCCCCGGTACACCTCTGTCTTTCGAAGTTACGTGTGTATTCATAATGAATTATGACTTCCTTTAACAGTAAAAAAAAAACATCGCGAGGAAAACTGCACTCCTAAAAATTCTTACGAATTTCTTAGGTGTGTCGTCCGCCAACCCGCACTAGGCTAGCGTAGTTGACTAAGGTCTTAGCCTCTCAATTATACAGGAGGCCCGTGTCCAGCAGTGATCCGTATATTGACTGATGGTGAAAAGGGAACATTAATCAAGGGCTTTACTATAAGACCATTCTTATTGAATGGACTCTAAGGCTTTCCTATACAATATTTAACAGTCCCTTGGCGCGGTTGGATAGACACCAGCTTGCGAAACGGGAGGCCGCGGGCTCGATCCCCGCATCGCGAGAAATGTTTGTGCAATCCACAAATATTCGTTTCGGGTCTGGGTGTTTATGAGACCTAAGGTCTCTCGTAGTGTCTGACACCCACGACACAAGACTCGTATCTTAAAGGGAGTCAGGACTATGTGTGTGACTGTTGGGTGTATTTATTTTATTATTTAATATAGTAGCTTTTCTAATTCCTAGCGTACAAGACTCAGCCGCTGCGATGCTGGTTGCTTTTCTGATGTTTCTTCTGCCCTCGAATTTAAGTATATTCAGCAATTTTACGGCAAAATGTGAGTCTATTTATCTGAATTAATTAATTATAGTGAATCTTAACTATTGAGTAATATTTTAATGTAATTAGTTACCTATATTCAATCCCAAGAGGGTACTAGAAGCGTGGAAATGGTCTAATATTTATCTTAAAAAACCTTGTTATATAGTACCTATAGTAAACCAATATAAGGAGTGAAGATTTTTTTGTTAATATAACTTAAAAATTTAAGTAGATACCTACTTGTTGGTGCCTTTAAAGAAATTATTAAGCTTTTTGTGACACTATTGGTTAAAAGTACATACTTATGTAGTTATTGTTGGAGTAAAAACAACTGACTTCTTTTTAAATTAAAGCAATAAAATATCAAATATTGATTTCAGATTACGGAGATTTAACAGATAAACCAATCCCTTCTGTACTACGATGGAGAGAAATGAACGAAACTATGGCTTACAGCTTCATGTTTTTATTAGGTATTTCGAAGACTTTTTCTGTAAGACATACCTAATTTTGGCTCAGGTTTATAAAAATACCTACGTTTTTAACTTATTACTAAGTAACAAATATTTACACCAGTAGGTATTCAATTATATAATAAATACGACAAAAGTTGGTGAGATTAGCTAATACTTATTTTTGGTTTTGGTGTTTGTGAAGCGGCAGTCTTTTATAGTTGTATCTACCACGATGCGACACATGTTTCTTAGTGTGGGATCAAAACTAGATTTCTTCCAATATCTGACACCTATGCTACAAGTCAATCTAAGTTTTGAACCCATAACTTTGGCCTGACTCCGCAGATTACGCGCAAAATTGACTGTATCGATTTAGCAACTTTCTATTTAAAAATAAAAATCTAGTTCACGAAGTCCACAAAAAACTATTGAAATTGGGATAAGATTAACTTTTTAGTCTGTTATTACAGGTGGAGGCTTCGCTCTCTCGGAAGCGGCGAAAAAAGAGTACTCAGATTTGAATGGAAAGATTGGCGAAATGCTCAAGAATATGAAAACCTTGCCAGACGATTTCATAATTTTCATCATAATAGTGTTTGCAGTGTTCATTACAAACTTTGCTTCGAATGTTGCTGTCTGCAATGTTATTTCTCCAATAGTAATGCAGTTGGTAAGTGTATCATGCCAACCTCCATTAAGCCAGCGAGGTGGACTAAGGCGTAAACCCTCTTAATTGTGGAGGAGGTCCGTGACCAAGAGTAGTAGTAGGCCGTATATGGACTGATGATGGATGATGAAGTGCATCCCAGGCCTTCGTCAGTAGGAGTTGTAGTTCCACATATTACATCTTTGACAGACCGCTTTTGTGGAGTTTATCTTAACGCAGCCAGGTTCATTATTGCTGATATAAAAGAATTAGGTTATCTAGTTATGACCTATACAATATAACCTAAAGGACTAAAAAACAATGCCGATGTTTTCACTCAAGGCGATCTTTAAGAGACTTTTAACGTGGTCAGGTAGGATGCGTACATAATTAAATGGATGCAGGCCGCTTCTAACAGCGTGCTTTGTAAATTCTTGGCGAAGGCCTACAGTAGATGTCTTGCGGCTGCTGAAGATGATAGATTAGAGAAACAAGTGAACAAATTTATTCATACCTGCTTCACATAGTTTTTAACATTGGTAAATATTTCTAGGCGAAAGAAACAAACACAAATCCTCTGTGGTATAATATAGCAGCTGGATTTTCTGCTTCCTATTGCTTTTGCTTACCAGTCGGAACTCCTGGGAATCTGGTAGTCCAGGGCGCTGCAAGCATACCCACTGGGAAGATGGTATGTAACTTTAGTTCCTAGTTTAGGCAGTTGGACTTGAAAAATCGTTATGGTCAAGGCAAACGTTTGGGTATTTTAGGTATATTATTATGTCACATACGGCTAATGAGTAAGCGGCTTGCCCACGGTAAGTAATCACCGCTTATCATACAGTCTTACATGTTCAAAAAAGTCATGAATGGTGTAACTTCGAAAAACGAGTACGCTATTTTCTGGAAGTCCAAAGTGGTAATTTGTTAGGACAGAATTGAGAGGGTATTTAGTCAGTCTCTTTTAGAATAACGTACAGAAGAGGATTGAAAAACATAAGTTTTAGACCACTGAGAATTTTCAATTTCTTTATAAGTATTTGATAATTGGTATCTAGGTTTAGTATTCTTATAGCACATTACATGTTCTTCCTCTAGTAGAGACCGTTATAGGGCAACATGCTTGATGACAATGCACGTGCAAACAACTATTGACCAAGTGCCAAGACCATCTCAGATGTAGAGCCCAATGTTCCCCAAACTGTGCCTGAATTTACGAAATCTCCAATACCTCATCACTCACTGGTAGCTGAGATTCTTCTTTACATTATGCTTAAAGCAGTGATGGCCTCAAATCGATGGTGCGGTCTAGAATCTCGACGGTCGCGGGTTCGAACCCCAGGCACACACCTCTGACTTTTAGAAAGTTATGTGTGTATTCACGTTGAACTATCACTTGCTTTAACGGGGATGAAAAACATCGTGAGGTAACCTGCACACCTAAAAGTTCTTCGGACTTTCTTATATGTGTAGTCCGCCAACCCACACTAGGCGAGCGTGGTTGACTACGGCCTAAACCCTCTCAATGATAGAAGAACCCGTGCCCAGCAGAGGGACGTATATGGGTTAATGATAAACTATGCTTAATACGAAAGAAGCTCAAAAACAACCTCTTTTCAGATAAAAGCGGGATCAGGGCCAACTTTAACTACTATTTTCATATCATGGCTTGCGCTGTGTTTTTGGGCTCCGGTCATATGGCCCGACTTGCGCATTTTGCCTGAATGGACTGGAATGGAGTAAAGAGGATGCGAATGGACGGAAGTTCTATAATATGAAGTTTCTGTTTGAAGGAAAACTTATATTCTTATAAAACTTATGAAATGTGGCATAAGCGACCTGAAATCCAACTATAATGAATTATTACAAAATAAAAAAATATTTTTTAAATAAAACATGTTTTCTTTTGGATACTGAGTTTGTTTAGTAAAACAAAATGTGTTTCATCTGAATAATAGTACGTGATGTCGCTATAATTATCGTACACTAATAAATAAAACATTAAACTCCTCAATAAACTTTATTCGAACAAAAACACTAATCTCCTATACTTAAAACGGAACCTTAACGCGAAAAAGCACTTCGGTATCTTTAACGCAAAAACAAATAAAAAATAATACAGAAAAAATAATACATATACTTTGAATGAAACTTAAAACTTTAATCTTCTGCCTTTCTTCGTAGCTTATGGTGGAAAATCCTGGAAATATATGTTTAAATAATTCAATACCAACGTTTCTAATATATTTGGTAGGTATATAGTTACAGACCCCTGATATTAGCACGCTAAATTGTGACAATATTTTCTTAGTCTATTGACTAATAGTCATTCCTTGTCATTCCACTTGTCATACTGAATTGACCGTGCTATCCTTTCCATTCAATAGCTGTATTCATAAGTATGTGAGTAAATTATAAAGCCGTATTAATTGAATATTATGTGTCAATTTCTATTTTTACCTCCCAGTCGTCATAGGTATCGCATAACGTTATAAAAGAAAAATGTAAGTATTAACATTAAGTCGGAAGTATGTGATTAGTTTTATAATCATTGTGGGCTGAAAAATATCAAATTTAGATTTTTTTTCTTTCTCGAGGGGTACGCTGGTTAAGGCTAGTCTATGCCGGACCTTCAAGCCTGGCATGCAGTACTCTGGCCAAAAAAGTATAGTCCTACTACCTAGATTAGACCATGAAATCCAGGATAAATCAGGATTGCCTAGTTTGTGTCATGGAGTTAAAAGAATTCCTAACAACGTGACAGCTCCGTGGCGCCCCGTGGCACAGTTGGCTAGACACCAGTTTACGAAACGAGAGTCCGCGGGTTCGATCCCCGCACCGAGACAAATGTTTTTGTGATCCACAAATATTTGTTCGGGTCTGGGTGTTTGTGAGACCGAAAAGTTTCTAGTAGTCTTTGATACCCATGACAAAAGACTCGTATCTTAATGCGGGGTCAGAACTATGTGGGTGACTGTTAGGTGTATTTTTTATTTAACGTAATTAACTTCAAACAACTAAACACTTACTTATTTACGCGGTATATACGGTCTTGTTACCAGATGAAGTATCATTTTGGCCGCCGCTAGATCCTGCAGGCGGACCAGCCTTCGGCGCGTCCACTGGCGAGATCCCCGTGCCCTTAAGATCCCAAATCACGGGAGCGTAGTACATCACCGACAGCCAGAGAATTATCAAGCAGATGATGACTGAACCTATTGAGTATTTCGCCTGCAATGAAGTATGGAGAATTTAGAGAGGTCGCGGGACGTCGATACATCCCGGTGGAAGTCCTTGGGGGAGGCCTAAGTCCAGCAGTAGACCACCACTGGCTGATGGATGAAAAATAATTTTATGGGTTTCTAATTTATTCAATTTACATTCGGTGCAATTTGTGGTCTTCTTTGTGTTTTTATTTTAAGTCGCAAGTTGCTGTGTTAGCAAATTTTATCCTCTCCGTCTATAAGCCTTTTTGAAAACGTTTTGAATAATGCTAATAGTACCGGTACATACTAATACACTAGGATTCAAAATTAGATCCGGTAGGTGGCCCTGCGAGTTCCACAAATAGTCGCAACGTTTTGAAACATTTTTTTTGTTCAAAGAAGGTGAAATAAATTACCCCTTACCGGTACTTAAAAAAAAAACAATACTTGCCATCCTCTTTATCGGGACTTTGCCGGTGAAGTGGCAGAAATAAGCCGGAGTATACAAGAATGGAAACATGAAGCCGTAGGAGCAGGCCAACCCGACTCCTAGCGCGCCCTGATACATTTTAGTCGGCCAATCTGTCAAACTCCGAAATGTTAGGTCGTTTGCGGCGAAGCGAGTAGTAGCCTCTTGGGCGAATGGAGTGAAGCCAGCGTATGTGATGTCGTCAATGTCACCACCGCCACCAATTTTCATCGTGGTGGGTCCGTAGTCAATGGCACGCCTCATGGACATCGGGCCGCCAGGGGGTTGAGCCTTTGGGGAAGAAAATTAAAACCTTTTTAAAAATATTTTTTTTTTTGCTTTAGTGTTTTAACAAAAAATTGCAAAGAAGAAAATATGATCAGCGCATTATTTTTTGTGTTTTTAAATAAGTCAAAAATACAAAAGTATAGAATTAAGAAAATTGAGTTGATATGTCGATAATAACATCGTAACATCACACCTGCATTCTCGATAGGGGTAGGAATAGCTACACTTCTGCACATTACGCCAAGTTTTTGTGTCCTTAATTCCGTTAGTGAGCCTATTGCCATTTTTCGAGCTCATTTTGATACACGGAGCTGCTATTAAGAACACTTTTCTCGACCCGGGAATCGAACCCAGGATCAGCTTGGCATACTTGTACTAGAAGATCACTAGACTGTCGTACTCGTAGTAGAAAACCGTACCATACTCAGCACCAGAGGCAAGAATATGACGCACGCAGCCACTCCAGTCATCACGTTGGACAGGATGATAGCCACTAAACATACAAGGAACAGCGACCCGCTAAAAGCATGGTCTGTGAACACTTTGCCGAAATGGTCCACGATGTCATTGTCCAGACCAGTGTGTTTGATGGCCCTTTCCAAACATATGCCGGAACCTGTAACCATAGATTGAAGAGACGCATTTAGCAAATCTTTATTAATATTTCACAGATGTTTACCTAAAAAAATTGAATTGTACTTTAAAAACAATATAATGATTTCTATTTTGACCACTTAACATTAGGTGGCTCATAAAAAAATGAGAAAACAGTACAAAGCTTGCTAGCTACAGATATTTTTGTAAAAGAAATAATATACCGATTAGAAATATATATCCATAGTTTACGTTTTTGTCCACGAAACGCCAGAACAGTATGGCTGATTCTGGTCTGAGAGGCGGCAATTCACTCCTTTCTGTATATAAAAATGCTTATTAGGAAATACTACTCTTGGCGCCCGTGTAGAAATTCTTAAAACTACAAAAATAAATCATTGTATCCTATACCCGAATCAATCGCTAACTTTCCAATACACTGACGAGTTACTTAATGTTATCTTCGAAAAATGTTATGATATAGGGAAATGTAATCAAAACACAAGAAGAGCCTCACTTTCCGCGCTGAAGTACTTCAAGAACCCATAGCTTCTCGGTAAGACGTGCATTGCAACCACAAATATAGCAGCAACAGTTGCGTCTTTTACGCTGAAAAGTATATATAATGATATGTATGCATTATATAAGACCAATATAAAAACTAAAAAATTAAATAAATAGTTTAACAAAAAACAAGAGAGAAAGTATTTGCCAAAATAAAACTTGCATATCGCTGGCTGACTGTCACATAAGTTTATGTTATAATTTTAGCACTAATTTGGTTATGAATACTACGAGGTTCTATGTGTTATACAGGGTGTATTTAGACCGTAATCGAAAACTGAGGCAGGTAAGCGAGCGAGGGTGATCACAAACCCAGTGGCGATATTAAAAATCCCGACAAAAAATAAAAATTTTGACGTTTTCCATACAACCGTCGGTGTTAAAAGTATGTGGTTTGTATGGAAAAACTCAAAAAAATTATATTTTGTCGGGATTTTCTTCAATGCCAGGGGGTTTGTAATCACTATCGCTATTACCTGCCTCAGTTTTCGGTCACGGTCTAAATACACCCTGTATAAAACATATAATATTTATTTTGCTAATGTATTTAATTTACACATGTTTTTATAATAGCAGTTTTGATTATTTAATATTTTATATGCATTAAAATATCAGATAGGTATATGTTCTTCGAAGGTTTTTGCTTGATTCAAAGCGGTAAATTTTTCACAATTTCTAAGACTCCAATTTCTACCTCAATATCGTTTTCTCTGAGCGGACATAAAATAAGAATGTATTACATTTAAAGAAGCGTCATTACTTACTAGTAGGTAACAAAAACTAACACCATATACAGAGATGTGGAACAAAAATTTGATTTTACACATTATATTCGTTTTATTTTTATCTTAATTGATTACATTAGAAACCGGATATAATAACGCTGGATGGACCGCATATTTCGGACACTATATCCGATAGTTGTTATAAGCGTTAGGTATAAGGTCGCCCGCACATTGGATACGTTTTCGTACAAATTTTACTCGTGCATACATTTACGAACACGTACGAACGATTCCGATATACCAAGTGCTGTAGGAGCGCGCACACCGCGTGCGAATCAGTCGTACGCATACGTACGTATAGTTCAGACGTACGAAAACAATCCGAACATGTTGGGATTTTGAAACGCATTCGTACGTCTTAACATAAGAAATGGATGTAGAAAAGTTAATTTCTCTTTTCATTCGTATAAAACCATGAAATATAATGTGGAATGGTGTGTAAGTCCTCCATGAATATATGAAATTTACCAAAATCGTGTCCTCAAATATATTTCATGCAGCCATTCGGTTCCACGATAGCGACGACGCTACCGCAGTCTTCGAGTTACAAGAGAACTATTGTGAAGATATTGCGCTCCAATCAAACCAGACTTAACAGATCTGATATCACTAGAACACTGCTCATTTGACTAATAAACACGTATGCAGAATGCGCACTCTATTCCTACGACCACGATCGTACGTATACGGATTCGTGGCCAATGTGCGGACGGCCTTAGTTAATAGATTACCTACGTCGCGACTTAGTTATTCGGTTGTTATAACCGATCCGTCATTACAAGTAGGTGTCGTAATAACCGGACTTAACTGTTTTTTAAAAAGAGCACTTACCGAGGTAGCTCTGGGCCTTCAGGATTAAAATTAGCCCAGCCCATGTTCAGAAAGGCGCTCCATCGGAAGAAGAATATTACAAGGGCAAAAAGCATGAAAAACACCGTTAGCTACAAATAAAATCATTTGATAAATAAAATAAATAAATTATCACATGCTTTATCGGTACAAAACATAGTGATGAAACCTGCACACCTAATAGCTTTTAGGAATTTCTTAGGCTGATCATCATCATCATCATCATTAACCCATACACGTCCCACTGCTGGGCACGGGTCTCCTCTACCATCGAGAGGGTTTAGGGCATAGTCCATCACGCTGGCCTAGTGCGGGTTGGCGGACTACACACCGAAGAAGTTCCTTAGAACTTTTAGGTGTGCAGGTTTTATCACGATGTTTTCCTTCGCCGTTAAAGCAAGTGATAATTAATTGTGAATATACACATGACTTCGAAAAGTCAGAGGTGTGTGCCTGGGGTTCGAACCCGCGACCGCCGAGATTCTCAACCATGCGCTTAAACCTCGAGGCTTGAGGGTATGTAGTTATGGACTATGATGGTAATTACATAATATGTACCTTCTAGTGGCGATATTTCCATAGAATCTACAGCCCAGCTTGCCTTACAAAATTCCAGATAAACTTTAAGCTTTAAATTTTATTAAACAAAACCAAATAAATGAGAGTATACTAACTTAACATGTAACTCTTTTGTTCTTCTTTGGAAGTACCGCCACTAGTGCCAACATACTCACCTTTTCATGAAGCGAGACTCGACGAGGTAGAGCATTTTTCATCTTCAACAGAGCGTTTCTCAGTTCAGTCATACTGCTAGCGCTCATTGGCTTTCGCACACATCTGAGAATTAAGAAAATGTTTACTGTATCTTGTTTAGGTTTGACAGCTTTTTTTATTTTTATGGAACAAGGAGGCAAACCAGCTAATTAACCATCTTATGTTAAGTGGTTAGCACTGCCCATGGACACCCACAATACCAAAGGAATCATAAATAAATAGAAAGATTTTTTATGTTTTTGAACATTTCTGTGTAGTTATGCAACAGAAAAATCAACCTATGAAAGTGGAACAGCTGAAGCGATCACCCTGCTACTATTGCATGATAAAGCAAAATTTTATCTATTGTCTATGGTTTTTGATAAAACCGGTAGAAGAGTGGGAGTAAAATTAATCAATACTTAAGAAAAAGAAGAAAGATTTGATTTGTTCGTAATAAATATGCTCAAAAACTATTGATTAGGTTCGAATGATTTTTCTATAAGACAAATGGGACTCTGTGGACAAAAATATGAAGCGACTTATTTTCTTTCTAAACGCAACAATGTAGTTAAAAATGAAGAAAGACTTAAAAATCATTTCACTAGGTTAATATAATAATAATATTTCAAAGGAAGATGCTTACTTATTAATCAAAATCATGTGGTAGGTGAAGTTAAGGATGAACATCAGAAAAGCGGTAGGGAATGCATAAGCCGAATATTGCATGTAGTTAAATATGTCTGGATAAACCTTATCTTTCGGAGCACTCCTGAAAACAAAACACGTATTAAAATCTCATCCAATGTGTCCAATCGTAACAGCTTTGTAAATAATTTAAAAACATCTAAACATGTCTGTTACAGACAGGGCCGTAACTAGGCGGTCCCAGCAGTGCCCAGGCACAGGGCGCAGACCCTGGAGGGGTGCAGAAATGACCAGACTAGAATCTAGTTTTATCTCATGCATGGTAGCTAAGCTTGGTTAGAGCATTTTTTAGGGGCGCAGTTTTGAAGGTTCGCACCGGGTGCTTAAAAAGCTAGTTACGACACTGGTTACAGATTGACCCAAAACCCTTTCCAGTTCCTAAAATACTGTACAACTAATGGTGATTGATGTTGAGATTGCGTACTAACTCGACAAAGATGGCTCGGAAACACAAGGTCGCATATGCAGAGTGCATTATGGCTGTACTGCCTGTGAAAACAAAAAAAATGTATTAGACATAGTTATTCGATATGTTAAGAAATATTTTTTTTACTTAGAACCGTCTGTATACACATGGTTTTCTTATAGTACAATACAATTAATATACAATTATTCTAAGAGGCACATAATATAGTTTATTTATTTATTTATACTTGATATAATTATTGTAAAGGTGGGCTTAATGGCTATGACGTTTTCTGTTAGTCGAACCTTGGGCGATGCAGAGATAATACGAAGCAGGTGCGATAATAATAATTATTACATCATCATCATCATCATCAGCCCTTGTAAGCCTCACTGCTAAAAAGGGGCCTCCTCTACAACTAAGAGGGTTTAGTCCTTAGTCTAACACTCTGGTCTGGTGCGTGTAGTTGGTTTAGCGCCTAGGTTAGGTAGGTTAGGTGTGTAGTCCGCCAACCCGCACTAGGCCAGCGTGGTGGACTATGGCCTAAACCCTCTCAATGGTAGAGGAGACCCGTGCTCAGCAGTGGGCGTATATGGGTTGATGAAGAAGATTCCTAAAAACTATAGGGTATGCAGATTTCCCTACGAAGTTTTTCTTCACCGTTAAAGTACGTGAAAACGTATTGTGAATACACTCAAAACTTCGTGTAGTCAGAGGTGCGTGACTGAGGTTTGAACACCTGATCGCCGTGTCTACCGCGTACCTTAAACTCGAAGCCATAACTACTTTAAAGTAGGTTAAATATTCCTTTTCTATAAATTCAAACGCCTGATGTGTATCATCTCTGCATCAGCCAAGGTCCGACTGGCTCGGAATACTTGAGCCATCAAGTCCACTTGTACAATTATATATTTAATTTTATAAAGTGTAAATAAATAATATAAACATATAGTCACCAATAGCAGAAGCAGTCTGTATCGCGTTGTTGATAATGTACCGCATTTCATTATAATCTGGTTCCGTTGCCCTGCTGCGGGCAGTTGAAGACTGAAAAAAAATAATGTTCCTTTAAATGTTTTACTCATTTTCATATCTGTAGAGATATGTTTATCTTAAGTCTAAAATATAGAAGTCCTGTATCGTGACCACAAATTAGGAGAATACTTCGAAGTCAATTTAAAAATCGAAATCCGAAATACCCGTAGATTACTTAATTATTCTTATTAGAAGATTAACTCAACGTGCGACGTTTTGTTAATAGCCAGGATTTAATAAAATAAATAAATACACCCAACAGTCACATACATAGCTCTGACCCCACACTAGGTTACAAGACCTGTATTGTGGGTATCAGACACTACGAGAGACTTTTTCGGTCTTACAAATATCCAGACCCGAAACAAATACTTGTGGTTCACACAAACATTTGTCTCGGCGCGGGGCTCGAACCCGCGGCCTCTCGTTTCGCAATCTGGTTTCTAGCCAACTGCGCCACGGGGGCTGTTAATAGAGGTGCATTTCTATGCTCATGCTTCACCAATTGCTTCTCAAGTCCATAACGCGTGATAGACTAGCTTTTGCGGTTTTTCTGCACTCTCCATAGTAATACTTAACACAATAACACCGTAAGTTTTTATGGTACAAAATTTTACCGGGATCTACGAGGGCGTCATAAATACCATTACTAGTTCACACACAGCTGGGCACGGGCCTTCTCCACAACACATTTCCAGACTCCGTGCTGCTACTGAGAATTTACCAATGCAAAAACCCGAGAACACTTTGCCCAACCCGGGAAACGAACCCAAGACCTCTAGCTCGCACGGCACTTACTTGTATCGCGAGACCAGGAGCCAGTACGTTATATTCAATTTGTTTATACGGACCTGTAAGTCTGTTAGCGCCGGAGTGATATACTGTGTGATGGTGGATGTAACAATAAGTCTATTGCTAAACATTGACAGGAAGAAGGCAGCCGTACTGCATTTAAACACCAATCTGGAAACAAATGTATCTTATTGTAGTAGCAATACAGGTTTACAGAAAACCCGCATAGTATATTTTTCATTCAAACATAATATAACATAATAATAATATCATATAATAAAATTAATATAATATAATAAAAGTCTTGTTTCCTAGAAACAACGAGCGACTTTTTGATCTTACAAACACATGGACCAGAAATTATGTATGTACTCCCAAGAAATTGTCGCGTACTTTAACAGTAAAGGAAAATGTTTTGAGGAAACCTGTACACCTTTTTTTTTTTAACTTGCCGTCTTTGCGCCAAGTAGGGCGACCACGGTACGTGGGCTAGGAACGCCCACAATGGTTCCGCAGTCGCCCAGTGAAACCTGTACACCTAGATTTCATAAAAGAAATCTTATATATATAGTCCACAAAACGCACTAGACCAGCGTGGTGGACTGAGGCCAAACCCCCTTACATATAGATGTCCGTGCCAAGCAATGGAACCAATATGAGCTGATGATAAATTACCTTTTCCCAGAAAACTGACAGTTGTCTCCGGAGCAGATGAGCCACAGGGCTATGCGACGATCTACGCCAGAATTATTCATCAACAATATCAGCATACTGGTCAAAATGAAAAGGGCCAAGTTCTCCTGGAAACAAAGTATTTATAAATAAATAAATAAATACACCCAACAGTCACATACATAGTCCTGACCCCACACTAAGATACGAGTCTTGTGTCGTGGGTATCAGAAACTACGAGAGACATTTCGCTCTCACAAACACCCAGACCCGAAACAAATATTTGTGGATCACACAAACATTTGTCTCGGTGCGGGGATCGAACCTGCGGCCGCTCGTTTCGCAAGCTGGTGTCTAGCCAACTGCGCCACGGTCAAACTTTTAAGCAAATCTAGTCTTCTACAAGTCCTCTTAGAAGAGACTATCCCACCACACACCCACCATTGCAACTACTGTTCAACAGGATCGACGATGGTTAGTACAGAAATGACAAAATTGTGGACATCAGCGAGTCTTTATGATACGCTTTTCACCTTAAGTAAATCAATCTACTTAACTGCTACAATATTTTTGTTTTAATCACAACTAATTTTACGACCAGGAAATCTTAAGTAAACACATGACTTGCATTTTACAGGTCTATGTCCCTAAAGCGAATTAAATGAAAGAATATTATTTCGCTTATCTATTGGGATTAAAAAAAATAGTTGAACGTGGGGTATGTATAGTACAATCATACGTACATATTTCAAATTTACATACATACATACTTACGCTCGTATTTTCTAAAGGTTGGATGGGGGTTTAATTCTGTAACCACTTTTCGTCCACTTTATTTTAGTCCCACGTAGTAGGGAACCTGTTGCCGTTAATAAACTCCATTTCCAGACTTAGCGCTACTACTTAGAATTTACTAATGCAAACAAAATAACATAGCCTAATTCGGCAATCGATCCCTGAACCTTTAGATCGAGCAATACATACTTGTGCCAAGAGAACTCAAGTCTGTTCATTAAGGATAATTCTTTGAGTACTTACACCCATATACGCCTGAGTCACCTCCCCAGTAGGCAATACCCCAGTCATTGGCAACAGGAAGATAGGTACAAGTCCAGTCACTGGAATGGCGACTGGTTGTAACAGGAAAAACCAGAACATTAACATCCACATACACTGAACTGTAAGGTGAAACTGAAAAAAATATTACAATTGGTGATGAAATAATACCATTTGATAGTAATGATCTATTTATCATTCATATATAAAAAAGTCATAAAAAATTATTTATAAAAAAACAATAAAAACTGATCGACTTCATTTTAATTATTAATTGACCGGTCATAAGATCGTTAAAAATATGTAATGGATCCAACGATATTAGTGAATAAATACTATATCATAAATAATACTAGGTTACAAGTCCTGTCGCCGGTATTGCAGACTACGAGAGAAGAAAATTTTATGGACCATACAAAAATTTGTGTCGGAGCGGCGATCGAACCCGCGGCCTCTCGTTTCGCCACGGGGCTGTCAACCTTATTCATATAACACGAGTCATTATCCGTATAGGACGTAGTGTAGGACGCCCTCTGGCTAGGTGGAGTGACTATATCTGCAAGGTGGCAGCGGTTGGATGAGGAGAGCCGAAGATCGAGCCCAGTGGCGTGCCATAGGAGAGGTGTATGTTCAACAGTGGACGAATTGAAGGCTGTTGATGATTATCTGAATACTCACTGCATTTTTATCACCCTGCCAGGTAAGAGCGCATATAGGAACAAGGAGTCCTATTATCCCTCTATAATGACACCGCAAAATGTTTTTGATCCTCGGAAACATACCCTTGACGGGCTTCCTTGGATCCTTCCGACGGCTGTAAAACGATAGAAAGAAAATTTAATCACATCATCATAATATCTTTGCCCTGTTCCCAATTTCATTCGTGGTCTGTATGTTTTATCCTTCTAAACATCCCTATCAGCCGTCATGTCTTCATTCACCGCTTTCCTTTCATATCTTCAGTCACGAACTCCATGCATTTTTATCATAATAATTATCTATTGTTACAAACTATTATATTTAACTATTATTTGTTGATATCCAGTTTTATATCGTAACAAAACGAATATAGGCTGGTATTTCGAAGACACTTATCATTTTTCTGCTTTCTAGTGTTACTTGGTTAGATCTTGTTCAGTAAATTTTGATGGAATGATTGTAACGGAATTTAGCAACAAAATAGCAAAATTAACAACATACATATGAATATAGTTTTATTAGATATTTCCAATACCTGATTGTGCTGATTGTTGAATAAGAATAGGGCATAAGTAATAAAGTAGTAGAAACAATATGATACAAAACACTTGCTTATTTTATATTCAACTTAAAATACTCGTAGATATGTATTGGATACTTACAAAAACGACATAATGCTGAAACAAAAGAAAAAATTATTAAAATGTATGTATAAAAATTCATATACAATTAATTAGGACTAATAGAAAATATACATAAATTAAATAAACAGCCCCGTTGTTGGATAGAAAGCATACCAGGTATGAAAGCTTGCGGAACGAGAAGCCGCGCGATGATCCCTAGACTGAGACAAATGTTTGTGTGATCCATAAATATTTATTTCGGACCTGGGTGTTTGTGAGACCGAAAAGTCTCTCGTAGCTTCTGATAACAACCACAGGACTTGTACTCTATTGTGGAGTCAGAACGTATGTGACTGTTGGGTGTATTTGGTAATCTATATATATAAAACTCAAAGGTGACTGACTGACATAGTGATCTACCAACCCACAGTCCAAATCACTAGACGGATCGGGCTGAAATATGGCATGCAGGTAGATGTTATGACGTAGGGATCCGCTAAGAAAGTATTTTGATAAATTCTACCCCCAAGGGGAAAAAATAGGGAATGACAGGTTGTATGAAACTTTGTCAATTTTAAACCGATCGAGCTGAGACTTTGCATGCATAAATCTAATATGACGTATCTCCTAAGAATGGATTTTGGTAAATTCCACCCCTAAGAGGATAGAATAGGGGATGAAAATTTGTATAAATTTTCGATTGAACGATTTGACCGATGTGTGATTTTTGGTATGGACATAAAAAGAACTGTGAGGAGTAAAATAGACTATTATTATATAACTTATTTTCTTTCTGAACTTAACCATGTAGTCTATGCGGAAGGAGTCGCGAGCAAAAGCTAGTTTATTTATAAAACTCTTAAACAAGAGAAAGATGTCGAGAGAAACAAGATTTTAAAATTGTTTATCAAACCTACTTTTAAACCCTGCTTGTGCTCCATAAAAGCGAGCGTAAAAAAACACTAGGCGTTGCCATCAAGCTCTATAGTTCTCCAGAAAACATATATCTGAAAATGTTAAGCTGGAGACCACCAGGAACGGGATAAAATAGGTTTAATTGTTACATAATTATCCTTTTTTTTTTTTGAGTGGCCGTCTTCGCGCCAAGTAGGGCGACCACGGTACGTGGGCGAGGAACGCCCACAATGGTTCCGCAGTCGCCCTGTACATAATTATCCTACCACAAAATTTGGGGCATAAGGATTGTATCATTGTGTGTCAAAATTTATGCAACAGTAAATCGTAGATTTTCGAATACTCACGAGAAGAACACTCCTTGACTGGGAGGTTCTTTTTTGTCTTTATCTTTTGCTTGGTCTTTCGCCATTTTTGCAACTACTTCACCTTATCTTAAATTATAGTAAATAAATCAGTGAGAAATGTTGTGTTATGACAAGACATTGAAATAGAACTTTTGAATTATTTAAATTTGGAATAAATGGTATTCGAAACAAAAAGGTTGAATTATTAAGGAGGTTAAATAGATTGCATATTTTAGGCAAGAAACTCGTTAAATAAATTACTTCGCTTTTCTTTTTTCTTTGACAGAATCATTTCGCTATTTTTGCTTCCATAAAGTATTTTGTTAGGGCGTAGGTTAAAAGATTGAGGGTAAAAATGATCACGGAAGTCGATCCAAAAAATCCTAAATCTTCAATTTTGGTAAAATTGAGACATAGCCATAGCGTTTTCTGATCCCAATGGACCAGCACGGTGAAAATTCCTAGCTCACTCAACACAAGAATGGACACGTTGACGAGAGTCTATCACTTCTGACCTATCGTTGTATACATATATTTCTTCTGTACGTGTGTTGATCCCAAACTCCTCCTAAACGGCTGAACCGATTTGAATGATTTTTTTTGTGTGTTCGAGGACGGTTTGCAATTGGACCCGGTAGGTAGTTCTGTGATCGAGTTCTGGGATTTTAATTTTAAACGGCTAAGCCGATTCGCAATTGGACCCAGTCTCACAAACACCACCGACCAATATTATTTTTTAATATGACACTTGGCATTCCTAGATCAACCATCCAACTTCAGCTTCAATATCCAATCACACACACAAAAGACACTCACCAAAGAAAAATACTTTTTTTAGTGATATATTTTTTTATTACATATAAACAGTAAAACTCTTAATGGGAACTCAAAATTACTTTGCAAGAAACGAACTATCAATACCTTATTATAACAACTTAACCGAAATTGTAGACTTCTTACAAAATAAATGGCGTAAATACAGTAAATTTCTTCGTAATCCGCCATTTTTCAAAAATACATTTCAACTTGTACCAGCAACCTAAGAAATTTAAGTGCTGTTCTAAATTTTATCGGCCTGAATCCAATCGGGCATTTTGTGAATGTCCGGCCAGATCACCGGCGCCCAGAAGTACACTGCTAGCCAGGTTATAAAAATGCTGGTTACGGTAACACCAGATCCTGCGACGATCTGCAAAGAAAATAATTGCATTGAAAACATCCCTCCATTAGTTCTTGAGAATAATTGTTCCTACCAATAACCGGCTCAATAAAAACGCAAACTGTAGTCAAATTTTTCAATACGTCCAACAGTCACATTCATAGTTTTTAGTTAAAACAACATACATTTTGAATTGTTGTCGGTTCGAAATCTTTATTTAAGTATGTTCTTTAATTTAAGGGGAACTTTAAATCTAACGACGGGATATACATTAAATATTCAATATAAAATTAGGTAGAACAATTTATATTATGATCTTAACAAACTTACATCCCCCCAATTTTCGTTCGCCTCACCCGATCACTTAGTATTTTTAAGAATTTTATCAGTGTTAAAACGCTAACCCGCACTAGACCATCGTGGTGGACTAAGGCCTAAACCCTTTTTAATAGTAGAGGAGGCCCATATCCAGTAGTGGGACATATAAGACCTGATGGTGATGATGATGAATAATAGAAATATTGAACAACCATTTTTCTGGTAGGAATGCTCGCAGCGCTTTGGACTATAAGATTTCCCGGCGTTCCCACAGGCAGCAAGAAGCAATATGAAGCCGTATATCCCGCTGCGATCACGTACCACAGGGGATTCTGGTCGATCTCTTTGGCCTGAAAAAGTACAAAGAAAATATATTATACACATTCGTGTGATAATAAACCCTGATAAAGTTTACATCTTGATCGCATCCGAAAGTTGGGTCAAGTTCATAATAGCTGATGTATTCTGGATTCATAAGTTCAGTAAATAGAAAAGTAATCATTGGAGTTGTACATATTATTTCTGATATAACTTATTTTACTATGATACTGTAATATAATATACGCGCTATTCATTGTAACTCAAATGTAGTTCAAATGAGAAAAAAAAACTGCTTTGAATAGTCCACTTATTGAGGAGGGCTATAGTGTGTTTAATATAAGGACATAAAGGAGCAGTAGTGAAAAATGTGTAAAAGGGTTGAAACAACATTCTCTAAGGAATAGCAGGCACTAGCTACTAGTTAAATTAACGTCACTCACCAACTGCATGGCTATAGGCGCGAAGACGTTGCACACAGCCACGTTCGACGCAAAGTTGGTCACAAAACAGACGAAGATTATGACAAACAGCAACACTAGTATATTCGGCAGCGGTCGAAGTATTTGCAGGTATTCACCCAGTTTGTTGTTCAGACCTGATGACTTTGCAGCCGTGGATAAAGCAAAACCTCCACCTGCAATTTGTATAACAGTTACCATGGCGCAAGTGGTTAGTGCCTGGGAAATACCAACGGGTTTGGTCTTTGCATGATTTGGTATGATGCACAAATATTTGTGTTGGGTCTGGGTGTTTGTGAGACTAAGAAAACTCTCGGTGACTCTGATTATGTTGACACGAGACTTGTATCTTTGAGTACGGATACAGCTAACGGTTAATTGTATTTATTGCATCAATGATGGTAAAGTGCCATAATGCCCTACAACTTAATTCCAACAATCAAATCAAATAATCTTTTATTACACCAAGCAGTAGCTCCTAAGGTCATTTGACGTAGAGTTGAACACAAAACATTTTTACCTAACAAGAACACGAAACTGTATGGCATGCTATCGTTCAAACGTTTCCAGTCCAATACGGATGGTACAGTCGTGTTTGGCAAGTCTTGGTGGTCTGAAAAAAATACACACTCTTTATTGCTTTGAATAAAATATATCTATCATTGCTTCCAGAAATTTTTTGGACAACCTGCCCAAATTCGACGATGAAGATAATAACGTTGTACGTAAACTGATCAGGAATTTGTTATGTTGCATTGTTATAACATCAATAAAGTTAAATATAAAAAAAAAATAAAAAAAAGTTTATATTGCTTGTTATGTTATACTTCATGATCAAGACCATCAGGCCATATATTATGTCCCAATGCTGGAGACCACCTTAATCCACCACGGTGTCTGAGTGCGGGTTGGTGTGCTGCTCAAAAACTGCTACCTAAAAGCTACCTTAAAAACTACTAAAAAACTATGGAATAGAAATGGACTAGTAATGCAAATACGAAATTCTTACATTTTGCAGAGAAATTTTTGAAGAAGAGTAACGACGAAGGCAGAAGGAACATTAGGAAAGCTGTCAACATGGCAAGAGCTGAATCCCGGAGGCTTGAATAAAAGTAAACAATATGTACTTTATTTCAGTTGTTAGTGAAAGTTTCCTTTAGAAGTAATTTTATGTTATTCTAAGGTACTTACATAAAAGCTCTAAAGCTTTCAATTTGTACTTAACAAGAGGAATTTGACAATTAACAATTACAAACTAAACACCATGAAATTAACGCGTAACGCTTTTCAGATTTTATAGAAGTACAGCCACTGTACATGTCATGTCACGATATACATGTGTGGCGCAAATTAATATAAATAATTTAATATAAATAAATTGATCGCTACAATTTACGAATAACAAACATACAGTAAAAGAAATTGTAAGAAAGAATAGTAAATTGTAACTGTTTTTGATTAATTAATACTCTAAATAGCATAGAAAACGATAAATGGATTTGATACGCACAATTTAGGACTCACGCCAAAATGTTCCGTAATTTTATCTGCCCAGCCTACAAACATTTGTGGAGAACGGCAGAAAAAACACACCATAGAACCGCCAAACAAAAGAATCACCATCTAAAATGATATTAAAAATTTATGTATTTTATTGGACACTAATACTACCCATCATCATCATCAGCCAGACTCAATTGCTGGACATAGGCCTAAGACTTTCACAATGTTATGTCGGAAATGACCTGTATCTAGCGGCTGCCCGCGATTTTTACCAAATCGTCAGTCCACTAATACCAATACTAAATATTTTAAAATAGTCTCCTTTCAAAGAAAACGCCCTTGTTCGTGCCTGCATGCGTGTGTGGGTGACAAACTGGTACGGTGGTACTTGCTGAACCCAGTTGACTAATATCCTAAGTTTTTCTCACCGTTTCCCAGTAAGTAATGCCACCTAATTTCTTCCAGTTTTCATCTATCACTGCTCTGGCAGCAATCTTTGCTTTCTCTGGAATATTAGCAGATTTCGCCGCATTGCTATCGGGCCTAAAAATCAATTTTCAATATGTAAAAATAAAAAAAAGTAAGGCAGAGCAAAAAAACTGGACATTATTAAAAATATTGCAAACTGAAATAACGTACCTTAAAAATCCAAAAAATATAATAATCAAACTAAGGTAGCAAAAACCTTCAAGTACAATCATGTAAGGCACGGCGAAAGCAGAAAACAGCGGAAACGACAAGTATTCCGGTGCGGCGGGATAAGCACTGAAATATATCATTATCATCATCAGACCATATACATAAATGCTGGGCTACTGCTGGTCACGAGCCTCCTCAACAACTGAGAGGATTTGAGAATTTTTAAATATATGAATACTCTGCCATGAACGGAACTAATTCTTGGAACACTGGCCTAACCGTTTTGCATGGCATGAAGACATCCCGGGTTCTATTCTCGGGTCTCATGAATTGTAACTAGGTGAACACAAATAGGCTCGTAACTAATTACGAGGATCTCTTGACAAACTGTGGATGAAATGAAACTTCTCTTTCTACCTTTTTATTTATAAAGACTGCATGCAACCGCTTCACTACATAGTATAAAACAAAGTCGCTTTCTCTGTCCCTATGTCCCTTTGTAAGCTTAAATCTTTGAAACTACGCAACGGATTTTGATGCGGTTTTTTAAATAGATAGAGTGATTGAAGAGGAAGGTTTATATGTATGATAACATCCATTAAATATCAGCATTGCACCCGTGCGAAACCGGGGCGGGTCGCTAGTTGTTATATAATATGTAGTAATTTGTGTAGGCCTCGGGACTAACCGCAGACGAGTCATGAATCTTAGAGGTCGTCGGTTTCACCCACACAGCTTTGGCTTTTCGAAACTATGTGTATATCCACAATAAATCACGTTATTAAACGGTGAAGATGAAATTCATCGTAAGGAATCCTTCCTATCCAAAAATTCTTATCTCCTTAGAGGTGTAGTTAATCTTCAAATCCATTCTAAGTTCTAAACCTTCTGAGTAGTAAAGAAGGCCTGTGCCCAGTGTTGGGAGTGCATGATTAGTTGTCTGTCATTTATCATTATACTTACTTATATAGTGTCATGGGATACCAATCACAACTTACGCAATAAACAAGCCTTTGAAGACGAGATTTGTACCGGTCCCCACTATAGTTCCAATACCCCCTGCAAATAGAAATATTTTTAATAAATCCATTGGAAAAAGCCAATCAGCAGCTGGGTTAGGGTAAAGGGTGACGAGAGATGGGATGGAGATGGGGAGATCTTTATCGTCTATTGCAGGGCTTCCCAAACTGTGCGTCGCGACGCCCTTGGCCGTGGCAACGTTGTCCCAGGGGCGTCTCGTGTCGATCGAGCCGAATCACCGCCAGGTGCATTCTGACATAAGAAAGGCTAAAGAAAGAGAAATTGACTGATTCCCTAATAATTATTTCTTGCTATACAAGGTACAAAAACATCGATAGAAATCGGTTTCGTACTTGAGCGAAACGGGCTTTTCGCAGTTGCAATAATGAAGAATAAGTTATACATGTCAAACGTAAACAAGAAACCAACAAACGAAGATTTTCTATTAAAAATTATAAATATTCGAAAAATGTATTTTTTGATAACCTGTTACTAGGCAAGTAATAAAATTGGTAAGCAGTTTTGCTTTTTTTGCGTTGAGGGGCGTCGCAAATAAAATAGCGAAATACCATGGGCGTCATAGTACGAATAAGTTTGGGAATCCCTGGTCTATTGTACAGCTTTGTGTTTATCAGGCACTACCTAGTAGCCACCTTCCATTTCTGGTAGAATTTAAAATTTTACCTATGGTAGCTGAATATGTTGCGGCGCAGAAGTAGCACGTGGTCATGTCACTGGCAATTCGTTCCCCTTCCAGTCCTGTTTCGTACATCACCAAGATCTTTTGCTGTAAACATGCATGCTTCATGAATCTTGTAATTCCTTCGAAGCGAATGTAAACTAATATGTAGACTTCTTAACATGACGAAAGAACAATACATAGCGGAGCTGGGAATCGAATACGACTAGAAGATATAGGTAAAGGAGTATTTCAACGACAATAAGTCAATAAGTCCATTTAAGAGAGTCAGCCAAATTTATCTATTAGGAATTTTCGTTCTATAAAAACTAAACCCTCTCCCGATAACAAACAAGGCATCTGATCCACAAATAAGTTAAAGAAATGATACAAACGTCTTCAAACACTTTGAGCAAGGCAAATATGATGGGCACCATCATTGTGGTGGCAGCGGTGTTGGTGATCCACATCGACACAAACGTGGTGACAGCACACATCGCGAACAGCAACCTGTAAAAAGAACTCAATACAGATCTTAATATTTACAAGTACATATGTATAATAATAATTGTTAAGATGTGGACGACTTTCATCAATACAATATCTTCATACTTTGTATGGTATCGATCATTACCTAAAATACTGGTTTACATGGATTCTTGCCTATACAGGCTTGCTTAAAGGAATACTGCTTTAGAAGTAGAAATTTAAAATATAAAGCTACCCTAGTACAAAATATGTACATACATGCTACTTATGATGACCATCAACATCTTCATCCTCATCATTGGCCCTTATGCTTTCCATTGCTAGACATAAGTGTCCTTTACAACTGAACGGGTTTAGGCTTAGCCCAAGCTGGTCAAGTCCGAGTTGACGGATTGTACAAGCAAGAAATTCCTAAAAACTGATTCTCGGCGTAAAGGCCAGCATGGTGGACTATGGCCTAAACCCTGTGAAAGATAGAGGAGACCCGTGCCCAGTAGTGGAACGTATATGGGTTGATGATGATTGATTATCGGCCGCGCGCCTAAACCATTATTACTTACTTGTAATGTGAGTAGCCAATGAGTCGTATCGCGGCATAGGCAAGCCGTTTGTGTAGTCCACACTGCTCGACAGCAAAAGCCAACATTATGCTCCCGAGAAACATCATGACAGTATCCTGTGGAAGAAGACATTATATAAAAGATCAAACCCATTTTTTATTTTTGGAAAAAAATGTGTATCATAAGAAAGTATTATTTCATAGTTACTTAGAAATTTAAAATTATTTTTAGAGTCTTTGTTTGAAGTCCAAAATCTCGACTATCGTCAATTTAAGCACAACCTGACCTTGGATTATCCAAAATCTAAATTAATGAATGCATCTTGAGAAGGTATATCGACCGTCCGTATGTATAAAAAGACATGTCGAAAATGGCATTTTTTTATTGCATTTTTTGCTTATATTTGCTGATAACCATGTACCAATCTAATATTTTTTCTATTATTCAATTATTTTACGAGATACGTAAACCATACATGGTAACAAGTCTGACACATTTCACGGAACGTGTAGTATACGAGTACACGGACAAGTCGTATTTAACGCCAAGTACCAAGTTTAAAAATTGGTATCATCAAACAACAGCAGAACAATCGCGCAGTGAGCGTGGACTTTATACCGGGTGAACTACTGAAATACGGTGGTGATGAGTTGCATTCATTGGTCTGGAAGAGGTTTACTCGTATATTTGAGGAAGAACACGTTCCCAAATCTTTTAAATTGTCTAGGATTACGGCCCTATACAAGAACAAGGGTGATCGAAGTGATTGCAACTCTTACCGCCGTATCTCACTCCTTTCAGACTCTGGAAATGTCTTCGCTAGAGTATTGCTTAATCGCCTCAAAACACTTTCTGATAATATCTTGCCCGAAACGCGATTTGGCTTTTGACCTGCTAGAGGAACTTGTGAGGCAATTCCAAAAATTTGCATTCCGTCAGCAGCAGGAAAAAAGTAGGGAGCAAGGCAGGCACCTATATCTTTGCTTTGGCTATAGACGTGGAGAAGGCCTTCGACTGCGTACCTCGAGAAGCCCTTTGACTGGTTTTGATAAAGTTAGGATGCATGGAGAAGTTCGTGTGACTCCTGCGACTCCTGCATGACGACATGGAGTGCTGCATGTCGGCCGACGATGAACAATCCGACTTCTTCTCTGTTTCATGCGGAGTGAAGCAGGGTTGCGTTCAAGCCCCTACTCTATTCGTCTTATACTTTGCAGTCGTAGTCTGGGAAGTCTTCAAATCTTCTCCTGAAGGAGTCCGAATTCGCTTTAGAACAGATGGCAATCTGTTTAATCTGGCTAGGCTGAGACCCAAGACGAAGATATCTCTGACCGACATGCACGACATAATGTACGCAGAAGACCTTTTTTTTGTAGCTGAATCACCTGAATATTTTCAACTGCTCGTGACGAATCTCCACAAGCAATGTTGCAATTTCGGCCTGCAGATCAGTGTCAAGAAGACGGAATTTATGTCTCTGGACATCAACGGTCGTGAGATGCTGACCATAAAGCTTGGTGAGGATCTGTTGAAGCAGGTGGACAGCTTTCGATATTTGGCGAGCACGATAATATCAAAGTGCCACAATGACGCTGAAGTTAACAGGCGGATCGGTGCTGCTGCGGCAGCTTTTGGTAAACTGAACGACAAGATTTTTCGTCACGTCAAAAAGAAAGTTGATAGCTTTGAATAGCATCGGCGTACTGAGCAGGATACCAAGTGTGACCACCTGAAAGCCCGACCACCTGCGGCTATCCGCTACCACTAAATTAATTGTGCACTAACGTGTCCGCTGTGTGCACGCACCTTGGTAAACAAAATCGGCTACGTAAGCCATGCAAGAGCACATGCAAGACGAGCCGAAAATAGTTTGGGAGGTTTAGATAAAAATTGACGCCGAAGTTCGGACACGTCATATACTAGTTTTTTTGTTGGAGTATCGGAGTTTTAACAGTGATTTAAAATACTAAAATATTTAAATAAACCTTGCAACTTACATTGACGTAGGCATAAGCAGTTTCCGCCGTGCTCGCTACTCCAGTCAATGGAAATATTATTAACGGCAAAAACGCGGTCACAGCCAACGGGATGGCCTCCGTCACCCAAAATACAGCCATTAGTAGTAAGGTATAGGCGCACCATTGGAATTTCTGAAAGTAGTGTTAGAACTACATTGTGATATTTTACAACATACAGGGTGTATTTAGACCGTGATCTAAAACTGAGTCAGGTAATAGCGATAGTGATTACAAACCCCCTGGCATTAAAGAAAATCCCGACAAAAAATAAAATTTTTGAGGTTTTTCATACAAACCACATACTTTTAACACCGATGGTTGTATGGAAAACATCAAAATTTTTATTTTTTGTCGGCATTTTTAATATCGCCACTGGGTTTGTGATCACCCTCGCTATTACCTGCCTCAGTTTTCGATCACGGTCTGAATACACCCTGTATAATGTACTTTCGCTTATTTTTTCTTAGGTGTGTAGTCCACCAACCCGCACTAGACCAGCGTGGTGGACTGAGGCCTGAAACGTTTTCAATGGTAGACGCCCGTGCCTAGCAGTGAGACGTATATGAGCTGATGGCGATGGTGGTGGTGATGATGATGATGATGATACTCTGACACACACATTGTTACTGGTCGAGGATGTTTCTTAACTGCTACCAGTATAACCTCTAATTTTAAAATAGACATGAGGCTTTTGAACGTAGTACTTTACTCATATCATACTCCAATTAGGCAGTTAATATCAGCCAATTTAACATTGGTATACAACCTCGTATAAATACTTTTGGAGGACGTACATTTGTCAATGTTTATATAAAAACTTACATTACCTTCAAAAAGTAACAGACCTATAGTCAAATTGATAGGTCTTTTTTATTTGTGATGAAGAAATCTTACCAGCCCAGGAAAAGGTATAACAACAATTAGAAATAGAATCGGTGATGCGACGCAAATCACGCCTCGCCAATAAGTAGTAAGGAACAGTTTCAATTTCTCCATATATTCCAACGGTTGCTCTTCATTTTTTTTCCTTAAATATGGAGACAAGCTGATTAAAATATTTTTTGTAATGTAAATTTGTCATAAGGACTAAGGAAAACTTTGGTAAGCTAAAGTCGTTTACAAAACGTGGGTCCATTACGGTCCCCCATCAGTATTCATGCAGCAGCTCCAACATGATATACTTACAGCATTTTGACCGGCTGCTTTTTGAAATCCACTTAAGAAACTACGATTATTGTGAACTCCAAAGTCTGCTTTAACAATCAGAATACTACAAAGAGTATTCACGATTCATATTTTAAATTTTTCACTGAGAATTCTTTTCAGCCAGAACTTCATGGATTAATTACTCTTTTAATAATTTTGTCATCGCACCAGTATCGGACATATTATGTTGTTTTATTTTTATTCGGTCGAAAAGAACTTAAATTGTTGCATTACCCACTGTTGATAATTTATTGGAAAATATTTTTAATATATATTTTTGAAAGAAGAAAGAAATTGGATGTGTAGGCAATATGTTAAATCATTTTTAACCCTAGAAGATAAAGCTTATTTTCCAACGCTTATTACTAACCTTCGTCGTTTCGACTACACTGTCGAAAAAGTCGGTTTATATGTTTTTTTTTTAATAAAATACTCATCTATTTTGCATTATTATTTTAAGTCAATCATTTATTAGCAGAAATACGACATTTTTATTTAGTAAATCACATATTTGTTGCATAATCAGGCTTTTTAGTGAGAGCATATTTTTCTCTGTAATTAAAAATATATGTTTTCTTTAGTGCTTACATAACAAAATCAATATTCAATTTATTCAAATTAACATATGAAATAAACAAAAAACGTTGAAATTTTGGTAAAAATCTATGTTCTTAGACGTTTGTGACAAACTTCAAGCAATAACTTTTCGTCATCTTTCGTTTTGTAGACGGGCATATAGCACATTTTTTTCTTTTCCCTCGTAACCTATTTATGCAATCAATGAAGGTGCATCGTAATTTTCTGGATCGTCTTAAGTTGAAGATGGATTTTGTGGCAAAGCAGAAACATAATCCACATTAGCTGATTCATAAGTATGATCAACCTCAATATGGTCGTCCATCTCACTCTCCGGTTAAATTTTCTTTGTCGCTATTATCAGCTATAATACCCCCAACAAGGTGGTCCGATGACCTTGTCAAGGTCGCGGGACGTCGCTGGCTGCAGGAGGCTTCCGACCGTTCCCGGTGGAAGTCATTGGGGGAGGCCTATGTCCAGCAGTGGACCACTAATGGCTGATACGATGATGATGATGATGATTATTAGCTAGTCATAGAGATACATAGAGTCATAGAGAGTTCATGGTGGTTCATTTCACAGGTAATTTTTTTCCATGGGCTTGTAGTCTATTAATTGTATGCCAGATTCCGTGTTTAGAGCACAAAATATGATGGATGAATTCATGCATGGAAACAAGGAAAAAAGTTTTTTTTTCGCAGACCAGTGTAATTATATAATATGTCATATGTCAATTTTTCTGAGACATAACTTTGCAATGAAAAACGAATTATTTTATTAATTTAATGATTTGATAAATATAAAAAATACATACAACACAAAAGTCCCTAAAGATTTAAGCGTTATCCGAAAATTTTGAGACTTTATTGCTTCAAAGTAAAATTAAAATAGGAACACTGAAAATAATGGACGCTTGTACAATGTTACATCCATCATCAACCCATATACGCCCACTGCTGAGCACGGGTCTCCTCTACCATTGAGAGGGTTTAGGCCATAGTCCACCACGCTGGACGAGTGCGGGTTGGCGGACTACACACCTAAGAAATTCCTAAGAATTCTTAGGTGTGCAGGTTTCATCACGATGTTTTACTTTACCGTTAAAGCAAGTGATCATTCAATGTGAATACACACATAACTTCGAAAAGTCAGAGGTGTGTGCCTGGGGTTCGAACCCGCGGCCGTCGAGATTCTCGACCGCGCGCCCAAACCTCGAGGCCAACACTGCTTCGCCCGGACGGAAAGGGATGTAACACGTTTATATCGATGTCCACGTCGACAATTTGGACTTTTTTATGTTTGTTACCTCAGAACTTTTCATTAGATGGACTGATTTTGATGATTTTTTTTATTTAAGAGCTGGTGCTTCCAGATTAGTCCCATTTTAGTTTGATCTAAATGTGAACATGGCTTCCATGAAAAAACCATAAAAGGTTTTAAATTTGGACTGATGTGCGTGACAAATCGACGAATAAATCTATACCTATAATGCTATCCGATTTTGATGATTTATTTTTTATTGGAAAGGACGTACCTACTTTAAGAATAATTTGATGAGTTGGTTAATAATTTATTTTTCGGAGTCGAACATGATGGTCAATGGAACTCCTTAGTAGCGAATAATAAGGGTGTGATCTTTGGTAGAATTTCTAACAGTTTCGAATCTAATTGCAACCAACTTATTTTTTTTCATTTTACACACTTGGCTTTCCTACATCAGCCATCAAACTTCAACTTCAACATCCAATCACACCCACGAAAGCCACACTCACGAAAGAAAAAAACTTATTTTTGTTCTTTTTTTTATTACATATAAACAGTAAAACTCTTAATGGGAACTCAAAATTGCTTTGCAAGAAATGAACCCTGAATATCTTATTTTAACAACTTAACCGAAATTGTAGACTTCTTACAAAATAAATGGCGCAAATATAGTAAATTTCTTTGTAATCAGCCATTTTCCACAAATAATATTCCAACATGTAGAGGCCTACAAAATTTCAGTGCAGCTCTAATCTGTACCGGTTGTTTTAATCCAATCGGGCATTAGAAGAAGGTCCGGCCATATCACCGGCGCCCAGAAATAAACCGCTAGCCAAGTTATAATAATGGTGCTTACAGTAACACCAGATCCTGCGACTATCTGCAAAGAAGATAATTGCATTGAAAATATCCCTCTAACGTTAGACGTTTTTGATAAATAATTGATGCCACCAATAACCGGCTCAATAATTAACGGTGAAAAACATATTTTAAAATCAAACTTTTATTATGCACGAAAAATTAAAAAAATAAACTAAGAAATCATTCATAAAATTCGTAGTTTTTTAAACTTTACAAGTAACAATTTACAAAAGTGTTCAGTTTATCGGTAGAAGTATGATACAAAAACATATATTATCTATAACTAGTATATTAATATTCTTAAGTGATCTAAAAGCTAGTCGCGGCCGAGGTCTTTGCATTAACGAAATTGCGCGACAATTTTTTGATTTTTTTTGATTTTTGGACACTAGACATGTTATTTTTTTTCTAAATATAATTCTAACTCTCAAATCTCATTCTAACAATTATTTTCCAAAAATTTGTTGACTACGACATTTTGAAATATTTTTACAGAATGCTAAAATGCTGTAAATGCACATCGAGTTGTATAGAGATGGGTCAAATACATTTTTTTAGGGAAAGCGAAAACGTGGTAAGCAGTTATACTTGAACTAGGGCTGCTCAACTGAACGTTGTAAACGTGGTTATTTAATGAAACCCATCTCTTAGATATGGTGTAAACTATAATAATTACTGACTTGGGGTAATTAACTTGGGGTAACCGTACCAAATGTAGTAATAGGTTCGGTTCTTTATACCACTACTCGCTAAAACGTTCTTAATGCAAGATACATAAAAACACGAGCGACGAAAACGTAGTAAACGCAGCACTACTGACCGCATCATCAACATGTACCTTTTTTTACAGAAAGCGAAATTGTTGTAATCAACATAGTATAACTTATTACTATTTTTTCTGTAGCTTACAGCGTTTTTGAATGCAGGCATTTACGTGAAAACCTGTTTTTTTTAAATGATAATTTCTAATCTATTCATCCTAGATTTATGTGACCGGGTCCATTCGAAGCAGTTTTTTTTTCTGATTCGAACAGTGCAATAAAAAAAAAATCACATTTTGTGGACTACGACGTTTTTGCTTTCCGCCGTCGATATGTTTTTCACCGTTAATTTATTTTTAACTTTTTAGTTGGACATATTCTTTAGTCTATCCATTACGTATTCATACCGAAATTCAACTCAATCGGTCCATGGGAACTATTGCTCCTACGGGGACTTTCCAACCCCCCATAACAACAGTTCAATGATACCAAATGAAATTACATAGGTATACCAAATTTCAGCTCTATCAGTCCACAGGAATGGGAGTTCCTATGGACTTCTTCCAACTCATCATCAGACCAGCTCCATGGTACCATATTATTGTATTGTCATCCAAGTTACGTAGGTATACCAAGTTTCAGCACAATCGGTCTATTGGAAGTTGTTCAAATCTTCATTGCAAGATTTGTAAACATACAAACATACATACATACATACATACATACAAAAGTGAAGTTAAATAAAAGCTTGTAAAAACAGAAGTGTGCTTTAGACCACACGACTTTAGTTAAATTTTTCAATACGTCCAACAGTCATATAGATACATAGTCCTTATACCTCATTCACGATAACTTGATTTTTTGGCAGATGTCAATTTTTCTGAGACATGACTTTGAAATAAAAAAACGTATCATTTTATTATTTTAATGATTTGATAAATATAAAAAAAATACGTACAACACAAAAGTCCCTAAAGATATAAGCGTGATCCGAAAATTTTGAGACTTTATTGCTTTAAAGTAAAATTAAAATAGGAACACTGAAAATAATAGACGATTGTACAATGTTACATCGGTCGGACGGAAAGGGACGTAACATCGTTCATATCGAAGTCCACGTCGATAATTTTACTGAACACAATGATGATCATGGCTTTGCTCCTTTTTCTTAATATAAACTGTTTTAAAGATAAAATAAAATAAAATAAATGGGTCGAAACGTAATAAATAATTCGACCCTCCCATAGAAAACTGCTCACGTGGTCGATTTCGTGTAGGTCTGAATTTTTTTTTCATATTTTGACCCGTGTTTCTTTGGGGAAGTTTTTTTCTTTCGTGGTCTAAAACACCTATTTAAATTTGGCGGGAGGTTTAAAAATAACCCTGTTATATTAAATAGGTACCTACTTACGAAATTTGACCCACCATCGCTTATCTACATAATGTTTTACATGTCGAAAGTAATAAAGAATTTAATAATTTCACACATAATGCAGTATTTTAAAACGCAATATTTTTGAACTACTAGATATATTCTGTTTCCCATCATTAGTCGATATGCCAAAAGAATCAAGTTATCGTGAATGAGATATAGTTTTTTTCTCAAATCTTTAACTAATAAATATGTCAATCCCTTTTTACTAATGACATTTTTACATTTTTAAAATATAAAATATGCAAATATTACAATATTGTTGTCGGTTCGAAATCTGTATTTATGTATGTTCTTTAATTTTAGGGGAACTTTAACTATGACGAAGGGATATAAAACAATAAATATTTGATATAAAATTAGGTAGAACAGTTTATATTGTGATCTTTATTTTTTTTCCAATATTCGTTCACCTGGCCCGATCACTAAGGATTCTAAAGAATTTCATCAGTGTTAAACCACCAACCCGCATTAGGCCAGCGTGGTGGATTAAAGCCAAAACCCTCTATAATGTTAAAGGGAGGCCCGTGTCCAGTAGTGGGACGTATATGAACTGATGGTGATGATGATGATGAATAATAGAAATATTGAACAACCATTTTTCTGGTAGGAATGTTCGCAGCACCCTGGACTATAAGATTTCCCGGCGTTCCCACAGGCAGCATGAAGCAATATGAAGACGTAATTCCCGCTGCCAACACGTACCACAGTGGATTCTGGTTGATCTCCTTGGCCTGGAAAAAGTACAAAGAAAAAGTATTATACATATTCGTGTGATAATAACCCTGATAAGGACATTAAGGAGCAGTAGTGATTTTTTTTTTTTATGTGAAAGGAAGCAAACGACCGAGTGAGCCACCTAATGTTTTAAGTGGTCAACACCGTCCGTGAACACCCACAATGGCAGAGGCATCATCGGTGCCTTGGCGGCCTTAAAGGAAAATATAGGCTTTTTTCTTGAAGGTCGAATAATGTGGAAAAAAATGTGGGAAAGGATTGAAAAAATCCTCTAAGGAATAGAAGGCAATAGCTACTAATTAAATAAACGTCACTCACCAACTGCATGGATAAGGGCGAGAAGACATTGCACACAGCCACGTTCGACGCAAAGTTGGTCAATACAGACACGAACAATATGACAAACAGCAACACTAGTATGTTCGGCAGCGGTCGAACTATTTGCAGGTATTCACCCAGTTTTTCGTTCAGACCTGATGTCTTTGCAGCCGAGGATAAAGCAAAACCTCCACCTACAATTTGTATAACAGTTATTATTTATACTTTTTACACGCGTTGTATAAAGGCGGACATAATGCCGTAGGCATTCTCTAACTGTCAACCTTAGGGTGATGCAGAGATTAAAGGTAGGTGCATAAACAGCGAAGGGAATAAAACTCTAAACAAAAATAATAGTAAAGTAACAAAATAAATATCTATAATTATTAATTTATGTACTTATGTTGTAACATAAGTACATAAATTAATAATTATAGATGTTTACTTATATATTATATAAAATACATAAATACTTATAATTTACATAAAATACATACAATATATATACATACATACATACAAAGAGGTAAAAGGAAAAAAAAAAATCATACATATTATCCAGTAATTTCATTTGAGAACAACTGCCGAACCTTTATTTTGAAAGCCAAGCGAGTAGAGAATTAGGGTATGCACGAATAGCTGGCTCACTATTATGAACCCGACCCGGGGTGGCAGGGGGACGGAGGCGCCCGCGCATCGCCGGCCAGTACCACTCACTTATAGCCCAAGAGCCCGTGAACGCCAGACAACAGTCATTTTATAAAAGCTGAAAATTTGTCAGTACATGCTCCCAACACAGGTAAGAACGATGGCCAATTATGAAGTTTAGGTTGCAGTGGCTTTGGCAGGTACACAGTACTAAAGGTGTGAAAATACCGGCCTATTTTCGTCATTTTATAAATGCTGATTTTTATACATATTACTTGGGTAATGATTATATGATGTTTCCTCAGTAGCCAGACACTTTTGATAGTTCTAACCCCTGCCAGACAAGCGTATAAGGTTGCTGTAAAAGCAAGCGCGAGGCAGGATATATGCACATTAGTGTTGCCCAAATGCAAGAACAAGACGAAACTTAGCCAGTCTTGGTCTTGGTCTTGCGCCAATACACCTGGTCTTGGTCTTGGTCTTGGTCTTGCGCTCCCAGTCTTGGTCTTGGTCTTGGTCTTGCAGCAAGAGTCTTGCAAGTCTTGCAATTACCTATTAGTCTATTACTATTTATAAAAGTTTACTTTAAATCTTAGAAAAACGTATTAGAATTGGAACATTGTAAGCTTGAATTAACATAGCCAGAGTAAAGATCAAGCAGATTAATAAATAACTGAAGATTTGATAAGAAATTCGAAAAATCAACTGACGTATTTGTCGTTTTCTATGGAAGTAACTGTTTCTTAATAAACATTTATGATTTATAAGCTTACATTTGCTAAAACATGTAAAAAAAACAAATTAATTACAATAACTTGACTGTATTTAAGAACCTAAGAATATTTTAACCTACACCCTGTGGCGGCAATCAAATAGTGTCAAATGTTGTGATTTCGGCGCGGCGGCAACGATTGTTGTATATGTTGTTTCAAAAGAAGCCGCCGGCGCGTGTATCATAACCATGTACTTCCGAAAAGCGGCAAATTACTTTGAGAAGTAAGTACAAAACCTTTGATGCCGCATTATCAAAGTGCCGATGCACGGTGGGGTATTTGTAACAAAAAGCTGGCCAAAACTATTTCTTATGGTCTAACTACCTAAACTGATAAATTGGTCATATTTTATCTATTTTTGCTCAATGGCGATTACTATACTGCCCTCAGGTACGTTAAAATTGATAATTTTAGCGTACCTTTAATATTATCTAAGAATAAATTATAAAGTAAAATGTTACTGGGTAGAGGGTATTAAAACAATAGATTTTATATATCAAAATACTATATTAGTCAAATTCATTATCATCAGATATATCACATTCATCTATCGTTGTCGTATATTGTGCTCCTGTATCTTCAGAATCATCACTTTCTGGTATAAGAAATTCCAATGCTTCTTTTGTGAATGGCTTCTTATTCTTCATAAATCTTGATCGCGTACACGATAACAATGGGTCTGAATTTAATAAAAGCCTATTTAGTACATCCACATTGCAAGATATTTTTGAAAACTTTCTAGCAAAATCAGTACGGTATTGCCGAAAGTGTTTGTTTCTCGCTTCTGCCGCTTCTTCAGAGAGCTGGCCTATAGGGATTATGGCATGTTTTATTATTGTAGGTCCATGAACCAACAATTTGTGGAGTGTAGGCGTCATGGGATACCATCCGTAAAGTCTCACATAAATTTCTGAAGTTTCCTTACAAAATGTTGATAATTTGTCGGTATCTATTCTGTGACCGCTTGAAATGACCTCTAACAAAGTTCTAAGCCTTTTTATCAAATCTAAATCTACTCCGGTAATTCTAGATGCTGTCTCAGGATCACAGAAAAATCGTCTTGATACATTGCCCGTGTTAGTATTTCCAAAACCAGCTTTTGGTACATCTACTAGTAGTGATATTTCTTCTTTAAATTGTTGCTGTATACGTATTTTATTCTCATTTACAATTTTTTTGTCAGCAGAAGACCTTGATTGCCATTTTTGTGTAGGTAATTTGTACGCCAAATGTAGAATCGATTCAAATAATCTTATTCTCGCATGTAATATTGAAAGACCAAACTTCAAAGTCGCAGGGTCTTCTTCTCTTCTTGTTTCTAATTTATTGAAATATTTTGATGTTGCTTTGCAAATATAGCAACGCATTGTTGATAGGGTATTAGTTGCCGCATTGCAGACTTTTCCATCCACCATAGTAAATAAAACAGATGCTTTACTTTTATCACTTCACTATTCAAAAATATTTCAGATAGGTTTAATTTTTCAATTTGACTTTCTATATAACTAATTTCATTTCTTGTGATGTCGTTAGTTTCATGCACAAATCTGATTCGAATAGGTCTACAAAATCTTGGACTCGACGGGACGGGGTTTTGCCAAATGACTTTACTTTGGCTGTTATGACTAACAAGTAATCTCAAAGGCAAAAACGAGCTTTGGAATATATTTGCATCGTCATAGCTTTCGTTCGTATTTTGTAAGGATTGCATATACCGTGTCTGTTGAGATCCGTCACATCCCCATTTTGATATAAGTTTTAAATTTTCCTTCTCTTCACTTGAAAGTCCTTTCAAAACTTCTTCGAGGTATGTACATAACCGTGAAGCAGTGTGATCTACCAAATCTTGCAGTTTAATCTCAGCACATGTGTCAGTGACATGAAATGACTCAGGCTTAGGGTAACAATCAGCTTTCGCTTTTTGTAACAAAGAATAACACGGATAGAGCTGTTTTCTAGCACTGCGTATCACATTGTACTGACTTCGAGACAAACCTGCTTCTACGAACATTGATAAGGCTTCCATTGTTGATAACCGCTGTATATTTTTTTCTTTGTTTTGTGTGATTACTTTACGTATTTTGTATGCTCTAGTCGGGGACTTGGTAATTTCTTTTATGATAGCCGAAGCATCGCTTTTTCCTGCGGCTCTTAGACTCATTTGAGCAGCATATGTTAACGTTGCATCGGGTACCTGCGCCCGGAGTTCTTTTGTTTTGCGCCGTTTACTGCGATCACTTAACTCCCCAAACTCTTTTGAGGGCCGCGGCCGACCAGTCTTTTGTTTTACCCAGGCCGATAACTTTATAGTACCTGTAAGCCACTTAGCATTGTTCTGGAGGAATCTTTCTTCTTTGTACGATGCCGCCGTCCATTTTTGTCTGAACTGCCATTTGAACAGTTTCAATTCCTTTTTGAGACTACTTATTTTTTCAGTTGGACAATTAGTTTCCCTAATGACACAATCCTCCATGTATGCGAACTTGTCATCAAGTAATCGTCCAGAACTTTGCTTTATATAGTTGTAGAGATCTGTCCTACTTTTCTCCCGGACAGTTTCTTCAAATCCTGAGGACAAAAAATATTTTAAATTTAGTACCTAAATTACTGTTTCATATAAAGAACTATATTTCGAAAAGGCGGATGTTGGCGGATTATGTTTTTGGTTTAAATGATAGTACACAAGATAGGCTAATATTTGTGCTATCATTTTTGACCGAACCTATCCGAACTTTATAACTAAAACACTAAAAAAGGAAAAATAAAACTATAATTTATGCTAAGTTTAATGTTTGCTAATAAAATTAAAAAAAATATTTATATGAATGATATACAAATGAATATAAGTTTTAAAATACAGTACATACCTCGATCTTTAAGATCCATTATAAAAAACTTCACTTCACTTCTCAGAAATCTTACAATAGCGGTTAATAAAACTCCGTTTTTACAAGCGACGAGAACAAAGACGTGCGATAGGAACAACGACTAAATTCCGACTGTCGGAGGGGCAAACAAAATTGAATGACACTTGTAAGGTGATCGGGGCGTGACGTCATAACTATTCAACAATGAGAAATGAAGGTTCATTTACTAATTGGGTACAAATTTTGATTTCGACTTTTGACCGGTTTTTTGCTTCTAATACCCCATAGTGCGATGGTTAAAACATAACTATTCATGCACTCAGTTTGATTTTAATGGATATTTTTTTATTCGCTATGTAGGTATGTTTATGGTATTAGTCGTAATGCGCATAGGTCCAGTTTTTTATATTCTTTGATACAGTTTTTTGCGTCTCATAGAATTCCTAAGCGTACCTATACACCGAACTGTTACACCTAACTACTCCGTGAAATAGCGCTAAGTCCTAGCTGCAAGACGCAAGAGTCTTGCAGGCTATGTCTTGTTCTTGCTCAAGTCTTGCACGGTCAGTCTTGGTCTTGGTCTTGCTAAAAATACGCGGTCTTGTTCTTGGTCTTGGTCTTGCAAAAACGCAAGAACAAGACCAAGACTGCAAGACCAAGACTGAATTTGGGCAACACTAATGCACATGGGTGGATGCGAGTGAGATACGTCTGTATTGTTTAGTATTTTGTACCCGTGTATATCAGCCAAAAATAATATTTTATGCTATCTTGAAGTTTGTATAAGTATTTTAAGTCCGAAAATATACTATCATACTGCATGTAGGATTCACTTTAATAATAAAAAAACTTCAACGGAGAAATCATCCGTTAAAAGTGATTGGCACCATTATCGATAGTACCACCAAGAAGATTTTATTGAAATTAGTAGCATCATAGAAAAATATATTATTAATAATGGTCGTAGTCATTTATTGATTTATTTATATGACTTATGTACTGATTCATTGGAGAGAATATATGCAGATAATTCCATTGAAATAGCTGCTTTTTTTACTGAACACCACCTAAAAAAATAGATAAGAAGTTTTCTAAAGATATTAAATTCTTTACGGTCCAAAATAAAAAATACTAGCACCCAATTGACGAAACAGTACAGTAATATTGTTACAGTAAGATCGTATTCGAAGAATACATTTTATGCTATTTTTTCGTTTCTACTTATAAGAGCAAAATATTTTTTTTTTTCGTAACATTAATGCTGCTTTCTGTAGAATATTTTTGGATTTTAAGTTGTCCAATACTGTTTCGTCAATTGGGTGCTAGTATTTTTTATAAAAGAGTATTGGACAACTTAAAATCCGAAAATATTCTACAGAAAGCAGCATTAATCTTACGAAAAAAAAAATATTTTGCTCTTATAGGTAGAAACGAAAAATTAGCATAAAATGTATTCTTCAAATACGATCTTACTGTAACAATATTACTGTACTGTTTCGTCAATTGGGTGCTAGTATTTTTATTTTGGACCGTAAAGAATTTAATATCTTTAGAAAACTTCTTATCTATTTTTTTAGGTGGTGTTCAGTAAAAAAAGCAGCTATTTCAATGGAATTATCTGCATATATTCTCTCCAATGAATCAGTACATAAGTCATATAAATAAATCAATAAATGACTACGACCATTATTAATAATATATTTTTCTATGATGCTACTAATTTCAATAAAATCTTCTTGGTGGTACTTTCGATAATAGTGCCAATCACTTTTAACGGATGATTTCTCCGTTGAAGATATTTTATTATTAAAGTGAATCCTACATGCAGTATGATAGTATATTTTCGGACTTAAAATACTTATACAAACTTCAAGATAGCATAAAATATTATTTTTGGCTGATATACACGGGTACAAAATACTAAACAATACAGACGTATCTCACTCGCATCCACCCATGTGCATATATCCTGCCTCGCGCTTGCTTTTACAGCAACCTTATACGCTTGTCTGGCAGGGGTTAGAACTATCAAAAGTGTCTGGCTACTGAGGAAACATCATATAATCATTACCCAAGTAATATGTATAAAAATCAGCATTTATAAAATGACGAAAATAGGCCGGTATTTTCACACCTTTAGTACTGTGTACCTGCCAAAGCCACTGCAACCTTAACTTCATAATTGGCCGTCGTTCTTACCTGTGTTGGGAGCATGTACTGACAAATTTTCAGCTTTTATAAAATGACTGTTGTCTGGCGTTCACGGGCTCTTCCGCTATTACTTTTACTGCAGCCGATAACATCACTATCGCGTGTATATTTTTCTTGTTTTAAATATACTAGTTGAATATACATACAGTCCGCTTGTAATTTTTAATGACATCCCAAATTGTTACATACCTTGAGATATACGAACCTTGAAATAGTGAGTAATTTTGACCCGCGAAAATGACAAAGTTAATTTTAGAAAAAATCAGCTCAGCTATCTTGTTATTTATCAAAATTTATTCAAAAATCTTAATATGTTCCTAAGTAACTTTTTGGATGACGGTATTCCCTAAAATAATTGGTAATTAACATATTTGTACAATGGACCTTTCGTCAATTTTAGGGGTTCGAAAAGTACTGTTTTTACCCAAATGGCGCTAAAAGTGTATAAACGCTCTTAAGAACTTTTGGGTATGCAGGTTTCCCCACGATGTTTTCCTACACATTTAAAGTGTGATAATTCTTTGTGATTAATCACAACATCGGAATTCAAAAGGTGTGTTTCGGGGGTTTGAACTCACGATCACCAAGAGTTACCTCAAAATGTTATTACCTAGCAAGAACATGAAAGCGTATGGCATGCTAGAGTTTACACGTTTCCAGTCTAATACGGATGGTACAGGCGTCTTAGGCAAATCTTCGTGGTCTGAAAACAATACAAAAAAATAATCATCTTACGCTTTCTGCTTTGAAGAAAATCATTGCTACCAGTACATTTCTAGGTTCTCAGCCCAATATCCCATTAGAATGAAAATATTAAGGTAGTAAGTTGATTAGTCAGGAATTTGTTATGTTGCAACAGTTTGCATTGTGATAATCTTATAAAGGGAAATTGAAAAGAATGACAATAAAAAAAAAGTTTATATTGCCTATAAAGACAACAATAACAGGTTTCGGAGCGGCAAGATTAAAATTGGCTTAGCTTGTGATAAGTCTATTTGAATTAACTATTTCACTTCAAAACTTATTCCGCTGTTCTGTGTTAATACTACTAGTATTGCTTTTTTAAGGCATATCTTATACTTCATCATCATGACTATAATCAGCCCGTATATGTCCCACTGCTGGACACGGTTTTTTTCTGCAACCAAGAGACTTTTTGGCCTCTACACACTACGCTGTCTTATCGCGGGTTGACGTGTTACCCAAAAACTGCTACGTAAAAGCTACATAAGAAACTATTAAAAAAACTATTGAATAGGAACGGAATAATAAAGCAAAAACGAAATTCTTACATTTTGCAGAGAAATTTTTGAAGAAGACTAACGATGAAGGCAGAAGGAACATTAGGAAAGCTGTCAACATGGCAAGAGCTGAATCCCGGAGGCTTGAATAAAAGTAAACAATATGTACTTTATTTCAGCAGTTAGTGAAAGTTTCCTTTAGAAGTAATTTTATGTTGTTCTTAGGCTATGCTATTACTTACATAAAAGCCCTAAAGCTCAATACACTTTTAATTTGTACTTAACAATAGGAATAAACTGATCGCTATAATTAAATGTGAGAAAGAAGAGTAAGTTGTAACTGTTTTTTTTATTGAGTAATGTTCTAAGTCGCATAAAAAGGATAAATGGATTTGATACGCACAATGAATGATCCAGGCCAAAATGAGACGTAATTTTGTCCCCCCAGCCTTCAAACATTTGTGGAGAGCGGCAGAAGAAACACAGCATAGCACCGCCAAACAAAATAATCACCATCTAAAATAAAATTAAGCCTTGATGTATTTTATTGGGCACTAATACTACCCCCATCATCCTTATCAGCCAAAAGACTCGACTGCTGGACATTGGCCTCACCCTAAGGCCGCGCGCACATTGGATACGTTTTCGTACGAATTTATTCGTGCATACATTTAGAACACGTTCGAACGATCCCGATATACCATAGTGCTATAGGAGCGCGCACACCGCGTGCGAATCAGTCGTACGTATACCAACGGGAGCAAAGAACAAACGGTTATCTACAAAACAGCTACTTTTCAGGAGAGCGCAAAAAAGGAAAAACTCTCCCTTTTGTTAATTTCAAACCAAATTTGAAGAAAATTTCATCAATGCTTTATTATGTAATGAGTCATTTATTCCTATATTTAGTTTTTTAGAATTACTTTTAGTTTAAGAGATATTTGCAGTTGTCTGCATTTAAATTGTACATAAAATTACGAAAGTAAGTTAACTACCACTTGATCGCTACATTGGAATTAAAAAATATGTTTTTTTCAAAGTATATTAAATATTTTTTAGGAAATACTTGGGTATATGTTATGGGCAAAGTGATTAATGCGAGCAGTATTCATAATACCCGGGCAATATAAATAATGCCTAATAACAATGGGCAATGTGATTAATTACAATCTAAATTCACCTATTTATCACATTGCCCGGCATTATGAATATGGCTACATGATGATCGGGCAATGTGATTAAAATGTAAATTTTTACGTGGTGCTTAAAATGCAATGACAGCAGCAGTTTTTCTAATAAATAGATCAACTTATTTTTTTTACAAACTTATTTTTTATTATTTAAACGAAGCTGATGACTTAAATTATTTTAATTTTTATATAATTTGAAGCTTTTTAACTTAAGCGTAAAAAGCTTTTTGTACATTAAACTTGAGAATTGATTTAAAGTTTCATGATCACAGATCAATCAGTGTGTGGTTTAAATTTTATTTTTTAAGGTTTATTTGATTGTTAAGTTTGAAGTATCTGCTGAAAACTAGCGAGTATTTTTTTTTAATTCAGATATTGAGGCCGATTTGATTACTGAGTTAAAAGTACTAAATTACTCATAGGTAGTTCTTTTTTTTTTCAACGTTATTTTTGATATTATTTATTATTACCTATGAAACTGATGACTAAGACTCTTAACTTTAGAGTAAATTTTAAGTTAAATAATGGGAGATGTGATTTCCTTTTAGATTGTTAAATTTATTATTGAACTTACTGACGCCGAGAAGTATTATATTCTAATTCGTCGCTGCAGCTTACTCGCAATATCTATCTACATGTGAGTGAAAGCGTGTGCGAAATACTTCCAAACTGCATTACTATAGACTACAGTTTCTAAATGTAGCCATTCGTAAATTGATCCATGTTAAACCGAAGTCTAATTATATATTTAAGTTTTAAAAATAAATACTAAACTATAAAACATGTCTTTATTATTTCTCTACCCGATAATTGATTTCATTTGAAAGTAATAAACATGCTTTACATCACTCTGCCCAATAGGCACTTAGCATTATCCATAATGCCCGGGCAAGGTGATAAATTGATTGTTTATAATCACATTGCCCGCTCTTATTGGGCATGATTCATATTGCCCGGGCACCATGAATAATGCCAAATTAATCACATTGCAATTCGAAAGTCAAACCCAAACTGCGATTTGGGTGGGCACAACATGGACATTCGACCTTATCTTCGTCTTGTCCATGTTCATTTTAAGACCCACCTGTTGGGAGACTCGATTGAGGTCTTCGAGCATAGTGCTGAAGTCCTCCAGCTATTCTGCCATGACTACAATATCGTCGGCAAACCGAAGGTGTGTGATATACTCGCCGTTGATGTTGATGCCGAATCCTTTCCACTCCAAGAGCTTGAAGGCGTTTTCCAGCGCGGCAGTGAACAGTTTCGGAGATATAACATCTCCCTGTCTCACGCCTCTCGGTAGTGGAATAGCCTTAGCTTAGCTCAGGTCTTGTACTCGGACCGCCATGGTGGCGTTGCTGTATATACATTTCAACATCTCGATGTAAAGATAGTCGATGTGGCACCGCTGGAGAGACTCGTAACACAGCACAGGTCTCAATCGAATCAAAGCCTCTTTATTTAATTTACGCCTCGTATTAATTCACTTGTCTTTGTGACTCGAATGCTTTCTTCTTCTTGTATCAATAGTGAAATGACGTCATTTCCTACCGGTTAATGAAGATGGCGTAAAATATTAAAGAATCTACTGCTGGAGTAGCATCTCTCGTGTTTATTAGTGGCGATTGACAGCTTATAGGTGACATAATCGATAGCCTGCCTAAATTTCGGTAAAGTATTATTATTATGCCACATAATTTGTTTGTTTAATTTGCGCTAACAGTTGTAGAGATTAAGGCGTCCATTCAAACGAATAAACAAAATTTCAGCTTTCCCATATTTATATGGACTAATTTAGCTAAGGACACCAAGAAATACATAAGTAAAGACCCGTTATACGTTACCCCATATCAAAAAATACTAATCAACCTAATGTAAACAGACATCTACATGTAGTCTCTCAAAGTAAAAAAAGTCAACTGGTAGATGGTCGCTTATGCGTCGCTTCAAAGCAAAAATTAACCAACGCTAACCAAATCATAACTATAATCTTTAACACGTAATATCGCCTTATAAGCTAAAAAAACAAATAATTGTGCCACCCGGCGCATAAGATGACATCTGACTGATGACACATTTTGCAAGACCGCGGGTATCCCGTGCGCCGCGCGTAATAACGGCCATCGGGTAGATAACCGCATCTACGTCGTGCAATTTTACCAAACTGGTGTAGTTGTCTTTTTATACGTGCCAAAAGTACCAAAAATAAGGCGATATTTCTAATTTTTTTTGCTATGTTGTAAAACGTGATATTTTAAATTATTTTCTACAATAACCGAACAAATGAAAAATTGCACTTGTCTTTTTATTCTTTGCTCCCGTCAATACGTACGTGTAGTTCAGACGTACGAAAACAATCCGAACATGTTGGCATTATGAAAGGCATTCGTACGTCTTAACATAAGAAATGGATGCTGAAAAGTTAATTTCTCTTTTCATTCGTATAAAACCATGAAATATAATGTGGAATGGTGTGTAAGTCCTCCATGAATATATGAAATTTACCAAAATTGTGTCCTTAAATATATTCCATGCAGCCATTCGGTTCCACGATAGCGACGACGCTACCGCAGTCTTCGAGTTACAAGAGAACTATTGTGAAGATATTGCGCTACAATCAAACCAGACTTAACAGATCTGATATCACTAGAACACTGCTCATTTGACTAATAAACACGTATGCAGTATGCGCACTCTATTCGTAAGACCACGATCGTATGTATACGGATTCGTGGCCAATGTGCGGCCGGCCTAAGACTTACAAAGTGTTATGTTCGAAGTGGCCTTTGTACAGTGGCATCCACGATTTTTACCAAATCGTTGGTCCACTAATACCAATACTTATTGTTTTAAAATTGTCTTGTACTTGTCGAACCCAAAGTTGACTAATGTTCTAAGTTTTTCTCACCGTTTCCCAGTAACTAATGCCACCTAATTTCTTCCAGTTCTCATCTATCACTGCTTTGGCTGCAATTTTTGCTTTCTCTGGAATCATAGCAGATTTCGCTGCGTCGCTACCGGGCCTAAAATCAATTTTCATAAAATATGAAAAAAAAAATGTAAAACAGAGTAAAAAATCTAGACATAATTAAAAATCTTAAATAACATACCTTAAAAATCCAAAATATATAACAATCAAACTAAGGTAGCAAAAACCTTCAAGTATAATCATGTAAGGCACGGTGAAAGCAGAAAACTTCGGAAACGACAAGTATTCCGGTGCGGCGGGATAAGCACTGAAAAATATCATTATCATCATCAGCCTATACACGAGCCACTGCTAGACACGGGCCTCATCAACTGAAAGGATTTGAGGATTTTTAAATATATGAATACTCTCCCGGGAACGGACCTAATTCTTGGTGCACTGGCTTAACCGTTTTGATTGCCATGAAGACATCCCAGGCTCTATTCGAGAGTAACATGAATTGTATCTAGGTGAACATAAATAGACGTGTTCTTTAATACGAGAATTACTTAACAGACCATCGGTGAAAGAAAACCTCTCTTACTACCTTTTTATGCATATGTTTACTGACTGCAAGCAACTGCTTTCTAAGTAGGTAATTTTCTAGCCCCCGAATATTAACGAAGACAAGTCATGAATCTCAGCGGTTATCGGTTCTACGCGCACAGCTCTGACTTTTCGAAACTTTTATTGAAGTGTATATCCACAATGAATCACGTACTTTGATGTTGTAGAAGAAAAACATTATGAGGAGTACTTCTAACTCTCATTAGCCCATATATACGTCCCACTGCTGGGCACGGGCCTCCTCTACCATTAGTAGAGTGCCGTAAGACATAAAAATGGTCAAACCTCGGAATCCAGGGCCAGTCAATGAATCTGTATATCAAGTATGAGACTGCATTATTAAAACCTCAAATAAAAAAGTTAAAAAAAAAAAATTGACCGATCTCGATTTACAACAATTTTTAACAACAATTCACTGAAAAATGAGAGACGGAAGAGAGAAAATTTTTTTTATAGTGAAAAATTTAGTTTTATTTGTAATAAATTATATGTGCAGAGTAACTTCAATGTTAATTTATTAGATTATCGTAAAAAATAAGTTACAAAAAAAAAAATATCATTAACTATTCACATTGTTACATCGTGTACATTTCACAGCTTTCACCATTGCATTCTAAGCAAGCTGCAGTGCAGTTTAATCCACTTTTCCTGCACCCACAAGATGCTCCACATCCTGTTTTGCATGAGCAAAAAATAATTTTTAATAAAGATTCTGGAGCTGGTCGTTGCGTCATTGTTTGCGGTGTCAATATTCCGCATTCCAAGCCATGTTTGAACTTGCAAAAATACTCTTTTAAGTTTTAGTACAAACGCCCAATTAATTCAATATTTCGTCAATGCGAATATTGTTGCTCGAAAATTCCTTAATCACACGCAATAGCAACAAAGGGCAATATTGGCGTTGGTGACTTGAATTTCCTCAAGTTGCCCCAAAACAATAAATCTATACAACAAAATGTGAAAAAAGCTCTTAAAAAAGAATATTTCTCATTTCTTAAATTATGAGCTTTGCAGAGCAAAAACGTGATCCCTTATTTTTTCAAAAATTCGATCGAGTGAAACAAAAAAATGGCTGGATGGATTAATTTGGCACTTTGTAGGATTTTTGTGGACATATTGAACTGTAAAACGCACACTTAACATTATTGGTTTTCACAATATTTTCGATCCAGCGCTCGTTTTTCCAAAACACCATCTAAAGCTCATTTTTTGATGCATTTTCAAATTCATGTAACAAGAAGAATTCTTGTTTTTTCGAAAAAGTAATAGCTGGTGGTTAAAGGATATTTATTCTAATTCTTGAAACGCACCCTAAACTTGGTGTACAATTATTTGTTGCTGAAATATCGATAATTAAAGACAAAAGGATCCTTTTCCATTTGTAGACTGATATCTCGGCGAGAACTAAACATATCGAGGTGTTAAAAGATAGAAATTAAAGCTAAATAAACAAAGTATCCGATCTTTATAAGGGTTAAGCAAGAACATTTTTCTCCACGCCCGTATGTAAAAAAAAGAAGCATTAAAAATTTTGAAATCGTTTTGTTGCTGCTTTTCTTAAGATCACTCAAAAACCACTGATGCTACAATTTTTTAATGTGTTAATCCAAAAACTAGAGACTTGGAGCTACAATTTTCTTTTTTTAAATTTCCTGTACGACCATTTTTCTCGAAGTTACGGCCCAAAAATTTGGATTTATTTTTTGATCCTTTAATTTTTTCCAGTAGTGTATTTATTTATATTCATCGGTATACCTGCAGTCCCTAAAGATCCAAGATCAAGTTTTCAAGTTTGTAATAGTTGTTATTTTTAAAATATGGCTTTTCACTAATATAAATCAATTAAAACTCCAAAAAATTAATAAATGTTTATAATAATAAAAAAAAAATTGAGAGCGCGAAAAATTTTTTTTTTAACATTTTTCTATATACTATTAAAAACATATTTTCAAGGTTTATATTAAGATTCATTGACTGGCCCTGGATTCCGAGGTATAAACCTTACGGCGCTCCACTACATTGAAGTTTAGGCCTTAGTCCACCACGCTGGCCTAGTGCTGGTTGGCGGACTACACACCTAAGCAATTTTTAAGAACTTTTTAGATGTGCAGACTTCCTCACGATGTTTTCCTTCACCGTTAAAGCAAGTGATAATTCATTATGAATACACACAACTTCGAAAAGTCAGAGGTGTGTGCCCGGGGCTCGAAAATTCGACCATCGAGATTCTCAAACGTGCACCCAATCCTCGAGGCCATCACTGCTTATCCTTCTAGCCCAAAATTCTTAATTCCTTAGAGGTGTCAGATTGACTACCTGCAAATCCGTATAAAGTTCAAACCCCTTTTAGTAGATAAGGCCGGTGCCCGGCATTGGGACAACATGATCTAGCAGTAGTTATCTGTGTAATTTATCATGACAATTACTTAAATAGCGTCATAGGATAGCAATCACCACTTACGTCAGAAATAAGCCTTTGAAGACGAGATTTGTAGCCGTCCCAACTAAAGTTCCAACACCCCCTGCAAATAGAAATATTTTTAATAAACCCATTTGATGAAGCCAATCAGCAGTCTGGAGTTAGGGTAAAGGGTGACGAGAGATGGGAGCTCTCTATCGTCTATTGTACAGCTTTGTGTTTATCAGGCACAGCATTATGATTGGAGACGATAAACATATGTATGCACATACTCGTGACTCACAGAACAGTTGAATTTAACTTGTAAGAAAATGCATACCGAGCGTAACCAACCTACGATTACAGTATCATATTATATTTGTCACGGCCACTTTTTCGCAACTCGGGCAGCGTGTATTATGAAGATTTTATAAATATGTGACAACCAACAGCAGTCTTTCATTTCTGGTTGAGTTTTTTATCATCGAGTAATGATAGTAGAAAAAATAGATAACAGACACGCGACGACACTCGTCCCTATACAAAATACTGTTTATTTTCCTTCTGATCTTATTTAGCTGTTCTATTCGCTGAATGAAAACATTCCGAAGCTAGCGTATTCTAACTACACTTGAGTTGTATTAAAGGACTATAATGTATTATGTAACTTACGTCCTTTTTACCCGACTTCCTTTAAACGTTACAATTTTACCTATGGTAGCTGAATATGTTGCGGCGCAGAAGTAGCACGTGGTCATGTCACTGGCAATTCGTTCCCCTTCCAGTCCTGTTTCGTACACCACCAAGATCTTTTGCTGTAAACATACATGCTTCATGAAGCTTGTAATTCCTTCGAGACGAATCTATTTGTCAGCCATGTGTATACTTCATTTATTCGGTGTGTAGTCCGCCAACCCGCAACACGGAATGACAGAGTGGGGAATGAATACGTTAGGGGAAGTTTGAAAGTAGCTCCTGTGATAGAAAAGATTAAAGGAAACCGTCTGTCGTCGTATGGCCACATTATGAGAAGGGACGAATCATATGTAGGAAAAAAGGTGATGAATATAAAAATGGATGGGTGGGTGATCCGAGGAAGGCCAAAGAAGAGATGGATGGAGTGCGTGACTGAAGATATGAAAGAGAAAGTGGTGAATGAAGACGTGACGGCTGACAGGGATATATGGAAGGAAAAAACATACTGCGCCGACCCCAAGAATTAATTGGGGCCAGGGCAGGGGGATGATGATGAGCCCGCCAACCCGCTCTAGGACAGCGTGCTTAGGGCCTAAGCCTTCTCAATATCAATGGAGGCCCGTACCGAGTATTGGGGCGTATATGGGCTGATGATGAAAGATGATGTAGAATTCAACTAACTATTATATAAACTGAACGCTGGTAGTTAGAACAACGTGATGAAAAAAATACATAGCCGAGCTGGGAATCGAATGCGACAAGAAGATATGGATAAAGGAGTATTTCCACGCCAATAATTCAATAAGTCTATTTAAGAGGGTAACCCAAATGTACCTATTATGATTTTTCCTACTATAAGAATTAACCCTTTCCTGAACGAACAATGGCATCTCGTTTAAAAATAAATTAAAGAAGTGATACAAACATCTTCAAACACTTTGAGCAAGGCAAATATGATGGGCACCATCATTGTGGTGGCAGCGGTGTTGGTGATCCACATCGACACGAACGTGGTGACGGCACACATCGCGAACAGCAACCTGTAAAAAGAACTCAATACAGATCTTAATGTTTACAAGTATGGAATATTTGGTAAGATTTGGACGACTTTTATCAATACAATATTTTCAAACTTATTATAACTTATACTCATTATCTAAATACTGGATTACATGGATTCTTGCCTGTATTCCTCTAGTGGTAGAAATTTGAAATAAAGAGCTACCCTACTGCATATATACATCGCTATATCTATCCTAAAAACTCGATTCTCAATAGCGCTCCTAAACCATCATTCATCATCATTATCAAGCCATATACGTCCCACAGCTGGGCACGGGTCTCTTCTACCATTGAGAGGGTTTAGGCCATAGTCCACCACGCTGGCCTCCTGCGGGTTGGCGTATTACACACCTAAGGAATTCCTAAGAACTTTTAGGTGTGCTGGTTTCCTCACGATTCACCGTTTAAGCAAGTATTAAGTCGAGATTCTCGACCGCGTGCCTAAACCTCGAGGCCATTATTACTTACTTGTAATGTGAGTAGCCAATAACCCGTATCGCGGCATAGGCAAGCCGTTTGTGCAGTCCAGACTGCTCGACGGCAAAAGCCAACATTATACTTCCGAGAAACATCAAGACAGAATCCTGTGGAAGAAGATATTATATAAAGCATTAGACACTTTTTTTTTTTAAGAAATGTGTATTGTAAGAAAGCATTATTTCATAGTTACTTAAATAAAGATTTACAATTATATTTGTAGTCTTTAATTCAAGTCCAAAATCTGGGCTGTCGTCGGTTTAAGCACAATATTACCTTAAAATGTTAAACACGTAAATTGATCATTTTGACACGTGATCATTTTGATGCATCTTGACACGTGACAGCTCGTGGCGCAGTTGGCAATAGTTGTTGGCTATAATTTCTTTTAAAATATTATGTAAATAAACCTTGCAACTTACATTGACGTAGGCATTAGCAGCTTCCTCCGTGCTCGCTACTCCAGTCAATGGGAATACTATTAACGGTAAAAACGCGGTCACAGCCAACGGGATGACCTCCGTCGTCCAAAAAATAGCCATTACAAGTAAGCTATAGGCGACCCATTGAAAATGCTGAAAGTAGTGTTAGAACCGCACATTAAGCATCTCAATCTAAGTATAAATAGGTAGATTGTGATAATGTTGAAATATATTCTTTCAGTTGTTATTTCTTAGATTTGTAGTCCACCATTTGGCACTAAACCAGCGTGGTAGACTGAGACCTTTAACTTTTTTTAATGGTCGAGGATGATGGTGGTGGTTATAATAATGCCGATGATGATGATGATAAGGAAAGTAACAGACCCATAGCCAAATTTATCGGTCTTTTTTATTTGTGATGAAGAAATCTTACCAGCCCAGGGAAAGGTATAACAACCACTAGAAATACAATCGGTGCCGCGAGGCAGATCACGCCTCGCCAATGAGCAGAAAAGAACAGTCTCATTTTCTCCGAGTATTCCAACGGCGGCTCTTCTTTTCTTTGCCTAAAATATGGAGATAATCTGACTAAAATAATCTCTCTAATGTACATTTGTCAAAAACACTAAGGAAAATGTTGGTAGCTAAAGTCGTTTACAAAACGTGGGTTCATTTCGGCCTCCTATTCGTATTCATAAAGCAACTCCAACATGAAAGTACTTACAGCATTTTGATCGACTACTTCTTGAAATTCACTTAAGAAACTACGATAATTGTGAACTTCAAAGTCTGCTCTCAGCAATCAGAATACGACAAAGAATATTCACGATTCGAATTTTGAAATTTTCACTGAGAATTCTTTTCAGCCAGAACTTCACGGTATGATAACTCTATGAATAATTTTGTCCATTAATTGGGCACAGTTTGTTTTATTTTTATACGGTCAAAAAAAACTTAATTTGATAAAATACCCACTGCGGATAATTTATTGGAAAATATTTTTAAAATATATTTTTGAAAGAAGAAAGAAATTGGATGTGTAGGCAATATGTTAAATCATTTTTAACCCTAGAATATAAAGCTTATTTTCCAACGCTTATTACTAACCTTCGTCGTTTCGACTACGCTGTCGAAAAAGTCGGTTTAGGTATATGTTTTTTTTTTAATAAAATACTCATCTATTTTGCATTATTATTTTAAGTCAATCATTTATTAGCAGAAATTATTTTTATTTAGTAAATCACATATTTGTTGCATAATCAGGCTTTTTAGTGAGAGCATATTTTTCTCTGTAATTAAAAATATATGTTTTCTTTAGTGCTTACATAACAAAATCAATATTCAATTGATTCAAATTAACATATGAAATAAACAAAAAACGTTGAAATTTTGGTAAAAATCTATGTTCTTAGACATTTGTGACAAACTTCAAGCAATAACTTTTCATCTTTCGTTTTGTAGACGGGCATATAGCACATTTTTTTCTTTTCCCTCGTAACCTATTTATGCAATCAATGAATGTGCATCGTAATTTTCTCGATCGTCTTAAGTTGGAGATGGATTTTGTGGCAAAGCAGAAACATAATCCACATTAGCTGATTCATAAGTAGGATCAACCTCAATATAGTCGTCCATCTCACTCTCCGGTTAAATTTTCTTTGTCGCTATTATCAGCTATAATACCCCCAACGAGGTGGTCCGATGACCTTGTCAAGGTCGCGGGACGTCGCTGGCTGCAGGAGGCTTCCGACCGTTCCCGGTGGAAGTCATTGGGGGAGGCCTATGTCCAGCAGTGGACCACTAATGGCTGATATAATGATGATGATGATGATTATCAGCTAGTCATAGAGATACATAGAGAGTCATAGAGAGTTCACGGTGGTTCATTTCACAGGTAATTTTTTTCCATGGGCTTGTAGTCTATTAATTGTATGCCAGATTCCGTGTTTAGAGCACAAAATATGATGGATGAATTCATGCATGGAAACAAGGAGAAAGTTTTTTTTTTGCAGACCAGTGTAATTATATAATACTAGCTTATGCGCGCAACTCCGTCTGCGTGGACTACAGGGTTGGGTTCAGAAAGAAAATAAGTTGTAGTATTTTACTCCGCAGAGCCCCATTTACTTAAATATACAAAAATCATACAATCGGTCAAATTGTTTCAACGTGAAACCGTAACGCGCCGGTCGACGCCTTGAGTATCATTATTGCGCGCTTGATCATTATTTTGAAACTGCGATATCTTCTAAGATACTTATTGAAATCAAATGATGTAAAGGACAAATTTATTTTGTATTAAATACTTGTTATGAATAACGTATTTATTTGGAAAAGGATTAACATCATGTTTGTAAAAACAGCTTCACAAATAATGCTTTATTTAAAATAAATTTGGTTAGAATAAAAAACGTTATAGTGAGCCAACCTTAAAAGATAGACATATGCTGTCGCGGACTTTTTTTTAGAATTTTTAAAGAGGAACAATTCTGTCATACATTATTTTAGCGAAACTTTAACCGTTTCTGCAGCGTACGCAGCGGAAGCTCACAAAAAGGAAAAAAGTCCCCGATTTTGAAACATTCTTTATTGCTGCTCCACTCCTATTGGTCGTAGCGTGATGATATATAGCTTATAACCTTCCTCGATAAATGTGCTATCTAACAGTGAAAGAATTTTTCAAATCGGACCAGTAGTTCCTGAGATCCTAGCGTTCAAACAAACAAACAAACAAACAAACAAAAACTCTTCAGCTTTATAATATTAGTATAGATGTCATATGTCAATTTTTCTCAGACATAACTTTGCAATGAAAAACGAATTATTTTATTAATTTAATGATTTGATAAATATAAAAAATACATACAACACAAAAGTCCCTAAAGATTTAAGCGTTATCCGAAAATTTTGAGACTTTATTGCTTCAAAGTAAAATTAAAATAGGAACACTGAAAATAATGGACGCTTGTACAATGTTACATCCATCATCAACCCATATACGCCCACTGCTGAGCACGGGTCTCCTCTACCATTGAGAGGGTTTAGGCCATAGTCCACCACGCTGGACGAGTGCGGGTTGGCGGACTACACACCTAAGAAATTCCTAAGAGCTCTTAGGTGTGCAGGTTTCATCACGATGTTTTACTTCACCGTTAAAGCAAGTGATCATTCAATGTGAATACACACATAACTTCGAAAAGTCAGAGGTGTGTGCCTGGGGTTCGAACCTGCTGCCGTCGAGATTCTCGACCGCGCGCCCAAACCTCGAGGCCAACACTGCTTCGCCCGGACGGAAAGGGATGTAACATCGTTCATATCGATGTCCACGTCGACAATTTTATTGAACACTAAATGATAACTGAAGTTAGAGATCACACAAGCTCCGACGACTCTGGTGATGATGACCCTGGCTGTGCTCCTCTTTCTTAATAAAAATTGTTTTAAAGATAAAACTATTTAATTTTTAACCTCAATTTTTACATACAGGGCTATTTTTGAGCCTCCCGCAAAATTAAAATACATACATAGGTAGTTCAGACCATGAAACTAAACATTTCTTCCAAAGAAACATGGGTGGAAAAGTGAAAAATAATTCCACCCTCCCATAGAAAACTGCTCGATCATGTGGTCGATTTCGTGTGGAAGGCCTGAACTTTTTTTTCCCTTTTCGACCCGTGTTTTTTTGGGGAAGTTGTTTACTTTCGTGGTCTGAAACACCAATTTAAATTTGGCGGGAGGTCTAACAATAACCCTGTTATATTAAATAGGTACTTATTATGAACATTGAACGACCGTCGCTTATCTACCCAATATTTATATGTTAAGAGTAATAAAGAAATTCACACATAATACTCCCACACCACCTCGTTACAAGTATTTTAAAACGTTATTTTTTGGTCTTTTTTATGTTTGTTACCTCAGAACTTTTCATTGGATGGACTGATTTTGATGATTTTTTTTATTTAAGAGCTGGTGCTTCCAGATTAGTCCCATTTTAGTTTGATCTAAATGTGAACATGGCTTAAAAAAATGGCATAAAAGGTCTTAAATTTGGACTGATGTGCGTGACAAATCGACGAATAAATCTATACCTATAATGCTATCCGATTTTGATGATTTATTTTTTATTGGAAAGGACGTACCTACTTTAAGAATAATTTGATGAGTTGGTTAATAATTTATTTGTCGGAGTCGAATATGATGGTCAATGGAACTCCTTAGTAGCGAATAGTAAGGGTGTGATCTTTGGTAGAATTTCTAACAGTTTCGAATCTAATTGCAACCAACTTATTTTTTTTCATTTTACACACTTGGCTTTCCTACATCAGCCATCAAACTTCAACTTCAACATCCAATCACACCCACGAAAGCCACACTCACGAAAGAAAAAAACTTATTTTTGTTCTTTTTTTATTACATATAAACAGTAAAACTCTTAATGGGAACTCAAAATTGCATTGCAAGAAATGAACCCTGAATATCTTATTTTAACAACTTAACCGAAATTGTAGACTTCTTACAAAATAAATGGCGCAAATATAGTAAACTTCTTTGTAATCAGCCATTTTCCACAAATACTACTCCAACATGTAGAGGCCTACAAAATTTCAGTGCAGCTCTAAGCTGTACCGGTTGTTTTAATCCAGTCGGGCAATATAAAGAGGTCCGGCCATATCACCGGCGCCCAGAAATAAATCGCTAGCCAAGTTATAATAATGGTGCTTACAGTAACACCAGATCCTGCGATCATCTGCAAAGAAGATAATTGCATTGAAAATATCCCTCTAACGTTAGACGTTTTTGATAAATAATTGATGCCACCAATAACCGGCTCAATAAAAACACAAGTGTGCTTTAGACCACACGACTTTAGTTAAATTTTTCAATACCTCCAACAGTCATATAGATACATAGTCCTTAGATTTTTTCTCAAATCTTTTACTAATAAATATGTCAATCCCTTTTTAGTAATGACATTTTTACATTTTTAAAATATAAAATATGCAATTATTACAATATTGTTGTCGGTTCGAAATCTGTATTTATGTATGTTCTTTAATTTTAGGGCAACTTTAACTATGACGAAGGGATATAAAACAATAAATATTTGATATAAAATTAGGTAGAACAGTTTATATTGTGATCTTTATTTTTTTTTCAATATTCGTTCACCTGGCCCGATCACTAAGGATTCTAAAGAATTTCATCAGTTTTAAACCACCAACCCGCATTAGGCCAGCGTGGTGGATTAAAGCCAAAACCCTCTATAATGTTAAAGGGAGACGTATATGAACTGATGGTGATGATGATGATGAATAATAGAAATATTGAACAACCATTTTTTTGGTAGGAATGTTCGCAGCACCCTGGACTATTAGATTTCCCGGCGTTCCCACAGGCAGCATGAAGCAATATGAAGACGTAATTCCCGCTGCCAACACGTACCACAGTGGATTCTGGTTGATCTCCTTGGCCTGGAAAAAGTACAAAGAAAAAGTATTATACATATTCGTGTGATAATAACCCTGATAAGGACATTAAGGAGCAGTAGTGATTTTTTTTTTATGTGAAAGGAAGCAAACGACCGAGTGAGCCACCTAATGTTTTAAGTGGTCAACACCGTCCGTGATCACCCACAATGGCAAAGGCATCATCGGTGCCTTGGCGGCCTTAAAGGAAAATATGGGCTTTTTTCGTGAAGTTCGAAAAATGTGGAAAAAAAATGTGGGAAAGGATTAAAAAAAACCTCTAAGGGATAGAAGGCAATAGCTACTAATTAAATAAACGTCACTCACCAACTGCATGGATAAGGGCGCGAAGACATTGCACACAGCCACGTTCGACGCAAAGTTGGTCACAAAACACACGAAGATTATGACAAACAGCAACACTAGTATGTTCGGCAGCGGTCGAAGTATTTGCAGGTATTCACCCAGTTTGTCGTTCAGACCTGATGTCTTTGCAGCCGAGGATAAAGCAAAACCTCCACCTACAATTTGTATAACAGTTACCATGGCATATGTGGTTACAGTCTATGAACAGCAGTTGCGGTTCGCATGAATTAGGGTATGCACAAATAGCTGGCTCACTATTACAAGGTTGTATGCCACAACTTTCGTACTTATTTATTTTCGAGCTAAAATGCTATGTGTTATAATTGTTATGGTCCAAGTACTCTTTGGCCAGTGAACCCGACCGGGGGTAGCAGGGGGACGGAGGCGCCCGCGCATCGCCGGCCAGTACTACTCACTTACTTTTACTGCAGCCGATAACATCACTATCGCGTGATTTTTTTTTCTTGTTTTAAATATACTGGTTGAATATACATACAGTCCGCTTGTAATTTTTAATAACATCCCAAACTGTTACATAGAACCTTGAAATAGTGAGTAATTTTGACCCACGACAATAACAAAGTTAATTTTAGACAAAATTAGCTCAGCTATCTTGTTATTTATCAAAATTTATTCAAAAATCTTAATATGTTCCTAAGTAACTTTTTGGATGACGGTATTCCCTAAAATAATTGGTAATTAACATATTTGTACAATGAACCTTTCTTCAATTTTAGGGGTTCGAAAAGTACTGTTTTTACCCAAATGGCGCTAAAAGTGTATAAACGCTCTTAAGAACTTTTGGGTATGCAGGTTTCCCCACGATGTTTTCCTACACATTTAAAGTGTGATAATTCTTTATGATTAATCACAACTTCGGAATTCAAAAGGTGTGTTTCGGGGGTTTGAACTCACGATCACCAAGAGTTACCTCAAAATGTTATTACCTAGCAAGAACATGAAAGCGTATGGCATGCTAGAGTTTACACGTTTCCAGTCTAATACGGATGGTACAGGCGTCTTAGGCAAATCTTCGTGGTCTGAAAAAAATACAAAAAAATAATCATCTTACGCTTTCTGCTTTGAAGAAAATCATTGCTACCAGTACATTTCTAGGTTCTCAGCCCAATATCCCATTAGAATGAAAATATTAAGGTAGTAAGTTGATTGATCAGGAATTTGTTTTGTTGCTACAGTATGCATTGTAATCCATACTAATATTATAAATGCGAAAGTAACTCTGTCTATCTGTCTGTGTGTCTGTTACGCTTTCACGTAAAAACTACTGAATGGATTTTAATGAAACTTTGCAATAATATAGCTTATACATCAGGAAAGGACATAGGATACTTTTAATCCCGGAAAATGTAGTATTCCCGTGGGAATGGGTATTTCTGGATCTACCAAACCGATTTGAATGATTTTTGGTATAGAGGTACGTAGGGTTCACATAATTAACATAGAATAATTTTATCCTGGAAAATATAATCCCGTGGGATAAACATGTTATAAATGCAAAAGTCTCTCTGCACTTAACCCTAGAGTCTACGCGGACGGAGTCATGGGCAAAAGCTAGTAACCTTATAAAGGGAAATTGAAAAGAATGACAAAAAAGTTTATATTGCCTATAAAGACAACAATAACAGGTTTCGAAGCGGCAAGATTAAAATTGGCTTAGCTTGTGATAAGTCTATTTGAATTAACTATTTCACTTCAAAACCTATTCCGCTGTTCTGTGTTAATACTACTAGTATTGCTTTTTTAAGGCATATCTTATACTTCATCATCATGACCATAATCAGCCCGTATATGTCCCACTGCTGGACACGGTTCTTTTCTGCAACCAAGAGATTTTTTGGCCTCTACACACTACGCTGTCTTATTGCGGGTTGACGTGTTACCCAAAAACTGCTACGTAAAAGCTACATAAGAAACTATTAAAAAAACTACTGAATAGGAACGGAATAATAAAGCAAAAACAAAATTCTTACATTTTGCAGAGAAATTTTTGAAGAAGAGTAACGATGAAGGCAGAAGGAACATTAGGAAAGCTGTCAACATGGCAAGAGCTGAATCCCGGAGGCTTGAATAAAAGTAAACAATATGTACTTTATTTCAGTAGTTAGTGAGAGTTTCCTTTAGAAGTAATTTTTATATTGTTCTTAGGCTATGCTATTACTTACATAAAAGCCCTAAAGCTCAATACACTTTCAATTTGTACTTAACAATAGGAATAAACTGATCGCTATAATTAAATGTGAGAAAGAAGAGTAAGTTGTAACTGTTTTTTTATTGATTAATGTTCTAAGTCGCATAAAAAGGATAAATGGATTTGATACGCACAATGAATGATCCACGCCAAAATGAGACGTAATTTTGTCCCCCCAGCCTTCAAACATTTGTGGAGAGCGGCAGAAGAAACACAGCATAGCACCGCCAAACAAAATAATCACCATCTAAAATAAAATTAAACCTTTATGTATTTTATTGGGCACTAATTAGTATTATGGGCATGGGCATGGCATGGGGGTAGTCCCCCATCATCCTTATCAGCCAAAAGACTCGACTGCTGGACATTGGCCTCACCCTAAGGCCGCGCGCACATTGGATACGTTTTCGTACGAATTTATTCATGCATACATTTAGAACACGTTCGAACGATCCCGATATACCATAGTGCTATAGGAGCGCGCACACTGCGTGCGAATCAGTCGTACTGTTATAAGGAACTTTGCGATTGGCTTTTAAAAAAAAATGAAATACAGAAATGCCGGAATAAAACAGCCGTCTAGCGTGGAGTCTGGATAAGATGTGAAAATGCTTTTTTTTAATTTTTTTCTTTTTTTTTCGGCGGTGGGTGTAAAAACGTATAGACGTATCCGTAATTCGACTGATTTTAAATTCGCAATTTTAATTAATTTACAGTTTATTTTTACTACACGACTTTATAAAAGTATAGTGTATCACTTATATATCGATGGCTCCAATGAACACTCCTCTAACTCAAAATATTGAAATTTTCGTTTGTCACGTAAATTGCGAAAAACGAAAATTTCAAAATTTTAACTATTAAATAGTAAAGCAATTTACGTGAAAAACGAAAATTTCAACATTTTAACTATTAAACAATAAAGCAATTTATGTGCTAAACGAAAATTTCAAAATTTTGAGTTAGAGGAGTGTTTATTGGAGCCATCGATATGTGATTTAAACATAATTTATACACCACCTGCCGGCACATACACGATTCACGGACGTAACGGACAAAACGTATATCAACTCATACCGTAACCGTTTTGGCTCAATTGGCTGATACCCAGGAGGCTCAGAGCAGGTTGGAGGGCTGCTTTGCGACGACAATGAGCGAACTAGAAGCTCAACTCCACACTGGCGTACCTGCTAAAGACACCGTTGCACGCGTAGCCGAGAAGTTCAGAACATTCAGAGAACTAATGTTCAATATGCTGCGATTGCTTCAGCAACAAATCGCTGACTGTGCTCGTGATCTCAACGTAATGGAGACCAGACAGCGCCGTAAAACACTTCTTCTGTGCCACTCCGAATCAGATAAGTCTGACAATAGTGCGGATGTCTTGGAGATTTTGCACAAAAAGTTGGCGCTGACAAACATCTCATCGGCCCATATTACTAAATGTCATCGAATTGGGGCCCGGAACAACGAGCATCATCGGCCTTTGCTTGTGAAGTTTTCCGATTTCCAGCAAAGGTCAGCTGTCTGGAAGGCTAAATCCAAGCTGAAGGGTTCTTCCTTATCCCTAAAGGAGTTTTTGACGAAGCCTCGGCAGCAGATATTCGCTAAAGCTCGTCAACATTTTGGTATGCGTGCTTGTTAGACGCAAGATGGTACCATTTTTGTGAAAGTCGCAGATGACATCATAAAAATCACCACACAGGAGGAGTACAACGCACTGACACAGAAGCACAAAAAGACAACAAACACCACTACGCCTACGACCAAACGCCGATCGCTCAGGGACCTTGAATTTAAACCGCGAAAAACTTAGCTGCATGCAAGAAACGCGTATATCTCAGTGCCGTTCACGTTGTTTACTGCTACTAGTTTTGTGTTTTGTTTGTTTTTAATAATTTTGTTATTTTTTTTCGTCTACCCCATATGTCATCCATATATTATAGTTTTAATTTTCCGTTCAAAAACCATGTTAAGTAATTACGTTTGTTGTTTTGTTTTTGTTGTTATTGTTATTATGTTTTTGGTTTTTCTTTTTATACCGTGTTCTTAAGTGTAATGGCTGGCGGGTAGTGCAGAGATCGAAGAAAGCAATACTTGGTACGTTTTTATATATATTATATTACTAAAATTTTAATTTATATACTAATATTTTATAGTATTTTTATTTATATATTATATATATTTGACGTAATGATATCTGATAATGAATCATTTTATTCCGCTAGTAATTACGATCCTTCAAGCAATGATAACAGTTTTTGTTCTTTAACTGAAACGCTGGGTGATTTTTTAAACCAAACTTTTAACAAACCCAACAGTAAACTCTTGAACATCTGTCACATTAATGCACAGAGCGTGGCGAGTCACTACAGCGAGCTGTTTGAGACTTTTGCAGATGTTAATGTGCATGCCATCCTGATCTCTGAATCCTGGCTCAAACCTCAACTTCCCTCCACCTTTTACCCACTTCCAAACTTTTCCCTAATCCGCAACGATCGTATCGGCAGAAGAGGAAGGGGTGTTGCTATCTATCTCCGCTGTGATTTAAACTATAAGATTATAGCGACCTCTTCCCCTGTGGATACGGTCACTGCGGAATATCTCTTCCTTGAAGTTTGTGTCAAGGGAGCTAGATTAGTTCTTGGTGTTGTTTACTGCCCTCCCTTTATAGACTACTTCTCCAGTCTCGAATCGATTCTGGAATCTTTAGGGTCTGAATATGCACATCATATCATCATGGGAGATTTTAATACCAATATCCTTGACCCCTATACCTCTCGTTCCCGTAAAATCCTTAATATCATCCAATCCTCCAGTCTACATCTTCTGCCATTGCAGCCAACACATCATAATTTTGATGGTGAGGTTACGTGGCTGGATCTTGTTGTATACACACAGTTCTTTACTTTTGCACTCGCGGCGATTTAACTTTTTTGGAGACGGACGGGGGACTTTACAATCCCAACGCTGCCACCAGAATTGTTATGAGGAACTTTGTGATTAGCTTTATAAAAAAAATAAAATACAGAAATGACGGAATAAAACAGCCGTCTAGTGTGGAGTCTGGATTAGATGTGAAAATGGACTGACTGGGAGGAGCGAGCGAGACATATACTTATAATAGTTGTGAGTGATGAGTAGACAATAGGAAACATGCAAGGTAAGGAGATAAGGGAGCATTACGTAACCATAACAGTACGTATAGTACGTACGTGTAGTTCAGACGTACAAAAACAATCCGAACATGTTGGAATTTTGAAACGCATTCGTACGTCTTGACTTAAGAAATGGATGTAGAAATTTTTTTTTATGGGAAAGGAGGCAAACGATCCAGTGAGCCACCTGATGTTAAGTGGTCAACACCGCCCATGAACACCCACAATACCGGAGGAATCATCGGTGCGTTGCCGGCCATTCGTATAAAACCATGAAATAGAATGTGAAATGTGGTGTGTTGAAAATGAAGTCTTCCATGAATATATGAATTTACCAAAATCGTGTCCTTAAATATATTTCATGCAGCCATTCGGTTCCACGATAGCGACGACGCTACCGCAGAAGATACCGTGAAGATATTGCGCTCCAATCAAACCAGACTTAACAGATCTGATATCACTAGAACAGTGCTCATTTGACTAATAAACACGTATGCAGTATGCGCACTCTATTCGTAAGACCACGATCGTGGCCAATGTGCGGCCGGCCTAAGACTTACAAAGTGTTATGTCAGAAGTGGCCTTTATACAGTAGCATCAGCGATTTTTACCAAATCGTTGGTCCACTAATACCAATACTTATTGTTTTAAAATTGTCTTGTACTTGTCGAACCCAAAGTTGACTAATGTTCTAAGTTTTTCTCACCGTTTCCCAGTAACTAATGCCACCTAATTTCTTCCAGTTGTCATCTATCACTGCTTTGGCTGCAATTTTTGCTTTCTCTGGAATCATAGCAGATTTTGCTGCGTCGCTACCGGGCCTAAAATCAATTTTCATAAAATATGAAAAAAAAATGTAAAACAGAGTAAAAAATCTAGACATAATTAAAAATCTTAAATAACATACCTTAAAAATCCAAAATATATAATAATCAAACTAAGGTAGCAAAAACCTTCAAGTATAATAATGTAAGGCACGGCGAAAGCAGAAAACTTCGGAAACGACAAGTATTCCGGTGCGGCGGGATAAGCACTGAAATATATTATTATCATCATCAGCCCATATACGAGCCACTGCTAGACACGGGCCTCATCAACTGAAAGGATTTGAGGATTTTTAAATATATGAATACTCTCCCGGGAACGGACCTAATTCTTGGTGCATTGGCTTAACTGTTTTGATTGCCATCAAGACATCCCATGCTCTATTCTAGAGTTACATGAATTGTACCTACGTGAACATAAATAGACGTGTTCTGTAATACGAGAATTACTTTACAGACCATCGGTGAAAGAAAACCCCTCTTACTACCTTTTTATGCATTTGTTTACTGACTGCAAGCAACTGCTTTCTAAGTAGGTAATTTTCTAGCCCCCGAATATTAACGAAGACAAGTCATGAATCTCAGCGGTTATCGGTTCTACGCGCACAGCTCTCACTTTTCGAAACTTTTATTAAAGTGTATATCTGTTATGGGCAATGTGATTATAAACAATCAATTTATCACATTGCCCGGGCATTATGGATAATGCTAAGTGCCTATTGGGCAGAGTGATGCAAAGCATGTTTAATACTTTCAAATGAAATCAATTATCGGGTAGAGTAATAATAAAAACATGTTTTATAGTTTAGTATTTATTTTTAAAACTTAAATAATTAGACTTCGGTTTAAAGTTGATCAATTTACGAAGGGCTATATTTAGAAACTGTAGTAAAGCAGTTTGGAAGTATTTCGCACTCGCTTTCACTCACATATAGGTAGATATTGCGAGTAAGCTGCAGCGAGGAATCCTACTACTATTATAAAGGCGAAAGTTTGTAAGTATGGATGTATGGATGTATGGATGTTTGTTACTCTTTCACGTAAAAATTACTGAATGGATTTGAATGAAACTTTACCACAATATAGCTTATACATCAGAATAACACATAGGATACTTTTTATCCCGGAAATTGTAGTATTCCCGTGGGAATGAGTATTTCTGGATCTACCAAAGCGATTTGAATGAAATTTGGTATAGAGAGAGGTAGAGCTCACAGAATTAATATGGGATAATTTTTATCCCGGAAAATTAAGTATTCCCGTGGGAATGGGTATTTTGTGATCTACCAAAGCGATTTGAATGATTTTTAGTATAGAGGTAGGTAGGCTCACAGAATAATGTAATCCCGTGGGATAAACATGTTATAAATGCAAAAATCTCTCTGCACTTAGCCCTAGAGTCTACGCGGACGGAGTCGCGGGCAAAAGCTAGTTAGAATATAATACTTCTCGGCGTGAGTAAGCTAAATTATAAATCTAAATGGAACTAAATGGAAATCATGTCTCCGATTATTTAACTTAAAATTTACTCTAAAGTTAAAAGAGTCTTAGTCATCAGTTTCATAGGTAATAATAAATAATATCAAAAATAACGTTGAAAAAAAAAGAACTACCTATGAGTAATTTAGTACTTTTAACTCAGTAATCAAATCGGTCTCAATATCTGAATTAAAAAATAATACTCGCTAATTTTCAGCAGATACTTCAAACTTAACAATCAAATAAACCTTAAAAAATAAAATTTAAACCACACACTGATTGATCTGTGATCATGAAACTTTAAATCAATTCTCAAGTTTAATGTACAAAAAGCTTTTTACGCTTAAGTTAAAAAGCTTCAAATTATATAAAAATTAAAATAATTTAAGTCATCAGCTTCGTTTAAATAATCAAAAATAAGTTTGAAAAAAAAATACGTTGATCTATTTATTAGAACAACTGCTGCTGTGATTGCATTTTAAGCACCACGTAAAAATTTACAGTTTAATCATATTGCCCGATCATCATGTAGCCATATTCATAATGCTGGGCAATATGATAAATAGGTGATTTTATATTGTAATTAATCACATTGCCCATTCTTACTAGGCATTATTTATATTGCCCGGGCTGTATGAATACTGCTCGCAATAATCACTTTGCCCATAACATATGCACAATGAATCACGTACTTTGATGTTGTAGAAAAAAACATTGTGAGGAGTACTTCTAACTCTCATTAGCCCATATATAGGTCCCACTGCTGGGCACGGGCCTCCTCTACCATTGAAGTTAAGGCCTTAGTCCACCACGCTGGCCTAGTGCTGGTTGGCGAAGCAATTCTTAAGAACTTTTTAGATGTGCAGACTTCCTCACGATGTTTTCCTTCACCGTTAAAGCAAATGATAATTCATTATGAATACACACAACTTCGAAAAGTCAGAGGTGTGTGCCTGGGGCTTGAAAATTCGACCGTCGAGATTCTCAAACGTGCACCCAATCCTCGAGGCCATCACTGCTTATCCTTCTAACCCAAAATTCTTAATTCCTTAGAGGTGTCAGATTGACTACCTGCAAATCCGTATAAAGTTCAAACCCCTTTTAGTAGATAAGGCCGGTGCCCGGCATTGGGACTACATGATCTAGCAGTAGTTATCTGTGTAATTTATCATGACAATTACTTAAATAGCTTCATGGGATAGCAATCACAACTTACCTCATAAACAAGCCTTTGAAGACGAGATTTGTAGCTGTCCCAACTAAAGTTCCAATACCCCCTGCAAATAGAAATATTTTTAATAAACCCATTTGATGAAGCCAATCAGCAGTCTGGAGTTAGGGTAAAGGGTGACGAGAGATGGGAGCTCTCTATCGTCCATTGTACAGCTTTGTGTTTATCAGGCACAGCATTATGATTGGAGACTACAAACATATGTATGCACATACTCGTGAATCACAGAACAGTTGAATTTAACTTGTAAGAAAATGCATGCCGAGCGTAACCAACCTACGATTACACTATCATATTATATTTGTCACGGCCACGTTTTCGCAACTCGGGCAGCGTGTATTATGAAGATTTTATAAATATGTGACAACCAATGGCAGTCTTTCATTTCTGGTTGAGTTTTTTATCATCGAGTAATGGTAGTAGAAAAAATAGATAACAGACACGCGGCGACACTCGTCCCTATACAAAATACTGTTTATTTTCCTTCTGATCTTATTTAGCTGTTCTATTCGCTGAATAAAAACATTCCAAAACTAGCGTATTCTAACTACACTTGAGTTATATTTAAGGACTATAATTTAAATTACGTCCTTTTTACCCGACTTCCTTTAAACGTTACAATTTTACCTATGGTAGCTGAATATGTTGCGGCGCAGAAGTAGCACGTGGTCATGTCACTGGCAATTCGTTCCCCTTCCAGTCCTGTTTCGTACATCACCAAGATCTTTTGCTGTAAACATACATGCTTCATGAAGCTTGTAATTCCTTTGAGACGAATCTATTTGTCAGCCATGTGTATACTTCATTTATTCGGTATGTAGTCCGCCAACCCGCAACACGGAATGACAGAGTGGGGAATGAATACGTTAGGGGAAGTTTGAAAGTAGCTCCTGTGATAGAAAAGATTAAAGGAAACCGTCTGTCGTCGTATGGCCACATTATGAGAAGGGACGAATCATATGTAGGAAAAAAGGTGATGAATATAAAAATGGATGGGTGCGTGATCCGAGGAAGGCCAAAGAAGAGATGGATGGAGTGCGTGACTGAAGATATGAAAGAGAAAGTGGTGAATGAAGACGTGACGGCTGACAGGGATATATGGAAGGAAAAAATATACTGCGCCGACCCCAAGAATTAATTGGGGCCAGGGCAGGGGGATGATGATGAGCCCGCCAACCCGCTCTAGAACAGCGTGCTTAGGGCCTAAGCTTTCTCAATATCAGTGGAGGCCCGTACCGAGTATTGGGGCGTATATGGGCTGATGATGAAAGATGATGTAGAATTCAACTAACTATTATATAAACTGAGCGCTGGTAGTGAGAACAACGTGATGAAAAAAAAATACATACCCGAGCTGGGAATCGAATGCGACAAGAAGATATAGAAAAAGGAGTATTTCCACGCCAATAATTCAATAAGTCTATTTAAGACGGTCTCCCAAATGTACCTATTATGATTTTTCCTACTATAAGAATTAACCTTTTCCTGAACGAACAATGGCATATCGTTTAAAAATAAATTAAAGAAGTGATACAAACATCTTCAAACACTTTGAGCAAGGCAAATATGATGGGCACCATCATTGTGGTGGCAGCGGTGTTGGTGATCCACATCGACACGAACGTGGTGACGGCACACATCGCGAACAGCAACCTGTAAAAAGATCTCAATACAGATCTTAATGTTTACAAGTATGTTATATTTGGTAAGATGTGGACGACTTTTATCAATACAATATTTTCAAACTTTGTATGATATCGATCATTACCTAAAATACTGGTTTACCTGGATTCTTGCCTGTATTCCTTTAGTAGTAGAAATTTGAAATAAAGAGCTACCCTACTGCATATATACATCAATATATCTCTCCTAAAAACTCGATTCTCAATAGCGCTCCTAAACCATCATTCATCATCATTATCAAGCCATATACGGCCATATAGGCACGGGTCTCTTCTACCATTGCGAGGGTTTAGGCCATAGTCCACCACGCTGGCCTCCTGTGGGTTGGCGTATAAAACACCTAAAAAATTCCTAAGAACTTTTAGGTGTGCAGGTTTCCTCACGATTCACCGTTTAAGCAAGTATTAATTTAATGTGAATACACACATAACTTCAAAAAGTCCAGAGGTGTGTGCCTGGGGTTCGAACCCGCGACCGCCTAAACCTCGAGGCCATCATTACTTACTTGTAATGTGAGTAGCCAATAAGACGTATCGCGGCATAGGCAAGCCGTTTGTGCAGTCCAGACTGCTCGACGGCAAAAGCCAACATTATACTTCCGAGAAACATCAAGACAGAATCCTGTGGAAGAAGACATTATATAAAGCACAAGACACATTTTTTTTTTAAAGAAATGTGTATTGTAAGAAAGTATTATTTCATAGTTAGGGGAGACTGGGGCTGGTTGTGACAGGGGTAGGTAGTTACAGTGGCAATGCTGGCGAACCAGAAAACGCTATACTGGCGTTATAAAGAGACAAATACTCACGCCACCGCCGGCTAGCACGCCGCGAGAGCCAGTGGCGCTATTGTCTTTGTGTGAGGAGCCCGGACGTGCTGCCATTAAAATTGCAGGTTAGTAACATTTTCATTTTTTAGTAAAATTGGTCTACAACCGAAATACTATAAAAGCGGACATGTATCTGTTATATAATTTACGCACTAATTCTTTCGTTTTGTGATGAAACTGCCATTATTCAGCTACATACATTTATGTTTTCACTACGTAACCTTAAAGGGTCATTTTTGGCGTCGGGGCTAAAAGTTACATTTGTTCGGGGCAGGTTGTAACAAGTCACTACCTGCCCCGTAGTGTTTCTTGCTGACTGATATAATTTATGTTATGTAATTATTTATTTTTTGTTGTAGGATGAGGACATATAAAAGAAAAACAGAGCGGGTCAAAATATCTAAAGATGTTTACGAACAAGCAGCAGCTATTTTGGAGGAGGACAGAACTAAAAAAATCGTGGCATCGCAAAAGACTTTGGATTGTGCCATATGTCAGTTATTTTTGTTAATAAGTCCTACACCTTTTTTTTTTTATTGAGGGGTAAGCCTCCTTATGGCTCTACCTCCCGCCCCCCTCTGGAGAGAGAAGCAGGAAGTGTATGTCGGGGTCTACGGTCCAGCCTGGCGCGCGGTGAGGTCCGCGCAGATGTTATTGCCGGGCTGTGTCTCTAACCTTTCCCTAACCATCACCGGCATACCGACTAAAACCCCCCGGTGGTCTCCTTCGCGCCAAGGAGGGTGACCACGGTCTGTGGGCGAGAAGTTTCCCATCATTAAACCGCAGCCACCCAGTGCGCTTCCGAGATGAAAAGCGTCCCGTCCGTCTCGATGTGATAGGGGGCGCAGTTGCACCCCCACAAGCCTTGTATGGGCGTCTTGATTATGGCTGGGCGCCCGCGACAGACACAGGCCACCGTGCTGCCTCCCGTCTTAGGGTCCCTTTCATTAAGCCACCCCACAGGTCCCTATTAGTCGCCTCTTACGACAGGCAGGGAAGATCGTGGTGGGATTCTTACGCCCCCTTGCACAGGGCAGAATGAGTCATGATACATACTTATTGTTCTTTCATACACAGGTATATATATATTGTTAATAGACAGATAATTATAATGTTATAAGGTCTGAAATTATGCATATTTTGTTCTCACGAGGTACAAAACCAAAAATAATTACGTTGTTTTGTTTTTAATTTTAGAAAACCATGTTTTTGTTTTAATGAGGCATTAGACTGATTTGAATAAATATTAATTATGTTGTAAGTAAAGTAAAATAACTGATTATGATTATTATTCCAAATAAAAACTCTTATGATACGTTTTTGTTGTCTTGTAACTTTTTGCCCCTTATACTGTAACAACCAGCCCCTGGCGCGGGGTTGAATGTGACACGTCTCTTATTTTAGAATTCATTCATTTGTGTCTTTAATATTACCCTCCTACATAAAATTAATTGTAAATTAAAATCTTGAATAGTTACTTAATCAAATAAACCTATAGTTAGGTAAAACAAGCAAATCAACAAAAAAATATGTCATTTTGAAATAAAAATGTCACAACCAACCCCAGTCTCCCCTACTTAAAGATTTACAATTATATTTGTAGTTTTTAATTCAAGTCCAAAATCTGGGCTGTTATCGGTTTAAGCACAATATTACCTTAAAATATTAAACACGTAAATTAATGGATGCATCTTGACACGTGACAGCCCGTGGCGCAGTTGGCAATAGTTGTTGGCTATAATTTCTTTTAAAATATGTAAATAAACCTTGCAACTTACATTGACGTAGGCATTAGCAGCTTCCTCCGTACTCGCTACTCCAGTCAAGGGGAATACTAGTAACGGTAAAAACGCGGTCACAGCCAACGGGATGGCCTCCGTCATCCAAAAAATAGCCATTAGAAGTAAAGTATAGGCGACCCATTGAAAATGCTGAAAGTAGTGTTAGAACCGCACATTAATCATCTCAATCTAAGTATAAATAGGTAGATTGTGATAATGTTGAAATATATTCTTTCAGTTGTTATTTCTTAGATTTGTAGTCCACCATTTGGCACTAAACCAGCGTGGTAGACTGAGACCTTTAACTTTTTTTAATGGTCGAGGATGATGGTGGTGGTTATAATAATGCCGATGATGATGATGATAAGGAAAGTAACAGACCCATAGCCAAATTTATCGGTCTTTTTTATTTGTGATGAAGAAATCTTACCAGCCCAGGGAAAGGTATAACAACCACTAGAAATACAATCGGTGACGCGAGGCAGAGCACGCCTCGCCAATGAGCAGAAAAGAACAGTCTCATTTTCTCCGAGTATTCCAACGGCGGCTCTTCTTTTCTTTGCCTAAAATATGGAGATAACCTGACTAAAATAATCTCTCTAATGTACATTTGTCAAAAACACTAAGGAAAATGTTGGTAGCTAAAGTCGTTTACAAAACGTGGGTTCATTTCGGCCTCCTATTCGTATTCATAAAGCAACTCCAACATGAAAGTACTTACAGCATTTTGACCGACTACTTCTTGAAATTCACTTAAGAAACTACGATAATTGTGAACTTCAAAGTCTGCTCTCAACAATCAGAATATGACAAAGAATATTCACGATTCGAATTTTGAAAATTTCACTGAGAATTCTTTTCAGCCAGAACTTCACGGTATGATAACTCTATGAATAATTTTGTCCTCGCACCAGCATCGGGCACAGTTTGTTTTATTTTTATACGGTCAAAAAAAACTTAATTTGATAAAATACCCACTGCGGATAATTTATTGGAAAATATTTTTAAGATTTCTCGTGTCTATTCTTAATATCTATTTTTGAATAAATGACGGCTTTTTGACAAGAAATTGGATGGTGTAGGCAATATGTTAAATTTTGCTTTGAATCTGATATTTTTGTAATGTACTTATGTGATATTGTATAAAATATTTGGCGATTTTTCAACAATACCTGTTTTAATTTTTTTTATACACAGAAGTTGTTTCTTATTGCCATTTTTGAAATCAGCCCACCAAAAATGACATTTATGAAAGTACATGGGCTAAATGCTTCTTTATTTTATCAGAAATATCTTAAATCTGTAGTTGCAAAAGCATACTATACGAATACTGTAAAATGAGTGATTTTTAATTATAGAAAATATTTATGCCTTGGTTTGTATAACAAGAGCTCTTGGGTTTGATTGCCGCATTAAGACAAATAGTCTAAACAATTAATAATTTTTTAGCGCTTGGGAGTTTATGCGACCGAAAATACTATGGTAGATTGAAATATCTCTGTCATAAAATTAATTAAAGTATTTTTCATTTTTGGAATAATCGAAAAATACGATGCTTATTATTTATCATAACACTTGGAACGTAAAAATAGATTGTCAATAATTAAAATTTTCAGCGATTTAAAAATTACTGACGACGAAATTAAAGATACTCGCACCACCTTACTCACTTACCACACTAGTAATCTGTCAATTTTTGTATTTTTACCCATGCAATGTTTAGGAGAAAGCCTTTCTTTAGGGTGTATTGTATGGATTATTTAAATACAATATATACCTATTTTACCAGTCACCGTTACGAAGTACAAAAAATATGCATTTATGCATATTCTACGTTTTGGAGATAGCCTGTATAGCCTATTATGCGCTGGTATAAAGCTGGTTGGTAGACAAACTAAAGAAATTCCCAAAGACCCAGTTCTCGAGGTTCCATCACGATATTCCCTTTGCCGTGTGCGAAATTGTGCGTTGTGAAATGAATGGTGACAGAACACAAATCAAACTGAACAAGCGAACTTGCGTGCACGTTGGAAAAAGTTTCTTGAAGATAAAAACGAACTTGTGACGCCGCACCATTATTGGACGATAGGCACGCGTATCCCCGGCAACAGGCGACTTACGAAGCCAGCTCAGTCGCCTAGCTGCCGGCAACGCGCCCGGACCATTACCCGCCTCCTCGCGGAACCGACGATACGCGACGGTCACAAAACTTCATATAGTGCATGTGCTAAAATGTAAACCATGTGTAGTGTTCACGTGTGATTATGTCCATCATCACCGCGTGATATTTACGACGTTCAACTGATTCCCAAGTACCAAAGGTTGGTTTTATAAATCGAAAATGTATTAACGTATGTATCTTGTTTAATGAAATTGATAATGCTAGTACACATTTGTGAATCTAGTTCTAATAATACGCTAGTAATGAGTGTGCTTTTAAATTTTTATGTATTTTTTGCCAGTCGTTTTCAGTGAGGAAAATTACTCTGCAATAGCGACAGTTCGGTGACTCGATTTGCATTCAAATTTGAATATTCTCTGGCGCTAGAGATATGGTTGAATTATTGTTTCGTCCTGGTTGTACTAAGTCCAAAATAATAATAAATTTACACGAGTTATCACAATATTGTTTGTTTCTATACTAGCTTTATAAAATGTATTTATACGTAAAGAAAATAAAATTAATTAAAGACTTTAGTACGTTTACAATAAACATTGAAATTGTTAAAGGTGTCATGTTTTATTAAAGTTAATTGTAGCATAATTTTCGGTTTCACCTCATTTTCGGCACTCAAACGACTACATTATGCTCATAAGTCTCAAAAGATGACTTTTAAATAAAAATAATAGGCAATTTTAACTCTTCTTATCATATCAATCTGGACGAATGATGAAAACTATTTTGGACATATGAAACACTAATTAAGGGATTATCATTTCACCGCGACAATTTTAAAAAAATGCGAACTGTCTGTGTATCTTCTTGTACCTGAATACATATACAAAGAGGACTTTTCAATTTTTTTTATTGTGAACGATATTACCATCATCACCAGCCTTTCACAAGCACTGCTGGACATAGGACTCTCCTATGGCACGCCACTGGGCTCGATCTTCGGCTGATGAGGAGTCATCCAACCGCTGCCAGCCACCTTTCGAAAGGCTGGTGATGATAATGATATCGTCTCGAACGATATCAGTTTCAATTTTAAGATTCATTTTAATTGAATAATAATGAGTACACACAAAGCAAATTATACATTAAATTAAAGGAGGGAAAAGTAGTAACATTCTTTATTCCAAAACTTTCGTCATTGTTTTTAAAAATATTGGATTCATATTTTTTCATGGTGTCTACGTATAAAGCTATAAGTTGTAACAAAAAAGGTAAATACACTGCGCCGATATAAAATATGACATTTGAGCTTAGACATTGACCATAAGGTGTGAAAGCCGAATCTCAGACACACAATATACATTTGAGCGATAAGTGTCACTAAGAAGACTATTATAATTTTTCCAAACTAGTATGAACTTTTTAAAATCATAATTCAACAAAACTTAACCATAGCCCAATTTCATACGACTCCCGCAAAGAAAGACCTTTGCGAGGTCTATATCCAACCGTGGACGTCTTTGAGCTGATGATGGTGATACTCCAATTTCATTAGTTAGTTATTTCATAAGTTATATTTTAGCTCAGAAAATTAGAGCCTTTACAACAAACGTACTGAAACTTATTATATCACGTGAAGCAAAATTTGAGGTATTAATAATAAATCTATCACATTTAGTGATGAAAATGAAATTTAGTTCAAAATATCATTCTTGAATTTTCGGTTGATTTATGAACTCATAAAGTTCCCGGGGAGTAGATGCGAGAGGATTTCAACAGGTTGCTTCGAACATTTGAAGAGGATATGTTGCACAATGAAGTATGACGATAGTATTTTCTATTACTTGTTGTGTTACTTGCTTGACTGTACCTCTTAGACCGCTTTAAACTGTCAATCTGACGTTTGTTTTACGAAGGCAAATAGGAGATAATTTTGCGTCTATTGATGCAATAATTTCATAATTTTTACTCTGATGTTTTTCTTCATATTAATGTGCTCACGCAACCGTAACAAACGAAAGCACATTACTAAAATGTTAATGAGTTCGCGGAAGCATCGTTGCCGCCCCCGACGCCACCCTGTCACATCGCCGTACAGATGACTTCACTGTATTTCATTTAATAGCCCAGTTTATTGGGGAACCTTCTTTTTTCATTCTTATTGAACAACGACCCTTAGTTACATATTCTAAATATATTCTTCTAAGTGTATGAAGCGTTTAGTGTTCTTGTTTGAAAATCGCAAATAGGAGTGTCTTAATTTTGTTGAAAGAATCTACATATTTCTACTTCTATTTTTATACCCATATGACCGATAGCTTAGGCAAAGCAACTTTGTTCCACCCGAAATACAATCCCCTATCTCTCAATAACATGTCCCAATTTATAACTTAAACCGAAAATCATGTATTTAAATAGTATGTCCATCTAATAAAGACTGTTATCGAAGCTCAAAACGTAGCCTTTTCCCGAAAGAATCTTAAAAGCTGTTTTAGCTATGGTGTCTATAAACAACTTCTAGCATTAAATATATACTTATTTATCTTTGCCATAACACTACCAACACTGCAATTCTTTTACAGTAGGATTTAGACAGTTACGCTCAGTGTCAGTCAGTTAGTTTGTATAGCTCGATGAGTCTATACAGGGTGTATTTAAACCGTGATCGAAAACTGAGGCAAGTAATAGCGAAGGTGATCACAAACCCAGTGGCGATATTAAAAATCCCGACAACAAATAAAAATTTTGACGTTTTCCATACAACCATCGGTGTTAAAAGTATGTGATTTGTATGGAAAACCTCAAAAATGTTATTTTTTGTCGGGATTTTCTTTAATGCCAGGGGGTTTGTAATCACTATCGCTATTACCTGCCTCAGTTTTCGATCACGGTCTAAATACACCCTGTATAAGATCCATGTTCACTATTATTACACGAAAATAAAAATCAAACTATAATGGCCTTACCCTAAATACCTAATTAATAATTTACCCTTGGAAATAAATAATATCTTGATTTCTCCATAGCAAAGCGAAAGACATAATACTGCAAAACGTGGTGTATTTCCAAAAAATAAACATTAAAATTTCACACATACGAAATCGGAACTAATAATTCATTTTCCACGTCCGCGTTCAATGTACCAAGTATTATGACTTCCTGTGACATCTCAATACTGGCGAGGTTAATGGCATAGAACATGTACTGCAAATTACGCTTGCATCACTAACACTGGTCAACACTAGTTTTGGTGCCAATACACTGTATTGTTTTATTAACTTAGGACTGTATCCTGATTACATTAATACCAAAAAAAATGACTTCCTACGTGTACTTTTCTAGATATTGACATGTATAAAAAAAAACATTTTTTTAGGGAAAAACAGCATTTATTAAAGTATAATGTACATAAAAATTTTCTTTTTCGCGACTTTTGCGAATGAAATGTATTAGGACAATCCCGTTGCATACCCCAGCAGTAATCAACCATCATATGCTGATCCCATCGACCTTAGTACCTCTCCTCCATGGTTTTTAGGTCCTAGTGAAACCACTCCCCTTGTTTTGCGCTATAGGACCCAAGATTCTCTGGAAATTGATCCAGATGACTATGGAGGTAGTGTACTTTGATGGACATATTACATTTTAGGTTTTTAAAGTTCTCTAGCATGTTATTTACAATTTGTAAGTAGTTATTTGCCTTATGATTTCCAAGAAAGTTTTTAGTAACTTCAACAAACGAAATCCACGCAGCTCGTTTCAAATCATTCATTGAACTTATAAAATCAGTATGTTATGTTCTTATCTGTGGACCATCGAAAATTCTATTTTTAACTTTTTTATGCTTAGACCAGTCATTTTTCTTGATATATAAGAAAAACAATGTCAATTTTTCACTGATAGAACAATATGTCTGAACAGGTACTTTCTTTGAATATGGCAAAGGTCTTCTAGCCGATTCTAAGTCTGGGTAAATCATTTTTTTAACGTAAATACCGCGCAAATTAACACAGCAGAAGTAACAGTCATCAAAGTGATTCTTTTGTTCTTTGCATTTCTTTCATTGCATAGCCACTCCAAATCTCATACGGCTTCTTTGGCCCCTAACCCACAGTCTCAAGTGTTCACAGCATATTTTACAAACAATTTGAGCTATCCACGGCTTGTAATCATCCACAATTTTCAACTTGAAATAGGAAAAATAGGCACTTTTTACAAAATCTGTTATAGGTTTTCTATATTTTTTAACTGTGTATTCACCACAGATGAAACAAAACACATTTGGCTCATTATGACAACTTCTTCGCGATGAAGACATGATGTTAAAATAAACTTATTTTCAGAAATGTACCGATGAATTAACAAAACAAGCGCATTAAAGTACTGATTACAGGCAATATTCAAAACTGAGGGTAGATCGAAAACTACACGTAGGAAAAATAAAATAAACAATAATTTAGTGTTACCAATTGACACTTAGTCAAAAACCCGTAACACTATCTCTGCACCAAATTTTTTTTTTCATTTTGTTGACCAGTGTAATCAACTACTTGGGATACTATCTATAGCAACTATTATAGCGTTATGTATGACAACCGTCGGAGTTTTCTTAAAATTCATATGGGTATAAGAGGCGATTAAGGCAAAGTCAAATAATCTTTATTCAATAAGACTTTCATAAGTACTTTTGAATCAACATTATATACATTTTTTTTTTAACTAGTGCTGCTTCGAAACGTTTTATCGCTGTGGAGAAGAAACCGCAAGAAACTCCCTCAGCAACATGAAGTCATTTTTTTTTTCAATAAATTAAATTCATAGTACAATTAATTTTATAAAATTAATTATTTATTGACATACCTGTGAGGCAGTTGGATGGATAACTTGCTAAGCGAGAGGTCGTAGGCTCGATACCTGCACTGAGGCAAATGTTTGTGTGATTTACAAATCTTTATGAGTCTGGGTGTTTGTGAAACCGTTATGTCGATCGTAGTTTCTGATAATCACGACACATGACTTGTATTCTAACGTGGGGCATAACAATGTCTGTGAATGTTGGCTTTATTCGTTTTTTTTTTAATTCATCAATGAGTGACCACACTAACTTTTTTAGTGAATTTGATATGGTTCAAAAATATTTATCAAAACTTCCTATACACTGTATACAGTATTCCTATATTTTGTTAATAGAAGGTTGTGATAGATCGCGAAATAAATAAAAAAAATGCGCAGTTCTTTATCTTTTTTATTGCTATCTATATTTCTACCAGAACACTATTGTCAAGAGTATTCTTAGATTAATTTGCATTTAAACTGAAGGTGTTTTGCTAAGACCTTCGCATTGAATAAAATCTAAGGTGCTTTACACTATTGTAAGATGCAGGCTGCCTCCAACAGGTTACTATAGAAGTCTTTGGGGGAGACCTATGTCCAGCAGGGGACTTCGATTGGCTGATGGATTGGATTGGATTGTAAAAATAAAACACTTAAAAACGTTTTATAACGATAAAGAATCTAAATTACGCGATAAAACATCTCGACAAACTCAAGATTCCTGGAAAGTCGGATAAGAAAATAGCTAAAAATAGACTAACCTTATTCCAGTGTGGGTGATACGGGAATGAGCGTCTTTATTAAAACCACCTATGACGATTACCTATTTACTGCTTTCTATTTTGGGACGAGACATACCAATATAGTAGTATGACACATACTAACACCCGGTGTATTATAAAATTATGTTTACGGGAAGTAAACATTTTAATCATAAAAAATACATTATGCTGCTTCCTCGTGATGTAATGACGGGAAGACGGAAAGCCGTCCACTGCTGGACAGAGGGCTCAAAAGAGTTCCAAAGCGCTCTATCAGAATCAGCTTGTATCCAACGGGTTCCCGCGATTATCAATAGATAAAATAAATAAATAAATGAATACACCAAACGGTCACTCACGCATAGTCCTAAGATTAAGATACGAACCTTATGTCCTGGGTGTCAGTGGTTTTTTGGTGGATCACACAAACATTCGTCTCGGTAAGGGGATCAAATCCGCGGCCTCTCGTTTCGCAAGCTCGTGTCTAGCCAACTGCGCCACGAGGCTGTCAATCGTTAGTCTATGCGTCGCTTCTCTTAATTGAAATATTCTTATACTGATAATATCTTCGATAAACAATAATATGTGAAGGCATTAGAGATAAGACTTCGTTCAGAGATATTCTCAGCAGTTCCGGATTAAATTCCCAACACTCTGACTTTACAATAGCACTTAGAATAGAATGTAAAGCATTCTAAAAAGACCCTTTTTAAAATGAAGGTATTGGCCGAACGGCGGTTAAATTAAGTCCAATGGAACTCTTAACTTTGTAAATAACAGTATATTATCGTTAGAATGGATAAACAAGATAAGTACTCCGCTTTTTCCCACTAAAGATAGTAACGAGTGTCCATTACCCTACCTGAGCCACTTCGTCTAATATATTGCGATGACACGGACTTTACTTCCCTGGAACTTTTACCACGTGTAGTTTCAACAATAATAGGAAAGGTGAAAAAATCTATTATTTTTGCATTAAATTGAAGGCTTTACAAGTTTACCATGGTTAGTATTGATTTAGGTAAAACATCCACTGTTTTGGCAAATTACAATCGACAACCACAGGCCAAAAGAAATATTCATAATAGCTTCAAGAGAGGCCTGTAAAAATCGACTGTCTCAATTATTGCCGGTAAGGACGATGGCTTCAATGAGACAGGCATAATGATATTACTTTCGAAATTACAAGTTATCGACCAAATATGCGCTATTTGGCCTAAATTGGACTATTCTAACAATGGTAATACTAAAAGACTTCAATTTCATGCAAAAATAATGGATTTCTTTTCACTATACCTATTAGAATATTGGCCGTCGCGGGTTCAAACCCCAGGCGCACACATCAGACTTTTCGAAGTTATGAGTGTATTCATAATGAATTATCACTTGCGATAACGATGAAGGAAAACATTGTTTGACAGCCCCGTGGCGCAGTTGGCTAGACACCAGCTTGCGAAACGAGAGGCCGCGGTTTCGATCCCCGCACCGAGACAAATGTTTGTGTGAACCACAAATATTTGTTTCGGGTCTGGGTGTTTGTGAGACCGAAAAAGTCTCTCGTAGTGTCTGATACCTACGACACAGGTCTTTGAACCTAGTGTGGGGTCAGAGCTATGTATGTGGCTGTTAGGTGTATTTATTTATTGTGGGGAAACCTGCACACCTAAAAAGATCTTATGAATTTCTTAGGGTGTGTAGTCCGCCAACCCGCACTAGGCCAGCGTGGTGGACTATGGCCTAAACCCTCTCAATGGTAGAGGACACCCGTTCCCTACAGTGGGACATATATGGGCTAATGAGATGAGATTATAATACATACTACCCATTCGCTCGCATTGAGATTAATGAGTGCCATAAACTATCATCCTGACAGGCATCACAGATTTTGTTCTCCGTTAAACACACAATTCAAATGTTAGTTCATTTTGTTTGGGCACAAATTTTATTAAAAATTGCAACGTGCACCCGTTCTTATGATCTCATCTACCTATCTTCCAACAATATACATAATCTAAATTAGTCCATTAATTTTCTAAATTCAATACATTTAACCAATATTTGATACTATTCTTAATCCCAAAACATTTTACGGTGAACTTTCTGTTATGCTATTTCATTGTTGGGGTCTTATATTAGATTGTAAAGACCTAATGTAAGGAGTTCCGGTATTTTCTCTCGTACAATAGACACTCCTACATTTTTAATAGCTCCGTCTTTATTGCTTTTAGGGAAATATTTTATCCTTTAAGCTTTTATAATTGTCTCTTATTATTTTAGAAACCATCTAAAAATATAATAGAAATACGAAATAACCTGTTTCTTAATTCTTAATCTAAATAATGATTGGTAAAAATGAGGACTCATTAAGAGTCTCTTTAAGTTGTCATCATATTTATATTTGAAGAGAGATCACATTTACCACAGAACAGTTGAATTAGGCTAGAAAAGAAATTTTAGCATTCCTACATCCTACATTTATTTGTCAAAGTGATTAAGAACATAATGTTTATTATTCTGAATTTCGAAAGGTAAACTGGTTTTATGCAGTATGGAAGTACCGCCGCTATTTGTTCCCACACAGGATACTTTTTACTCGTCAAAACATACTATTCTGTAAAATAGTATGGGTTTAAAAAAGCATACATCACAATCTGACTGAGCTAGTTAGTATAACAATGGAAATAGCAGTCCAATATATTCCAATTTGTTACGGCCAAGCTGAAATAGACACACGATATCGTGACAGCGAAAGCGACTTGCCGTTTACGGAGTATTTATTTAGGCGCCAAGTGTTTGTGCAGTGAGCTACAGATCCCTAGGGAGCCACGGTTTACGGACGAATAAGTCGCCTTACGTTCTAATAAAAGCAGGAATTCGCTTTTATCCCGTTTATTCTTGTTTGCGTGACGGGAAATTATATTTAATTAACTTGTTTAACGTGACGCCACTCCTATTTCATAAGTATTTGAGAATTGGCATTGTGTATTGTGTGGTTTGAATTGAAAAAAATATTTTTGTTGAATCGTTCATTTATTGAGGATGGCCATATAGCATATCTAACCAGTGTATGTAACCATCTGTGCCTCATAAGAAAGCTCAAGGTCACTCAGTGAGGGCTATGCTTGGTATTTCCCTACGTAATCGAAGCAGGAATGAGGAGATCCGTAGGAGAACAAAGGTTGCCAATATAGCCGAAAGAAGTAGCAAGCTGAAGTGGAAATGGGCAGGGCACATAGTTCGTAGAACTGATGGCCGCTGGAGCAGAAAGGTTTTCGAATGGAGACCACGTACCGATAAAGGCAGCGTTGAACGTTCACTTGCAAGGAGGAACGACGATTTGGTGAAAATCTCGTTTACAATTGAGCACTTTCGAAGACTTTGGGGAAGGCCTATGTCCAGCAGTGAACGTCTTTTGGCTGATGATGGTATAACATCACGGCACAATTGGAGCAGAATATTTTTGTATAATGTGGCAAAAATATTTATTTTGACGTCTAAAGCCTGGTTATACTAATAATGTGAAGTGGTTGGTCGTTTCATAAATTAAACATGAAAGAGATATACATTTCGTGTTTGCGTGTTATGAACAGTGGCTATAAGTTATTAAGTGGTTAACGCATGCTATATTAAGGTAGAGAATTCTCGTAGATTATTTAGAAAATAATAGTTTTATACATATTGTACCTACAAACATAATCTCATGCTTCGTCCAACCAAATTTCGTCCCACTTAATACGGGGCGAGCCTTTTGTCGTTTTTCGGGCCCAATTCCAAACTCAGTGCTGTTTCTAAAATATTCATAATGGAGAAACTCAATAACATTTTCCCTGATCGGGGTATTGAACTTACGACTATATTGCAAAAATGCCGTTTTCGTACTAAACAGCTCAAGCTGTTTAAAAACAACTATATATAAAATTTTATAAAAAGAAAGTCATTACACGACATTAATTCGACTTTCCAAGGTCAGATTCGCGTGGTGTCGTTAATAAAATTAAGATAGCATGACTTTTATCGCAGCTATTACTAGGTCAACTTTTTGTGTAGGTTTCGAACGGAAATACTGATGTATTTTAAATGTTTCGATTACAAATATCAAAATGTATGTAGGTCTCGTGGCATTGAAAACACTTGGGTTCAATACCCAGGTCGGGCAAAGTGTTGTTGGGCTACTCCATAGAGTTATTCCAATTGGCAGCGATAAGTCTAAAATTATGCTCAGAAACGGAATTAGGCTCCCCCCTCTTGCAAAGACCTGCAAAAAAATGCCAAAATATAGGTGCTGAAATGCATTTCTGATTACTCCTTTAAGTAGTAAATTAGTGCGCAAAGTGAGCGTTCACTTTAATTAAAATTTTGTGCGAAAAAACGACAATATAGGCTTTGCATAACACCGTTTTTAAATCATTTATTTTATGTTTTGACGTGTATATTAACCACTACCAAAACATTCTCATGTCATGTCTTCAACATAGGATGTTAGTAATTTTTAGCCATCAATCAGTGGACATCTGTCCACCCCTTTATGCAAGAGTAATTAGTATTTAGACTCGTTAATGTTCGTTGTATTATGTCATGGGTTTTGGCGCCTTAGATAAAAAATAAAAACACCTTCATTCTTCGAAAAATTCAACAAACGATTGTCTTAACATTTTTTATACACCGTTTTTTCATTATTGATAATAATAGGATTTTAACTGTCAAAAATAAGCTGTATTAATCATCGAGGTTATAAAAGTCATTTATAGAAAGAAAAAATTTGGACTGTTGCTGTAGCTACAGACCACGAAACTCTATCACCAACACAATTTTATTTTAGTAGTTCATTAAATTATTATTTATATTCAATACCCAAAAATTTCAATTATTAATTACTCTCAACAGGAAATGCCGATGACATTACTAAAGAAAATACAAATACACTCATCCCCCGCAAAAGCGTTGGATAGTTCGACTAACAAACATTGGAAATAGCTACACTAAACAGAATACATATATCGCGAAATACGTTTTGGCAGTTCACAATGCATAGCATAAAAGCAAGTGTAATGCTAAAAGCTTTACAATCGTGCCGTATCGGCGTTGAAGAGTGGCTTATTGATATCACGATAGCCGGCAGCTACCTATCACATGTATTAGTTGATTTTATCAAATATCCACTGATTTAACCCTTCGTAGCCCAAGATCATAAAAAATTATAATACTTTGGTATATGATAGGCTTGAACAAATAAAAAAACACGTTTTTCGTGGAAATTCAAAAATATTTTTTATTCCGTATGTATTGGATCTTTTAGGGTTTGTGACATTACTGTCACATTGGGTTAAAGTGGAAGAAAATGTTTTAACGTAGTATGAAAGGATCTAAAAGATTTATTTTGTTTTTTGTAACAACTACTATTCCGAACTTTTTAAAAATTGTTTGTGCTACATCAGGACACCGAAGAAACTTGGGCCAAATGATTTTCAAACCTAATTCGGTCAGTAGCCAATTTGATACTGCCCCACCGCCAATGGGGGGACATGTTGCGCCGGACTCTTGTGATTTTGGCTTGTATTTTATTTTCAATTAATCTTCGCTGTTGGACATTAGGATTCAAGCAAAACTAACATAAAGTCTCCAATTTCAAGTTGAAAATCTGCTGAAGACATTTGTTTGTCATTGCATAGTTTAGTCTGCCTTACTCTCACACACATCAGCCAAGAACTGGCCATGGTCGGGTCTAATAATTGGTAAAACATCCAAACCTGGCGTCTTTTAATTCGTGTCAAAATACTATAAGCACCCATAATGCTGTTAATAAAATCTACACCTCCAATATACCCACTACATTCTTCGACGATATGAGACCGATCAATGTTGATGTACTTCTATTGGCCTTATCGTAACGACTTGGACCTTCGACCACTCACCAGCAAAAATTGGGAGAAGCGTGACAAGTTTGTTGTCTTTTCATATAAATTTTGACACATCAATTGCGTCCATATTTGCTACGTAATCAACAGAAAATCTACATTACTTTTTATTACATCCTCGTCAGGGGGTAGTTTGCAATCTGGAACGAGATTATTCCGTATGATCCCAGGACTCCCCAAGTCCAAGATATATCCACTTCCGCTAAGTTCTCCAGTAAAGTTTCAAACCACGGAAGTAAAGTTATAATCCAAATATATACTATGTTATTTCTGATGTCTGGGTATGCCCGCGTCATTCTAAATACGACGTTTCAAGATGCTCCTTTTTTATTCTACTAGGAGCAAAACTCTTTCAGTTCCTGTTTCAGGTTCAATATTATAGACAAAACTTGAAACTACGCTCAGTACATAAAACTTTTAACGCCAATTGTGTTTTTTTTATAGGCATATATCTATTCAAATTGTCTCTTCTCTTAGTGTAGCAAATCTATTCATCCACACAAAGGTATACCTCGAATAGAACTCCACTAGAAGTCCTATTTAAGGCTTATATTATAGATCTAATTTTTGTGTAAGTACTACCCCTATCTTAAAAAATAGGAGAAAAAAATCATCAATATATGGATATACATTAGTAGTATTTTTTATGCCATTGTCACCCAATGTAACAGAAATGTAACAAACATAAAAAGTTACTTTTTACACATAAAAAATCAAAAGTATGAATTGGTAACGATATATAAACCAAATCATTTACTTACCTACGGGTATCAACAAAAATTATACAATCTTATATACTTTTAGTATTTTTTTATAAATTTTAAACTTTTTGCAAGTTCAAACATGGCATTTTCATTAAAACACGAAATTCAAAGCCAAAAAGGGAGCAAGTTACACTACTTATGATTTATATTTGATGCTAAAATGTTCGGTGTGTTATTTAAGAATATATTGATATTGATTTGACAAATCTTAAACGTTTAGTTTAAATTTTATAGAGACTTTTTGGGTTTGTTACAGAAATGTCACCAGGGGCTATAAAGGGTTAATGCCTTTGTCACTATTCGTACTTTGACGACGCTTGTATCTGTGGGTATGAAAGTATCTGCGATAAGTCGAGCAAGTGGAGTGGTCGTACTTTTCGTGAAGGAATTCTATGTGATAACTTAGAAATTAGTATGATAATGTAATTATAATGATGATTATGTTCAAGATGAATATAAATACATCTTTACTGTAGGTACCTGAAATTTTCGATTGTAATTACTTCATTAGGAACAAGAATCGTTATTATTAGTAATTTTCTGTCTTTACTATACAACATTTTACGTTAAATTTTTGATAAATTTTAACTTAACTATTTATGTATCGCGTACATTACATTGTAGTTTCATAACACATATCGCATAATTGCATTAATGTATTATATTTATCTAGCAACCCGCCCCGGCTTCGCACGGGTGCAATGCTGATATTTAATGGATGTTATCTTACATATAAACCTTCCTCTTCAATCACTCTATCTATTAAAAAAACCGTATCAAAATCCGTTGCGTAGTTTTAAAGATTTAAGCATACAAAGGGACATAGGGACAGAGAAAGCGACTTTATTTTATACTATGTAGTGATGATGCATACTCACTTAACTTAATAGACAAATAACTTTAGTCTCCTTCAGATCTCAACATCAAAAGCTATTCATTGGCGCCATCATAAGTTTTACATTACCGGATACACTACGAGCGAATAGCATTCCAAAAATATCCATACTTGTTGCGCTGTGAAATGTCAACCAAATAAACACTGAGTAATGGAGAACAGTATCACACATCGCATTCGTTCCGTTGGCGAACCTCCATAATTGTTTCGAGATGAGACTAATGACCTTTTTTATTGTTCGGCTGAATTAAATGTTTATTTGAATTAAACTATTTGAGTGGAACGCACGCTTTTTATTTTTATTTTGACGTTTCGCATGTCGAGTGGTGAAATATATTAATGTAGTTATAGACCAGGGTAGAAGCCTTTAAAAATAATGAAAAGTGAAAAAAAATTATAATAGAATGAAACCCATTAGAAAAGGAGGTAAATGTGATAAAAATGAAAGGAAAAATAATTTACGGGCGATCCGAGGTTGGGAAGGGGATGGGGGTGAGTTTTTAAGGGTAAAAAACGGTTTTTCTCGATTTCCGGCAAAACTAAAAGTCCTATCGAAAAAAGTCAAATGGAAAAGTTGTAGATAATAAAAAGATCTAAAACTTTTGTATTTACACTTTTTTCACATAACCTCAAAATTTATGTGAAAAATTCAAAAAACCAAGTTTTTGGTTTTTTATTTTTATCTTTTACAAATTTTTTTTTTTAACGAAATTTTGTGAAAACTTACCTTTTTATGTCCCAAATACGCTGTAATTTATTTGATTAAAAATATTTATTTTTTCACCTTATTTTGAATTAATATCGAAAAAACACCCTAATTTTCAATCGAAAATTCACCCGTCAAAATATCAGCTTTTTTCAAAAAGTTGGTATGGTTTCTGTTCGTTGAAATCTCTACTTTCCGATGGTGAAAAAAAATATATATGTTACTATGGTAAATCTCAGAAAACGCAATAATTAATTTCAATCTTTAGGTTATGTTAAGTTAAGCATACTATTTTTTAAAGAAAATATTACGATTTTTATGGTTGAGTTGATTGATACAGATAAAAATAGAGATAGTATTTACCTTCCTATGCAGATTCGAAAAGTTTTAAGACCCGCCGGTCTGGGTCTTACTACATACATACCTACTATTATATACTATATATTTCGTAGCAGCTGTTACAACCGCTAGCCTAACCAGTATTCGAAATACAGTAAAGTATACAACATCGTCTATAAAAATACACGTGCACGCTGAGTTTCTTGAAGATAATTGTGACAAGTTTACTTAAAAAAACAATAAAACTTTTCGAATCTGCATAGGAAGGTAAATACTATCTCTATTTTTATCTGTATCAATCAACTCAACCATAAAAATCGTAATATTTTCTTTAAAAAATAGTATGCTTAACTTAACATAACCTAAAGATTGAAATTAATTTTTGCGTTTTCTGAGAAGATTTACCATAGTAACATATATTTTTTTTTTCACCATCGGAAAGTAGAGATTTCAACGAACAGAAACCATACCAACTTTTTGAAAAAAGCTGATATTTTGACGGGTGAATTTTCGATTGAAAATTAGGGTGTTTTTTCGATATTAATTCAAAATAAGGTGAAAAAATAAATATTTTTAATCAAATAAATTACAGCGTATTTGGGACATAAAAAGATAAGTTTTCACAAAATTTCGTTAAAAAACAAATTTTTTTGTAAAAGATAAAAATAAAAAACCAAAAACTTGGTTTTTTGAATTTTTCATATAAATTTTGAGGTTATGTGAAAAAAGTGTAAATACAAAAGTTTTAGATCTTTTTATTATCTACAACTTTTCCATTTGACTTTTTTCGATAGGACTTTTAGTTTTGCCGGAATTCGAGAAAAACCGTTTTTTACCCTTAAAACCTCACCCCCATCCCCTTCCCAACCTCAGATCGCCCGTAAATTATTTTTCCTTTCATTTTTATCATATTTCCCTCCTTTTCTAATGGGTTTCATCCTATTACGATTTTTTTTGGTTTTAAAAATTATCGACCCTGGACTATTAAGACTTTGTGAGAGTATAGTTTGTTGACTGTGACCGTGTAAGGATTGCCGATCGATGCATAAGATGAGAAAATTGTTTTACTCATGCCTTTTTATACATAAGTGTAGGCTAAAGTTTAAACCTACATACAACCACGTATCTCACGCAGTAATATTTTTCTTTGTACAATTCCTCAGAAATCGCATGGTCAATTTATCAAGCTTGGTATTAGAATCCTAGGTATTATTTAAAGGCAAAAGATCCTAATTTTTATGTATTATACTTGCCTAAACTTGCTTTCATAGATTGTTTCTCCTAGAATTTCTTGACATTACAGTTATTGCTTCAGGTCAGTTTTACTGAACCAAGAGAATTTAAGCTATAGTTGGCACAAGTCATAGAGTTGTTTTCTAATGTTAAAAAGTATAAAAACCTAAAAGAAATTTTATATTCGCATACAAAGGATAGTGGTCGAAAGTTTCTTACAAGATGAGCACTTCAAAAGAGCTTCTTATAAACTGCACTAACTAGAAACTCTAACGGACAGTTATAACGTTGAAAGTATGTAGAAAACGCGTTAAAGCTATTTCATGATCCTACTTTACTCCATTGCATAATGATGTTAATATTTTAATTTAAGTATTTTATTAGGTGGCCCTTTTAGAACCTAGCACATTTGCTCTCGGAAAAAATCGAACTACTGCATTTTAATACATCTTGCATCCCTAATATTATTTTCACTAAATAACACGGATCTTTTGTTTATCAAACATTCGCTTTCTCGTAAACACAAATACGATTATGTTTATTTATAACGGATATCATTTTTATTTTTATTACACCAAAGAGGGTCGACGTCATATTTTGGCAAAGCGTGCGATAGAGCTGTCACGCTAATTATGCGTCAACCGTAATGGCCAGAATGCCTACAAAAATATTGTACTACGATACGAAAATATTCAGTTTTCTTATTATAATATTAGATTTATGTTCCGTGATATTTGTTATTTTGATATGCGGATGGGCTCGCCTCTGGTGCTAACCGGTTGTTTTATATTACTGAATAATTATTTGATGTATATTTGCTCAAGAGTTTATAATGCTGTGTGTCTCTGAAATGTAATGCAGTGCTGATATTTTAGAGATTCTTATTAACGATTGGTATCTTTACTTTAAGTTTGAGATCAATATTACAGTTCTGCTTTGGATTGTATTAATGTTAGTCATATTTATATGTACCTATGTAAAATTTAAAAAAAGGTTATGTATGTTATCTTTCTTCTTCTTCTCCATCAACCCATGTACGCCCACTGCTGAGCACGAGTCTCCTCTACCTTTGAGAGAGTTTAGGCCATAGTCCACCACGCTGGCCTAGTGCGGGTTGGCGGACTACACACCTAAGAAATTCCTAAGAACTTTTAGGTGTGCAGGTTTTATCACGATGTTTTCCTTCACCGTTAAAGCAAGTGATAATTCAATTTGAATACACACATAACTTTCGAAATGTTATCTTAAGCAAAATGTATTTCGTATATATTTTTTAAATACTTAGTAACCGTCACCATCTCTTTAAAACCTTCCAAAGTTTTCGTGGTATATTCATGAAACACCGATTGTAACATAAGAGGTCATCGAGTTGATATCCGTCTGCAAAGGTTTATGAAAAATTTCATACTTCAAATTATTTTCTAACAAACAAAAGCATTTGGGGGATGGTTGGCGCTTACTTGGGGAGGCCTACGTTCAGCAGTGGACGGCGATAGGCTGAGTATATATAATATAAACAAAAGCATATTAAATTTCTTTTACATGTCGCTTTTGTAGATTAGTTTATTTAGAAGATGTCGCCGTCAGTGATCATTTTGTGTTATTAGTCTATGATATAAAATAAAATGAAAATAAGTAAACAAATTTCTCACAAAAAGATACCAACTGGAGTAAAACCGCAAGAAAGTCTAGTTTGATGCGAACCCGACACTCCCCAAATAGCGGCAAGTGCTATCTATTTACATTGTGGCGTCTTTATAATGAAAGCGACGCCGGGCGGCCCGACGCCTCGACGGATCGTCACAGGCGCCTAATTAAAAGCATAGTAAATCTGTGTCATAATCATTTAATCTTGTTATAAGGATGACGACGGCTTTCTTCATGGAGCTCAGTTTTCTAGGGTATTCTTTGGTGTTTTGAGTAAAAGTATACAGTCTCACAGTTATGGCCTTAAATAATTAAACAAAGGTATTTCTATAACCATGTTTTGCCACCTATTTTCATAATTGTTGAAAGATTTACTCAAGAAAGAGAGTCAACATCAGTCTCTATGCGTCCCACAGGTACAGGTCTCCCCTACAATTAGGATTTGGGCCTTGGTTCACTTCATTAACCAAGTGCGCGTTGACGAACTGTACGTCTAAGAAATTCCTAAGATTTTTTTAGTGTACAGATATCTTCAGGATGTTTTTTTTTATCATTAAAGTACTTACGTTATCGCGGGGACCCGCCTTAATTTCCATCTGTATCAATTTATTATGGAAGATTTCTTGATATCATGGAAATATTACTAGCTCCAACTGGACTACTGAGTAGTCAGAAAATATTAAGAATACTCCGTAAAACTATGTTTGATCTTTATGAAAACTCATAATACTTTTACGTACCTATTCTGGAAATGGATACTTGGCTCAGAAAACGTGTTAGACACTCTGGATAACAATTCAGCGTGATTATAGTTTAAGAGGAACGTTAAGGCGATACCGACGACAACCCATTAGTGAGGGGTCGTAAACAGCTGTGACGTCATCAGACATGACCTGTCTAAAGGGCCCCATACACGGTACGATTCGTCTGTACGATCCATCTGACGAAAATCGAGACGATTGATCGCATCAAAAATGTTGCCCATACACGAAACGACTAATCGTAACTATTTATCATTTACTTGTTTGAAGCTGTCAATTTATCGCTACGATATTCATGATTGCATGGGTTTTTGTTGCGACTTCCGACATCGTCTTTGATTAAGTAAATCGTTAACGATCACGACACACACCATCGATTAGTCGTTGCGATCGGTTTAATGCGACGGATCGTACAGACGAATCGTACCGTGTGTGGCGCCCATTAAAAGTGAATTTTCGCAGGGACGATCAATGGAAGATTGTTGATTAAGTTTGCAATTGTGGTTAAGGTGAGCTGGTTTATTAAAAAGTGTTCCGTTTATTAGGTTTTGGTGATTCTGGTGATAGAAATCGATCGCTTTTGATCCCACTGGGTATTGTAATTGGGAATGATAGGAGTATTTGGAATATCAAAAATAGATCTTATAATGCTTCGGTAATTTTACTTCTAGATTTATTTAACTTTTCCGCTTAAATTTCTCTACAACTGAAATTGTTACGTCTTGGTCAACTACTTTAACTTCGAAACAATCATGACAAAAATTGTGTATCATTTTTTAAAATTGATAACACCTATTTCTAAACGCAAATAAAGTAACGCAATAATTTTGCTTAACGTCATAAATGACTATAATTTAATTGACATGTTTGGGCATAATCCTTGCGTATATGAATTTTATCTGTTAGTCTCTGGGGGAGGCCTATGTCCAGCAGTGAAGGTCCTTTGGCTAATGATGTTGATGATGAATTTTATCAAGAGGAAGAAAAATAATTTGTATATTTTTTACGACATAACTTAGAAATTATTCTACCAATTTGAATAAGTTTTTGACGTATATTAATATTTTTTGACGTAGATAAGAATTTGAGAAATAACACAGACCTTGCTCTTCCCGAAAAAATGTAGATCCCTTGAGACGAACACTGAATTCAATATAACTTTTGGACGAGGCGCCACCGCTAGTAAGAAATATTGTTATTACCATCACGAATTTTTAAGATTCAATTCAATCAAATCAGATAAATTTTTAGAATTCTTTTAGATAGTTACATCGCAGATAAAATGTTCCTGATATAAATTACAACATTTTTTTTAGTTTTCCATCTAAACCCGGTTGATGGATTTACTATATATAGAAAATTGTTTGTAAGCTCTTTTGATGATAAACAGTTCTTTAACAACACTCATTACCAGTACGAGACAATTCACAAGAAATTTATATTATAAACGAATGTTGCTACAGCAAGCTTGAACATCATAGTAAACATAAAGGTCAACCTGTAACAAAGTTGAATCTTGCAAGTGTAATAATGGATCGCAACAATTCCGGCATGGACTCTATTACACCAATCCGTTGTTTCGAAATAGAATCCATTAGGATTTGTCGCACATAACCGACATGTTATGGCATCACAACGTTTACAATGTTTCATTTCGTTTGTCCAACACTGAAAGGAGATTAGCTTTCGTCCGTGACTCACTTTTAGTTTGTCAAACTCATGCCTATTTCCTCCCACATTTCGCCTGGTGTTAGTCCTGCGTAATCGAGAGTGAGCGTATTGCCGTTTTGGGGCTCAATTCAAGAATCCGTGCTATTAAGATTTTCTTAATGGAAAACACAATAACATTTTTTCCGACCCGAGAATTGTACCCAGGATCTCTAGATCGCGTGGAACATAGGTACTTGTACTAGGAGACCACGAAGCAGTCGAGGCAATTAGACAAAATTTAGTTGTATTAGGGTTTATCTACTCTTACTTCGAAAGTCTGGTGTTGCTAAAAGTCTTATTCTCCCATGAAAAATCTGCCCACAAGGTTCCTAATACATGGGATGTAAACGCAACGATTATTATTAGTCTTATTATGTAGTGCGTACTGAAGTCTTATTATGTAGTCGTATCTTCGATCAAATAATTCGTATCCATTAATTGGATAAAACTAAAAAATCTCGGCAGTGATCTTTAGTGGATGATGCTTGGCAGTCGCCTACGGGGACCGATTTATGCAAAACAAATTTTAACGATTTTCATATAAATTAAGTCACAAGCAAAACTTTGTTACCCCTAAAAGGATTAAACAAGTCGACCATGCTGGCCTAGTGCGAGTGGATATCAAAAAATTATCCCGCAAATATGGGCGCACACCATCCAATCAGATATTGGAATGAGATATGTTCCGTAGGCCGTCTGTACGTCAAACTTTATGTATCCGCTGTTACATTTATAACTCCGTGAACTTGTCCCAACTTCGGTGAATCGGAAGCCGCAGCCTTGAGATTAATCATTCAGATTACTGGATTTGTTGCTTAACGTCTATTGACAGTTGCTTCGTCGATTTTATTTATTTGCTTCATGATCTGCTGTCGATTGGTAGCGGTTTTGTTAGTGACAAGGTTTTCATCAAGTGAATAACATTTTTTTTTATTTAAAAACAAACGTGACTACAATCGTACACAGTTTTCGATCTATATATTAAAATTCAACCAGTGCTATAAGAAAAAACAAGGCGACAGTCCTGTGCTGCAGCTGGCTAGACAAGCTTGCGAAACGAGAGGCCGCGAGTTCAATCCCCGCGCTGAGAAAAATGTTAGTGTAATTTAGAAATAATTTTTATGGGTTTGGGTGTTCGTGAGACCGAAAAGTTTCTTTTAATTTCTGACACCTGCAATACAAGATTTGTAATTCAATGTGGGGTCAGAACTCTGTAGGTTAGATAGTTATATTTATTTTATTTAGTTTTTTCCATCACTTAATTTAGTTCAGTTAATTCTCCTATTTCATTAGAGTCCAAATTGTCCGACCAAATATTCTTTTCGTGTTTTAATCTCTGTACATGTACTCAAACTAGTATCAGTCTCGACTAAAGTAGTAAAATGTATAAGTTCATACAGAGACAGCTGAGTTCACTGTACATTTTGTTCATGACTCGGTGCTCCGTCGTAATAAAACATTTTATATCCTTAAACGCTGCAAAGGTGATTCCAAAAGTAGCAACTTTATCTTAAAATTTTCATATCAAAATATTTTAAACCAAGAGTTTGTGATTTAACTGAAACCACGAAACTTAGTAAGTTTCGTAACTAACTCCATTTAAGATGACTATGCTGTTCTAATTTGCAACACAACATGCTGATATTGTATCAATGAGCTGCTCGAATTCGGGAAATTGAGTCTTTGTGTCAATATTGTAAGTTATCTCTTGATTGGAAAAGAGCAACACTAGAGTTTCTTGCCCGTTCTTCTCTAGTGATGACTGCCTTCCGAACAGGGTGGTAAAATTTGAAATAACTGAATCTAAGTTATGTATTTGACATTTTATAGATTCAATAAATATTATTTCATTTCATTTGATCAACCGATATAAATCAGGCACTAATAACTAATGAGGGTACCGTAGTAATGTGTAGGTAATAAAATTATTCTTCACCACTTAATTTATTAATGAGTTGATCTGTTTATTACATTTTATTTTTAATCTGAGCCTACGCTTTGGCCGAGTCAACGATCTTTCGAGGTCTAATAGGCTTGGTAAATAAAACAGCGACATGCATTGATATAACTTCGTGTTCGAAGATTAGATGAAATTCATTGACATGTTTTACTATTATTTAAAACATCGTTCATCTCATGATGCCGTATGGATAGCGACAGTCTTACTATACTTAGGTATCCCGCGGTGTCCTCATCTACGCTGTAACACAAACGTGTGTCCTGCGATGTGGAGGTCCCAAGGTCGGTGCCTAGGTAAGACAGTTTATACTGATTGTTTCCGGTAGGAACATGTTGTAGCATGATATCTGGACACGTGATTGGAATAACGTGTGCCTCAAACTTAGCTAGAGAAACGTGGATGCAGGAGCGCAGTTCTGCCCACCTTTTCGGGGATACAAGTGTGAATTTTGTTTTCCCACCATAATATGCGATGTGTAGCATAAATTTGTCTGTTATTTATACCATTAAAAACCGTCTTGTAAGTTTACCCTGCTAGCACAAAAAATTAAAAAGATTTTTTTTATCTGATAAATCTTATGAAAAATTACCAAGTTCGTATATTAAATATCTAACATGTTATGACTGTCACCAGTTTCTCAGACGATGGAATTGGCACTACCCCGCATAGTAATGAGTTAACGCCCCTGACAATGAAAAATACAGGAATACCAATGGCGACACTATAAATATCGCCCTGCAAGAAATATAAGCGGGGACATTAAATAATAGTCACTGAGGACATTCCGTTGAGTCATAATTTATTGGTTTCATTAGCGGTCGCGTTTTTATACATTGTTACAAACTTTCTTAGTTACGTAAGTATTGTAGTAGTGCGTAACAGATTTATTTATAACTAGACTTTGCCCGTGGCTTCATCTGACGTAGTAGACATCGATACGAATGTCCAAGAAGATTTGTTCTAAAGTTTGTAGTCGAATGGATAGTGTATCCCGGAATGGGCTATTAAACCCTGTTTATAAATCAAGATAATAATCATTCTATCTACCGTCTACTGCTGAATGAATGCCTTCCTAAGTAGGCGCCAATCATCCAGGTCTTGAGCAGCCCTCATCCATCCGTTACCAGCCATATTTCTCAATTCGTCGGACCGTCGTGCAGCAGAACGTCCCACACTGCGTCTACCCTAAACGTGGTGTCCAGTTCAACACTTTTCTGCTCAATAATTAGATAATAAATAATCTTTCACAATCTTTTATCCAGATCACTTTTGAGTGATTGAGTAATGTACATACAAATTCACCTGTTATCGTTGCTTTTATTTACTCTCTTTTTATGGCAATTTTTACAGACATTTTCTTCTTCAACTTCAATTCTTCATATAAATGTTTTTTTTTTGTCAAAAGTAAAATTAAAAGTAAAATTTATTTTTTTTTAACAAGGAAATCCTTAAAAATCTCAGCAAACATTTGCGGAAAACTATGGCAAACAGGGTTAAATTTAAAGGGGCATAAACAGCCCAACGGTACGCGGAAATGAGCTTAGAGCTGCGTTAGTTGTGAGGTGCTAACTACGGTAGTTAAATTAACTTTCCGCGAATTTCTGGCCTGTTATTTGGGCCATGGAATATTCTCTGCATTCGGAGACAGGGCCACAGAGATGAAATGAAATTAAATCTGGAATTTTCTGCATTTAGATGCAGTGTCACAAAAATAAAATGACGTGCTGATAAAATTAAAATGCAAGTCTAAATTTTTGTAGTTACAAAATAAGTTTAGTAGCTTTAAAACGTGAAATGAATGTTCATATTATTAATGTAAGATCATGAACCATCAAAATTACTCGAGGAGTTCAGGCTAATCCTAGAATGCTTAATTGTCCACTTAATGTTTAGGAAAACATTGCCTCCAAATATACGATTTCCGACTCTTGAACGCGAATAATATATTCGTAACTTTTCAGTTCGGTATTTGTACATAACTACCGTTATGTACCTTGTGGATCGAGCCGGCTTATTCATACGAAAGTCACGAATACTTGGAGTTTGTGTATGATTTGTTTTTAAACAATAACAACCAACAGTCACATTCATAGTTCTGACCCCTCATTAGGATACAAGTCCCGTGTCTTGGGTATCAGAAACACAGACCACCACTATCACTTAATCCCAACCATTCTTTCATTTCAATTTATTCATGGTATACCTGCAATTAAGTACATATAAAATAAATGAATAATTTGTTATGGATCAATGCTCCTTGAATTTACATTTCCAGTTAGCAGTAGAATACTTATAGGCTGACGATCATAATGATTCTCTTTATAGAATCATTAAAAAAAGCTTATTTTTTACTGTTTAAAGGCGCAAAATCAAAAAATAATCTCTTTAAAACAAATCGCTTATAAAACGCTTTCAACCAAACACTCACAATATTTCTAATTGATGCGTTCATTAAATATAATCTTCGCTTTGAAAGTGATGGTACACAATTTAGATTATGCATTTAAATAATATACAGCGAAAATCTTTTAAAGCCAGCACATTATTTCAAGCGTTTCCCGCCACGTCTAATTTCATATGACCTGTTAACTGTAAGAAATTTCATACATCCCGTGGTTCATTAAATAGTTGGCACGTTACACAACGTTACATTGGCAGTGTAGATAAAACACGTTCCTTTTCACTGGTTACATTGTAGTAGCCATTATTAAAACCATTATAGGGGAGCTGTATTAGTTGAATGGACAAAATGCATTGTATATCTAAAGATATATACAAATGTAAGTGGCTCTATGACTTGTATAGTATCAATTCTGTATAAATAGAGGTCCAAAAAATATATTTCCGACAAAAACTATTATTTCTAACCGCCCGGATAAAAACGAGTTCTGAGATTGTCATTTTTATCAATATGCCTTCTGTGAGTTTCAGTGTATTTTCTGATCAGAATTATAAGTGTTTGACCCAAGTCATCCGCCACAGATGATAAGATTATTAATAAATTATCCCGATGCATAAACTAATTATTAATAATAACTTGATTGGGGGAGGTCTATGTCCAGCAGTGGTCTAAGATTGGATAATGACGATGATGATGCATAAACAGGCAATGGGTGATGTAGTAAAGTAGTACCATTATAAAAATCTAAGAAGCAGTAAAAATCTTGGAAAAGAGTAGAAAAATCGTCATCAATTGTCCTTGAAAAGACTTTTACTTTTTTTAAGAGTTAACGCACATCATTCTTCCCCTTATAGGGTCCAGGACCTAAGGCATGTGTGTAAAAATGTAAAGCTTAGTTATAAAAAATAACTGCCCGAAAAACACAACTAGCAGACGAAAGTGTAATTTCAACAAACGCTATTTATTTTACGCAAAATGTTCTTTGTTAAGCTTGACTTATGAGTTCCGTTTTTTAACTTTGTAAAAAAATTCGTGAAATGAAACACACCCCGGTTATAAGCGATGTTGTTTGTCAATGTCTTAGGAAAAAATGAATGATGTTACTCAGATGTTTTAATTTAATCTTTTGTTGCATTAAATTTCTTTATGACTCTGGAATTGAGAGTGAGAACCTTGCGCTAAAATTATGAATATTATGTTCAGCCTAATTTAAAGCATTGTGGCGCAGTTAGCTTATCACTAGCTAGTGAAATGAGAGGCCGCGGGTTCATACCACGCACCAAGACACATATTTGCGTAATAGATTTGTGTTGGATCTGGGTATTTGTGAGGCCGATGAATCTCTCGTAGTTTGTAATGGTGGTGATTTTCTTTTCAAATCATTTATCATCATCATCATCAACCCATATACGCCCACTGCTGAGCACGGATCTCCTCTACCATTGAGAGGGTTTAGGCCATAGTCCACCACGCTGGCCTAGTGCGGGTTGGCGGACTACACACCTAAGAACTTTTAGGTGTGCAGGTTTCATCACGATGTTTTCCTTCACCGTTAAAGCAAGTGATAATTCAATGTGAATACACACATAACTTCGAAAAGTCAGAGGTGGGTGCCTGGGGTTCGAACCCGTGACCGCCGAGATTCATTTAAATGTATCTCAAATATTTTTGTATCTGGAGTCGTTATATCTTGTGGTCATCGAAAAGTTGTGTTTAGCATGTATTATGTAAGAGGTATATTGTATCATCTTAGAACCAATTCAATTTACATATATATGTTGTTTCCTCTATTAGTAAGTGGGTTAAAGCCTTAAGTTTACTAGGCAGGCTGACAACATATACATACATACGTAATTCCGAGTTGAATAATTTAGATGTGTAAGCTGCCTCGTTTACATTCACTGTTATAGTGCGTGATGGAAATATTTACTCAAGAGTACCCATAACTGTAAAATTATGTCTTGCACTGAACCTCCAACAGCCAAAATTGCTGGCCAAAGCTAGTACGTGTCTAATCCTCGAATCATAAATTTCATACAACGTATCAAATTATAATAATTCTATTACACTATCGATTCTACAAAATAAACAAATGAGATCGAGCTTGACCCGAATGTGTAAACATCTAAGGAAATCCTTGATCCCTTTCATAAAACTTCGACTCAACCCGTCCCCAGCTTCGGCCACGATATTTGCATACATACAGCTTTGTCTACATCATTTTGGTTTTGTATGTGCCGTTCCTCTGAGGAGTAACCGCAGTTTGAAACCTTATTGCGGTTTTGAGTATTGTTGGTTTAAACTTTGGAATCTGAATAACTTTTAGTACGGTCCACGTGAAATATTATTTAATCCTGCTGAATAGTGTTTACATGTTGAAGCTGGGTTGATGAATGTGGTATATTTTTTTATATTAATAAATAAAATCAATACTAAGTACGGCTCGACCGAGATCTCGGTCTCGGTCTCGGTCTCGGCATTCTCGGTTACAAATCCTACCGAGAAACTTGTCTCGGTTCTCGGCTGTTTCTAGCCGAGATTCTCGGTCATAACCGAGACTGTAACTTTTTTCGAATCGGCATTAAAATTTTACCGCGCGTGGCCACGCGTAAATATAGTACAAGCTCGGTAATCAAAGAAATGCTAATATTTTTGAGTATTGGTTTTTGTCACCTTATAAGTTGCTTAGTGCTTAAGCCTGCAACAAATATTTTTTTAACTACGCCGCCTACTAGTTAAGCAAGTGAACAACTGTTTAGGAGAGCTGGTTAATTTTATGTCGAACGACATGTAGTAGTAATAGCGTATTAAAAAAATTAACAGTATTTAAAAAAATTACGCTTTGTCTATTCTCGGTCTCGGTTCTCGGTCTCGGCCGAGACTTTATTTTATTCTCGGTCTCGGTCTCGGTCTCGGCCGAGAACAAAAAATCCATCTCGGTCGAGCCTTAGTACTAAGAGATGGGTCACACTAGGGAAATTGGTTCCGAGTTAAATAGTATAAAGAAGTGATGATCAAGAAGGTAAGGTTAGTTACGCAACTAATTAAAACTTCAGCTTATACGTTTTTGAATTCGAACATACATGTAACAATGCCAAAGGAATTTTCGAATTTATATGCATTCTTAACGAATTGAGAACTATTACCACATACCAACAACGATGATGAAAATATTTCGAATGAAATAACTTTAGACTATAGTGGTTATTTCTCAACTACGGACGTTGCTTAAAATACCCGCGACACATTCCAATATAAGAGGGTTTCTATAAGAATTCCTTTATCGTTCGCTGTGAACGTAAACATTGATGAAATTTCTCCTTTCGTTCGGCGCATACAGGAAGAATGCGATGGTAACACATTCCGGAACGAATACACGAGTTATTTCTGTTTTAAACGCTGTCAAATTAACAGATGGGCCCGCTCCCACGGAGATCTATAATAAATTCGATGCTTTATCACTTTGAACATTTCTCGCCGTTGAATTAAAACTGACAAGTGCACTGACATAATGTACAAACATTGTATCGGTCACTCATCGATGACAAGGTCGGGGAAAGACGTCATTGTTGGATACTATTGAAGTTATAAACTTTATTTATGTATTAGAAAGACATTTGTTATGAAATAGACGTGGGAACGAGCGGTTTGATTTTGGGTTGCAATCGAAACCTAAGTAAAATTTTTGTTTAGTGATGTAGTCCTACAGAAGACGTATTTGTCAAGCTTTTCTAGCATAACTAAACTAGTTTCTCTAGCTATAAAGCTCCGGCTTCGGTTGAAATGAATCACAGAGTGTAGTAATCTTATCTATCCTGCTGTACACATCAATACGGTCTACTATTATCAACACGAAAGTAGTTCTGGCTATCTCTTCAACTTTTACGGGTAATTGATGAATTAAGATGATTTTTGGTATAGATGGTGATCAGTCCTCGGGGAAATACATAGTTCACTTTTAAATGAGTTGTATTCGTGCATAACTAGGCTTCATCATTGAATAAAATGGTTTGAAAATAAACCAGAATAAGCTAATTATCTCGGATCTTGCACACTTCAAGCGATATAAGTCATCACAGTCATCACACCCTCTTCAACCTCATAAAGGCATTTTCAAGGCAATATCTTCTTATTGGAACTAGTACTGATGTAGTTCCTTTCTTCTCAGATATAAAAGATGGAGACGGACAAGATGTCGACGGCGTCGTCGGTGGGGGCTGAACGAAGGCCGCTGCTCCAAGCCCTGGTTATCGAGAGGCGGATATTGTTCGCGTGCACAGTTCTCGTGGGGTTGTGCACGTTCCTGTGGATAGCAGCAGTTTGCACTGAGAAATGGGTGCACATTGAGGGGGGAGATGGTGAGTCTTTTTATTGTTAACTAGTACTGAGTGCTGCTATGAGATATTTTATGAGTTCATTCTGGTTCGCCGCTCTTATACAATACATATAGTATTCTGTCATTTTAATTACTTTATCGGCTAAAGTTAAATGTTTTTGAATTAATACAACTCCAACTCCCCGATGTGATTTTTTTTAAATCATCATCATCAGCCAAAGGACGTCCACTGCTGGACATAGGCCTCCCCCAGAGACTTTCAAAGCGCTATTTTTATATAAATGAACAAAATTAATAAATGAACCCAACAGTCATATACATAGTTCTGACCTCACAGAACGATACGAGTGTTGTGTCGTGAGTATTTTGATAGCCTTCGTGATTCTGTTAATAATCTACGTGAGACTTTCGGTCTCGCAAACACTTAGACCTGAAACACACAAACATTTGTCTCGGCGTGGATATTCATGTTGCATAAATAAATAAAAAACATACAACGCCATAAAAAACTAAAATTATTTTAGTATACTACTTTATCATCAGTACAACGTCATTGTAAAAAATATTGAAAGTGTAAAATATTACGTAAAGCTCAATAATTCAGTTTATATTACAGAGTAATAATCTGTTCTCAAAGTAATTAAACTCGAGTTGCTGACGTAACAATTTGCGTTAATTGAGTCGCCATTTGTAATATCGCGAATCGCTTTGGCACCGAGTAATTATGATTTATTTTAGCAGGTAATGAAGTATATTCAACCTGTGCCTCGCTTTCAAACATAAATTACATATTGTTGTTGCAACATTTAATTATGTTTTGATTAAGCCTCGAGGTTTAGGCGCGCGGTCGAGAATCTCAGCGGTCGCAGGTTCGAACCCCAGGCACACACCTATGACTTTTCAAAGTTATGTGTGTATTCGCATTGAATTATCACTTGCTTTAACGGTGAAGGAAACCATTGTGAGGAAACCTGCACACCTAAAAATTCTTAGGAATTTCTTAGGTGTGTAGTCCGCCAACCCGCACTAGGCCAGCGTGGTGTAAATATTATTATTTAGAAAACCATTAAATAAATACACCCAACAGTCACATACATAATCCTGACCCCACACTACGATACGAGTCTTGTGTCGTGGGTATCAGAAACTACGAGAGACTTTTTCGGTCTCACAAACACCCAGACCCGAAACAAATATTTGTGGATCACACAAACATTTGTCTCGGTGCGGGGATCGAACCCGCGGCCGCTCGTTTCGCAAGCTGGTGTCTACTGTCTAGCTAACTGCGCTACGGGGCTGTCATATTATAATTTATTTCATAATTTTAACTATTAGGGAATGTTTATTTTTAAAATATTTATATAATGACATGAAATATGCTGAGTAGGTAACTCTTAATTTTGTTTTAATTGCCTTAGCCGAGGAAACCAAAATGTTTTGTAGCATTCCGCTTTCAAATGTCACGTTAATTAATGTAGGTACAGCACATCACGTGCGAAATAGAAACTATTCATACACAGATTTGGCTCAAAAACATCCTTAGTACACTAACATTTATCTTTCTAGGTAATAAGTGCCATTTTAGTCACTAATCATAAGTCAAATGTCTACACATGCATCGTCATTTACCATATATTAGATTCGTTCATTCATTACTGTTATACTCGAAAAAGTCAAATGACCTCAAATCATAAATTCTTTCATCTTCAAAAAAGGTATCTCCAGGACTATTAAAGTAATGGTAATTTACTAATTTTCCAAATATGTATCTACATTGTTGCGACAATACGCAGATACAATAACACATGTGTGTGTCCATACTCAGTTTATTGCCGTTCATTGCCCAACATAGACCTCCCCAAGATAATACCAACCAACCCGCTTTTGATTTGATACATCCGTTACCCACCACCTTTCTCGAGTCGCATTGAATTACATAGTAAACAAAAATCTGCATTTACTTAAATTATACTAGTGAAATAATGAATACTATAATATTCGACAAATGACTAAAATGGAATAAGCCGTTACTCCTACGATAGTAGTAACCGTTCGATAAGCCCTTAAAGCCCTGAGGCAAGTGCAAGCTGAGTTGCAAGTGAAGTGAAAACCGCCTCAAGTAAAGAGCCATTGAGAATACAGTCTCCGCTACTGGAACTAAACTCAGAACACTATTCAGCGATAAATGAGTCCCGGGAATATCCAACCGAACTACAAACAACACTCGAACGAATAAAATTGAAAGTTTAAGAGAACCTTGGCAGTGAACGAGGCAATGTAAATTGGCATAAGAACATGAATGAATCTGTTTTGTTAATAGGAATGTATAACTTATATTTATCTCTCAGCTTTGATCATGACTCACTTTAATTAATGAGGCAGATTGAAGAAGATTTAGAAAATCATCGCTTAAGTATTACACCTAGGTAGTCTTGAAATTGTTGTACATTATCTCAATTGAAGTGGATGTAGGTCGCTGCTGTTGTTGACAAGAGTGCCAAAATTCAAATCAATACCAAACGATTCTAAGAAAAAGATCTGTGACAAGAAAATAGATCAGCGCACAACAAACAAGTTAATGGGTTTTCGTACTTCTTAAATCCGACGTAATACTCAGTTAAAGTTATAAGACGAAACAAAATAGTATTGCATTATTGATAGACATAAAGTTTCGTCAAAGAAAAACCATCATATAGCACATATGATTTCAAATCGTAGCAATTGCTAGGTCTACAAAACGAATTTCACTTACGGCACCTAAATACTTTTCAATTTTTGACTCAGCGCATCAGCTTTAATTTCCGGGTTAGGTGGAACAGCATTCACTAAACTACCAGCAGTTTTTCACAGCCAGTTTCCAATTTACTTTGAATTTACGAATTCAATCATCACTTCCAGAACTGGAATATTGCGCTTCAAATAATGATCAGAATATGGAGAAAATTCGTACGACAATCGTATTTTCAAAAAGTGACTTTAAAATATATAAAATTTATAAGGAGATCAAGTGTTCAAGACAGTTTTATATACTTTGATGTTCCTTATTTGATTAATTATAAAATTTCTTCGTTAAATTCACCGTTAAAGCAAGTGATAATTCAATGTGAATACACACATAACTTCGAAAAGTCAGAGGTGTGTGCCTGGGATTCGAACCCGCGATCGTCGAGATTCTCGACCGCGCGCCCAAACCTCGAGGCCATCACTGCTTCATACTGGGAATAATGTAGTCCAACTCGATAAAGACAATAGTTGTCACCAGACTCCAATAAGGCACGTTCAGTGATTGCAATTCCTGTTTGCGTTAGTGCTCAGCGCTTCAGCAAATATCTATATCTGCTACTTGCGTTCCTAATTTCATTGTTTACAGTTAATTAATGGTTACAATTGTATGCATTATCGGTTAGGACACTGCTATTTGTGTTTGACATTAAATTTCATTGTGTTTCAAAAATACTTTATTCTTTTTTTATTTAAAATGACCTCTCATTTGTGGGGTAGATCCGTTTCTAGCAATGGGATATATGTGGGCTGATGATGATTAAGAAAGAAAGGTCTAACATTTTTTTCAAAATTTTTGTCTAAACACTCTAAAACCTGTTTCCATATTAGTTGTACCCACGATATGTTTGCGAAGAACACAATCAAAACCACAACAAAAACCCTAAATCAAAGTCAACAGTAGCCTAACATTTGTAATTCTATTGACTACCTTGTCAAATAATGTTATCAATACAGCGTAAACATTGATATACATTATCGATTGAGCTTCACATTTATTGGCGCGTCAGACGTGTGTCAGAACGAGGGACGTTACAACGCGCACGTTTTGTTTATTTACTTTAAGTACATCGAGTGATTTGTGCGTACGGAGGAAATGTTACACGCCTGTGTATTTTTGAATGTATATCATAAAACTGTTAGGTGTTACCGTTTACGTGTTTTGTACATTCTGTAAGGGAGCATCAATTGATTTGTCTGCATGTTTAATTGCTGTATTTATAGATCTGGCCCGCTGTTCCCCTAACGATGGATCATTTGCCTTGAAACTGATAGTAATAGTTACAACCCATTTGGCGGCAATTAATCGTGAATTAACGGATCTTAGCGTAATTGCTATTCGAATTGTATCTACGAAACGTTGCGGTTTGATTTGGCAAACCCTCAACAAATTAAATCATCTTCAGTTTCAGATTTTAATCCCCTGTCACACACGCGTTAGTTTAGAATAATATTTAATAAACATCATTAGCTCGTTCAACCTTGTAATATTATATATTACTGATTTAGCTTTTTATTGTAATCAAAGGGTACAAAATTTTGTTGTAAACGTTTCTCTTGTTGTTTTTTAATAAACTTTAATCTTCTGGGCGACGCAAATTTAAAATAGAATGTAATTTAAGATAATAAATATTTCGTCTAAAGATCTATCTTCAGATATATTGGGTTTTATGAAAAAGAACAGCGAGTGATATAATGTGATAAATTGCTTCCTCGCAGGTGTGGGGAATTTTAACAGAAATAAATGATATTTTGATTTCTTTGGTTGGAAATTTGAAGCACCTATCTATTTATTAAGAAGTCCTCTCAAATGTCAGACATTATAACATATCTAATCAGCTATATTTTTCTTAGTAAGATCAAATAAATGTAGCTATTGTGGTTCCGATAATCCGTGGCGCAGTAGAGTACCACCTTGCATAACGATAGGTTGCGGGTTCGATCCCCTCACCGAGACTAATGTTTATGAGATTCACAAATAGTTGTTTCGGGTCTGGGTGTTTGTGTCACCGAAAAGTCTTGCGTAGTTTACCTACGACACATTCCTGGGTCAGAACAATGTACGCAAGTGACAGTTGGATGTATTTATTTATTTAGGCTATGAGCTTTAATAACCTCACAAATTTTAGAATCGTTGAAATAATTTAAAGCAAGTCTTTTCTTTTTAAATGACTCGTGTGTTCCATTCTATTCTATTTAATTAAATAAGTTTAAAATTTTGAACGCTTTAATAAAAATTCTTGCGTATTGTTTCGAAAGTTTTATTGATGTTTACAGACAGAGACTAATCCCTTTAAATGATCCGTCTTTGTCTCATTTTTGGAAGAAGTCCAAAGATAAAACTTTCAACAGATTCTTAGGGACAAAAATTATACAATACCTACGAAAATGTTGAATCATGGTAACTTATTAGTGTTTTTTAAGATAAAAATAAATGTAGAAAATATTTTTTATATTATTTTGACCAACGCACCTGCGATAATGAACCTTCTCGTTATTTTAACACTTTATATATAGCTACTTCTGAATCACGTTTTTTCACTGATGAATCTTTTATTCCTTTTCTCTCTCTCTCATCAACCCATATACGTCCCACTACTGGGCACGGGTCTCCTCTACCATTGAGAGGGTTTAGGCCATAGTCCACCACGCTGGCCTAGTGCAGGTTAGTGGACTACCCTACTACACCTAAGAAATTCCTAAGAACTTTTAGGTGTGCAGGTTTTATCACGATGTTTTCCTTCACCGTTTAAGCAAGCGATAATTCAATGTGAATACACACATAACTTCGAAAAGTCAGAGGTGTGTGCCTGGGGTTCGAACCCGCGACCGCCGAGATTCTTGACCGCGCGCCTAAACCTCGAGGCCATCACTACTTCTTCCTTCTTCGTCCCTTTACTACTTAGGACTTACTACTTCCTATTCCTTAATTTTTGAAGTCGTGTTCTAGAAAGTGCCAATTATGCCTCTAGGTTAGCTAGTTAGTTTCATTTCCGATATAATAGCACATTTAAGTGGCGGAGTTCCCAAGCGTTCTTCCTGATGAATAAGATATTCTGAGAAAATGTACTATCGATCGATGGGTGAAAATTAAGTTGATATTCGCGAACGATAATGACGTTGAAATGGAGAAATTTCTTTTACATTTTCAAGTGGTTGGCTTCAATCTACAAATCTTCGAAAAAAATTATAATTTGAGAAGTAAAAAGATGTACAGGTATAAATTCAAAAAGGTGTCTAAAGTTATCCATAAGTTACACAACATTTAATGTTACCAGGTTTAATCATATTCGGTAAAGATTTTACTGGAGATGATATTTTGAAAAGCTTACGTTGTTCTGAATCAGATAAATAAAATATTTTAGGTTAATTAAATGAAATGTCTTCTACTACGCAACATATTCGAACATCTAATTCAAATTGTACTGCATGAACTGCTTCAATATAACACTTCTATATTCATTAGGCGCAACAAAATATTAATGTGAATTAATTTAGAATTCTAATCAGCATAATATTTCAATTTTAAGATAGGTTCTTTCAATCTCATTTCATCCGCTTATAATACTATTAACTATATGAGTTTATTAATTAGAAACGCTTCGTTCTGGGGTCACTGCCCGTTGGCTATTTCTGTTCGTGCTAGTAGAGTGAGTAGATACATTTGTACCAACGGTGATAATGCAATCCGCTGCATTGTTTAATTTGAAATTATGCCAATATAGGATTGCAATACTTTTATTTTCAGTTCATGCGTCTTCTAGATCTTTATGTTTGGAGCTATATAAATTTCTATATTGATCTTCTTTTACATCATTGTCTTAAACAGGATTGTTTTAAACAGGATAGTTCCACGATATCTATGCACTAAGGAGATGCTTATTGCACTACGGTACAGTCTATTCTTCGAATTAATTAGCTAAAGGATCACTTACCATGCTTCTTCAAGTTCCGTTTTGTAAACAATTAATCGCCATAACAATTGTTTATTATACAGCACTAGGCCAGCGTGATAAACTAAGGCCAAGAACCTCTCGAGTATATTATTTATTATATTAAATTTTCAATTTTTTATTTTACAATCTATCATTTAAAACTTTCTTATACTACCTATATTATGAAGATTCACATTTAACAGTTGTTAACTAGTATAAAAATAAAAGATGAACCCTCAGCGACATAAAACAAAACACACCTTTGTTACAATGTACAACATTGTTGACTAGAAATTGTCACGAGGCACTGCAGCGAATTTCTTTGCTGTAACAAAAACGCTTGGCGCAGAGCGGGTAAGGTATCCATCAACGTCTGTTTTATTAACAGCTGTAAGGAACCGTCGCCTCGAGTCCAAACAAACTGTTCTTGCAATGAACTATGGCTGTACGATTGTTATGACGAGGATATAACCGGTTGGGATAGATATATTGCCGTTTAATTTTTTGTAATTCAATTAATATGTCAATTTTTTGATAGTCCTAGGCAGAGAGATATACTGAGAATTTATTTTTTTCCTTCTAAAAGAATTCCAAATCTCAAACCTTTCCGTAAAAGGTTAAACATATTATTCATTTTCATTATCTGTAGTCATTTTTATTGTAATATATAAAACGTTTTGTGCCTTCTATAAACTGTGTTATTGATTTTTTTAAGACCCTTAAAAAAGTTTTAATTATTAATTTCTTTGTAACACGACACTAAAATACAGAATCATCGTAGCTTTACATGTCTTATTATACCCAAAATTTTATAGGCAATTATTCACAGGCTTATTAAGGATTAATTAACATACATACGAAAACTTATAACGACTTTTAGGGTTTATGGTCTCGCTTTGAAGGATTACGGGTGTTTACTTAAGATTCCGCTCTCACACTAAATTCCTTTATCATGTGCGCGGTACAGTATATTTGTTGTCAGAATTCCAATATTATAAATACGAGTACTTGTTACTCAATCATGGTCGGTGAATGAATTTTGTACTACACCTCTGGAGAGTTGCCGTCATAAATGCATCGTTTGTGAGATTTAAATAACTTTATCATATTTTGGAATCAAATTTCAAAATGTTCGTGTTTTGAAGAAATAAAGATTAGTACGATGACTACGTTTAGTATTTAAACGCGACTAGTAAGTTTAGGGGTAAGCACATACAAAAAATATACTATTTTTACACTGTAATCTTATTTGATGTGGCTATTTAAACTCCAAGAACTTACTTTGAATTGACGGAGGCAAATAGTAAATTTAATAAATACTTGATAACTGAAAGGGTAAACATACATAGCGTAAGGTAACTTGCATATCTAAGAACTCTCACGTGTCTTTCTTATAAATGTGAATCCACAAACCCGCACTACGCTACCACGCGGTAAAGGCTTATCTGTTAAAAACTTCAGTGGGAACCCTTGTGAAGAAAGAAGACGTACTTACATATTTCTCTTCAAAAAGTCGGATGGGTGTTTTATCTTTTATTGATTTCACTAGTGTTGCTGAGAAAAATTTCTTACTTATCATCTTTGCCTTTTTTATTAAAAACTATTTCGACTAAGTCAAGCATGAGTAAATATCGACAAATTCTCTCGATACATCTATTATTTCCTGGACTTTTACCTAGATTAGTAAATTGATAATTTAAACCTTATAATGATATTTCTTATCTTTGGTTCACTTTCTATAAAACGCATTTTTGATAATGTCTCTAAAATGGTTTGACGAATGACATTGTTTATCTTTTTGCGCTCGCACGAAGTGGGAACTGCTGTCAAATATAGAACTTAATATATTAACAGTATGTGCTCGTCGAGAAATATAGTTTTTACTACTTTATATAATTAAACTTGCTATTAATTGCAACTCGATATCCAAAACTTTACCCATCAAAACAACCATGGTGCCCCTGTGATTTTCATTTTTTTCTTCCATACTTCGCGCCTATTCGTCAAAGCTTAATAAATGGACTTTTAAACACAAAAATATTTTTTTTCAATTTGAACCAACAGTTTCCGAGATTAGCGAGCAAAAACAGACAAAGAAACAAACAATCTTTATAATAATCTTTATAATTTATTTAAATTAATTTGATTACACAAAAACGTACCGCTAATTACAACATGTCACAATATTATTATCTCTAAACAAAGTACCAAAATCGCAACACTGTATTCTGGCACCCCTATCGCCGGAACTATATTTTTGATGACTATTTACTTCAACATTTTGGCAAACCCCCAGACTGAATGACTGTCAATTGTTCGCAGGTATTTATCTGCCGGTGAAAGGGAGGTACCTCATGTACAGCGACTCGGGCGTGTGGCAGATCTGTCGATACGTGTTCCAACCGAACGTGACTATCAGTGCATCCAACCTCACCACGACCACGGCCCGGCCGCATGACGTCACGGGAATGACGGGGACTTATCATACAAGTGAGTGGCTTTGGATTTTTTCTGTAGAAGATTAAAAAAAGATTATCGTTTTTGTGTCATAGATAATTTATTTATTTACACTTTATACAAATTGTGTATAGGTGGACTTAATGCCTAGCATGGCACTATCTCTCAGTCGAACCTAGGGTGATAATGATAAGAAGAATAAGAGCGCGCGATGAGATATAAATGTTATCTTTTTTGTTTTTTTTTTTTTTTAAAGACTATATATCAGTGGTTAACGTTCAGGTGCAGTTAGTATTATAGAAAAATCATAGGCTCAACTGTACAATCTATACAATCGATTTGAGAGTTGAAAATTTTATGGTGAATAGTTCTTATTTATGTTAGTCTACCCCTAAAATTTTAACTTGCGGAAACTCATAGTTTTGGAGATATTAATTTTTGAAATTCCTTAAAAATGTATGAAAACACGCGTATTCTAGCTTCGTAACGCACTTTTGACACTTTTGACGTTTTGTTATTCCTTACGTTATTCGATTTAAACTTTTTTTTAACACTTGAAATAGTTTTACTGTATAATTTTTATATTTTAAATTAATTTTTATTGTAATACACACCGTAATGTATGTAAAAGTATTTTTGGAATATTTTTACCACAATATCGTTTTGACATTCAAAAAAAAAAAAAGGAGAAACAAAACGTAACACTAACGACGCGACGCTGTTTTGTTTTTACTAGAGTAGCGGGGGGGGGGGGGCGCAGCCCCGCCAGACGGGGGGTACGGGGGGCGGAGCCCCCCGCATAGAAAACAAATCCAAATGAAAAGTAATTGTGTAGGTTAGGTTAGAGTTGTGATAACACAAACGAAAACAACTATATGTCGAAAACAAATGAGTAGGTTAGGTTAGGTTAGAACTGTGATAACACAAACGAAAACAAATATCTGTCGGAAACAAATGAATAGGTTAGGTTAGGTTAGAACTGTGATAACACAAACGAAAACAAATATCTGTCGAAAACAAATGAATAGGTTAGGTTAGGTTAGAACTGTGATAACACAAACGAAAACAAATATCTGTCGAAAACAAATGAATAGGTTAGGTTAGGTTAGAACTGTGATAACACAAACGAAAACAAATATCTGTCGAAAACAAATGAGTAGGTTAGGTTAGGTTAGAACTGTGATAACACAAACGAAAACAAATATCTGTCGAAAACAAATGAATAGGTTAGGTTAGGTTAGAGTTGTGATAACACAAACGAAAACAAATGTCTGTGGAAAACCAAATGAGTAGGTTAGGTCAGGTAAGGTTAATGATCACGCAAAAGAAAATTGGAGATATGGTCACTAGTATGCTCAAAACTAATTTTCAAAAAATAATTAAAATAAAATTAGCGTTCGAGCCCCCCCCCCCTTTAAGGGGGAGGGGGGTGGAGGGTATGTACCCCTCGCCTTTCCCATTTACAATCATTGCGAAACCGCAACAAAATCTATAGTATACATTGCAAATTGAGACCTAACCTCAAAATTTTCAAAAATTCATAAAAAAAAAACTATGAGGTTCCGCAGTCCCCCCTTCGAGGGGGGGTATCTACCCCCCTCCCCCCACCCCTCCCCCCCTCCCCGTCGCTGAAATCGATTGTATAGATTGTAAAGTCCTTCCAAATCATAAAATGATTTTATAATAAGAAAAAAATTCTTAGAAGTATCCATTTCTCAAATGTAACGCACAGCTACTACAAAAAATGTTAGGTTTGGAAATAAATCAACCATGATAATACTAAACCAAACTCACAGTTACACTTTCGGTGTTCGGAGGGCTATCCTTTCCAATTCAATAGAAACATAACAGCAAAATTACATACATTACAGCACGTTGTTCTGATCAACAAAACATAATTGACCAAATACAAAAATTTCGTACATTCGCTTCGGGGCAAGGCTCAAACTCGCAGTCTCTAGTTATCCGACTACATAGCTAGTAAAGCAGGGTATGATTTCTTACTCACTTCATTGGCTAAATAGATCCGCCGAGATTAGAAGCCGCTGGATGTGATTAAGACTTGTTATTATAATGAGCTCATTACCAGCTTATCTCACGTACTCGAAATGCTAACTAGCTAATGATATGGCAAATGTACAGCGGAATGACTGCGCGGCCGAGCCAACGTTTCGTCACTCAATTTGCATGCGGTGCGTTTGAAAGATTAGCGTGCCAAATTGCCTGAGTGTATGTGACATTGTGTGAGACAGTGCAACTTGTATGTATGTTAACTGAAAAAGAAAGAAGCAATTATTTGAAGCACAATTACATATCGAGGGTAATATCAAAATTTAACAAGAACAATATAAATATATATAGAATTGGGCTGACAATGATATCTGCCATTCAATGATGATTCTAATCATCTACTCTGTTTGAAATTATCAACTGAAACAAATATATGCAAGTAGGTATTTTTGAACAGTATTTTCCTAAGCTCAAAGTATGACAGCTTAGTTTAGTGCCTATTTTCTTAGTCGTGCGCACCAACTGCCTATAGACAACGAGACAGACTATGAGAACTAAGTATATATAAAGTGGCCCATTATATACAAGATAACCCATTGGCGTTAAAAAAAATCCCCACAAAATTTTAAATTTTGACATTTTCTCCACAACCTTTTTATTTCAATACCTGCCGTTGTTTTCGATCACCGTCTGAATACACTCAGCGTAATAAGGAGTAGTAACCAACAGCCAACGTGACAGACTATCATCCCTTTCATACACTTTAATCAAAATGTAGCGAGGATTCCATTAGCCCCATGTGCTAGGTGCTATATATTTTGAGTGAAGCGTCCTTGGCCTAATGCAATATGTAAAACTATTAGCAAGGCTAACTAACTCGTTAACTATGCACGCTCGCTGGCCGGATGTGGGTAACTAGGCTAATGCACTCGAGGTGTGATAAACCTGAACACCTAAATAGTTTTCATATAGACAAGATGGACTTAAGATAGAAAATACAGATACAGAAACAATATTCTAAACAGTGTTTTTCAGGCGGCTGTTGCTGATGAGAATTTTCTCATAGAAAAACCGAATTATTCGAAGATAATTTATTATTGCTATGAAGTGGTACTTAATTTCTTTGTCTTCTGTTTTAATACCTAGATAAACTCCGAAACAAACTTTATGTTAGTTATCGAGCCATTCATCTTGCTTTGAATTTAAATAGCACCTTTATCTTGCAAAGGAGAGTTAATAAAATCAACCACACAAATGCCGAAGCATTTTGCTACAAAACCACTAAAGTTCTTTGAATATTCCAAACCGAATCACTTCATCAAAACCAGTTGAGTGTATACTAAATAATCGGCAGGTGCAAGTAAAAACAATTGTTTATCGCATGCCAGGTGAGTTAATATGTAAATCACAGAACAATAGCCGCTGCGGCCTCGATGCGAGAAATTTAAACGTTCCATACATTACAGGGGAAGCTCTGCAGCGAACGTCTGAGGAATAATTGTATACACAAAGAAGGTGAAATGTTTGAAAATTCAAGCGAATTTTCGCGTGTTAGTTTATTTTTCCCACGGCACCTTCTGTTTTAGCTCACTCGATTTGTCCATTATCTCCTGCCAGTTTACTGCTTTGCTGTTTTTTGGGAGCTAAAAGTACCCGTCCTCCAAACGCAGTGAGGTAGAAGCGAAACGCTCACGTACATTTGCAATAAAATAAATCTCGCGCTGGTTACTACTGTTTTCGCAGAGACAAAATGTTTAAGGTGTTGCAAATAGTCAATGTTTTGATAAATCATTAGCGTGTTTATCAAACAGATGTACGGTTTTAAAGCCGTTAAAGAGTAACGTAATGCCAGAATTTAAATTGAGAGGAGGTTTGGCGGTCAATTAATTTATTTTTAAACGTTACGTGCAAAGAAATGCTTGGTTTGCTATAGCTAAAAATTTGAATCCAACTATTTTTTAAAATAGAGTGACATGTTTAACCTATTATAGGGTCATTTTATAATTACTTACAGTACTATTGTTATTTCAATTATTCTATTATATGCTTAATAGATTGTTTATTGTCTCAAATCATAAAAATAATCCCATGTCCCTATTGTCAAGACAAGCTCCTCTAAAAAAAGAAAACTATTCTAGTTTTATGTCGAAGTGTTATTCTTTCCCTTCACAAAGTAGATTTGGACGTTTAAGTCTTGAATATATAAATCAAAATCACTCAATTGTGGTTCGACACTTACCAAAAAATATGTTGTGTGATGCATTACGAACTTAACATAGTATCAACTTATAAAAACTAACAAGAAATTAAAGGCCATTTATTTATCCTACGGCCAAAGAGCAATATTGATTCAAATATAACTTGCGTAGATATTCTTAGTTCAATCTATTTTATAGTTATTAAAACTGTATATTTTAATTTTATTTCTGTTTTTATTCGGAAAAATTACTATCAGACATTATTCGTATTTCCGAAAAGTTTACTCAGCCGACTGTTTCTTACTTTCCTCAAAGCACATATAGATGTATAGACGGTGATAACACACAAATATCACACAAGCACCATAAAAAAACAAATGAAAAATTCTATCACGTACAATTGATAAATAAAAGAAGTCGGCTACCAGACACCGTCCCTGCAATAAATTACTGGAATATAAAAAATAAAATCGTCGTCATTCTGTTATTATCTCGTCCAAGCCCCGAGAGATATTACATATTTTGTCATCGAGCTCATAGCTCAGTAAGTTATGTTTTAATAAAGACTAGACATTGACGCACTTGTGAACAACAATATCTAGGGTAAACGTGTCTGTTGTATTAATTCAATTCACGCTTTGGGTCGTGTTGTTATTTGTCATATCATGGGTCATAATTGTCTTTTACTTATGATACGATTTTTATTTATTTATTATCAGTTTGTCTAGTAAAGTTTGACTATAAAATGGTTTTTCTGCGAATACAAAATGCATCCCTTAATTAAGTTACTTTTGTAACTACCATATAAGTACATTTCTGTAGAAATTAAATGCAAACGGTCTAACTAAGACAATGAGCAGAAATGTACCCAACATCTGGTTTTAGACACACAACTTGGATAAAATTTCGTATGGCGTCTTCATCAAGCGAATTGAAGTTATGTCACTTTGCCGATAGTTAAATGCCAAGAACATAGATATTTCTATTGGTACTGAAAACTGACATTTCTGTTGTTACTGTTTCCCTACATCCCGGTTCAATTTCCAGGTTATGAGTAAGTAGAATCTCAGTAGCAGCAAGGACTCTAGAAGTGTATTCAAAATATAGCACACCATCTTTTAGCTAGCACTTAAAACAGTCCGAAAATTAGATGCGGAAAGATTCCGCGTACCCATCGGAGCATAGCATACCAGCGCATGTTTTCTAATTGTAATGTAACATTTGCGAGAACGATATACGATAACGATACCGAATAACGTGCGAAATAGAGAAAATCTTCATTCCATCAGCACATCACATGACCGGTGGGTGAAACTAGCGCACGTGAGCCGCATACGTGAACGGAAAGATTGTAAATAGCGACAGATTTGTTAGTTTTAATAATAGGTAAACACATTGTGAACGATTAACTACCCGCATCTGCGCCACTGGATTTACGACGAAGTATAGACGGTGTAATTTTAGTAAAATGTATGATTTACGCACTCTGAGAAACAACAGACTAATACATTACTTTTTGACTACAAATTTGCGGCGGATTTAGAAGTGCCTAATGCTCGGGCAAGTCGGTTAATGTATAATGGAAGGATGTAAATCTTGTGTTTGTGGCTTCGTGCAATGTTTATGAGATGCTGAAGTTAAATCCGCTGGGACAAAAATATGAAATCAGAAATTAGATATTTGATGCGCTTATTAATTAAGTTAAACAAAGACACTGTTTTCAATTCACGTATTATAAGATAGTTAAGAAGCTACATGTAATATTACGATTGTTATTCAAATTCATTAGTTGCAAAAAAAAAGATTCTCTAATTTTTAAATAATTAATTGGATACGCAATAGGACAGAAGTAACTTAAATGAATATTGGTTTATGCTGAATGTTAGTTCATAACTTGTATTAAGAAAATTTTCACGAATGGCCCTACGAGACTATCAAAACTATTTACAAAACGTACCTAAGTTATGTTATGTCTATTCTTCGTTTTTCAGACACAATTTTTATTCCTCTCTACGCAGACGAAGACACTGAAGCTAATTCGTATAAAAAAGTAAGACGTGTATAGTGCAGTTATTGCTCCACATGTACATTGAAGAAACAGTATGGGGCAAACTCAAAGAAATTACATTGACGGTGATTGATCACAGCGCGGCGCCCGAACCCGCTGCGAACAGAAAATGGGATATTATTGTAACATTAATCAGCACTTTATCGTGGAAAATAATATTGAAAATGAACTTTTATTTTATTAGATGATAATATGATATTGTAGCAGCATGTATGTTGAAGCAGTGATGGCCTCGAGGTTTGGGCGCGCGGTCGAGAATCCGACGGTCGCGGGTTCGAACCCCAGGCACACACCTCTGACTTTTCGAAGTTATGTGTGTATTCACATTGAATTATCACTTGCTTTAACGGTGAAGGAAAACATCGTGATAAAACCTGCACACCTAAGAGTTCTTAGGAATTTCTTAGGTGTGTAGTCCGCCAACCCGCACTAGGCCAGCGTGGTGGACTATGGCCTAAACCCTCTCAATGGTAGAGGAGACCCGTGCTCAGCAGTGGGCGTATATGGGTTGATGATGAAGATGATATTGTTCTCCGTTCATCTATTTTAGTATTGATGTGTTAAACTACTACAATTCGACCTATGCATAGAATAAGGTTACTTATGACTATAACACCAAAGTACTTTTTATGTCTTTATACAGTTAAACTTGTTTATGTATTCCACTAGTGAAGTAATAATAATCATAACGTTTGTTGTAGTTTGAAGAACAAAAAGTCACAGATAATTTTGTGCCCAATAAAGTTTAAATCGCTGAGAAAGAGAAGTTAAGATTTTGCAAATATCACCTTATTCTATGCATAGGTCCAATTATATAATTTGAACCGTAGCATAACTTACGCTTTCTTTTGGCTATTGTCGCACGTAGGCTTCTGTAGATTATTCTGTCCCATTTATAACTAACTAAAAAATATAATTTCTAACACTTTTTTAAGTTACGTGTGTATTCAAAATTAATTATCACGTACTGTAACGGTGATTAAAACATCGTCAGGAAACCTTCACTCCTTAAAGTTCCTAGAAATTTCTTAGGTGTGTAGTCCGCCAATCTCCTTTTAGTGGTAGAGGAGGTCCGTACCCAGCAGCGCAACGTATCATCATCATAATCATCATCATCATCAACCCATATACGCCCACTGCTGAGCACGGGTCTCCTCTACCATTGAGAGGGTTTAGGCCATAGTCCACCACGCTGGCCTAATGCGGGTTGGCGGACTACACAACTAAGAAATTCCTAAGAACTTTTAGGTGTGCAGGTTTCATCACGATGTTTTCCTTCACCGTTAAAGCAAATGATAATTCAATGTGAATACACACATAACTTCGAAAAGTTAGAGAGGTGGGCGCCTGGGGTTCGAACCCGCGACCGCCGAGATTCTCGACCGCGCGCCAAAACCTCGAGGCCGTTACTGCTTTACGTATACGGACTGATTATGATGATAATTCCGGACAACTAAAAATATTTTGTTTTTTTTTAGTATATTTATAACAAAATACTGTAAGTTTAATACATTATACAACTAATCTGATTAAACATGAGCATTCAACAACTTGACACTGATGATCGACCTCATTACGTCCAGATTACGTCACTAGAATAATATCCCCCACGAATAAATGAAAGGATTTTTCTTCCCGTCAGTCATGTTTCGAGACGTGCCTTGCAGGAAATAGCGTGGATCTAACTTCTAGCTTTGCAAAAAGTTGCCAACTAGCTAATGCCAAGTTCCATGTTCCCTGTTTGCGAGAGTCATGCGATCTGTTCATTGCTCTTTGTTCTTTGTGCCTTATTTCAGTTCAATGAACAAAAACTTTACGTAGCAGAATCTTTTGAAGAATATCGCTCGTTGAAAACGAAGTTCGTCGAAGTTGATCGCTGCTGAGGGCGAAATTAAAATTTTTCGGTGATTAATGTTTCGATTGGATATGGTTAAAAATTGAGGAAATAAGTTTTTTTAGTACTTTAAAGTAATTTTGGTTTAAATGAATGTTTTTCTTAATTAACAGTTATTTTACGTGTAATAGATAGATAATGATTTAACTCCCCTAAATAACTATAAATCGAACCATGACGTCATTTGACCAGAAATTGCAAACAATGAAGTGAAAATAAAAACACAGTTCTTTCATTTTTGTTGTCGAAATTTAAACCTTTTGAATCAATTTATTTTAGGTTAAAAACGGCAACATTTTATTCAAAACATTTTAAAGCGGTTGCCTACGAACAGACTTCATGCTTTCCATCATTCAAATTCACCGCACTGCGCATACTATCAGGTTCCACTGCAGTAACTTCTGCAATAACTCTGGGTGTCGTGAGACCGAATAGTTTCTCGTAGTTTCTGATACCTACGACACAGGACTTATATCTTAGTGTGGGGTCAGAAGTATGTATCTGTAGGGTGCATTTATTTATTACTTACACTTGATTTCCAATTGTGAATAAATCTCTTTACATTTGATGAACCAAAACATAACTTTGCAAGCTTAGAAGTGGCCCGGGCTCTGCATAAGAACCGATGTGAGCTAAATACATACGTAATAAGATCTTGTACCGTCATCTCCTATTTTTTGCACTATTCTCACAACTGTTTTAATGACTTGTAAGGGATTAAATTTTACGTTTGATTATAGTGTTATGTCAAGTTCCATCTATTTTAAGTTACACCACGTTATTGTATTAAGATAAGATAAGATAAGCTACTTATCCATTCCGTGTTTTTATGTGACTATTCGTCACTACTCACTTGGGACATCACGCTATGGAAGATACATTCGATCTATTTTTGTTTTCATTAAGGGTTGTATTTTGACTAGAGAGTTGGAAAGGAAAAATAAATTTACATCGGACTTAAAAGGATGCAGTTACTTCTTCATCAACCCATATACCATTGAGAGTCTCCTCTACCATTGAGAGGGTTTAGGCCATAGTCCGCCACGCTGGCCTAGTGCGGGTTGGCGGACTACACACCTAAGATATTCCTAAGAACTTTTAGGTGTGCAGGTTTCATCACGATGTTTTCCTTCACGCGCGCCCAAACCTCGAGGCCATTTACTTCATAGAAATATTATTCAGGTATTGGCAGGATGTGAATATTTTACAAAAATAGGACGTCATTTAAAAGTTTTTAAAAGCTTGGATTTTCTGGGCGTCTAAAGCGTCAAAAGCTTTTTAATGAAAAATACATAATATGCAAACTTTATCCCTAAAAATAACTCGTGAAGCATTTAAATTACCTTGTTCGGATGTCATTTATAGAAACCCTAAGATTGCCATCAGCATAACACTAAAGAAATAGAATTGTTGATAGCTCAATTATTTCCGATAATTTCAACCCACTTGTATTGCTGAAAGTCTCATTGCATTTTTTTCTTATTTATCACTGTGTATTCGGAATAATTGTTTGTAATAACACCAGATGTTGAATTTCACAATCGTATTACACTCCAGCGGAAATACCATGCTTACCACCTGGTTAACGGTTGTAGCATTATTGCGGTTTTTTTTGCTTCGTGTCCATCCATTTACCATTTTGTGATATTAAGAAACATACATGGTTTCTTCATCTCAGATGAAGATGCATGTTCATATTCTTGTTCATTGAAAGTAGTTAAGGTTGTATTTAAAATATATCCTTGATAAACGACTTCTCCTAATCATCATAATCATTGAACTTTTCTTTACAATAATATAAAAAAGCAACTATACAAAATACTCACACGATTCATTGTCGACGGGTAGCCCGTAGAACAACTAGCGCAACAGTTTATTCACAAAACTTACATTACCTAGTCACTAGCATTCATCAAAAACAAGATTGACGCTATCCAGCTCAGTTCTCAATGAAAAATATAAATGCATTGTTTAGCCAACAAAAAATCATATTATAAAACAGCTCAGATCAAAGTTAATAACAAAATGTAAATCTGAATAATTTACAATGCGCATGACCGTTTCTCATTTATAAAATATTATGTCTGCCAGTTGAAAAACAACGTGAGGTGCTGTTAAATCATTACCAGGTGTTAGCGATTACGAGTGAGAGAATTTACTAAAGAAAACTGCGCTTGATCGGTTGGTTTCACAAAGAATAAACACTGCCCGCCTCTGCCCACACAATAAGATTTATAGTCACCGATAAAAATACCGCATTGGTTCTTTTAAGTCGCCAACGAGCCGAATCCAGAAATCCACGGCTACTCGTCACGTAAATAAATAAACAATTGGGAATGTAAACTAAGAACCATCGGTGTACGTAGAGGCAGTTTGTTACGCTATTAACGATGCAACGCGTCATTGTAACGCGAATAGACGTGTTTGCACGAAAACTCTATACGTCTTGCTCAACGAGTTCACTCCATCGGTTTATTTTTGTGTGTTTAACTAGAATCTATTCAAATAAATACTGCTTATACGTTTTTGTAGTCGTGTTTGGTTGCGCTGCTATGCTTGTGCTATTTTGTCTTCCAAATGGATTAACGAACTTATTAATACCCGCCGGATTACGATAATAAAGAAATTAATTTTGCTTAACTGAAAATGTTGCTTAAAACTTAAAAGTCTTGATTAAAGTTTTAATTGAGTTTACTTTTATTCTTAGTTTTGTTAGAAATAAACTAAGTAATTTTCAGTTTTTGACTATTACATTATATTATTAATCAATAAAGGTTGAAAAGGATATCTTTTGTAGTGCCATTAAAATAAATGGAGTTGTTCAATTATCATCGGTCTATATACGTCACACAGCCTATAGCCTACAGCCTCTTGGAAACAGGATTTTTTTCAATTATTATTATAATCATCATCAACCCATATACGTCCCACTGCTGGGCACGGGTCTCCTCTACCATTGAGAGGGTTTAGGTCATAGTCCACCACGCTGGCCTAGTGCGGCTTGGTGGACTACACACTGAAGAAATTCTAAAGAAATTTTAGGTTTCTTAGGGTCTTACGGCGGTTTGATCAATCACTCAATCAAAAGAACATTTTTCTTCTGATTAAAAAGTTGTTTCCATTGGAACCATTTCTAATTAACTATTTAATCATAATCCTACTTAGTTTAGCAAGGATTTCAGTATTACTAACCTTACCAAATAATTTATTTATTTATTATAATTCCTGCGTTGAACATAATGAAGCGCCTATTGTGATGTAAATTCTACCCAATTTACTCTCACTCTGTTTGCTTTAGAACACTCGCCTACACTTCTACGGCTATTTAAAAGCTTCCGCTGTAATGGTCGTCTGGTTCTGAATTTACGTGGCGTTGCTTATTTAATTTCTATTGTCTATGCGTTGAAGTTTTGTTAGAAAGTTACCAAGTATTTTTGGGTGGGCGCCAGAACCAACCAAAGTTTGCAGTTTGTTGTTTGTATCATTGGATTTGTTTTACTGTAAATGCTAGGATTTTTTTAAGTTTTTATGCAATTCAGCGATCTATAGTATCTTTTAGTTATATTAATAATTTTTCTCTATGTCGTGCGATAAGATATATTCCACACTAAATTTTATTCGCTACTTAGACAACACAGTTCCCGGCTTAAGGAGCATGGGCATCGGCTCAGTTGACTAAATCCCTCCAAATTCAGATTGATCACATTAGAATAGTTCTGATAGACCGGACCCAAAGCCCACATTTATAATACAGCCAGTATCGGCTTGAATTCAATTAATTGACGGGTCCAATTAGAAAACGGAAATGGAGCGGATAGGCTCGACGTTTTGCCTCCAGATTCAATTTGATTTACCCATTAGTACCTATACGGCTTACATACGTTTGAATATGCCAATGCCCCGTTGGTTCCGTGGGTTAAATTTGATTAGGGATGCGGGTATTGAATCCTCAATCAGGGGTTACTGGGTTTGATCTTAAGAAAAAACCTGGCGAAACATAGATCTATAAATGCATCTCTAGCTACCCCTTTGAGTTTACCGGATTAACACGACACAACACTAGAACTTTATTGTCAGAACTATAGCCCTATCGGTTGCACTTAATTATTTTTTTTTAATATACACATACAATCATACAAAATACTTAAAAATATTTTCTAGCAAAAAAACCAACCTAAGAACTCGCGATACGCTTACATAAAAGGGTTAACCGCTCCCCACTTATTTTCATTGTTTAACTACGCCGAAGTGCTTCAAGTCCAATATTTATTTTACTCGGGGTAAAAAACAGTACAAATATACGCGAGGTATACTGACGTGTGCGGTAGAGCGCAACTACCAGCCCCGTGGAATAATACATTCAACATCGAGTGTTTTTTCATTCATATTTGCGAGTACTAATAAATTCTGCACTATGAATTCGATATTTGAACTATTTATTGATGAGAAAAGAGCAATATAGTTCCTTGATCGTTCTAGTGATGAACTTGGTACTGGAACTTGGTACTGTAAATGTTGGTAAACATCCCTGTGGTGCAGTTGGCTAAACACTAGCTTGTGAAATGGGAGGGCGTAGGTTCGATCTCCACACGGAGACAAATGTTTATGTGATACACTAATATTTGTGTCAATTCAGCGTTCGTAAGACCGAAAAGTCTCTCGTATCTTAGAGAGGAATAAGAAGTATGTCGATATGCGCCAATTAGACATATTTATTATTTTTTATAATATTATTTGCAATAGTATAATATTCTCTTAATTAATGAACCTTACATTAACATTACATTGCCTTACATTACCTTACATTAACCTTAAATAATATATAAAGGAATAAATTCATTGTAAGTACTCCGTATTAGTTGACTATTAAATAGAATTGGCACATAAACTTATTTTATCATTTCCTCAAGGAAAGGGAAACGTCAGGCATAAAATTGACAATTTTCCCCTCCAGAGCACTTATCTAGTGAATTACAGTCGTCTTGTGTAATGAAAGACCGCGATGTTAGAAGATAATATTCTAGTGGTTTGGCGTCGGAACAAATCAGTCATGCTCTTCAAATAGTAAATGTTTAGTGCTGTTACGAGCAACGCCTGTGAATTTACCATGATTTATTTTAGTAGGTTTCTTCTTCATTAACTACAAGACTCTTGACTATTGGCGTACAAATTCTCACAAAGAATAATTAGACCAGAAACTGCAATTAATTCGCCCATGGTTGGATATCCTGTATGACCCATACCATAGCCTCTATTTTATGTAATAATTATTGATTAAAATGTCCAATATCGCTCCTAATTTCCGTCATTTCAAAATTTAGTTCACCACGCTGTCAAAAGAGAAATAGAAAAGAAAAGGCGAAGAACTTTATTGCTCTCTTCCATTTAATAAATGTGATGCAGAGACAATGTTGATTCAAAGACTAAATTTTCCGCATTAGAGCAGTTCATTAATACAAGACTATTATTGTAATGTGAGAATAAAATAGAGTCATCTAGAATGAAGAAATTAGATTATCTACGCAATTATCTGTGACGCTAAACACTATCGCTTCCAATTATTCCTTAAAATAATTAATTTTATAAACACCATTTCGTTGAACTTTAATTGGATATTTTTTCAAACTCCGTAGCACTTTATTAGAAAGCTTTAATTTAACATTTTTTGTACTAAAAGCTTGTCGGAATAAATTTTCTTATTTCTTACCATATCACATTTTGACCCAATCTTTTTTTGTTAAATAACCCTTTTTCGAAAGTCTTCTCTATGATTTTTAACTAGCTCTGTTTGACGCACAGACAAGACTTATCTATGCATAATATTAATAGATTACGACTTGCATCACTGTATATAAATCACTTGCGATTCAAAACTGGTTGGTTTATTTTAGCACGTGATAATACGATAGTATGACATTTATCGTAAACGTCGCGGATATATTAACAATATTATGAGCTATTATTGTTTAATGCTTCTTTGAAATTACTGTGACCTTTTGAATAGTGCTGGAAAAAATAAAATTCATTTAATGTTATCAAAGTAACTCTGTAAAGTTTTCATGCCTTAATTGGCAATTGATTCGAATTAAGTTTGGTATGGACACATGTGACTTCGTAAAAATAGATGTAATACAAGATAAAACACAAGAAAGTTTTGCACAGAAAATTATGACAAACATTTTTTAATATATTATTTATTTATTTATTTATGCTTTTTATACAATGTGTATAAAGGCGGACATAATGCCTGAGGCATTCTCTAACTGTCGACCTTAGGGTGATGCAGAGATTAAAGGTAGGTGCATAAATAGCGTAAAGAATAAAACTCTAAACAAAAACTAATAAATAAGGATAACAACTAATTAAATAAACATAGATACACATATAAAATAATATACTATATATACTTACATATACTTATATAAAATACATAAAATATAATATATACATATATAAAAGAGGGAAAAAGAACAGAAGTCGTACAACACACATATTATCCAGAAATTTATTTTGAAAAAAGCTGCCGAACTTTTATTTTGAATGCCAAGCGAGTTGTAGCCGACCTGATTTCGAGAGGGAGTGCATTCCATAGGAGAATGGCTTGGATGAAAAAGGAAGAGTGAACAATATCGGAGGTGTGGGGGGGACACTTAAGGAGGAGATTGCTTGAGGAGCGAAGGTTTCTGGTATGGTTGCTACCCAGGTACTGGAAATGAGGAGTTAAATAGGAAGGTGAAGAAGGGGAAATAAGAATAGAAAATAGGGTAGTAAGTGCACGCAGGGAACGACGTTCACGGATAGGCAACCATTTTAATTGGGAGCGGAAAGAGGACACATGATCATATTCACGAAGGTTAAAAATGAATCGAATGCAGTTATTAAGAAGACGGTCGAGTTTATTGAGGTATTCTGCATTCAGATCGAAATAGCACACATCACCATAGTCGATTATAGGGAAAATCAAAGTCTGCACAAGCATCGCCTTGGTCTTGAATGGTAGAAAATTCTTTAAACGGTATAAAGCGCGAAGAGAGTTTGTAACCTTCTGACAAACCGCAGTGACCTGGGCTCGCCAACCAAGAGTTGAATCTATATATAAGCCAAGGTCCTTAACGGCTGAGGACCATTCTATGACACATGACTATAATATATGAAGAAGAATAAATTCCATTTCTTAGGAATTTCTTAGTTAGCCGTGATGGATATAGGTAGATAATGAACACACAGATTCTTCCACGCCTGTATGCCTAGGGTTTGCATTCTTGTTTCGGCAATTGTTTTTTTCGTGTCGAAACGAGCCTCTTACAGTTTTTAAGCTCATTATCATACTCTATGATACCAGAAATTTTCCTTATGGATAATGTTTAATAAAAATTCGTCCGGTCAGAAAATCGGGCTTCAAAATCGCATCGCATTTCGTATAAACCTAAAGCAATGATATAATACAAATCGTATACAATCTTAAGTAACAATAATCTGTTGTTGACAAGTAATTACGTTCGTGTAAGGCAGATTTGTAAAGGAACCCAATTAAATTCGCCCGTTTCAATGCTCGGTGCGAAATTAAAATTCCAGCTTGGGTATTTGTACTTTGCATTGATGTGGAACGTATCCCAGGGATACTTTTGATTTGAAAAACTGGAGAAAAATGCTTGAGATATTTCAAATTAAATTTTGTGGTGTTTTGTTTACATTAAATTAAAACATATAAGCGCACAGCAGATTAGGTCATAGTATAAAATAATATCTTCTTCTTCTACTTCTTCATCAACCCATATACGCCCACTGCTGAGCACGGGTTTCCTCTACCATTGAGAGGGTTTAGGCCATAGTCCACCACGCCGGCCTAGTGCAGGTTGACGGACTACTCACCTAAGAAATTTCTAAGAACTTTTTAGGTGTGCAGGTTTTATCACGATGTTTTCCTTCACCGTTAAAGCAAGTGATAATTCAATTTGAATACACACATAACTTCGAAAAGTCATAGGTGTGTGCCTGGGGTTCGAACCCACGACCGCCGAGATTCTCGACCGCACGCCTAAACCTCGAGGCCATCACTGATAAAATAATATATTCGTATTCATTTCTCTAAAATATTTATTTTTAGTGTACCTAATGTCCGTAATCACTGTAAGATTGTCTTTAACCATCATTGTAGTGTCATTTCTACAGTTCTTCAGGAATGCAAGCGTAGTCAATAAACCCTGTTTTTAGTAATAGAATACCCATATTTTATGCTCGGTCAAAATGGTTTTAGAACTTTCCATTTTTTTAGAATTTTCCATTACAAGAATTTCTCATATGAAGCACTGGATCTGAAAATTTGCCCAAAATCCAGAAATAACTTGCCTCATATTTTGAACGTTTTCCAAAACCAAATTAAGGTGAGGCTACAGACATGAGTTTCTGTGCGCTCTGGTAGTTTTCGAACAACAAATTCAACAACTATTTTGAAATTTCACACAGTACCTTCAATCTCGTTCGTCCGAGCAGCCATCGTGTCTCTATTTACAGCTTCTTTGAACTGCACACTCGTAGCGTCCTCACACTGCGATACTCAGTTTTACGAGCCCGAATAAAAAGCAAAGATAACACTACGATGTATCGGTAACAGCCAATAAAACCCGAATTAAAATAGTAAAGAGTTTGATTTACGACATTGTAACTGGCTGGCATGAAACGACAATAATTTGATATGATTTTACGAGAAATTTACTAATAAAGTGTTTAATAATTTTATCGTATATTTTGGCATTCTGTTTTTGAATGCGATTTAACGAAATATTTCGATTGTAGGTTTTAAACGACATCAAGGATTCTAAAACTAAATAGATTCTAATAAGCAAAAACTAAATAGCCAAAATTATCGTTGCCTTGTTAAAAAAACAATTCTAGGTGCAATTTGAATATGAACAGAGATAATGTAACGAGAACGAAATTTTGCGACAAAAACACTAATCAATAAGTAACCTAACATCAAAGATGAAATCGTGGGAATAAAAAAGTGAAAAAATTTCGTGAATCGAATCGAATCACCCAATCGTAACGTGAAAAATCGAGTTTTCGCAGATATATTTACCTGCGCCTTTACCGGGTAATAAGCCGGAAGTGTGTACGGAAATTGCGTTACATGATTTCCCATATATTTCGGCATTTGCCATATTCTATGAAGGAGTATAAAAGGTGTCGTTTGTCAAGCAAGAAAAATCGTGACACTTTAGACGACTGGGCGTGTTTAGTGCAATATTGGTACATACTTGGAAAGTGTATTATTATTATTAGAGTTTTGTGAAAGTAAGGGCGTGCAATTTAGAGGTGCCGAATCAATTATTATTGTTTATTGTTAATAGAAAGCGGGTATTAATTGTTCTGTTAGGAAATTCTCAGTAGCTACTCGGAGTTTGGAAATATTCTCGGATAACGGTAGTAGGTTCCTCTCTTATTACATGGGATTGATACCTTGCGAAATTTGGGTTCAAAAATACACCTAAGTCTATCCTTTGGCGTAATACAGGCATGACGTTTTAAAGCAAGTTCCATATTCAATACTTTTAGAAAATTGGTCAAAAGCACGCACAACAACAGGAATATAAATGTATTTTTATACCAACGCGGTAGTCCATTTGTATTGGTTACTAATTGGACCGCACTACACACTATCAGGTGCGGTGTTAACAACTTGCCACTTCAATACAGAACAGTGAATATTGACTGCGGACTGATGGTGTAACAGCCTGTTTAGTTCTTTCTTTAATAAAGTTTTTTAACTCTTGAAATGTTGCAATAAATAGTGTGTATGTTCTTATTAAATAACGCATCAAAGTATTGCTATTTTAAAACTGTTCAAACTCCGAGCTATAACAGGAAAAATGTCATAAAAATGACCTCTCGATATAATGCACTTATGACCAAAATTTAGAAAAACAAACATTTCTTCCAGTCTTATAATACAATACAAAGTATACTACTTTTCTCAATGACAAAAACCAAGATTTCACAGAAACTTTTGCACCTACAATATTTAAAATTTTCCAAAGCTATCTTTTTATCATACGAAGCCCGTTAGAAGTATTTAAGGAGCATCTTAGAGAGCGCAAGTATCCTCTACCTCACTCACTCGACACCGCATTGAGCTATTTTACGGATTCTCAAGCTAAAGTCCGCACACGTGGGAGCTCTCTCAGTAATCTTTGCGGAGAAAACGTGAAATCATTTTGGTATTATAAAGACTCTTTTCAGGCCATTATTATTTTATGTATTACACACTGTACCTAGTAAAGTATTGATCGATGTTATTTGCAACTGAATATACCAAAATGTTATTATAATTAAAAATAAGAGATTATCAAGCATTATATAAATCAGTGACATATTTAATATATGACTAGGACCCGTTTGATACGGGCACGATAAAAATCACTGTCTACTTCAGTAAGCCCTATCTATTTCACCTCTAAATATCATTTTTATACATTTATAGTTTAGGAGTGAAAAATATAACAGACGAAGTTACTTTTGCATTCATAACATCAATATGAATAAACGGGCTCACGCGTTCGAAAGATTTTAGATTCGTTGATGCGTGTAATTAAATGTGATATGGATGTAAGAATGCATCACGCTCCTGATTCATTACATACAAATTTGAAACATAAGTGTTAGAAGAGAATTTCATTTTTTCTTATGTGGACATTGAAGCTGGAATTTTCAGCAAAATAGAAACTGTCACGAAGCGAATGAAATACTATCGCCATTCTGCGAAATATCTTTTATGTTTGCAAACATCAATAAAGAATTTGAAACATAGGCGTCGAACTGATGTCAACAATATTTTTATATGCAGTTTTTATTTCGTGTGTTTGGTTGTCACAACGAAATTTACGATATCCCGCATACTGCAGTTACTTTTCAACGAATTGTGGTTTTATGTTTCACTTAGGTGTTTCTTTAGATTGTGATTTTTAGAAAATAGAGATGATAAAAATTAGGCCAAGTGTATTTAACCAAACAAATATCGCACTAAGTTACCAAAGGCTGAATCAGAATTTTGACGAAATGGCGTAACAAATTGATTATTGGTAATTTCCAGTGTAGCATTAGTAATGTAATATTTTGGGTATTCTTCTTCATCAACCCATATTCGCCCACTGCTGAGCACGGGTCTCCTCTACCATTGAGAGGGTTTTAGGCCATAGTCCACCACGCTGGCCTAGTGCGAGTTGGCGGACTACACACCTAAGAAATTCCTAAGAACTTTTAGGTGTGCAGGTTTTATCACGATGTTTTCCTTCACCGTTAAAGCAAGTGATAATTCAACGTGAATACACACATAACTTCGAAAAGTCAGAGGTGTGTGCCTGGGGTTCGAACCCGCGACCGTCGAGATTCTCGACCGCGCGCCCAAATCTCGAGGCCATCACTGCTTATTATTTTATTTTGGGTATACATATAGGTATATGATTCTCGCAATACAAACATGTTCCGTACAATCAGGAGGGCTCTGATTCGGTTTCCTGGTCGGACAAAGAGAAGTGCTAGATTAGTCCATTAAGAAATTCTTAGAAATGCACTTCTGCCTATTCTATCGGGGAATACAAGCTTGAGTAAATATATATGTATGTACAAATATGCCACCAGAAAAATACAGAAGAATTGATCATATACCCGACCCCAAATTCTTGTATCAAAGTATCCTAAACACTCTGCACCGAGACATGACAGAGGGCAAAGAACTTTACACAAAACCTTTTCAGTGAAATAGGGGTTCGCGTTCGCCCTTTAGGTTCACAAAACAACCTTCAGTCTGTTGTCAAGTAAATACAGCCGGTGTCAATACGCTCTTTATTGTTTATTTGCACTGGCTACTTGGACGGAATAAGCTATGTAGGTATTTCGTACGAAAGACAGTTTAATGTGCCCGCAGGACTGATTGCCGTATTTTTTTTATTGATGTCGCGGGTTAGGATGGACGATATGATCACTGCACCGTTGATTTTGTGGCTTACGATTTAGATACCATACTGAAAATATCTTGATAAAAAAAATAACTGTATTGTGAAATACATTAATTCAGGGGCTTTGATGGCCTCGAGGTTTGGGCACGCGGTCGAGAATCTCGCCGGTCGCGGGTTCGAACCCCAGGCACACACCTCTGACTTTTCGAAGTTATGTGTGTATTCACATTGAATTATCACTTGCTTTAACGGTGAAGGAAAACATCGTGATGAAACCTGCACACCTAAGAGTTCTTAGGAATTTCTTAGGTGTGTAGTCCGCCAACCCGCACTAGGCCAGCGTGGTGGACTATGGCCTAAAACCCTCTCAATGGTAGAGGAGACCCATGCTCAGCAGTGGGCGTATATGGGTTGATGAAGAAGAAGAAGAAGGGGCTTTATTTATTTAACATGGTATGATAATGAATATATTTGTGTTTCATAAACGGCTGAAATAAACAGAGCTAAAATGAAACAGCTAGGATATAACTAAATAAATATACATCCAACAGTCACATACATATTTTTAACCCCACCCTAGGACCTGTGTCGAAGGTATCAGACCCGAAACAAATGTTTGTGGATCACACAGACATTTGTCTCCGAGCGGGATCCAACCTCTCGTTTCACAAGCTGGTGAGTAGCCAACTGTGCCACGGGGCTGTCAAATTGATCAATGCTGTCAATAAATAAAATGAGACTGACAGATCTTCAATATCACAGACAATCTGAGATCTCTCAATTTTTCTGAATATATCTTTACACACATAAAAATACCAATAAAGCATAAAAACCAAAATAGCCATTCCTTTAACACGAGATATTTACTGAGTCCTCGTCCCGAAATAGACATGAAAGCCAAATAAAAATGACATAAACTCGTCTAATCTGTCCCGGCGATCTGCTTTCGGAACTCGGGAATATTTAATGTTATGCTAAATTGCTTTCACTGTCGAAATGCGAGAATGAAAGTAAAAACTCGAATGAGAATATATATTTAGGAAGTTTGCATTGGGTCGACGAAAGTAAAGCTGGTGATATACTGCGACGGGTCACTCAGATATCTTTCTTATATTATTATGGAGAATGCTATGCAAGAAAAGTGAGAATTTAGAGGAAACGAGACTTAAGTAATAAAAAGTTTTAAATTACACACAATCATACACACAAAAATAAGTTTTAGAGTACACAATCATATCGATAATACTTAATTACGTGAGACTGCAAGAAATAAGTTTTTTTTTTAAAGATTTTCATTTTAGGATGCAAAAATTCTTTTTGCTTTGATTCTTTAAAACTATTGATCACTCAACTTTAAAAAAATGTCTTGCTCGTTTCATTACTTTTGAGTTTAGAGGATACAAGAAATGGCTGGCAGCTTAAGGGCATGAATATCTTGGACCGAAAAAAAATGCTGCCTTATTTATTGTGATAAGAATATACAAATTTATATGCGTACCTCTGGATAGTATCACGTCCTTAGCTTGATAAGGGTTGCGTTTAAAGCACTTCGGTGGCAGTGTAGGTTAGGGGAACTCGCATTTTTGAGAAATTCCCTGCGTAGAATTATTTTTAAAAATTTTTATTGCCAATGTTGACTAATATTGGTACTCGCCTAATTCATTAGAATGCACTGAAGAACATTTATTTAGGATCCGCATGACTCTTACAAATTGTTGGCATTCAGGTTTTAAAGGACAATATTCTATATCATTATACTAATTGTTAGTACAAAGCCTCTAGGTTTTGAGTAAAAACAATACCTTATTATATTAAAAAAAAAAAGAAAAAGGTATTAATACCTAATACATACACATATTCACGCTTAAACGCCAATGATAGGTAGAGACTAGAGACTATAAAACTCACTACACTATAAATCACCACTTTGTTTGATCCCGACAAATAACTATTTATCAGTTCTATCCTATCATAAACCTCTTAGTTGTTTCCAGCATTGGGACTATGGATTTCTTGACAAATATCATTTGATAGTTCAAATCCTATTAAAACCCTCTCAGTTGTAGACGAGACCTGTACCCAACGGTGGGACATATACGCGATAACGGAAAAAAATACTTACACAAACTTCTCGCGCCGGCGTCGTGTGTCCGCGGCGTTAAGCGTTTATTCTCGTAGACAGGGTGTCGATGGAAACGTCTTAACTTATTTTAGTGACAATTTCTGGTCCACGTCACAGACGGACGGACAACGGATTGTTTTACACGGTTAATGTATTTTAAACTGAGTGTGTAGGTTTGTGCAGAATACTAGTTCTCGGAACAAATTTTTAATTGCCAACTTCAAAGTGGATTTTGAGTTGTCATATTAAATGAATATGAATATCTATGCAGAATTTGTAGATAAAAACATTTGTGTTATTAGGTATTAAGAGTTACAAGGTGTGAAGAAGTAGCCAGCCATTTTAAGTTAGTGCAAGTTAATAGATTTAATCTATATTTTCAATTTAAAAAATATATTTACGTTCTATACCCATTAGTTCCTTTTTATAGGTTAATGGAAAAGAAACAAAATTCTCGCTATAAACAAAATTACGGAAATTTTAATAATGCTAAAATGGGACGACATAATAGGGAACCATGACTAATTCATATTGTAAGATTGAATTACGCAGTTAATCAAATAGCTAGATTACAGCAACGACGAAAGGAAAAATCCCATTTAAAAGAATATGAGAAATCAAATGAACATATCTTGGGGCAATCCTTTCCAAAAAGGTTCTGATTGGATTACGATATACCTCAAAGAAATTTGCAAATACATTTTCCGCACGGCCCACTCTGCATTATTCAAACAAATTAAATCTTTATTTTGCATGCTTATTTACAATTTACGACTTAGAAATTTTCCAAGAAGGTAGAGGTAGAAGGTAGAGTCTAATTGATTGAATAATATTTTGAATACGCGATATTTTTTCATATCTGGTTTAAATATAGCGACGTATATTATAAATAGATCAAAGGTGAAGATGGAGAGAAAACAATTAAAACAATCTAGTTAACAATGTTCTTAGTTTGCTTACCAAGAGTGATAGTAAGAAAATTTATTTCAAAATTTAACATGAGGTGAAAAAATTGTCAAAAAATAATAACAACAACTGTACAACTGCGACAACAAGAAGATATACTTTAATAAAACTTTAAGATATAGTAAAGACACTTAGTATTGCTGTCTGTAAAGTATCGACTGTTTTTATTCTACGAGTGATGACAGTGACTCTCTCTTTAGTTAATAATATTTTACATAAACTGACGCCTATATTCCCCGAGGGGGTGTAGACAGAACATGTGTCTATTTCTACATCCACATTTTGCCAATTATTGAAGTTTAGCCCCACGAGATAAGGTACGAGCCCTTTTGCCGTTTTTCCGGAATATTTCAAGATGCCATTTTGATACTGAGAAATTTTTCATGGAAAATTCAATGACGCTTTACCCGACTCGGTTATCGAACCTTCTAGATCGCACGGGATATTTGCAAGTTCTTATGCCACGAGCCAGTTACAGCATTGCATATAACAACCAATCCAATCATATAACATTTCATTCATCTCCTTCCTCGGTTGCCTGGAAGAGATCGCCTTGCGCGATAAGGCCGCCCTTTGTACTTTCTTTTTTGTTTGTTCTTAAGTTTAATTTAATTTATATGTGTACAATAAAGTTTTAAATAAATAATAAATAAATAAATAAACATTGACCAAACAAAAATCCCAACTGTACATATTGAATACTTTCCAATTTTATATATAACCCTCAGCTCTACAATTTTACGGACTAAATGAAAAATTCAAAACTCGGATGACATTTCGTCGATACCGAACACGCGAAAATTGTAAAAGCACAAACTGTTATTTTCTATCGCACGTTGAAATGTTTGCTTTTGTTACAGAATGCACAAACTATTTGGCGCAGCCCAATATGGAGAACGGCAAGCCATCGGACCCTGCATACGATGTTAATATTGCCAGTGAGTAACAGTTAATTTAATTTATAAAAATGGGTTTTCAATATTTTAACTGAATATTGTTCTATGTAGCATAAAAACAGTTTTTTTTTAATACTATCGCACTGTCATAAACCTATGAGCCATTGTCTCACAAATTTTATGTTTTAATTAAGTTTTACCCTCATTTTCTTTTTATAAAAAAAATGTTAGTCCTTATCAAAGTAGCATTACACATTACAAAAATATAACGATAAATTTTGTTACATGAAATGAAATGAATTATTTATTGAATCTATGAAATGTCAAATCACTTAGATTTAGTCATTCCAAAATTTACCACCCTGTTAAGAAGGCAGTCATCACTAGAGAAGAACGGGCAAGGAACTCTAGTGTTGCACTTTGCAATAAATATATAGTATACAATGATACAAAGATGATTATATTATGAAATAACTTTGCTTAGGAAAAATACATTTTCAGGCTTTAGTTACAACGATTACATTTGTTCGCAGATTACGTGCGCACTATGATTTCCTTCGGCATCATTAGTCTGTTCGTGATGGCCATGGGATGTGGTTTCTCTACGTATACGTTTCGAAACCCGCGATACATGTTCAAACGGCTGGCTGCCGGCATCCATTTTATTAGCAGTGAGTATGATAACGTCTATATACATACATGCCACTTATATACATAATATATGCAAGGTCTACAATTATATACATGGTGGGCCGACGATTTGGCGAAAATCTCGGGAAGCCGCTAGATGCAGGCTGCTTTTGACAGAGAAGTTTCGTAGTCTTGGAAGAGACTTATGTCCAGTAGTGGAAGCCTTTTGGCTAAAGATGATGATGTGATGATGATGATGATAATGAGTACGATAGCGTTTTTTATATGTATATGCAGTGATAATAGGAAAAAGAAAGAAAGCTTATTTACAAATTTTTGTCTTAAGCTAGCTGGCACATACCTACTTGAAAATAACTTTTTTTGAAAGCATTTTACTGTTTTCATCGATTTTTTGTTAATGTAATAAACATTGTTATTTACTTACTATTTGCGAAAATTTAATGGCTGTTACAAGATTTTCTTAAATTAAAATAAAATTCATAACCTGTCCACCAGTATTAAAAATCGACAGCTCTGCAAAGTCTCTTTTCACGATCAAATCAACTGCGTCATAAAAATCCAATATGAAATTTTAATAAAAACATTCGCACTTTTAATAAAGAGTGGATGTGAGAAAATGCAGTCGAATACAATAGTCACTAGGGGGAGAGTGCTAAACGCGTTTTGCCAATACGAGTACTCAAAGCGATCGGAATCAAAGAGCGGAAAGAGTGAAATTCTTTGCACCTTTGTGAACGTATGATATGGAATGGCGAAGAGAATTTCGAAGAATTGATTGAAACCCATACATACATGGTTACGCCTCCATCCCAAATGATACAGGCGTGTTCTATGCACACATTTCGGTAGATATATTTTAAAATTCCTCGTGATATTGATGTTTTACTTAGTTTTAAGTCTATATGCTGTTACTGAATATATCGTAACGGAAAAACTTGTTTTTTATGTAGGTAATAAAAGCGGGTGATTTTGTTAAATTTAGACTTGTGGCAAATTTCTTTCTCCTATGTTGGAAGTGGGCTGTAATGAGATTATTTAATTTTTCATCATCAGATATTTTAAGAGAACATGTGTCTCCTTTACTACGGTCTTAAGTAATAAATAGCTTTCACCAACATAAGAATTGGTAGACAAAAAACGTTTCCTCCTCAGTATCGCTAAAAGTTAGTCAGAAATAGCTGACCTAGTATCACTGACAATACGTTAACAACATGTCGTGCAAAACGATTTACTCCTTGAAATGTTTGAGGGAACGAAATGCCAGCAGATAATTGATACCGTCATATAAACGAAATCTCGATGTGATCTGTCCGCTCATATATCACTCTCCATTTTACTGACGTCCAGAACCGTAGATACGAACTTCTTGCTGGTAGAAATGGCATATTTATAGGTTTCAGTTAGCCTAAGAAAATAATTACAACCATTATTCAAATATATATGATCCGTCTCTACAACTGTTTATTCGTCAACTATTCTGTAATTATGATATCTGTTTATTCAAAGGCTACCAATAAAAATGATCCGTGACTACATTTTGCTAAAATAAGGTCCGTTTAGTGCTAATTTGGTAATCACATTTTTTACATAGGATATAGATTATAGAATTCAATTTGGTTTATTTGTTACAGCTTCGTGCACATTCGTTGTGGTGCAAGTAATGATGTCTTCGGTGGACCACATGAAGAAAAATGTGAAGTTCGTTTACCCGGACCGCGCTTACCACTAGTAAGTTCAAAACATACTTATAGAATTTCTGACAGATAACAAAGTTACTTTAGCTACAATTTCTATAGAAAAATTCTTTTATAAACCTGTTGTTACTAGTTTTTGATAATTTTGATTGTTCCAAACATATAAATTTTGATTTTGAAAATTATCCTCAACAGCATAGTAGTAATAATGATTACCATCCACAGCTATCACATCAGTTTCTTCCTCGCCTGGTTCGTGGTGCTCAGTAATCTCTTCGCCGCTGCGTCATTCCTCTGGTACTCCAGGAAGAGGAAAGGCGATAAGGCTGCCACCGACGAACTTGCCATGGCTGATGAGCCAACGATCATCGGCCGATGACGCGGCTGCCACAGCCCAACTTCAACGCATCTGCAGCAGCAGAATTTCCTGAAATTTCTACTGAACAGTGCTCAAATCAATAGCTGCGGCGGTGTGAGTCTTCCATAAATCATATTGACAGACGCGCATCGTAGCCAGCTGCCGTATCTCGACTGATTCTGTTCTATCTCTAAGACAATCTGAATTTAATTCTTATTACCTTGTTAATCTTATAAGCGATCGTTGCTTTGATGATATGAAACTTTTTAATGTAATGGGAATGAAAATGTTATGAATTTTATTTTGATATCGATTTTGCGCGCTCTGTTGTTTCTATTGTGGATCGTCGAAACGACTTGAAATAAAATACATGATGATTCCCAACACTATTTGCTTGCGAATCTATTTAAATTTGTCTTATAGGATTAACGAAGATAAAGCGTTATAGTGATTTTAATGGTTGAGGTTATCGCACATTAGGGCGACGTGACTCGTAACAAGCTATCAAATACTATATTAGTACCGGACTTTGTTAGCTACAAATAACGAAAAGGACTCATGAAACATTAAGGGTAAAAGTGTCAAGAACTGCGAATGCCTTGTTCAAAAAAATACAACCAATTGTCTTATTAGCATTTTTTTTTTATTTTCATCACAAAACTAAAATTTAAGATATTCTTTTCCTTAGAAACTTGACTATGAATAAATTTACTGAAACTACGCCAAGCGACCGATCTAATGTGCGATGATCGTTTTTATTCAAGTACCTAATATTTAACCGCATAATACACTATAAAACGCTGCCATAAAACTTTATACGCAAATTATTCTAGTCATGTATTGCATAATGATTGTAAAGGATCAATTCCGTAATAACAATATAATAGCAATGAAAGTTAGATTGAAAATTATTGTCCCTAAATGTAAACAATATGTTCTGATTGTATTAAGTCCAAATAACAACACGTAATGAGGGACCAAGGATGTTATTGATAAGGGACGTTTAAAATCGTTAAGGAATTTTAATAAAATAAGATCGTATGGGAGTAATGCTTCAGGAATTCTTGTTGAAGTGTGAAGTGCAAATATATATTTCTTTATATTCGTAATAACATTTTCAGATATATCTATTGCTGTTCTGTAAATAAATGTTCCCTATAGTCGTAGTGTTTGATTACGGAATACATCCTGAAGAGTGGTACTGTTTATTCCATTGTATTTGCATTATCGTGTGTATTGGTGTTATGTATGTACGTTCTTCCTATTTATAATTCTTTTTTATTAAATAAAATCATTAAAATTATACCCATTGTTTGTTTTCAACTAAAGTGTAACAGTGTTTAAAAATTATGAATAGAACCTGTTAGTAAAGTCTTGATACCAGCCGAGTCAGAAAAGAAACTTCAAGTGTTAAGTGAACAGCCCAATAGACCATAAACCACGATAAACAAATAGAGAGAAAAATATCCATACAGGCAATCCTGCTCGTTATTAAAGACTAGTTCCAAAATAAGAAGAAAAAGTTATACGGCGTAGTCGTAGAGAATTAAAATTACTTTCGTAACAGATCGCAACTCTATGGAATATAATATGTAAATGCATTGTAATTAATAGGAAATGTTTTAGTTATTAGCTATGAATAGTTCATAGAAATAAATCAATAACTTATGTAAATATCCATAATCAAGTAACGCTATTGTTGATAATATTTGATCTTATAAATTAAAAAATACTCAGTCGTAAATAGAGTATAAAGTAGGCCTGTAATCTGAAAGTATTACTCAACTTCAATAAATTCAAAAGAAATCTCGTGAAAGATCAATGCTGGAACCAAAATGGCAAACTCAAACAAAAAGCTTGGAAGTTGTAATAAAATCGAAATCTCAAACCATCTGTCGCGTTTTAAAGCAAACAAACGCATTGGCCGATATAAACACGATGTTGTTAATGGAATACATTCATAACGCGAGTGTACAGCGAGCCGTCGTCGGTGACAAAATGATACAAAATTAAAAACAGATGGCCCGCTGTATTCTGGTAAGGATATCAAAGTGAAACCGACGAAACATGCGCGGTTACGCCGTTTAATGTTTACGTACGTATTATTTATACATCTATTCACATTTTATAGCATGCTACATACGATGGTAACTCCTAAGGTGTGAGCACAAGTGGATTTCTGAACCAACCTTCCGTTTATTATACTTTACTAATACTTTGTTCTGACTGAAAATGTAACTTGGAACTTCTGGATTCCACGGCACGTTCTTGTGCTGCAAGACTACGAGGCTCTCAGTATTGATAACTAGGCATCTGATGGTAAGTACCGTGGTATTAAGTTTGTCACTGCTATTATACTGACGAGTCTTTAAAGGATTAGATTTGAAGCTAAGATTTATGTTTTGACAAATAAAGAAGGTTTTGAATATATTGGCGTTGCGTCCCATGTCTACTAAAGCGGTTTTAGGCAACCTGTATCGGAGAATGATAATACAGACTCAAAATCCACTAATAGTGATTTGAGAGTGAAGCAGAAGAGTCTCACGATGTAATGCTGCTAATTAATGATGGCGAGCAAATTCTAAAGCGTATCGATCTTGATATATTAGCTAAAGTCGCTACTGTGGGTTTACTTTCTAACATAATATGTTAGCAGTAATAAAACTTTCAAAATAAAACTATTCAACAAACGTGAATCATGAAAAAAATATTTTACTTTCGCTTACAACTTTGCAACTGCATTAAAAAAATTGTTTTATTTGTTTTTATTTCGATCCAACCAAACAATACTTTTGTCTCCGCCTGTTTTATTTACTCATTCCAGGAATTCACCTTTGCTATAGTTGAAAGTATAGTTTGTGGTTTCATGTTCACTCGCTAAAGTTATTCCTTTTTCAAAAGTCGGTACTGCTTTAACTGCATCCTTTGGTCCGTTTGTTTGATGCTCAACCAATCCCAACACTCCTTTCTCATTTCTCAACTCTTCATCTTCTTTCACTCTAAAGTTTACAACAGAAAAAAATGTGGAATAAACTTTTCGCCGGCGGCTATTTTAAGATGAGCATTGTCGAATATCTGGCACGCGCCCAAACTTCAGCTGTGACACTGCCAACGTCAACTGAGGTTAGTGTCCTAAAAAAAACCGTTGAAGGAAAAGGCCAGGAGTATTAACGGACATTTGCAAAGGGCCAAGAACGCTTTCCGCTTTGCATTGTATTCACTCCATCGTTTTGATTAGAAAATTGGCGTAACGAAAAAAATGACGATTTTTTTTTATTTAAATGCCTAGAGTTCATACAATGTGACCGCTCGCTGCGCAGGCGCCTCTTATTGTTCAGCTATTTTTGTTTGACTTTTTTCAAGTCGTAATAATTACTTTTAACGATATGGTGAATGTACGACTGACTTGTATTTTTTACAAGTTAATCTTCTGTTTTGCAAAATAACTGTGATAAACTTAATATCCTGCTAAGGAATTTCTATATAGTATATTTCATTAAAACATTGCAAAAAAAATATGTAATATAAGCAGATAAAATTACAAACCTTTTGTTTATTATCCTACTAGTACTGATAACCAATATTTACACTTAAAAGCTTTCTGCGATACTTAAAAATAATGATATATCATGATCATCATCAGACCATATGCGTCCCACTGCACTGTTGTGAGGGTCTTAGTACACGCTAGCAAGGTGTGATTTGGCACTTAGTGATATATCTAAAAAATATAATTCATTTAGATAGAAGTAAAGAAATAATTCAAACCATGAGACTAGCATTTCTTTATAGTTTCTATTGAAATGTTTTGTTAAATATACCATCAATTAGAAATAAATTAAAAACGAAGTTATGTAAACAAATTTCTTTATTTTAAAGACGAATATCGAATATGAGTAATGAGTATTATTAACACGACTATCAATCTTCTCGTGAAACCAAATTCTTTTATTTACAGTGACGTGTCTGACAAGGCGTAGAGGGAGACCGATTTTTTTATGTATGAGATTTTTTTTAATTCAAGCAATTAATTCATAGTCAAGGAATGAATTTAATGAAATTTCTGTTATTCATATTACCTCATTTTATTGCTTAGTCTAGTCAGGTAGGGCACATAGTTTTAAAATGGTAGTTGTTACAGACTAGCTTATTGTTAATGACAGGTGCGGTGAATCGTCTGTGTTAGCAATGACTATTAATTACATTATAATATGTATTATTAATTTAATGTATACAGTTTCAAAGCACTAAAAAGTAATTAATATAATGGTATGGATACAATACCATAGTAACAAAAAACATATATTTGGAATGAAATATTATACTAACAGGTTCATTTTTTCTTAAATATTACTTGCCTTTATAAACCTTAATTAGGCAATGTACACCATACTACTCGTTAGAATAGCAAGAATTTAACTGAATAATATCTATTACAAATGAAAGTAGATTATTTCGAGTACTTTTTTTTTAGGACTCTTTACAAGCTAAGCAAGAAAGAAATCTTTGATTATCATACAAATAAAATTAAAAAAATACTCTGTCGAATTAAGAGTTTAAGCTTACATTACACATATAAACCTTTATTATACTCGCATTGCCAATTTGAATTACGAAAATAAGCGTTTCTACCCAAAATATTTCGGAAACAAATACGGCCTTCGCGCGCTTACAACCGAACTTCCATTCATGCAATTGCAACTGGCCGGTAATGTTGAATAGTAATCTCAGATTATACAACCTCTTTTGATATCAATTTAGATCTGGTTGGTTTATGTATTTTTGCAATGTCAGTTTTATTTCTTTTAAAAAAAAAAAAAAACAAAAATTGTATTTTGTCATATTGTTAATTCAAAAATATATATCTTGAAGAAGTAACGTTTTTATTGTCTGAAGTAAATTTTATTGTATATTAATTTATAAGAGGTTGGAAATGACCGTACTAGCCACAGCTACCTTCTAAGAGGTTATGGGCCCAGCCATATATATATATTGGAGTTTTGCGAGTTTTTTGAGAAATAGTGACAGGATACTTCAAAGATGGACAAGCCCATCAAACCAATGTTATCAAAAGATTCTAACTACAATAGCTGGAGACAGAAAATTACATTGAGAATAACTGCTATGGGTTTCGAATATATTTTACAAAATAATGAGCAGACTCCGACCACAAGTGAAGATAAAATATCTATAAATAAAATGGAGGCATGGGGAAAGTCACTAATTCTAAGCTCGATAGATCCAGACTTAGAGAATTATGTAATTACCAAAGATACAACCTTTTCTATGATGAAGAAACTAGATGAAATTTTTCTAGCAAACAGAGACCTGCAAATAAGTGAACTTCTCAATGAGTTTTATACTTTCACCTTTAACTCGGAGGATATGCTGACGGCTATGGGACGTATTGAGCTTCTAGTGAATAAATTAAATTCCTTAGACCACAAACTATCGAACATAGAAATAACAACGAAAATTATTTCGATTTTACCAGCTGAATACAGAGCTTTTAGATTAGCATGGGATGCAACTCCATCTGAAAATAAAACTCTGGAAAATCTTGTCTCTAGGCTTTACAAAGAAGAGAAATTAGAAAAAGCAAATACAGCTATTACTGTTTTTAAAGCAAATGAAAGGGAGTGCTTCATGTGTAAGTCTAAGGACCACATTGCCAAGTTCTGTCCTAGAGACAATTTCACACAGCAATATAACTGCACTTGTACTTGCAATAGGAATAAAACCTCAAAATTTTTCTGCTCCTTTTGTAAAAGATCTGGCCATACTGCGGATAGATGTTTTAAAAGAATTAATAAAAACAGTAGTAATCATCAAAGCTGTAATAATCCTAAACCAAATGTGAGTATAGACGCTGTTTTAGATTCTGGTGCTACATCACACATGTTCAAAGATAGTTCACTTTTGTACAATTTGAAATCTTTAAATACACCTATAGCTTGCGCTGATAATATGGTGATTAATGCAGAAGCAATTGGTAGTTGTATAACTGACACATGTACCTTAGAAGAAGTGTTACATGTACCTAAAATTGCTAAAAATATTATTTCGGTTAGCAGCTTAGCTGACAAAGATTTTAAAATAATTTTCTATGAACATGTTGCAGTAGTAAAGAAGAAAGACAAAAAAGTACTAGTAGCGCATAGGAACAATAACGGCCTGTATATTACGAAACTAAATGCAATTTTTCCAACTGTCTCGGCGTTGCTGCTTGAAAGTGAAAGTATTTGGCACAGAAGGTTAGCTCATTTAAGCAATGTTAGAGAAACAGCAAAGAACGTTGTAGGGTTAAACCTTTCTAATTCAGACTTCGTATCAAAGTCCTGCGAAGTTTGTCATCAAGCTAAATTATGTAGGCTTCCTTTTAAAACTGTACGGCATTTAGCTAATAGACCACTAGAAGTTATTCATACTGATATTTGTGGTCCAATTGACTGTCAGACATGGGATGGTAGGAAATATTTCGTTACGTTTCTCGATGATTTTACTCACTACGCAAGGGTCTATCTTTTACGAAATAAATCAGATGTTATAGGATGTATATTACACTTTATTCATTGGGCTGAACGACATTTTAATCAAAAGATTGAAAAACTACGATGTGATAATGGTGGTGAATACTGCAGTAGTCAGTTTGTTAAGTGGTGTCAGGATAGAGGTATAACGCTGGATTATACTGTGCCATATACTCCTCAATTAAATGGTAAAGCTGAAAGACTAAACAGAACTCTAATGGAGAAAACACGAGCTCTTATGTTTGATTCAAAAATGCCTAAATTTCTTTGGGGTGAAGCTCTTTTCACAGCTGTGTACCTTCTTAATAGAGTATGTACGTCTACGAAAACTAAAACTCCATTTGAGCTATGGCATGGTAGGAAGCCGGATTTATCTAACATTAAGGTTTACGGTTCTAAAGCATATTACAAAATAAATAGACGTATAGGTAAATTGGATAAACGTTGTGAGATGGGTTTGCTTGTCGGCTATGGTGCTAATTCTTACATAATTTGGAATCCGCGCGTTAAGAAAACGTTACATTCTAGGGATGTCGCTTTTGATGAAGAAATGAATGATTATGGGGAGATTTGTAAAAATTTTAGTGGTGTGGCTAATAATTATTTTTGTGCGGATTTGTTCAGTGGTTTAAATATTGAAGGAGATATTTTACAAGATTTTTCTAGAGATGAAGAAGAAACAATTGAAAAAGGAACAAATAAAAAGGAAACAATTGGAAAAGAAACAGTAGAAGAAGAAATAACAATTGACGGTGATGAAAATGAAGAGAGTACAGAAACAAATGAAGTAGTTTGTGACGAAACAATTGAAGATGAGAGGAATGTGAATTTTGTTGATAATCTAGATGAAGAAGTTATAGAAAATAAAGGAGATTTTGATGATTTTTTGGATGCAAGTGAAGATAGAATAGGGGAGTTTGTAGACATTTTTAATGATGCTAATGAAACAAATGCAGAAACAAATGTAGTTGCAGATGAAGAAGAAGCTGAAGTTGTTGCAGATGAAGAAGAAGCTGAAGTTGTTGCAGATGAAGAAGAAACAGAAGTTGTTGCAGAAAGTGTAGGTCCAAGAAGGAATCCATCGAGAAATAGGCCTTTACCTGAGAAATATAAAGATTATGTTATGGATTTTTTGGCCGAGTGCGCACTGTTAACGTTTGAGGATGTAGTTAACTCAAGTGAAAAGGACAAATGGTTAAAAGCTATAGACGAAGAGAAATTTTCTTTAGAAAAGAATGGCACATGGGAGTTGGTGGATGAAAAAGAAGCTAAAGGAAGAAAACTTTTAACAAGCAAATGGGTTTTTACCAAAAAGTCGGATGGAAGATATAAAGCGAGATTAGTAATCAGAGGTTTTCAACAGAAATATAAAGTGGACTATGAGGAAACCTATAGTCCTGTGGTGAACAGTACTTCGCTTAGAATTATTTTATCGATAGCAGCTCAGAAGAATTTGAAGTTAAAACAATTCGATATCAAGACAGCATTTTTACATGGGAATCTAGAAGAGAAAATATTTATGGAAGTTCCTAAAGGCTATGTTGAGAAGAAGGGGAAGATTTGTAGGTTGAAGAAGAGTATTTACGGTCTAAAACAAGCTCCTTTAATGTGGAACATTAGGTTTACCAGTGTTCTGAAGAAATTGGGTTTCATACAGTTAAAATCTGATCATTGTATTTTCATTAAAGAATTTAATGGGGATGTTGTTTATCTTGCTGTATATGTAGATGATGGTTTGCTCGCTGGTAACTCTTATGAGGAACTGGATAAAATTCTAAAAAAACTTAATAGTGAATTTGAAATGTGTGTTTGTGATAGTGTTAGTAATTATATTGGTATAGATGTTAATATTACAGATAGTGGGATTAAAATAGCTCAGGCTAGCTACATTAACAAATTAATTAATAAATTAAATTTGCAAGATGTAAAGGCTACGATTACGCCCTCTATATTTACCGGTGAACATCCTGATTACAACATAAGTGATGACTCTTTAATAGAGGAGTATAAGGAGGCAGTGGGTTCTTTACTGTATGTAGCTAATAAATCTCGTCCTGACATCGCTTTTCATGTGGGCTATTGTAGTAGACATCAAAATAATCCAAATGAAAATGATAGGTCTAATATAAAATCTATTCTAAAATATATAAAAGGAACATCTGATTTGGGTATTGAGTATAATAGGGGAGATAGTAATCTTGTGGCTTTCTGTGATGCAGACTTTGCAGGAGACCTAGATACTCGGAGAAGTACTACTGGGTACTTGATTTGTTTTGGAGGAGGTCCGATTGCATGGGCATCTAGAAAACAACCTATTGTTGCGCTCTCTAGTACTGAGGCCGAATATATTGCTGCTGCAGATTGCTGTAAAGAATTACTGTATATACAAAATCTTTTGAAGGAATTGTTACATGTAGTACCCCAAACAACTTTGATGGTAGATAACCAGTCTGCTATAGCTTTAATGAAGAATGGAGTTTTAAATAGACGAAGCAAACATATTGATGTTCGTTACCACTTTCTAAAAGAAAAGCTTGATGAAAAATTATTTAAAGTTGAATACTGTTCAACAGATAGACAGTTGGCTGATATATTAACGAAGAATCTAACCAATGTTAAATATGTGCAGCTGCGTAATCAAATTTTTGGGATGTGATTGTAGGTAGAATTACTTAAGTGATTGGTGTAATTGTCTTGTGATGGATGTTAAAAAGACTTTTTTTAGGTGTTTTTAAGTCTAATCTTTTTAGTGTAGATAATGCTAGTGTTAAGGGGAATTATTATAGAGATTCGCGCAGTGGAAGCGTGTGTTTGTGTTTGTTGTAAGGGCGAATGGATTTAGTGTTTTTGTTTTAAGTATTTTATTATTGTAAGGGGAAAAGAATTTAATGTTTTGTGTTAATTAATTATTTTTGTTAGGGGAGGAGATTTTTATTATTCTGCATTTTTTTTTCCTCTTGCTCAGTTTTGGATTTGTCGTCTGTTTGTAAAAAAAAAAAAAAGGAATTTTTGATATCTCCTCTTCCTTTGTATTTTTGTGGATTTAGTTATTCTGTACTTGTCTGCTCTTATAGTGTATATCTGAGATTAAGGGGGTGTGTTGAATAGTAATCTCAGATTATACAACCTCTTTTGATATCAATTTAGATCTGGTTGGTTTATGTATTTTTGCAATGTCAGTTTTATTTCTTTTAAAAAAAAAAAAAAAACAAAAATTGTTCTAAGAGGTAAATCGTTCAATACTTGTTTACGAATAACCATGGCAACCGCTCCCAAGTTTTGCATGACAGTGCTTCCGGAGATAATGGAGTGAAATAATTTCGGCTGTACCTTTACTGATCAATAAAGGCGGGGTAATTCAGCCGTGGCACGCGACATGGCCGACTCTAAGGTAAGCTGTACTTTTTCAATTTAATTAATGTGGTTCACGTGACAAGACTCGGTGGTAGCACGAACTCCCCGAGGATTGAAGTTATTACCATTGTAATGTTCGAGGATTGCGTGAAGCATTTCGTGACGGCTTTTGCATGTTTAAATTTTATGACGGATGACTTAATTGGCAAGTAAGGTTTAGGGCGATTTGCAAATTGAAGGGTTTTGAAACAGCGTAGTTATGTAAAGGTGTTATGTAATAGGGTTGATACCGTCTGGCTTTTAGTAAAGATGTTATTAAGGGAACGTTTTGCATACTAATAAAGAAAGTTAATTAGGAATTAAGTACAATGATTCACGAATAAGATGAACTAATAATAATTATTTTATGGATACTGTTAATTTTGGGTAGTGTAAAAATTATGTATAACTAAACCAAATTTCCATACTATGTATTTTTTGCAAATGTTAATCTGTCATAGCTCAAACCCATAACTTCACTTATTCCAAATGCGAACTTCTTCGTATAATAGCCATTAAATTCTGTACCAATTAACCCTTCTCATTCTATCCACATTCCTTCAAATAAGTTCTTCCATGATTTGAATAAATTAATTCAGTCCGGTTCCCGATCTAGCCTACTATTTTACGTGACCTGAGAGAAAAATTTTCTCCTTTATTTACCAGCCATTATGGGTAATAGCAGCGAATACACGAACTATCAATTACCCAAACTGTTATCACGCCCAAATTGCGAAGTAGACAGCGTTGTGCTGGTTTTTATGGCCTATTTTGGGAATATTCTCATAAATGTACAGCAAGATGTCGTTTTAGGCATACCCGTTGCGCACGACGATAACCATTCAAAGTTACGTGCTTTTCGATCGTATGGGCATGCCAAACGGTGGCTATAACTATGTATATAGAAAGGTAGTTAAGTATGTTCACGCCTGTGTCCTCAAAGTCTTACACACAGCTAGAAGTGTATTTCTTTCTCGTTTTAGCAAACAGTCATTGGTGCAGTCATCAGTGAGAGTTCTGATTCTTAATGCTGTGTATTTTGGTTTAGTTTTTTTACCTCATACTTGACAATAGATAGTTGAGTTTAAACCCCATTTTAATTTAAAAAAAAAAAACAAAAGGAAATGCTCTAAAATCCTTGGTCTTATTAAAAATCTGATATCTCTGATACAAACCACAGGTTAATACATGCTGTTAATGTCTATTGGCACAGGAAGGTAGTTCAAACCTTTAAAAGATTATAAGCACGAAACCTGAACTAGAAACTCTCATTTTCTTGTGACAATAATATTTTGAAACTTCCCTTTGTTATGATTGACGAGTTCAAGGACACTTAGCGTTTCAACTCCGGATGTAATCCGAACTTTCTTTGAAGTTATAAAAGATATTTCTTGTTTATTTCACACTTTTACTTAGTTTGTGGAGTTTGATGGGGAGAAATCGAGAGGGAAAAATTTGAGGATTTTTGTATTGTTTATTATTCAATAGGTGTTATGTTACTTTTCGTTTATTTTTTCAAATTAATATATAGTAGTAAGTTAACTTAGACTCTGCATTTTAGCCTGTCTAAAAGTATTGAATATATTTACATATGGTTTTCTAAATAAGAATTCATGAGACTTGTTTAGGCGTATTTTTCTGTTTGTTTATAAGTATGGGTAAATACGATGACAATCATTTGGCGGAGCACATAATTCAGCAAATATTAGTTTTTAGTGTTAAATAGGATCTAAAAGGAGAAAAAAATGATTAAATTAAAGACATCGTAAGAACCTACACAACTAAAAATTTTTTAAGATCTTAGGGGTGTAGTCCGTTAATTAGCACTAGACCAGCGTGATGAAGCAAGCCCTAACCTATTGTAGAGGAGGCCAGTGCCCAGTAGTGAAGTGGAAGCTACGAATCAAAACGACTTTTGAAGACTATTTTAAATAAATAATTTGGACTTCATTTGATGAAGATAAAAAAAAACACGTTTCATAAACCGTGGCTGGAACTAGCCGCTAGTATTTTACTAAACTGTTTTGCAGTGAAAATAGCTCAACAAGCCTTTGTCTAGTTGGGTCTTGGACATGGTAATATATGGGCTGATGTAGATAAAATGCCAGCAGCGTAAACCGTCGCACGGGCGTAATTAATGCCTCGTTGCACCACGTTTAGAAGGCGCTTGGGACATTTAAGATAAATTTCTACAGCGCTTCAGATGTAGCACACAAGTTTGGTAGTCTTTATTAGATATAAATAATAGTTTTTGATGGTGACAACGCTGTCTATGGCTGCTGTATATTCTTGTTTTTTAAGAAATGTGTGTTCTTGCAATGTTTTGTACCGACGACAATAGGTCCATACTTTGCTGCTCACTTAAAAACTATTTTTGCATATTCTTAGTAATCCTAGAGTGAGGCCTAGCCGGCTTTTGCCGCGTAAAAATGAGGCATGATGACCTTTTTGGATTCATGGCCATAGAATGCAGGACACTTATCACTAATCGCACTGTATGATGATCTCTAACAAACTATAGACGACACCTATAAGTTTCAAGATGTCGGAAAAAGAGGATTTTAAAGGGGGAGAAAAAGCTATGACGATATAAATAATGGAAAAGAATCGAACGAAATTCAGCTGCTATGCTCTGAAGCATCACATTCTCCGCAGAAATACCGCGACGGGTACATAAATACGCCAATTTCGCAAATGGATGTTTGACATGCAAGCCGATCAGTCATTATCGAGCGCAATAATGTAAACGCAAGTCGATTATAATAGACCCCTCGGTATTCTAATATTCGCACAATAATAATCATTCTATTTTCAAAATATAATTTGCGAAAGTATTAGTGTTGGAGTCTGATTTTCATATATAAAATCAAAAAAAGAAATGCCGTGATTTATTCATTGATACTTTGCAGTGATGGCCTCGAGGTTTGGGCGCGCGGTCGAGAATCTCGGCGGTCGCGGGTTCGAACCCCAGGCACACACCTCTGACTTTTCGAAGTTATGTGTGTATTCACATTGAATTATCACTTGCTTTAACGGTGAAGGAAAACATCGTGATGAAACCTGCACACCTAAGAGTTCTTAGGAATTTCTTAGGTGTGTAGTCCGCCAATCCGCACTAGGCCAGCGTGGTGGACTATGGCCTAAACCCTCTCAATGATAGAGGAGACCCGTGCTCAGCAGTGGGCGTATATGGGTTGATGAAGAAGAAGAAGAAGACTTTTTAGTTAAATTTTATACTTTTTAATTACAGATTTTAAGAGTCCTATAATAATTTCGAGATTCATTTCACCTTTACCTTGTTTCTATATTTTAATATGTCAGAGCATTATAAAGCGAAATGGGTTGTATTTTTGTACCTATGTTTAGGCTTTTCTTATGTCAAATTACGCTCGGACACATTATGCATATACAAAACGTACTCGTATTGCTCAGATAGTTGTGACAGGCGTTTCGTTGTGACGTCTATTTATTATAATAAAAAAATTTAAACTAACTTATTTTCATGTGAATTGTTCAATTTTTATTTTTGATTCGAGAGGCAAAGATTAGAAACGGTTCGATCCCCGCACTGAGACAAATTTTTGGATAACACTGGTCAACACGATTTTTGGGTCTGGCTCCTGAATATGAAATTTTAGTTTCTCCTATGTCACAAATAAATAAAAAAATATCTATTCTGATAAAAGTTTGCTTTTGTAGAAAATAGAGCAATTTTATGAATTTAAAAAAATGTATACAATTTTTTATCTATTCTCTTTAATTTTATTTAAAATTATAATAAGGTTTTTTTTTATTGAACACAAAATGTGTGTTTATACAAGAAATATGACAAATAATAGCAAACAAATAGAAAATAACAAAAAGTCGAGTTCAAAAAACGATTTTTTAGTTGATCTTTTATGCATGTATGGGCGTTTTTCGTCTTTTTCTTCATCAACCCATATATGCCCTCTGCTGAGCAAGGGTCTCATCTACCATTGAGAGGGTTTAGGCCACAGTCCGCCACGCTGGCCTAGTGCGGGTTGGCGGACTACACACCTAAGAAATTCCTAAGAACTTTTAGGTGTGCAAGTTTCATCACGATGTTTTCCTTCACCGTTTAAGCAAGTGATAATTCAATTTGAATACACACATAACTTCGAAAAGTCAGAGGTGTGTGCCTGGGGTTCGAACCTGCGACCGCCGAGATTCTCGACCGCGCGCCTAAACCAGGCCATCACTGCTTTTTCCTAAACCTCGAGGCCATCACTGCTTTTTTGCGTTTTTCGTATGAACCCCTAAATACCAGGTTGGACTTTAGCATTAGATAATTTAGTAAAGAATCTCTTTAAATATCTAAAAGCTCCCGAATTATGATCTAGACTCTAGAGCTTTCAAAATTATCTTCATTAGACCTAACTTTATACATTACGGTGGTATCAATATAATATCTTTGGGCTTGACGATTGGTTTAGCATTCATATTATGTTTTCCAATTTGAAATTAAAGTCGATCAGGCCATATACGCCGTTGGTAATGTTTTAAGTCTGCTCTGCTATTCCATAAGCATAGGTGACAAGAATATTTGGTTTATCCGCCTTATCCTTGCTTTGATAAATTCACCGCAAATAAAACAGAATGAATCAACATTTTCTTTACACAGTCTCGTTGCCATTTCCTATCTAGATACGACATAAACGTCGGTTGTTATAACTGTAATAGTTTTTTTTTAATAGTAATGGACAAGTAAACACTCACTAGTGTCATTTAGAAATAATGCACTATTTGCAATTAAGACAATAATCAAAGTGCTACCACCCATTGTCTATAATATAATCAATGAAAATCTTCAAACGAACTTATCAACATAAATCAGACAAAAGCAAACTTTAAGACCTAAAAATTTATATCCGAGTATTTTTCGATGTTTGGAATCAGAATCGAAGCATTAGAACAGAAACCCAAAAAAATATTTTTTTTTTGTTGACCTGTGTAATCCAAGAATATTACTTTTAAAACTTCTTTAGTACCAATATTTAAATCTAGAACATTGATATTTTTATTTACTATATATGTTACGGGTAAAGCTAGAACATGGAGTAAACCTAGGTTTATTCGGGTTCACCTAGGATTACTGAAGCTTTTTGGATAAAGTCCGAATATTTACTTATATTCGGCGTTTACCCGTATACAACTAAGTCTACCCAACACTGGTTGGGTAATGTTCGTTGTTGGTCTAATATTATTCGAAATAAATTTTATTTCGGAGTTTACCCATACTCACCTAGGTCTACCCAATGTTGGCTGGGTAATGTTGAATATTTAATGAAATTAAAAACAAGTGCATTTATAACTTTGGTTTAATTGAAAAAAATTACAAGAAATAATCATCATTTTTTATTATATCACACGTACATAATGTACATGGAGGCAAGTAAAAAAATTAAACAAAAATAAATTTCTAATGATGTCATGATACTACTGTCTACATACCTAAGTACATAATATTATTTATTTAAGCAAGACAAACTACCGTGACACGTTGAGTTACAGATTTTTCCTGCGGCCTCGCACATACACTTCTTCGTAGCACATTTTGTTTTGCAATTACACCTTTTATAGCCTTGTCCTCCAGAAAGCGATTGCTCATTTGCAAGTTGTCGTAATTTTTTTATTTCAGGTGATATATTTTCAATATCGATCAGTTTATCCTGACACACAGAAAACTGGTTCCTTGAGAACATTTCTTCGGTAGTTCCACGTTCGTTTCCTAGCTTATAAAGATCATCAGTAATTTTTATAACTGCCATAAGCACATTCATTCGTATCATGTACACAAAAATGATGCAACACCTTACATTACCCAGCCAACATTGGGTAGACTTAGGTGAGTATGGGTAAACTCCGAAATAAAATTTATTTCGAATAATATTAGACCAACAACGAACATTACCCAACCAGTGTTGGGTAGACTTAGTTGTATACGGGTAAACGCCGAATATAAGTAAATATTCGGACTTTATCCAAAAAGCTTCAGTAATCCTAGGTGAACCCGAATAAACCTAGGTTTACTCCATGTTCTAGCTTTACCCGTAACATATCTATTCAAAAACAAAACGATCGTGTATTCTGATATTCTCGCTTATGGAACTGATACTTATATTCATCTGTTATCCATCCGTGCCTCATTATAGAACGGTTTTCTATTACACGGTACACGATTCTGAATATTTAATATTATGTTTATAATGGCGGGAGCTGTGGTTTTCCTATTAATCTTGGTTTAGTTACATGCAAGGAGATTTCCTTACAATGTGTGCCTTTGAAGTGCGTAATAAATTTTAAACACAATTCAATTCTCAGTTTTGAGTTTACTATAAATTCAACTAGATGGCGTTAGTAGTTTTTAAGAAATATTACACGTTTTTTATTAGCTTCACTTGTATGTTTGTAACCGACTTCTTCGGGCGCGATTTTGACCGACTTTAAACGACTAGATTTCGTTCAAACTTTGTAGATTTATCGAGGACCGATGACAATACACTAATTTGATAAAAAAAAACCGAAGTATAAAATAGAGAATAAGTTTTAATAAATTTAAATTAAGAATAGTATTAAAAATTTCAATAAATATAAATTAATAATAGTGTGAATAAAAAAATAATTTTATTTAAAAAAAGCGTGGGGTACTTTTTAAGATATTATCAAAATGATAATAACTCTACTCATATCTGTCAATATTTTTTTTTTAAATAAAATATTTTTTTTATTCACACCATTATTAATTTATATTTATTGAAATTTTTAATACTATTCTTAATTTAAATTTATTAAAACTGATTTTCTATTTTTTAGTTCGGTTTTCGATTAAAAGCGTGTTTTTTAGTTTTTTTTAACTATTATTTATTTTTTTATTATGCTTCTTGACGACAAATATATTTTCTTTTTTTGTATTATCATAAAATAAATTTAAATAAATGGAGAATAAATTAGTCAATTCGCAGGTATCTTAATTTTCGATAATTGAGTTTCTATTGATTGTGGTCCCTTTCCTTATGATTTCCTATAACTTTTAGATTTTGAAGGAATGAAAGATTAGAGAACTATTTTTTTTTTGAATCAAATATGTTACTTCACAGTTTAATAAGACAATGTTATTTTATTTGCCTTTTCATGCGTTGTGCTCAAAAAATTTAGTTTACAATTCACAAAAAAATAAATCAAACCGAGATGTTTCACCCTCAAAATAACCAAAATTACTAAATTACCGTTTCCCCTTAAATATTTATTTATTTTTTGCATTATAATACACCTAACTAACAACAAGGTCACCTTATAAGTGTTATACTGTGAAACTAAGACTTAGGAACTTAAGTGCATTTTCCAATGTACAGAAAAAGAAAACAAAAAGCAAGAAATCTACTACCAAAGAAGAAAATGACTCTGAAGAGAGTTCCAGTGGATCGAGCGGTGAGTAATATTTTTAAAGTTTCATTCAAATAAAACTGTTATAGTCTTTTTGTATCCAAATGGCATGGCAACAATTTTTATTTAGTTACTAGCTTTTGCCCGCGACTCCGTCCGCGTAGACTCTAGGTTAAGTGCAAAAAGAATTTGCATTTATAACATGTTTATTCCACGGGAATACATTTTCCAGGATAAAATTATCGCATGTTAATTCTGTGAGCCCTACCTATTTTTATACCAAAAATCATTCAAATCGGTTTGGTAGATCCAGAAATACCCATTCCTATGGGAATACTTCATTTTCCGGGATAAAAACTATCCCATGTTAATTCTGTGAGCTCTACCTCTCTCTGTACCAAATTTCATTCAGATCGCTTTGGTAGATCCAGAAATACTCATTCCCACGGGAATACGACATTTTCCGGGATAAAAAGTATCCTATGTGTTATTCTGATGTATAAGCTATATTGTGGTAAAGTTTCATTCAAATCCATTTAGTAGTTTTTACGTGAAAGAGTAACAAACATCCATACATCCATACTTACAAACTTTCGCCTTTATAATAATAGTAGGATTTACTCTAATTTATAAGAGTACCCGTTACTCATGAATTTCGTAAAACCAAGCATCGCAACAGTTAATATTTAGTTATTTACTCCTTATAATAAAAAGTCTACTTATCTTGTATGTGAAGTTGCAGACTCCAAAAGGAACATTTTTACATTTTTAATTAGTGCTCTGCTTCTATCAGCCTTAGCTTGAAATTTTTTCAAATCGAACCAGTAGTAACTAAGATTAGAGCATTTAAATGAACAAATAATCTCTTCGATTTTATCGTATTTACGTAGACAGCTATTGTTTTAGTAATCTGGAATGATAAAATGAAATGATATACAAAAAACATTTCTAATCCTGATACAACACAATTAGTAAAGCAACCGTACTCAAGCCAGTAATAACAAAAGTCAATATTGTCTGACTGTAATTGTGTTGTCGGAATAACAGAGTTTTTCTCGATATTCCTCCATTACGTTGCGAATTAAGATAGGTAATGAAAAACACCGACAAGGCACAAGCTGTAATTATACGTGAGTTCCCCCCTTTATTAGAACGGTGAATAGAAATTGTTCTGTGTTGAATGCTCCAAGTTACCTTAGGATCTAATTAACTTTCTGACAAGTTAGTTCGTTTGCCTTACCCGGCGAAGCTGGGTGAACGAATTTACTTTGCGCAAACGTTCCGCCTTATTACTTATGTCGTACTTTCCCAACATTTCTGCATTTCCTTGCGGGAATTTTCGGTATATAATGTACATTTCGGAACCAGTGGCAGTGCTTCCATAGAAGCCAAAAAGCGTTACGCGTTAAATTTGTATTGACTAATTTACAATTGATTACTGTGGGATAAGGATATTCTCGTCTAAATGTCAAATTGATTGCTATAATAAAATATTATAAATTTAAGATTATTACTCGGAAGTTAGGGCTCTTGGGTATCTATAAAATTATCGCCACTGATCTGAACTTATATATGCCTTTGTATTTGTTTTCTGTAAAATATTCATTTCCACATAAATCATTGTCTATCATTAAGAGATTACTACACAAACACGTATGAAAGATGACTTAAAAATCCCATCATTAATCAACATTCCCCGCTTCTGTTACGGAATCTGTGGAAGATTCTTTACACGTGTTTTTCACAAATATCATGTCAGGTCAATAGCTTGGTATTATTCAAGCGTTTAATGGTATCAACCTAGGTTACTTTGTTAGACCTGCGATTTCCTGATATAAACATTATATGCAGTCTTCACTTAATCTTCTCAATTTCAAACATTTTTCGTATTGATCAAGATTTTAAAATTAATGACGATTAAATAGCTCAAGATTTGTCATGTGTCGTAAATATCATTAAATCGACCACACACGTGTAGATAAGATGACTTTTAGAAATAATAGAATTGTTTTCTGATAAAAATTTAAACTCATCATTATTAGTAGCACCGTGACGCAGTTGATCTGTGATACAAACTTGCAAAAATGTCAATGTTCGATCAACTTTTATCTCATCTATGATCTACAAACATAGATTTAGGGTCTGGATGTTCGTGACATGGGAAAGTTTCTTCTAGTTTCTGGTTTCCATTTGCTTGAGGTGAGAATTATGTATATCTATCAGGTGTGCAGATTTATATATTCATCAATATTTATTTTATAGTTAGTGCAGATGAAGTAGATACAGAAGAGAAAGATCCAGGACAGATTGGAAAAGGCGTTGACACTGCAGCTATCACAGTCGACAGAGACGAATACTTGCAAGCCCATAGAGATTTGACGTTCGACCGAAATCAACTGCGACTTAAAAACAATATTTTACACAGAAGGCTCTCGGAATATTATAAGTAAGTTTGTAAATAGTTCAATATAATATAATATAATACCAAAACTAGATAGAGTCAATGAAATATGTGTATTTTTGGTTGGATGTTCCTTCTAGCACCTCTTGTAACTGCTCCATTATTTTGAATAATATTTATACACATTTTCGTTTATAAAAGGGCTGTGTATCTAAATTTCTGCGCTTACCAGAATTTTCTATCCTTAAATTTAGTACAACATATTTCTCATAATATATAAAGATGTCCTATGACCTCACGAGATAGTTTGTCTTCAAAAATCCATTAGGGCCCGAACGACTATCTAAAATAAAACCTACAGGAAAGATTGACATAAAAATAACACGTAAACAATATAACACGACGCATATCGCATTAAAAAATTCAGCTAAAACATAAAACCAGTGTTTATTTTATCTGCGGCGGTCGCAACTTTGGCTCCGGCCACTGTTGCTTGTTTGTACTGAGAGAAAACATATTGGACCGTCTCTCGTATGAAAGAATAACACGTTGTATAATGCTTGGCAGACTATTTTGTTGTGGCGTATTTTTTTTACTAATAGACGATGGGACATCAATCTCTGCTAATTTTACATGATCCACATAAATACTTTTAATTTGTGGTGTGTTTACCAACAATTAGAACTTGCCAGCACAATTGGATGATTGATAACGTCTAGATCTCGCCACAACTCCGGTCGGTTTGGTTTTAAAAATTTACAGTTAATTGAGAGATCGTTATTGACTTTGTAAATATCTTCTGACTTTATTCAGATGGAATTGTGAATACAGTTGTTTTACATAATATTATCAATACTAAGAACTTTAATATTTTACATGGTCGATATTCAAACCTTAACTAACGTACTATCATATTTCAAATTGAATCAATTAGTTTTTAGTAAAGTTAATAAGTTTAATAAGGGTACACTACAATAGACGAAATTAAACTGAACTCTAAATGTATGGTATTTAAAGTGAGTATTTTTAAAATAGCATTAGAAAATTGTATTTTAAAAACAATTTAGCCTTGTAACGAGAATAGTCTTGTGAATGACGTCCAAGTAACTAAACACGGTGAACTCGTGCTGAACAACGTTAAAATATGCACAATTTAAGTAATTTTTTGACTAAAGTTTGTAAAGGTGTAAAATTAATTTAGAATTCAAAGATGTGTATTGTTAAGAAATGCATATTGTTCTATAGGAAACGCAAGCTAGAACACGTTTTGAAACCACTGGAAGGAGCTACCGATTTAGAAGAAAAATATCAGCAGAAGCTATTCGCGTATGAAGAACTTAAAGAAAAAGAAGAAAGGGAAGTTAATGACGTAAGAAAAGTTGTCAAATTACATTAATTAAAAACGCAAGGTTATTAAATACTGTATAGGTCCTTACCAAAAATCTATATCGAAATATCGACTAAAATCTTTTGTTGGGCGTCACAAACAAATTATAAAGACTGGGATATCTGAGAGACCCGAGTATATTAATCACCATATTAAGGAAGGCGCCATATTAAGGTCATAAATATCTTTGTCTTTAGAAAAAATAGTAAGCAAATTACCATTTATAATGCTCTATCTGTTGTTTTAGATCAGAACTAAAGTACAGGCTGTGCAAACTCAATATGCTGGTAGGTTGGAAGATGCAGAGAAGAAATTTGACGAATTGCAAAACCATGAAAAGACAACAGGCACTGGACTTATATACTCTAAGAAGGGGAAACCGATAGCTGACAAGGTAACAATTTAGTACTTTTCTAATGAAAGGCTTGATGTTATGGGCCTCTTTCCTAAATATGAGGAAACCTTTAAAAGTTGCTGCGTCATCATTCTTGATTAGATACAGGATATTTCGAGCGAAAAATGCCCTGTAATTATATTAATATAATCTTATTTCAATAGCAGTGATGGCCTCGAGGTATGGGCGCGCGGTCGAGAATCTCGGCGGTCGCGGGTTCGAACCCCAGGCACACACCTCTGACTTTTCGAAGTTATGTGTGTATTCACGTTGAATTATCACTTGCTTTAACGGTGAAGGAAAACATCGTGATAAAACCTGCACATCTAAGAGTTCTTAAGAATTTCTTAGGTGTGTAGTCTGCCAACCCGCACTAGGCCAGCGTGGTGGACTATGGCCTAAACCCTCTCAATGGTAGAGGAGACCCGTGCTCAGCAGTGGGCGTATATGGGTTGATGAAGAAGAATCTTATTTTTGTAAGCATTAAAAGCATATCTTATTTGAACGCTAAGGAACAACATATACAATAATATCATAAGACTTTTAAGAGTGATATTTATCTATGAAACTTTTAAATTTAAACGATAAATCAAAAATCGAAATACAAACGTACCATATCTAACGCCTGTATCCCCAAAGTGGTAAGCACTGGTGCACTTTTTCATCCACGCTTCACCATTTTTTAATAGTGATAGTAAATAAATAAATAAATACACCCAACAGTCACACACATAGTCCTGACCCCACATTAAGATACGAGTCTTGTGTCATTATTATTAGTCAATACACGTCCCACATGGACGTTCTCTTAATCTGAGAGGGCTGAAGCCTTAATCCACAACCCTGGCCTAATGCGAGATGGCGCTCTTCAACTTATCTTAATGGGACAAAGAAAAAATTCCGCTCTCATGCAAATTAACAAAGTTTTAAAGAACCTTTCAAAACGCCTTGTATCTTTGCAACTTGTTACGTGAATTGTCATAAAGTTTCCAGCAAGGCATTGTGGTGTACGACAAACTCGAATGCAGCGTAGATGCGAAACATTATTATACTGAAATTTAGTTTAAAAGGCTGCACCAGAAGTTTTACGTACACGCTACGTTTATACGCTTGCGCGTGTATCCCCAAAAGGAACGGCAGTTTGTATTTTCTTCCCACGTTCCAGTTATTTTTTAAGTACAAGTCAGTTGTTATCAAATAATTCGATAATATTTAGCACCACAAATAGAAAGTAAGCAGACCGTATAGATCACGGAACAAAAATAGAATGAAAGACATATTGGGCAAACTTAATTATTTTGTTCTTTTTTTAATACATAATGTGTCTCACCGTATCTATATCCATCGCTAATCGCCAATATACCAAAGGATAATACGTTAAAAGAAGACATTATAGAATAAATCATACGAAAAGAAACGGACAAAAAAAATGACATTTAATATCGACGCAGTGTCGAATTTAACTCGGTTAAAAAACAGAATTTAAAGACTGCAACAAGCCCATTAAAAAGCTAGTGGCACTATTGAATAGAAAAAGTTTAAAAATAATACGAATGTGAACAAAGAGTTTACTGCGCGCAGCACGGCGTATCCAACTTACCGAGGTCGCATTAAAAAGTTGTGTCAGAATAATGTTAGAAGTACATAATTGGCTCTCACTTGGAAAGGTCACTGGGAAGTTAGCGTGTGGCTTTTTTATACTTTATACAGTAAAGAAAAGGCAAATGAACAAAATGAATGGAACAGCATTTATGTACTGATACGGTTTTGCTAAGGAATATAATATAAATTTAATAAAACATTGAAATAATGTAGAAACTTGTGGCACTATTTCGGTATTTTTAAAATAACTTGTTTCCATTAAGTTAGAAAGGGTTGTTATTGTCGCCAAAATAATGGAAACAAAGTTTATTTTTGGATTATTTCTAAATATCAAAATCCCATGCCACATTTACTATCTAGGAATCGAACTTGAATCATGCAATATATTTACTTATACCACGAAACTAACTAAAAGTTCTTGACTATGTTATCTTCAAAATATTTGACTCTTATTCTACCACGACAAAAATATTTGATTCTTATTCTGCGACTTATAATTCACACTTCAATTTCCACCACCAATTCAGTACGTGCGAATCATCCCCGATACAAAATGTTGATTGCAGACCGTGCAGCGATTTCTCACGCTGCAGCGTCGAAAATGCGAGCAGTCGTCCGCGCTCTGCCTCCGGTACATACGAGTGAGGAACGCTGTGGCTGAACTGGATGCCATTGTTAGGAAACTGGAGATGCTAGCGCCGGGACTGTATGTGGCTCACTACGAACAACTGCACATCGACAATCAGAACTTCATGACTAAAATCGAAGGTATTGCCATCGGCGATTCAGTTTGATTTGATATTTTGTGTGGTATGGATTTGGGTTGTTTTTTTTTTAAGGTGGTTGTGGTTAGAGCTTACTGGTTCCTTATAGATATTATATCGTCAACTTATTACCTTAGAATTTAAGGAGTAATGAAATGTCATTTTTTTATTAGTATTTACTAGGAATTACTTTAGAATATTTCTAAACATTGGTAATAAACAGATTTGGCTTTAAGTAAGGTTATATTTACTACACTATTCGTTTAAGTATTCTTCTGAAAATCAAATCAAAATGTGGGGTGATAAAAATTTGATTGCAAACCAATCCATTGTAATAACAGTCACATTGAAATTCGGATTGGACAATCAATTGAAACTTCATAAGGATTTTGACAGGGGTTCGCCGTGTTAACTGCTGTTGGCGTGACTTTGTAAGAGACATTAAGTTGTTCGAGTTGGTATTAAGTTTCGATGAATTCATTAAGGCCGGTGGACCGTACGTCATTGCTAATCTCCCTCCCGCATGTCGCACAAAGCGGTGGTTCCCTGCTGACAAAAGTTATCTCCGAATGCCGGTCCCAGTTTGCCGATTTCCACTAACGTTTGACACACAGTTTCGGGAAGTTCATTTCGAAAGATAGCCATGAAAATGATCCTTATAATTGCTTTTGATGTATTTAACATTCAAAAAGTGTTTTAATTCAAAATTAATACAATGTGTTAAATTAATGAATAATAAGTAAAAAAATACAGGTAACATTCACTTATAAAGCTCTGTCGCCGCGTTAAGATAAAATTCCCTAAGTCGAGAATATACTACTAGAGGATTGTCAATCTCAAAAATATCTTACCAACAATTGACTTTGTGCGGGGTTTGAACCTGCAACGAGAGAGTCGTTTCACAAGTTGATTTCACAGCTGCCCCACTGAGTCAATAGCTTAGACTCGTCTACGAAAATGTAATTTTTTTTACATATACTTTTTTTTGTATAGCCTTAGCACAATGACGTCATACCAAATTGGACGTTAACTTTTCAGAGCGGGAGGATGAACTTATCAAGAATCGTGGTAAATGTACTGAGCACAATCAGATACTGGCGCACATCAGAGAGAAAATGCACCACACAGATGAAGTAATAGACTTCACTGAATGTGATCTCGGTGACGCGGAAATTGAATTTTTACGAGCCAGAGAAGATTTGGGACAAGTAAAAGTAAGTTGAATATTGAATCATAAAATTCTTACTTGCTAATTGAGTTTATGCTTTGAATGGTACAAAAAACTATTGGGCTATAGTACATTGAACCTGATAGTTACTCAGCCAGTTCAATAATATTTTGCCGATCTGGTTTTCAAATGCTTACTTTATAGAAGAAAAAAATGTGCTAGAATATCATTCAAATCGGGAATTCCAGTAAATACAAACATACGCTCATAGTTTCCCAGCTGCAGTTTAAGCCCAACATTATAAGCGGCGAGGTTGCCATTTGTACAATACTGAGAGACTCCGAGAATTAAGTAATGGAAAAATTCAATAACAGTCCAACATCGAAAATATCCATCGCACTTTACAAAATTGTACCTCAATACCAGGTAGTGAAAATTTTGTAATAAAATTCAGGTAGTGACCGAAGGCAAGCACGTGCAAGACGGAGGATAAAATATAATTATTGTGAGTTCCCTAGAGCTTTCCCAGGGACATACGGTAGGACTCGATACGCGACCGTTGTCCCAGAGCAACTGTTCGGCGATTCGAGGATTTTGCAAAAGTCGAACACTTGGAAGTGGATTTGGGATAATATTTATATTGGTTTACTTTAAAAATTTATGAAAAATAAATTAGACTGAGGATAATCACAATAGACTGCCTTATACTCAAAAGTTATAAAGATGTCTTTAGAATCTTTTGTCAGTGTATTTTTTAAATTTAATAAGACTTTCAAAATGAAATCGAAATAAAACAGTAGTGACGGCCGCGAGATTCAATGCACGAGCGGAGATCTCAAAGTTTGTGGATTCAAATCCGAGCCACAAATCTCTGACATTTAGAAGCCATGGGTGTATTCATTATTCATAATGAATTGTTACACAATTCAACGGTAACGAAGAATATCATGAGGAAACTTGCACTAAGGCCTTAACCAATTGTAGAAGAGACCCGTGCCCAGTAGTTGCACGTATAAGGGGCAGATGATGATGAAATCAATAAAGAAGTATCCGACAGAGTATTGATAAAATTGTTATTTTTAAATGGTATTCCCGATCCCACAACAACACAGATCGTCATTCACGTGAAATATGTTGTGCAAATATGGACACTGTAGTTGAAGTATTGTTTTGTTAGCTTTCAAGTTTTTGTTTGTCGAAATAAAATACTGTTCGTGTACATTTGAATTGATAATTTAAAAATGGCTGCGGGAATACTGTCCTTTATATTCGCAAAAGCAAATGCTGATTTCAAAGAAAATGTAAATATTATTTATTCATCGGATGGTTGCAAAAATATATGGATGATTTTTATTTTATCCATCGATGGAAAGGGTCAATATTTTATCGAGTGTTCATGTTTTTAATTCGAATTGGTAATTTTTATTTCATTGATTTTATTTTTTAACATTTTAGGGCTGAATGCAATAATTTCATTACTATTAAGTGATCATTAAGAAAACAGCTTTTTAACGAATATTTTGGAAATTACTATAGTAATAACATAGTAGTAATAAAAAAATGGGGGTTAAAAAACGTGTCGTATACTTTTATACCCATTTCCATGAAAGGAAACGCAATGTTTAAATCAAATGTAATAAGAAGTGAGCATTAATTCTATTAAAGCTTTTAGAAAATTTCAATTCCGAAAAACTACAAGAGATTTTCCCACTAGAAAAATTAAAACCTTCATCCGACATGGAAATCGAACTCGGTACTTCCATCGCGGAGCAACTGTCTATGCCGACATTGCATTGCCGGTTCAGATTGTCGCGTAACAAATGAATCCGCTGTGCAATCTGATCGTTTATGCAAACGGTCTAATGGATTTCGCTCATACTACTAAATCTTACAGAGTCGCCGCGACAAACTTAGATGGACTTTGGAAGCGGAGAGGCTTAAGGCCGGCTTACTCACGAGGAGGGATCTGCTTCGGGACTTCCAAGACGCCACGGATGAGGTGAATTATTACGCTACTTGTTCAAGTGCAGTTTTATAACATTGGTTTAAAGTTTTTGTCTTTACCGATCTGCAGTCAGTTAAGAAAAGAAAGGAGCCAAAATTTTATTTAACTTTGATGGTTGTCGAGCTTTTTTGGTATGGCAAGCGATTTATCCGTTCGACTGGTGTGCTACCACAGTATTATAAAAACCGTTGAACTATCATCATCATCATCATTACCATCATCAGCCCATATGAAAAAAATATGAGCTTTTTCTCGTAAATAATAATAATAGTAAATATATTAATCTAATATAAATCTTTGCTTTTGTTATAAGGTGGTACAACTTAGAGAAAAGAAGAAAAGTCTAGAAGAACAGATAGTGACCACTACGCGGGAGCTAAGAGAGGCCCGCAGACAAATGCAGTTACAGCGAAACCCCAATCAAGACGATTCTAACGAAATGATGTAGGTGGTTCCTTCGAAGCACTTTTTTGAGAATATTCAAGATGGATATTGTGAAGGATGGGTTCGATATAAGTGAGTGGGATCAATCTTCATTGTTCTCGCATTTGATAGACGTTTTATCTTTCGCTGAATAATGCCGTGTTGCAAAATTAATATTACAATAGTTCTTTTTTTAACTAGATATATAGTATTGATTATTCCTTTATTTTCTAAAGCAAGGTTCTATTTCGTATCGGTCAAATATAATATGTAGAATAATATTGTTCGTTGTTGTACCCATTTGCGTATTCCACTAAGATATAAATGCATCGTTATTAATGAAACAAAATGTGATTTTTGATTCAATCGTGGCCTTGATTGATATTGATGTTGTGATTGTTAAGTACGTTGAAATTATAAGATGTTTATTAAATTTGTTTATTTAATTATTTCATGTTTTAATAGAAATGTCGGTGATTATTCCGACATTGAAATGTAAGACATTGTAACAAACAACGAGACTAGGACAAATAAACCTTTATTCCGCCATAAAAAGTCAATCCCGAGGCTTCTGTGTAGTTTCACAGCCAAATTCATAGTCGACTGTGCCAAAGGTCCAGTTTAGTTCATTTTTTTAACTGATTTTGAACTTGACATAAAAATCATAACTCTATCTTGTTTGATTGATGAATCCTCCTTTTGTATTTAATACGGTACTGTTGATAAATATTTGTCTATTGAAGCGATCGTTTCAAAAAGCAATGTACGCTTTACATTGCCGAGTTTATTAGAGAATGGCACAAACTTTATACGCAGAGACTATAGGCGAACAGCAATAAATCAACACATGCGATAATTTAGAACGTTTATTCTGTCGTTACATAAAACATAGCTGGGAATCGCTGACATTAATATCCACATCGATAAACGTGCATGTTGTAAATGTGAGCCGGCTTACGACACTTGTCCTACTTACAGCCGCGCTTAAACTGGACCTATCGACATTTTGTCGTAACTTCGAGACGTATCGGAGATTTGATAATGCTCATTGCGAAATGTGAGATAATACGGGTGGGAGGCTACAACTTTATGGCACCTAGAATAGTACCCGCAGGTTTGTACTTAATCATATTATGTTATACTGACGATGACTTTTTACTTTACATGATATATATTATCAAATATACAAAGTAATTATATACTGGAATGATTATAGAGAGACAGACTGTATCTTTCATCTCCCTTTGGTTAAATAAACGTTCATTCAAAATGAACACATCTTGGTCCCATTTATAAATAACAATATATTGATTAGCTTAAAGCCAGAGTATTGAATTTATAACCCAATAAGCATATATTAAAACATTTAGGCATGTTATACATTGTATACCATTTGTGGTAATTCTTAACTAATTCTTAAAACCTAAATATCAAAACATATCCTTCCACAATACAATTTATCATAATTCATACACAAACAATAACTAGTACACAGATATATAATATGGAAATATTGGAAATGAATAAGAAATCATAAGCCCTACGAATGATTTAACAATTAAACAACTGTCATTCAACTAACGCTCGACTGTCAATCGACTAACGCTCGACAGGCAGTCGACTAACGCTTGATTATCGCTTACACTTTTCTAAAAATTCTCATGTCATTTCTCCTGCAATATGAATCTAATCTTACTGATTTTAAATATGAATATTGTTCATCAGTTTTTAAATTTAACGGTCTGTATAAAACTGGTATAACTTCCACTGGAGCTAAAAAAAAATAAGGCACGTGTACTCTTTCGGTTCCATGACTAGCATTGGTGAGGTTACTGCGAAGAATCATCCGGCTTTTTGATCAGAGAGCTGGACTTCCTCCGGTTGGACAGGCTCGTCGCGGATGAGAGACCCGTGTTTCCAGTTCTCAGGGTAGCCGTACTGCCGTACATCATCCCACCACTGCTGCTTCCCATCTGCCCAGATGCAGTACACCACGTTGGTCCCCACCAGAACCACGAAACACACCCAGAACGCCACTCGCCACTGCAATAGTGTTGACTGGAAATAGAAAAATATAATTAATGTGAATTGAAGTTTAGAGGGTGGCCGAGAATTCTTAGCGATAGCAGGTTCAAAATAATACGTCTCTGATTGTAAGTTAAGTGTGTATTTAGAATAAATTGTCACGTACTTTAACGATGAAGGGAAACGTTTTGAAGAAACCTGCACAACTAAAAAGTTCTTAGGAATTTCTGAAGTGTTCAGTCCACCTACCTTGACTAGGCCAGCGTAGTGGACGCCTCTAACTTAAATGGGATGGCTGTGCCCAGTAATGGAACATCTATGTGATATATGAAGATATGTTCACTTGTACATTCTCATTTCAAAGGCATCATTGGGGAGAATAATATCTAGCGCTTAATAAAATTTATGGCTCGTGCTCTTTGCCTGGTTTTACATATTTTACACTCGTTATTTTTAATCTTTAAAAATTGCTCTTTTTACGGTTCAGTAAGCTTGAAATATTGTTTTGGCTGAAGTCGAGGTACCAGCCCGTAAAACCCGTCCTTGAACTAGTTTCATTATAACATTTTTATACTGCCAAGTATTGTTGCCAAATTGCCGCACAAAACTATTAAGCAAAGCCATACTTGTAAGATGTAGTGCTAAATAATAGATACTCTAGCGGTTTAATAATTTTAAACAATAATCACCAGTTTTTAGCCAAGCTTCCTTCATAAATCATACTTTTAATTGATTGGGATGTATAGTATTATGTATTAGGAATTTCAACTTATAAATTTATCTACTGCGGAAGGATGGAAAAACAAATATATCAGAAACTGATCAAAATCTAGAACGTTAATATCAGTAGTTTGACTTCTCAAAACCAAAGACTTTATTTGGCTCTAGTCAAATAAAAACTTGGTAAAGGCACTTGCCAACTCTTTTCGACAAAATTTTGAGATGCAAGCTATACGTCTCAGTTGAAATGTAAATACCTTTGGTAGGAAAATAAGACGCTAAGCTTACAAAAAAAAGATCTTCTTTTTAACGGTGCTTTAGCGCTTATTTTAGTCATTGAAATTTATCAAACTGATAACTTTTAACAGACTTTTGACCGGAGTCTTAACAATGTTAAGAAATTATATCAACATGCCCATATCTATGAAACCCCCCACTATACGCTGGTTTTGAAGACATGCTGACCGCAAGTTGTTACTTAGAATCTTCTAATGAAAATGTTAATACACTTAGCCTGCATGTCCAACAAAGCTATCATATATAACCATCAGATTATATACGACCGACTGATGGACAGAGGCTCCTGTTTAAAGGGTTTAGCCTTAGTCCACCATGCTAGCCTATTATGGGCAAGACTACACACCTAAGAAAACTATATGCGTGAAGCGATTATTAAACGTGTAGGTTCCAACATCATTACTCACATCAGGTGTCAACAAGCCGATCAAGTAGGGCGTGACGATCCCGGCGAAGGTTGACGTCGTGTTGACGAGGGAAGTCAGTGAACCCGCGTAGTTAGGCGACAGGTCCAATGCGTTTACCTGAAATACACAATAGTATGGTAGTATACGAAATAAAATGAATGTAGTTACCAACTCGTAGTCGTGGTCTATTGACATGATTTTTTATGCTGAATTACTGAATGTATGAGAGAGCAAAAACATTTTTATCATGACTTCTAGATCACTCAAAAAAAGTATTCTTAATTCTCAACACACAATACTTTGAATTCCACTATGCTAGCTACCAACAAAAACCATCGATTTAATCACGGTTGCTTATCGTATAATAATAACACGAAAAACTTTAATTCATTCGTATATCACAAAAATAATCTTCCTAAACATTGCTAACCATAGAGGCTTTTAGAGGAAACCAAAAAAATTATCCGGCTTCAAAACAAAAGCGTAACAGACGCGCAAAACACGAAAATAACAAAAGGCTATTATGAGGCGTGTATTTTGTCGGATATCTTATTGTCTTGAAAGAAATCTGGTAAACAGGTCAGCACAATGGGCTCTCTGAGATATCACAGCTTCTGACGACGCGAGATAGCCCCGAGGGAATGGAAAGGGATTTTTATAGAAAAATTGGAATATTCTATTTCGCGATAATACATCGGCTCTGGTGCGGCTTTTGTATTCAATCCGCTCTTTGTCCATTACGTAACTTTGTTTTTGAAAGAGAAAAGTTAATATTAGCAATACGTTTCGTAAAAATAAATTCAATAGGATTTATTTGTTTTTGTGAGCTCTAGATTAAGAGATTTTTTGGATATTCTGAATTTCGTTTAACATTTTAAAGCCAAACTAAATAGCCTTAAAGGGATTTAATAAACATAAACGTGTTTTTTTAACATGCTTCAAGAAATCTTTATCATACTTCACAATAAATTCCCTTGTAAAAGCTCTAGGATATAAGTTATAAGACAAACATTTTAAACCGTCGGATTACTTACTTTCATACCACTATAGAATCCTCCCATAAGAGCCATTGAGAGGACGAAATAGACCATCGCAGCTGTTCGATCACATCCAGCATACGACGCCAAAATAATGCAGATAGCAGGCCCAGTGGCAGCTGAAATTTAATAAGTGTTTTTTTTTTTAATTTTATTTAAAAAAAAACGATTCCCCAGATAAAGAACGTAATATATTCCTTAGAGTATCATCTATAGGCGTGTCATATAGGACCATCGGAGTTGCTAAGGGAAGAATGACCCTAGATGAACAAAAGGGCCTTGTGACTATCGAGGGCGCTCGATCTAGCCAAGCATTCGAAATGAGGCAAGTGAGGGGCAACAACGGGCATTGACGATAGACAAAACAGAAATGATAATTGAAAAAAGAGACATTGAACTATCTGCGTCCATCAAGGCCATAGACAGTTTTGATGTCTTTTCAGGCTTTCTGAAAAGGGAACTAAAACAATTTTCTGTTGTTAAAACTATTTTCTGTGGTTAAAACAGATCTAAAAACGAACACAGTAATCATAGTTAATATGACGTTACTTCACAGCATTGTTTAGATAATATGTTTGACCATGAAGATTTTATTTTACATTTCAAACCTACCAACAGTGGTATGAATGATTCTTCCAGTCTTGATAGTGTGCCATCCTTTCTTGATGCACAAATCGCAGACAAAGCCGAAGAGGAAGGAACAGATCCACATGGCTATATACGGCAGGGCTGTCAGTGTTCCAGTAGTGGCGATGTTGAACTTCAAGACATCATGAGAGTATTTGGGAAGATCTGTCACCATCGTGTAGTAGCCCCAGTCGTGGCCCACCTGAAATTATGAAGAAGACGAACTGGTTATTTATAAAGTATTTTAGATTCTAATGTTATTACCTAGCGTTGAGATGCAGTGACGGAAACAGTTGATATAAGATACAAACACAACGCCATAACAAAACGCCTGTGATAACTTTCTGAGCAATCGTAACCTATGTTACTTCGGAGCTTGTATATTGAGACCAAAAATCATTCAAATCCGTCTGGTTGGTTTTGAATTTATTCGTTTCTAGCATACAGAAATTCAATTATTCTTCTTTGTAATTTAGATATAGATAGATGAAAATGAAGCTAACAATATTAATTTATTAAGTAAACTTGTAGATAACGAATTAAATACAAAAATCTTTTGTCAAAAATTGTGGTTAATTATAATTGATCCTAAAATATAAATTAATGAAGCAATGTTTATTAAAAATTGAGATTTCCACTCTCAGATGGCACGGTCGAGCAAAAGCTATCTATCCTTTATCACCCTGTAAAGATATTATTTCTACTATTGAGAGAAGATAAGCCTTGATATATCACGTGTGGATGGAATAAGCAAAATAGAGAAGAACTTTACACGGCAACGAAAAAGTAATAGCATAAACACATCATGATGAGAAGGAAAATAAGAATTATTTTGGGACCATCAAAAGTATCTTTGACTATCCCAATAAATAAAGTTAAAGTCATCTTAATAACCATAAAAATCTATTGGCCTATGTTAGTGGACTAGTTTTAATATATTAATATAGTAATCTTTTCTAACCAATCAATACTGTAGTACCGCACTGCAGTTACTTACAGATGCAAGTGAGTTGATAGAGTAGGAATGTTTATAAAAATACTTAATAATATACGTATTTATACACAACATTGACGCTTCTATTGTGCAAAGGCACATTTCTACAGCCAACTTATATTAACGCACTCGGGTAAAATTGGTTAGCTTTTCGGTCATATTTCTAAACTGCCTCGGCGCCTCACGGCGTAGGTTCTTCTATAGAGGGTAAGATTCCTGGGTCAGGCTAATTATTATTAGGGTTTTCCATTAGGCCACAGTTCCAGACTCCGTGCTGCTACTGAAAATTTTCTATAAGAAAACCTTAATATTTACTATATTATAATAAGAAAACTCCAACAACACTTTACCCCGGGAACCAAAAACTAAGATCGCTCGGACTACTCTCAAGCCGCCAAACCAATGAGTATTCATATTACTAATACATATTAAATTATATAATTATATATTTGTCAACAACAGGAAGCCTCTTAAAGTCGCGTTCACTTTCAAAACTTTGCGCCATGTGGACATAATAAATCTTACTCGTATATTGCATAAATTTAATATTGTAGTTAAAATCTGCCCACGTCCGTTTCATAACTCCGAAATGCTGCTCGGTTTAATTATGTAAATTATTCAAATATTGTTGTTAACTTGGCCAAACCCTAAATATTTCTTAAAAGGGCCATTAGTCAAATCGAATGCAAAACGCAATATTATTTAACAAAATGAGCATATTTTCGAGTATACAAATATCTCCGTATTATAAATTAAAAACAAATTAGAAATAGTTCACGTGTAACCAATTATTATGATAATGGTGGGTTAGCTTATAATCCTCTACTATACATTTTTTACATTTTAAGATTTCATACTTCCGCTGAGAATTTTTTAATGGACAAACTACACTAAAATTTTTGTCGTCTTCTATGCATACTTTTTATCTTTATTTATTTAGGGGTTTTATCCAACAAGGATATGTCAACCCCATCATACCTTTTACAACTACTACATGAAAAACTTATTATAAATACACATACCTATACTTCTGCTACATTTCTATGCATTTGTGATAATTAATATCAAATAATATTATTTTGAACTCGCAACCAACTCACACTGGGCTGGCGTGGTGGACTAAGGCACAAACATTTGTTGTAGAGGAGGCTTGTGCCTAGCACTGGGACGTATACAGGGTGTATTCAGACCGTGATCGAAAACTGAGGCAGATAATAGCGATAGTGATTACAAACCCCCTGGCATTAAAGAAAATCCCGATAAAAAATAAAATTTTTGAGGTTTTCCATACAAACCACATACTTTTAACACCGATGGTTGTATGGAAAACGTCAAAATTTTTATTTTTTGTCGGGATTTTTAATATCGCCACTGGGTTTGTGATTACCCTTGTTATTACCTGCCTCAGTTTTCGATCACGGTCTAAATACACCCTGTATAGGATAGTGATAAATATTATTTATCAAGTTTAAATACACTTTCGCAACTGGTCTCTTCCCTACTTAACAAATTCTCGAAGCCATAACACAATCTTCTTCTTCTTCTTCATCAACCCATATACGCCCACTGCTGAGCACGGGTCTCCTCTACCATTGAGAGGGTTTTAGGCCATAGTCCGCCACGCTGGCCTAGTGCGGGTTGGCGGACTACACACCTAAGAAGTTCCTAAGAACTTTTCGGTGTGCAGGTTTCATCACGATGTTTTCCTTCACCGTTAAAGCAAGTGATAATTCAATTTGAATACACACATAACTCCGAAAAGTCAGAGGTGTGTGCCTGGGGTTCGAACCCGCGACCGCCGAGATTCTCGACCGCGCGCCTAAACCTCAACACAATACTGGCCGTAAATAATAATTTATCATTTGTTTCAACCTGTTTAATAAATCAGGGATTATTAAAATTGTTCCATTCATTATTCTAACGTTGCGAATGCAACGTGTATTTATTCAACCCACGTTGGGTAATGAGTAACCGGATTGTGGTTTGCAACCGCATAGCTAATACTAAAATATTACTTTTAGTTATTCTGTTGTTTGAGGTCTCAGTTGCGTTGTATATAGATTGACGTTTAAAGTTATTGTAGTATACATAAATACATAATTACTAGTATATAACCTCACGTCTGTATTTACTCATGGTGTAGGCAGAGGTGTATTACTGCATCCATATTTCGCCCGGTAGGTGTAATAGCCCCTTGTAACACGGCGCGATTTTAAAGCCATATTTCGGGCACTTTTCGGTACGTCCGTGTTAGTTTGCCTTTTTCATTATTAAAGCTTAATGAGATAAGCAGTAATGGCCTCGAGGTTTAGGCGCGCGGTCGAGAATCTCGGCGGTCGCGGGTTCGAACCCCAGGCACACACCTCTGACTTTTCGAAGTTATGTGTGTATTCAAATTGAATTATCACTTGCTTTAACGGTGAAGGAAAACATCGTGATGAAACCTGCACACCTAAAAGTTCTTAGGAATTTCTTAGGTGTGTAGTCCGCCAACCCGCACTAGGCCAGCGTGGCGGACTATGGCCTAAAACCCTCTCAATGGTAGAGGAGACCCGTGCTCAGCAGTGGGCGTATATGGGTTGATGAAGAAGAAGAGAATGAGATACGGCTAAATCAATATTTTTTAATGTTAGTATTAACATAAGTCATTTAATTAGAAAAAGATTCAATTTTTTATCAAAATACTTACTTGATTTTTTGCTTACCAACTTGCTATTAATCGTAACATTAATATGCAAAAATATTTTCTGTACAATATTCAAATATTAGAGACGAGTAAGCATATTTATTTAAAAATATTAACTAATAAACGACCTTTAAAGTCTTTGTCACCATTAAATTAACTCTGATTTAAGTAAAATGAACGCAATGATTGAATGAGCGCAATTTGAACAGCTGGCTTCCTTATGACCAAAATGGAATGAATAAATAAATATAATTAAACTTACAGCAGCGCAAACTAAAGCCCAGACAGGTGCTGACCTTAGTATCGCTTTCCACGGTACGGGATCTTTCACACTACTCGATTCAGCTGTGGTGACGTTCTTGTTCAAATAGTTCAGCTCCTTCTTCGATATAAACGGATGGGTGTTCGGCGTGCTGTAGCATAGGAGACTCTGAAAATCAAAATATTAAAATTTAAGTAAAAACAAAATATTCTCTAAGATAAATGTTTTATATCCACACCAATTTTTCACCATTTGTTAAGTTAATCGTAGTAAAATGTGATCATATTGTCGTTTCTCATGACCATTCCAGGACCCGAACTACTAACGTTATCCTAATTGAAAGTATTTTTTGTGTATACAACCACGAGGAACAATCTATCTCAAACGTTTTACTCAAAACCACCTATTTATGGCATCAATAATATCAATAACGATATTGTATATCCCAAACAGTGTTTATGGTGTTGCTTCTTCTCAGTACACAAATATAAGACGGTTAACAAAAAAGTACTTACCCATGTAATGAACCACAGAATCCCAAAGCCTCCGAAGAAGTAAAACACATAAGCCCAGTCTCTGCCATCAGCCAGTAGGATACCGGACATAAAAGACCCAAATATGTTCCCGATTTGCGCTCCTCCGAAGACCAAAGCTCCTTGGAAGGACCTTTCATGAGGCGGCACCCATCTTGCCAACATAATCATCAAAGCCGGCATCGTTGGACCCTGAAAATTTGTTCATCAATTATTATCAGCTCATATACGTCCCACTGCTGGGAACGGACTTCTTCTACCATTGAGAGGATTTAAGCTTTAGTCCTGGCCTAGTGCGGGTTAGCGGACGACAGACATGATTCTTTTTTAATTGGAAATATAAAAATATGCATATTATGCATACCCTCACGCGTATATTTTTCTCTACCATCTATCCCATCTAGAGGTGTATTTCTAGTCTTATCTTCTAACGAAAATTATCAAATTACCTGACCTTCAATTACAAATTATATTTTTCGATCTACCTGCGATATAATAAACAATATGATGTTTTATAACGTTAATAACCGTAATTATATAAAAACTATTCTTTTTTATTTCATTTGACTTAAGAATTACTGCACAAAGTTAGTCATACCGCATACGGTACTTGAAGATAAGGTAGGAAGAATAATTTCTCTCGAAAATAATGAGATGGACGCGGTCAGTAAAGCTGCGGCGCACCTTGAAATACTACCTACTTGAACTTTGTATATTCTACTACTGATAGTAGGAATAGCTAGTTCTTGTAAAATAAACATGAAGTCATTTTTTTCATGTATTTTGTATTTTTACAAGGATCAGAACAACGAAAGAAAAAAGTTGTAGGGCTTTCAGGAATATTACTTATGGAACGCATAAACATACTTGTGGGTAACACTAACTAATTTAAATGGGGCATCATAATAGATCATGCACTAATCATCAGCATTAATTGTCGTGTGAATAATAATCCACTTATTATTGCCAGACTTAAAGTGCCAGAATAAGATAGCATGATACATTAATCTCGCGATTGGCATAACAGAGCTTCGCCTTAGTAAAAAAAAGAATGAACACATAAACAGCCTTGAGTTAACCAAACAGGCGACCACGCATTGTAATTTGAATAGCATTAAGTCGGAACCAGCCAAGTATGATGTAATTGTACTAGTACATAGTCGTTTGTGTATATTTATTGCCATTGAGGTACACAATAGTAACTTCAACATTACTCGTTGGAAGTTGAAGACGCTAGAATGTTCCTTAGTTCGGCCGAATACATTGTTACGAAAAGTTTCTATGCATTGTTCCTAATTCTCCGTGACATGGAAGTTCATGTTTTTGTTTTGGTATTTGTATTGTAATTCGTTTATGAAGGCTAGGTTACTTATTGTACTTCAGGTTAACTAAGAGAATGATTTAATTATTTTGTCCGATAAAACACGATAAAGGGATATAAATCAGTCTTGTTTGTTCTTTCTAAATCTCCCGGATTTAAAAAACAACTCATTTACGTTTACCAACCAGATTTATAGATTACTACTGCTACTACTAAGAACTTCTTGACCACCAAAACTATTACCATAATATTAGTTAAAATGACTATTGTTTGGCAGTCTATGAATCGAGACCTCTCAGTCACAAGACGCTGTCGCTAACAGGCCAGTTAAATATTGCATAGCTGTCCGTTTTATAGGGTAAAACATCTGCCCAAAATTCCCACATACCCTTTTAGTTCTCCCCTAGGTTTTTCACAGAGAAGCCAACGCTTTCCTCCTGCCTAAAAATAGATAACCTATACTTTATCACGTACCTCACCCATTCCCTGCAAGACTCGGAGTATGAACAGCCACATTGCCCCACCAGCTCTGATGACCACGGGCGTCAGGAAAGTGAAGAGTGCAGTACTTAGCAACCCTAGACCTAGGGTCCACTTCCCCCCAAACTTCTCGGCCAAATAACCTCCAGGCACTTGAGTAGCTGCATACCCGTAGTAGAAACCGCTGAGAATCAGCCCTTGAGTTTTTTGGTCCCAATCGAATATTGCGTACTGGAAAGAAAATGGTATTTTACGAGTAATATATAAAATTTATAAAATAAACAATTTTAAATTTTCGAAGTTATGTGTGTATTCACAATGAACTATCTCTTACTTTATTGGTGAAGGAAAACAGTAAAAACTATGCATCCCTCATCAGAAAAATTATAAAGCTGTTTTTTTTGTTAACGGATATAATTAACCCTCTCTTGCATGTGCTCTGTGTCGTGGGATATGATTATCCCAACACATACAGCTTCACCATAAGAGAAACGCTCCTCTAATTATTGTATCGATAGCACAAGGCAAATTAGTTTTAAATACACTTTGCTTTATAGACGATACTCGATGTAGACAAACAGAGAATGATGTCACTTAAGTGCATACTGCATCTACAAACTAGTTTCCTTGACTAATCACAATAATTGGAGGTCGTACTTCGGTCGAATATTTATTACTACCTGTCCGCCCTGAATTAACTCGGTGTGAATAAATCATATAAGATTTTATCAAAGCTTTGTGTAAAATCGTTCCTCATTAGTCTAGGGTTTGATATCTCTGTCTGGTAAAGTTAAACAGAATTTTTCCAACTAAATATTATTAGTATAAAACAATAGTCTCGCCCCCTTTTTACATGGATCTTGAATTTTAGTCTCCCTGTCCTTTCAATGTTATAGGCATGAGTAAACGTTTGTCAGATCTACCGTTCTATACATAGTTCTGATCCCACACTAGGTTAGAAGTCCCATGTCATGGGAATCAGAAATAACGACACTTTTTGGTGACATAAATACCCAGACACAAAAGAAATATTTTTGGATAACACAACATTAAGTCTCTGTGAGATAATCGAACCTGTTCTAAATGCTGGTGTCTAGCCAACTGTGCTAATGTCGTATAGCTCAACAACTTCCAGATGTAGTGCCACTTAAATATTACATCACCGTATATCAAATGTCTTGGCAACCGAAATTACGCAAGCAAATTCATGCGATTAAACAAACGTTTAATTACATTGTTTTGTATGTTTACAATAAATTGACACTTGAATTGACCTACTTAATGATCTTCCCACGGACCTTAACTATCTGTTTTTAGGCCACGGACGCCTCGCGCATACGGAACGACTTGGCTTTATCAAGTCATTCATAATATACGTACCCTATTATAATGTTTAAATTTTTATATATTTTAATTTAAGTACGATTTGGTTATCTGGAGAAGTCAATACTGAGATTTTCTATTTAAAAAAATTACAAATCCAAGGAGTCTGGAAATGTGTTCGAAAACAATAAGACTCGTCTCTATTCCATTCGACAAATAGAAGTGACAAAATGAGGGTGCTGAAGTGTAAAGGTACATAATATGTGTGTGTGTACATTAGAGGGATTTGATAGAGACCAATGTTTACTAAGAAAACGACCAAGCTACTGAGAAATTCCTGATTTAAACAACATTATATATTGAGATTCGGACCTCAATGCACATCTATATGGGAAGTAAAATAATTTATGAAAAACAAATCGCTTAAAGCAAGGAGAACCCTCTAAAATGGCAGAAAGCAGTTGGCCTTAAAAAACATGTTTTTACACCCTCAGTGTATTTGAAGTTAAATAAAACTTCAAGGTTCTTTTTTACTGAGGTCAAGTACAACTCGGGAGGTAAACATTTACATACAATATATGTAATTTTGGCGTAATACAAACAATTTTTTTATGCTTCTACTAATATTATCTATTCACTAATTTCCTGATTTTATTGGTTTCGGTTAAGTAATTATTGTAAAATACACGTGTCTTTACGGTTATTAATGTTCAAAATTAGTGTAATACGAGTAGAGTACATTTTCAGTAGAAGAAGCAGTATGGTACTCAGATTTTCCTACGAAAATTCCATAGCAACTTTCACAGTCTGGGAATTGATCTTGGGGCCTCACACTTTAGCCGGAAACTAAAGAAGCAATATAATAAGCTTAAAATTAAAACTGGCTTCGATAGAGTTCCTTAGAAATTAAAGGAAGTCTATATTTAGGAGGTAGTAGACGTCTTTTGGTTGACTATGACAACTTTCTCGCCGTATATAAGTAATGGCTACAAAAACTACCCTTGACTAACTTCCAAAAATGCTTATAAGTATCATTAATGAATTAAATTATTCAATCAAATATACTTACAGGTCTTAAAATAGGCGAAGTATTATTCCCCAAAATTTCATCACTCGGACAAGCATTAGGATCTATGTGGGTCTTCTCGTCGGTTTTAATTTCGTGAACCATCTGGGTAATAGCCAGGTTGAGGCACACGCGCATCGTGTAGGCGTTGCATACTCCAAGCAGGCCTATGACGCCGAGGATATACCGTTGAGGGATGAAACAGCCTGAAAAGAGAATTAAATTTATAACGGTTGGATGAGGAGAGCTGACGATCGATCCCAGAAGCGTGCCATAGGAGAGGCCTATGTCCAACAGTAGATTCGTAAAGGCTGTTGATGATGATGATGATGTAACAAAATCTAATATTAATGCTCTAGTAAATGATTACTTAACCAGAGAAGCGAAAGTTGAACTTCTAGATTTCACGGCATTTCTTTATTGAGTGGACTAACAGAGTAATGATCCTAATTTAGATATTAGCATTCTCTAGAATCCTATCAATAATAAAAATTCTAAGATTACATTATAATGTAACAAAATTTATCAAGTCGCTTTAACGTAGTCGTTAATTACGTATCACATATACAAATTTTCTTAAATACTTACAAAAATCTTTATGATATATTTAGTGAATCTTGAGATAATTAATACATTCAGTATGAACGAAACAATGAAATCACTGACCTCATCGATGTTATAGACCTCTTCGTTTTAGCGTACGGGTTCTAATTAAACAACGGAATTTCTGTATTCCAATGGATTAAATTTTTTTGTTCCATTGTGTTGGTGTCTTTTCAAGGTAAGCTATCTACCATTCATAGAGCCAAGATGTATTTACGATCTGTGTTTTAAAACTCGCGCTAGCTTTGAGTGGGTTGGTATGCTTGAGTATTTATTAGGAAAAAATCACAAGTACGAAATGAGCAAAATATCAATAAAATGTCTTTGAATTGTTTTGATTAGACATAGCTAACAGCGATTAAAGGATTCTGTGATGGATTAATTATAACACCAAAAGTATGTATAAAATAAAGAAAGAAAAATTGGAATATTAATAACATATTCATAGTTTTTAAGGACAGAAAAGCTTTTGTTATCAAATTAAGTAACTCTGTAAAAAAATAAATTTTTCATTTAAATTTAAACAAATCTTTCAAGAATAACTTTTTTAGAATAAGAATAACTTATTCTCTCGCACATTTTATTGCATCTTTCTAGAGTCAGAACTTGCTTTAAAAAAGAAGTTTCTAGCTAAACTAATTTATCCATTAATCATAAAATTATATCAAACGGTAGAAAATACCTTAACCTTGTTCCATTACATGTACGTTTAATTACAAATGATATGCAAATGTAACAAGGAAGTACTATTGTTTATTATTCTGATCATGAAGATAGAATTAACGCACAGGCCTATAATAAACACAAGAATATGACTCGTCTATTTAGAGGACATTGTTGTTGTCAATTAATTCACTAGCCATAAGAATTAGATACACTGTTTAGTCGTGGTTTGGTAAGATAGTGATCATAGGGGTGAATTTTAATTAGTTTTTGGTCACGTCGTAATAAAATTATCATTGGCTTTATGTTGATAAAAACATACATACATACAAACCTCACGCCTGAATTCCTCGAAGGGAAGATTCATTTTGTGTCGATTGATAATGTCTCGTTAACTACATGGTCATGGCAAAACTTGTAGACTGTTGTTAAAATTTCTCGAGCTTATTTGGGATATAGAATTATTCCATTCCAATATACTGTACAGTACTAGAAATGTTCCCTAAAACAGCGATAATCTTTCCAACTGAGACTAAAAGTACAGCTGGGACTTAAGACATAGTCTTAACGTGAATAGAAAAATATATTGCGGCAATCTTCTTCAGTATAATAAGTAGGTATATGTTAGAGGTATATGTTATGTAGTATATGTTAGTATATGTTGGTCGTTATCAGATGTACGTGACGTCCCTTAAACTCGACTATATTTATGTAAAACCTGGTATAAAATGTGTGACAGGGGAATTACTAACCGTGTTATCTTGAGCTGTTTCAAGAATTCTAACTCGTTTGTCTAAGACATCGTATATTATAATATTACAAAAGGTTTTCCTCTACTGCCTCGTGGTCTCGCGGTACAAGCATGTGCCATGCGATCTAGAGGTCCTGGGTTCGATTCCCGGGTCGGGCAAAGTGTTATTGGGTTTTTCCATTAGGAAATTCTCAGTAGTTTTGTTTGTTTGTGTTTTCGTCTAATAAATATTGTTGGCAGTTAAGCATAAAGTCGTTATGAATGAGAAGGTATTTGTGAAGCTAGATAACAAGGATTCGATTTCCGCATAGACTCTTTTCATTATACGTATTCTTAAAATTGGTGTCCTAGCTTGTTTTTTTCTTGTGTTTTCATTATTAATTATCGTTAAAATTAAACGAGAAAAGAAAAAGAAACTCAAGAGCACGAAGTACGACCTAGGAGTTCAAACATTGGGTCAAAATATTAGTATGATTTTTCCTTTGGGAAATTCACAATAGGAGCACAAAGCTTAGAAATGTCGATAAAGGAACATATTTTACTATAGAACACTAAACATAACTGGTAAAAGTGAGTGTGGAAATAAAATTCGAAATATAACCTTTTTGCTCTAAATCTGCTATTAATAGGAATGCTATGTCTAAGGTGCCCCATACACCTTCAATAATATTGCACAATATTCTGATTGTACCATATTATTGAACGTGTAGGGATAATATTGAAACATTGCGCAGTGATTGAACAAAAGATTGAGGGAGCTTAATTTTTATTATGCAATATTTTTTTATTGCGCCGTGTAGGCTTAATATTGCGCAATATATTTCTTTTTTTCTTTTCAACAAAATCACCACCGTGGCTGCCGCCAAAACTTCGTCGTCAGACATGTTGCTCGCACGGAAATATTGATCAGACTGGTTAGTCAATGTTATTGTCAGAATTTATTGAACGTCTGGAATCAAAGGGGATGTTCAATATTATTGAACAATAAAAAGATTGTGCAATATTATTGTAGGTGTATGGGGCGCCTAACACATAAAAAACTTGAGCGTTTAGCATTCAACCTCTATTTTAAAATCTGAACACGAATACGACCAATTCTTATTTAAAACCTTTTTTCTTTTCTATGTGCCAGTAAAGCTCATGCTCTCCGTAAATTAAATACACTCAGGCTTGTACGGCAGTGCACAAGTGGCGATTCACATACAACTTGTACTAGCTCCCAACAGTTTTACAATACGCAATGAACAATGCATGAGAAAGTTGGTGTGGGAAGCCCGCAGTAGCTTTATGCGGTATCGCCGTTCTCGCCACAACCAAGTAACTGTACCGATTTATTGAACCCGCACATATTGCATTCTGCGTGCTGGCTTTGGCTTACAAATGAAATTAGTTTTTGGAATTCTGTAAATACTTTTCCTCCATACTTTCTTGCACAAATTTCTAAGCTTTGAGGCGCCACTAAGATATTCATATAAGGAGAGCCTGATAATGCTACCCGACTCGAGAGACAAACCTAGGACCTATTGATAGCTATCCGCGGGATTTACATGGGAATCAATTTATTAGAGAGATCTCTGTATGATTAAAATAATTAGGCTTGGTTTTCAAAACTGCACTAAGTCTGGTCGATAGACTCCGCCAAATGAAATTACGAAGTAACCAGGTCCCCTTAAAATGAACTTTTTTCCTTTTAAACTGTCCATTTTTGTTATCAATATGTAAATGATCTTGAATGTCAATCACTCCTCTATTTTCTTCAACTTACATGATCGTAATGTTCTGATAAGTGCAGAATCTGGCCTTCTCGCTCCGTGTGCTTTCTGACCGAGCAGTTTATGTGCTTGCGCCGGTGCCTCAGTGTCGTCCATATTGCTAATGTTCTTCACCATGCACCTGAAAAATGAAATTATTTGAAAATACTTGTAAAGTTATGCATTATCGTTAGGATATTTAGGAGTTTCTCAGTAGCAGCTTAAAGATTCGTTTCACAAGCTGGTATCTAGCCAACTGTGCCTGGGTAAAAAGATTGCCTTCTATTAGTAGGAAGCAGTGATGGCCTCGAGGTTTAAGCACGCGGTCGAGAATCTCGGCGGTCGCGGGTTCGAATCCCAGACACAAACCTCTGACTTTTCGAAGTTATGTGTGTATTCAAAATTGAATTATCACTTGCTTTAACGGTGAAGGAAAACATCGTGATGAAACCTGCACACCTAAAAAGTTTTTAGGAATTTCTTAGGTGTGTAGTCCGCCAACCCGCACTAGGCCAGCGTGGTGGACTATGGCCTAAACCCTCTCAATGGTAGAGGAGACCCGTGCTCAGCAGTGGGCGTATATGGGTTGATGATGAAGAAGAAGAAGAAGTAGGACTTACAAATAGGCAATGTGAATGTGCAGAAATAGACCTCTGCTTTGCAGTTAATGGCTAAAAAGATTCGTTATTTATATTATCTTAGTGGTTATTATACAGGTACAATTAATACAGTCGGAAAAGATATTAATCTTCATCATCATCTCATATACAGACATACTTCCAAATGCTGGGCACGGGCCTCCTCTACCATTGAGAGGGTTAAGGCCTTAGTGCGAATTGATGGACAATTTGGGCCGATAAATAATATTTATGTGGCACATAAATTAACATTCGAATATGGACAAACCTTTAAGTCTATTTAAATATTCTATTAAGAAATAAATGATCTTGTTTTTTATTACCACACTTGTTATCTGATATTCTAATTATTGAATTAACATAATATTAATTTGCAAGTGGAAATTTTTGAGTTCATTTTTAGCGTTTAACAATAGTATCAATGGAAATTTATTTAGTATATAGTTTTGCTTATCTTGATATTTATTTTTCTGAATCTGAATATTTTTCATTAGAAACTTCTCAGAAACAGCAAGGAGTGAGAAAATTTGCTCGAAAAATGGCAATGCTCTCTATTACGTGGTACTTAGAATACAGTTGGCATTCTTGAGTTCGAAAATACACTTCTGCCTTCCTTCTTGAACGTACAATCATAAGAGCACACAGTAACACTTGCACTCATAAATGTGAATCAATTATTGCTGCTCGTAAAAATCAAAGTGCGACTCTAATCGTGTAGTGTTAATGCATTTAAATAACGTGCCTTAATATATTATTTCGCCAAACCTCAATAGGCCAGCGTGGTGGACCATGGCCTAAACCCTCTCAATGTTAGAGGAGACCCAGCAGTGGGACGTATGTGAGTTGATAATGAATATATTATTTCTAATTTTAGTGTGCAATGACACTATCCATAGCATAATTTGTGGTCCTGCAGTATCTATGCGCTTATCAATTTAATAAAACGATGTGGGCGTGTCAAGCGAAAACTTATAGATTCTGACAAAATTTAAGTTCTGTTTTTTTAACAATTCATGTGGCTATATAATTGTTATAAGCTAGACAACCTGGTAGCGCAGTTGGCTAGACACCAGCTTGTGAAACGAGAGGCCGCGGGTTCAATTCAAGTACAGACACAAATATTTGTGTGATACACTAATATTTGTTTCAGGTCTAGGTGTTTGTGAGACCAAATATGTTTCTCATTGTTTCTGATATCCATGACACAGGACTTTCCTAGTGTGGGCTCAGAACTATGTGTGTGACTTTTGTTTGCGTTTATGTATTATTATCATCAACCCCAGACGTTCACAGTTGGATATAGAGCTTCTCAAAGACTTCACGTGGTTATATTTCATGTCAAAATTGTACTTTGAAACTAAATATTCTAATATATCGAATAATTATTTTCATAGAGTAAGTGAAACGTTACAAGCTGTAAGTGAAACATTTATATTCGCCAGTGGTGGCTAACAGTAGTGTCACCTTAATGGCCATTATATTGATAAACTTTATAACAAATAGAATCTTATGTTCCCATCCGGATACAGATTCCTGTGAGCTAACTTGTCAATTCAAAACAAATCCCCTTAAAAATATATGCATTTTTATATAATATTATAAATTTTCTAACTTTACATCTTTTTAGCCTTTTTAACTATATTTATCTACTACGCACATATTTCACACCAGTATCCTTAGTAGTAGAGTGCCGTAAGGCATAAAAATGGTCAAACCTCGGAACCCAGGGCCAGTCAATGAATCTGTATATCAAGTATGAGACTGCATTATTAAGACCTCAAATAAAAAAGTTAAAAACAAAAAATTGACCGATCTCGATTTACAACAATTTTTAACAACAATTTACTGAAAAATGAGAGACGGAAGGGAGAAAATTTTTTTATAGTGAAAAATTTAATTTTATTTGTAATAAATTATATGTGCAGAGTAACTTCAATGTAATTTATTAGATTATCGTAAAAAATAAGTTACAAAAAAAAATTATCATTAACTATTCACATTGTTACATCGTGTACATTTCACAGCTTTCACCATTGCATTCTAAGCAAGCTGCAGTGCAGTTTAATCCACTTTTCCTGCACCCTCAAGATGCTCCACATCCTGTTTTGCATGAGCAAAAAATAATTTTTAATAAAGATTCTGGAGCTGGTCGTTGCGTCATTGTTTGCGGTGTCAATATTTCGCATTCCAAGCCATGTTTGAACTTGCAAAAATACTCTTTTAAGTTTTAGTACAAACGCCCAATTAATTCAATATTTCGTCAATGCGAATATTGTTGCTCGAAAATTCCTTAATCACACGAAATAGCAACAAAGGGCAATATTGGCGTTGGTGACTTGAATTTCCTCAAGTTGCCCCAAAACAACAAATCTATACAACAAAATGTGAAAAAAGCTCTTAAAAAGAATATTTCTCATTTCTTAAATTATGAGCTTTGCAGAGCAAAAACGTGATCCCTTATTTTTTCAAAAATTCTATCGAGTGTAACAAAAAATGGCTGGATGGATTAATTTGGCACTTTGTAGGATTTTTGTGGACATATTGAACTGTAAAACGCACACTTAATATTATTGGATTTCACAATATTTTCGATCCAGCGCTCGATTTTCCAAAACACCATCTAAAGCAAATTTTTGATGCATTTTCAAATTCATGTAACAAGAAGAATTCTTGTTTTTTCGAAAAAGTAATAGCTGGTGGTTAAAGGATATTTATTCAAATTCTTGAAACGCACCTTAAACTTGGTATACAATTATTTGTTGCTGAGATATCGATAATTAAAGACAAAAGGATCCTTTTCCATTTGTAGACTGATATCTCGGCGAGAACTAAACATATCGAGGTGTTAAAAGATAGAAATTAAAGCTAAATAAACAAAGTATCCGATCTTTATAAGGGTTAAGCAAGAACATTTTTCTCCACGCCCGTATGTAAAAAAAAGAAGCATTAAACATTTTGAAATTGTTTTGTTGCTGCTTTTCCTAAGATCACTCAAAAACCACTGATGCTACAAATTTTTAATGTGTTAATCCAAAAACTAGAGACTTGGAGCTACAATTTTCTTTTTTTAAATTTCCTGTACGACCATTTTTCTCGAAGTTACGGCCCAAAAATTTGGATTTATTTTTTGATCCTTTACTTTTTCCAGTAGTGTATTTATTTATATTCATCGGTATACCTGCAGTCCCTAAAGATCCAAGATCAAGTTTTCAAGTTTGTAATAGTTGTTATTTTTTAAAATATGACTTTCGACTAATATAAATCAATTAAAACTCCAAAAAATTAATTAATGTTTATAATAATAAAAAAAAAATTGAGAGCGCGAAAAAAATTTTTTTTAACATTTTTCTATATGCTATTAAAAACATATTTTCAAGGTTTATATTAAGATTCATAGACTGGCCCTGGATTCCGAGGTATAAACCTTACGGCGCTCCACTATAGGAAGAGACAGAGACTTACATTAACTTTGGGTGGTCAGCTTTTGCTTCTTAAAAACTTCAAGATCTAAAACATTCTTTGGACAAAATCCATGAGTACAAGTGTGATGCGATTTAGAGTTCACTAAAGCGATTGCCGGGTTGACCAAAGTGTTATTTTTTTTATTAAGAAATTCTCAGTAGCAGTTCGGAGTCAGGAAACGAGCCAAGAAAAAGCGATAAATTTGGCCTCTATTACGCGTGATTTTAAATACCATTGTTTAACCTTAGGTATATGTACAGGTTTAAGTATGTATAGGATGTTCTATTAAAGTAAGGAATAGGTAAACGCGCTATGAGTACAAGAGTGTCTTCAAAGGAATTTAAAAAATGACTAATGGGTTTTTTACAATTATTGTATGTAAAGGTAATTCAAAGTTCGAAAGGATAATTGAAACAAAAGTGTGGAAATTTTGTGTCACAAACAAATTACGATTAAGATTCTATTGTATCACAGACATACGGTGAAGTATTCCTCGCTCAACAACCCGAACTAAACTAGTAGGGTGGACTAACGCCTAAACACTCTCAATGTAAATTTCATTTGTTTCTCTATTATCTGCTATTACATTATTTTTAATGATATCCACAATTTTGTTAAAATGTGTTTTGTTATGATTTTAAGTTTATGTCGTATGTTATTTATTATTCTTAAATTTTATATATGATTTTATTTCCTGTAAATTGTGCAAGCTGTGTCGTCCTATTATAAGATGCACAAAGTTTTCTTTTTAATATGTTAGTTTAAGCATGTCATGTGTAATCTTAGTTTGGAGACCAATTTTAATAAAATAAAATAAAGAGAAGGCGTGTGAACTGCTGCAGGACGTATGTTTATAGACTGATGATGATGATAAACACCTTTACCAATTGTAAAAAATGCATCAACATCAAACCAGCGGTTTGAACACAACCAACATACTGTCCCATTTTATTTCCAAAAGATTAACTTCTTAGCTATTATGACTGTTAAAATTATTTTAAAGAATCATTAAAAATAGATCTGGTTTAAGTTATGCTATCGCATCTCTAAGACCGGTTATATTGCCAAAAGTGGTATGCAGAAAAAAAATCTTATTACAGCAAATATTTAACAAATATTCTTATAAAATATTTGTTAAATTTTTAGTTGTAAAAGACAAGTAATAAAATCATTACACGCACATCGATGCGCATGAGCACTTCAAATACAAATTTTACGTAAAATTTATTACATGATTATTATGATTTGAACCGCAAAAACAGGGTCATATGTGCCATAATGATAGCACTCATTGATAAGCATTGTTACTACCACATAATATTTAAAACAATACATAATTAAGATCGTTTATTCATAAAATAATTTATTAAATAAATTCTTCGCAAAAAATAAAAAAATAAATAACTTACAAATCAAATTCCAAATTTAAAATCCAGTTAGGCACAACACAACGTTTTTTTTTTTCACACACAGAGTTCACGACACGACCACCACCATATATGACAGTGCGGTGACTCGCGCACGATTATCTGACATTAAAAGGCTGCCACAGCGCGGGCTTGGCGAATATTGTGGGCGCCAGACTATTGGCAGCCTCTGGCGCAGGCCACGAGGTGGTCGACCTTGGGCGTAATCAGTTAACTTGACAGTTGCGTGCGCCCGCCGCTGCGCACGAGTCCATTCATTTATTTTTTGTAATTAATTTTTGTTTAACGAAACAAATATAGTACTATGAATTGTTTATTAGCTAGCACTTGATTTTTAGTGTGTTGGAATCAGTAGTGGTATCGGTTGGTAAGATGATTACGATACAGTTGAGAAAATGATGACAGTATTTAAGAAATTAGATCGATACAAGCCGATATACGTAACAGGTAGACAGCTGATATGCTTTAACACCTTGTGGTTATAATGCCGATGTAAGTGTATGCCTCATGTTTGCATAACGAACAGGTGGTTTTATTTTAGTATTAATTCTATAGAACAAAATTCAATGTGAATGTTGAAACGTGAAAATAAAATCCACGGAAAATACTGAGAATGGAAGAAAAGGTAATGTTTCGAAATAGCACACAATTTGAAATATATATAACACACTTACCTCGCGCCTCTTTCCCAAAGCGATAGCCAGAGGTGCATTTCTGCACCCACATTTCAACAGGTATGTATCAGTCACACTAGGGGAAGAGCCTGCGGTTGTCATTCGGGATCATATCCAAACTCGGTTGTGCTATTGAGAATTCCCTACTAGAAAATCCCAAATAACACGTTGCTCAATCCGGGAATGGAACCCGTGACCGCATTGCACTAAACGTGCTAGCCTTAAAACCATTACATAATTTTTGAAAATTCAATTATATTCCCTATTCTAAAGTCATATGCTGTCATTTATATCGTATCGACCAATGAACGATGGATTAAAGAATAAAGAATGCATTGAATTTTCACATTATGTGGCACACAATACCCAAAAGACATTAATTTTATCCTGTATCTCACCAAAAAAACATTCTCGATCCAACAAACAAACTTACGTCCGTACTACGAATCTTAGACATAGAACTGGCTTTACTGGTTGTTCAGTCAAACATCCAATGTCCACGAATAGACCGTAACGTTTGTGTGGCTGATACGCAAACCGCAAAACTGTCGCATGCGGTTTATAATAAAATGTTTGCATAAATACAGTGTTTTATAGTAGACGGACTAGATTGAGACGCTCTGTCCAACGGCGGGACAGCTGTAAGTCGATACTTCTCGTGAAATACAATAAATTCTCCAAATTTGTCAAAGCAATTTCCTGTAGATTAACTACATTGAATTTTGAAAGCACAAAGTCGTTTTGGTTCCATTCTTACTCCGCGGTTCTGAATTCAAAGTAGGCGCTATCAAAAGCAAATAATTCATCAACGAATTACTCTTAGTTATAAAAGAAATGTTGACGATACCCAATATTAAATCTGATGATTGAGTAACGTGTATGCATGCTTGCATAGCTCCTGTTGTATAGTAGGTTCGATCCCAGCAGTGGGACGTATGTATGGGCTCTAATGAAAACCGATTGTGTGTCCTCCAAACATTTTAATATTAAATTTTCAGTTTGTTTTGACCCGAATATATTATTATACGTTTTTTGTAAACTACAACACGTGACAATATAATGATTGCTATTCCGTAAACAGTAATACACTATCGCAAAATATCAAGTGCTTGTTTATGGAGCACTTTAACAAAAACATTTAGCAGAAATAAGAGTTGGAAAAAACCTCCAGACATAAACAACAACAAGCAAATAATACGCATTAAAATGATATACATTCAACTTGGAATTTGATACCTATAGACCAGGGTAGAAGCCTTTAAAGATAATGAAAAGTGAAAAAAAATTATAATAGAATGAAACCCATTAGAAAAGGAGGGAAATATGATAAAAATGGAAGGAAAAATAATTTACGGGCGATCTGAGGTTGGGAAGGGGATGGGGGTGAGCTTTTAAGGGTAAAAAACGGTTTTTCTCGATTTCCGGCAAAACTAAAAGTCCTATCGAAAAAAGTCAAATCGAAAAGTTGTAGATAATAAAAAGATCTAAAACTTTTGTATTTACACTTTTTTCACATAACCTCAAAATTTATGTGAAAAATTCAAAAAACCAAGTTTTTGGTTTTTTATTTTTATCTTTTACAAAAATTAATTTTTTTTAACGAAATTTTGTGAAAACTTACCTTTTTATGTCCCAAATACGCTGTAATTTATTTGATTAAAAATATTTATTTTTTCACCTTATTTTGAATTAATATCGAAAAAACACCCTAATTTTCAATCGAAAATTCACCCGTCAAAATATCAGCTTTTTTCAAAAAGTTGGTATGGTTTCTGTTCGTTGAAATCTCTACTTTCCGATGGTGAAAAAAAATATATATGTTACTATGGTAAATCTTCTCAGAAAACGCAAAATTAAGGAGATAATTATTTTTTTATCTTGTACTAAAATATCATTTAATTTCAATCTTTAGGTTATGTTAAGTTAAGCATACTATTTTTTAAAGAAAATATTACGATTTTTATGGTTGAGTTGATTGATACAGATAAAAATAGAGATTATACTTTATCATTTATTTATTATTATAATAGTATTTACCTTCCTATGCAGATTCGAAAAGTTTTATTGTTGTTTTTAAGTAAACTTGTCACAATTATCTTCAAGAAACTCAGCGTGCACGTGTATTTTTATAAACGATGTTGTATACTTTACTGTATTTCGAATACTGGTTAGGCTAGCGGTTGTAACAGCTGCTACGAAATATATAGTATATAATAGTAGGTATGTATGCAGTAAGAACCAGACCCGCCTAGCCCCTTCCCCACTTCTCCACGAAATACCTTTTGATGGGCTACAATTTTTCGTAGGTCACTCAGGTATATATATAATTTATCTCAAAATAGTTATAAATAAGCATCTACGCATATAATTTAAAGAAAATTAGACAACTCTCTCCAAATATTGTAGATGTCTTATTAAATATTAATTTAATTAACTTATTTGTTTCTTAATTATAGTAGTATATTTTTATTTGCAATTTTTTTGTTATCGACGTCACATGTAATCTAACGTTTTTCGAGTAATTAAAGTCTAAATTTTAATAAATAGCTCAAAATTATTTATAATAATAAAAAAAAATTTTTCGTATTCAAGTTTTTTTTAATTTTTGCGTTTTCTGAGAAGATTTACCATAGTAACATATATATTTTTTTTCACCATCGGAAAGTAGAGATTTCAACGAACAGAAACCATACCAACTTTTTGAAAAAAGCTGATATTTTGACGGGTGAATTTTCGATTGAAAATTAGAGTGTTTTTTCGATATTAATTCAAAATAAGGTGAAAAAATAAATATTTTTAATCAAATAAATTACAGCGTATTTGGGACATAAAAAGGTAAGTTTTCACAAAATTTCGTTAAAAAAAATTAATTTTTGTAAAAGATAAAAATAAAAAACCAAAAACTTGGTTTTTTGAATTTTTCACATAAATTTTGAGGTTATGTGAAAAAAGTGTAAATACAAAAGCTTTAGATCTTTTTATTATCTACAACTTTTCGATTTGACTTTTTTCGATAGGACTTTTAGTTTTGCCGGAAATCGAGAAAAACCGATTTTTACCCTTAAAAGCTCACCCCCATCCCCTTCCCAACCTCAGATCGCCCGTAAATTATTTTTCCTTTCATTTTTATCATATTTCCCTCCTTTTCTAATGGGTTTCATCCTATTATGATTTTTTTTGGTTTTAAAAATTATCGACCCTAGACTACTACAATTTGAACAAACAATATACTTTTGACAGCCCCGTGGCGCAGTTGGCTAGACACCAGCTTGCGAAACGAGCGGCCGCGGGTTCGATCCCCGCACCGAGACAAATGTTTGTGTGATCCACAAATATTTGTTTCGGGTCTGGGTGTTTGTGAGACCGAAAAGTCTCTCGTAGGTTCTGATACCCACGACACAAGACTTGTATCTTAATGTGGGGTCAGGACTTTGTGTGTGACTGTTGGGTGTATTTATCTATTTACTTTTGAATAACATTTTTTTGCTTCACACTGCTCCACGAACACAAACCACGATAACATACGCAGTTTTGTTTCGACTTATTGAATTAACTATTTATATTCCATGTGTAATAAAAACACTTTGAATCCCGTATCCTGATAGCAAGCAGAGGTGAATTTCTGTTCCGACGTTGGGATGCGACTGTTGCCATTTTTTGGGAAAATTTCGAGACTCCATGTTGCTGCTGAAAAGTTCCTTCTAAAAACAGATACCTACCCGAGAATCAAAACCGGAACATTTAATTCGCATTCGCACCAGGCCAGAAGGTAATAAAACAAATAATCTAAATTGTTTACTACAAGATATTCAATGACCTGATAAGGATATCGATAGACAAACTGGAAATAGTTTTACTAGAAAACAGTCTGTCGGCTTGCTATCTATTTGGGTTGTCGACTGAAATAGCACTTCAAACATTGCAAGCATCAAACAATACATGTAAATATTTTATCGCACTTATAGTGAAAATGGTAATGGTTCGAAGTTTCGGCGCGTGGTTGAGAAACTCAGCGGTCATGGGCTCAAATACCAGGCACACACTTCTGACTTTTCATTTATGAGAGTATTCACAATGAATTATCACTTATTTTAACGGTGAATAAAAATATCTTGAAGGAATTACTTTGAATTGCAAATAGTAATTCCCGGTTATATTTGGGTATCCTCATAGACCAATACAGAACGGATTGTTATTGTAAGTGACTTTACAAGGAAAATGAGATGTAAATAATTTTAACTGCCTCGTATGGTCGTGTTACAAGCATGTGTGACGCGATCTAAAGTTCTCGGATTCGGTTCCCGGGCCTGGCAAAATGTTAATAGGTTAGCAAATTTTCTTTATCAGCACAAATTCTGAAAAGCACTAGAAATGTGTGTTTTCTGTAATGAGTTTAATTTATTAATGATTTGAAACCAAGAAACATAAATGTCTTGATACAACGATTTTTATCTAAATGTATAGAATACAACTTCTTAAGATGTTAACTATGTATCATTTAATATGTAATCCTCAAAATTTGTGGTACGCTGACTTCCATTCATTTGTACCTTAAACCACTTAATTTAAAAAAAAAGCAAATGGATCATCATTTAACAAGCTATTGGAATAGAAAGTTACGGTAACATAAGTAATGATATCTAGGTTGAGTATAACTCGAGAAGAGGGAAAGTAAGGAGGTTTCCGATGTTCAATAGCAAATCTACATCAATGACGTACAAACCTCACGTCTGTATTCCCTAAAGAAGAAGAAGAGTTGCATATCAGCATCACCCACATATTTCCACATATGAGTGAGAATTTCGTTACGGAAAAAGCCAATAACACTTTGCCCATCCTGGGAATCGATCCCTCTGGGTAGTAGAGTACATACTTGTGTCACAAATTCACGTGGCAACCAAAACTATTTACCTCATTTCTTTAAAATTGTTTAAAAAGAACTTTAAAAAAACAGTAGTACAGAGTTGTGATGTGTGCTTTTAAAGAACATTTATTAGTCACTTGAAACAGCTGACGGTACCTAGGTTTTAAATATACACTTCCGACTGCATAAATACCAGCTTATGTATGAAAATAATTTATCAACGGAAGGGCGAACCCCTGTTACTATCACAGCAAAAATTCCAAGAAGATTATCAAACTAAAATAAAGCTACAAAATAACAAGATTCACTGCACGATTTTCACAAACGTCATATTTCTCAGAACATGCATAAAGCAACGATATACAAGCCAGGCAAAGTTCATTACGATAGAGACATATGCTCGCTAGCGCATTGATAATACATTCACCGCATCTGAATCATTTTAATTGGCCGTTTGCTTCATAAATTGATTTTAATGGTATGCAGATTGTTTTGCTCTAGGAGTTCTTAGAAAATATGTTGGTTAATATAGATTGTTTTTAATATATCAATTTTATTTATTTTATTTTTCACACTTTATCGTACTGTCCATGGACATTAACAAAAATATGATTAGACTAAATACAAACAAAATATAAAAAATGTGGGTCTTAGAACTGTATGCGATACCTTCCAAATGAACGTTGGATGTACTGGAAAAAACAGGAATCTAGTATGTAGCCAAATGCACCACGGGGCTGATAAAACCTTTACATATACCTGGTGTAATATTACATTCATACTTTCTAGTTAACGACTGAATGATATAGAGATATAGATAGAGAGAGATATACCACGTGCTGGACTAGTCCTACACTGTCTCTTCTTAGTGCTCTTCTAGATCTTCAACTACTTTTGATAAAACTTATTCATCCGCTAACCAACTGATTAAAAACAGTACAGATTTAGTATTTAATACCTACAGTATACCCAAATGTATACAACGGTAACCAACAGTTAACACAGTACAATTTTAGTATTTAGTACAATATGCCCAATTGTACAAGTGAGAAACAGTTTCAACTATATTTCACCAGTCGAACAAATTATGACGAAGGGTTTTGTAACAGGATATACGCATGATAATCGCAAAACAGGATTAATGTGTCCTACCGTAACTAGATTAATACATTTTTGTACGGGATGACATGAGTGTTTCACTCGAAGCTTAATAGGCTTCCGCGATCCTAAACAACGGAACAGCTTAATTAATGACGTCAAAACTAATGACGGTAATGTTGAAATTCTTGAAAAATTTGGCTGACCGTTCCCGGTGGAAGTCATTGGGGGAGGCCTATGTCCAGCAGTGGACTACTATTGGCTGACAATGATGATGATGATGATGATGAATGTTGAAATGGTGATGAGGTAAGAAAATATTTCGTAGATCTGATAGAAATGGGTTTTGATAAAATATTTTGTAGGTTACTAAACATATTAAGTTACATGGAAACGATATATTTTAAACAAAAATGAAAGAAAATCTAATGTTATAAGGTATTCGATATTTGATTTTTCTGCTCTTCGACATTGACTTTTATAAATCATTTTTTAAAGTAGGATGATCTTGTTAGATTCATATATTTATTTTCAACTTTATTGTACACGTTAGATAAAAACAAAAAAACAGGCAACCAAGGTTGGAGATGTAGGAAGAAAAATGTTAGGGAGTCGAAAGTCCATGAAGTTAAATTATTGTGAGTTTCTTAAAAGTCAAATTAAAAAATCCAGTTCCCCAATAAGAAAGTGTAACAAATTCGAATAACCATAGCAAAAATTTACACCATCTCTTTCAATTCCATAAGAAAGTGAGGGAATTAATTAATTTTCGAACGAATGTAGTTAAATAAATACTTGTGGAAGATAACGCAATGTAAGTCGAAGCGATCTTGATCTTTATTATTGGGTGTCAAGAGACACGATAAAAAGCGGAGATTGCTTTTGTATTTCGCAATAAGGTCTGCGGACCACCGATAGCAATAGCTTCAAGATAATTTTTATGTATTTACATACATACATAATATATCACATTGAATTATCACTTGCTTTAACGGTGAAGGAAAACATCGTGATGAAACCTGCACACCTAAAAGTTTTCAGGAATTTCTTAGGTGTGTAGTCCGCTAACCCGCACTAGGCCAGCGTGGTGGACTATGGCCTAAACTCTCTCAATGGTAGAGGAGACTCGTGCCCAGCAGTGGGACTTATATGGGTTGATGATATTATATACATAGTACTACATACAAGAGGCGTGTTTTTGTGGCCACGGCTATTGGGCTATTGGCGTTTTTCAGGCACATTGTCGCCTATTAATAACTAGAAGCTTTCGCATCTGTATATATATATATAAATATAATGTATTCTGTTGTAGTTACTCACAATACATTATTTTAGAATAAAAACTTCGACCTTTTATGGGAAACTGGATTAAATTCTCTATTTATACCTCTTAAAATGTTATTTTCAAATCAAAATGAAAATTGTAAACTTAATACGTATTTACCGCCAAACATTTTTATTACTTTTTAAATATAATGATGTGCTTATGTGCCATAAATATTATGGCGTTTGTGCTACTGAAAGTTTTCTTAAAAGAAATTAGAAATTGCCTGGCTTAGGGATTTACCTCAAGACTGCCGCGGAAAAAAATATCTAGGAAGTAAAAAATTAAATGTCGAAAATATGTTTTTTGTTGCATATTAGAAAAACTTCATTTTAATACAAAGTAATAATGTAGCGCCAGTTTATCTAACCAGTCTAGCCGGTTACTCAATCCTGCTACACGCAAACGGGTTTATTGTGAAAAGTATTGTGGCTGGACGAACGGAACAAAATGCCTTTAGTTTTATTTGTAAGCATTTTACTTTGTTCTTAAAAATATTATAGTTGTGAATAGTATACATTTATATGTTAAGAGACTAAGTTCAAATCATATTATCGTTTTTGTTTACTTTAATTCATTGAATTTGAGAATTTTACAATTGTATATTTTTATCCTATCAATAATTTTGTGAATCTATGAAACTGATATCTATACATGTTTAATTCTTCATTTTTGTTGTATTTTATAAACTAAATTATAATCTTATCTCAGATGACAGCATTTCCAAAAAAAACAGTAGGTACCTATATTTTTCAAAACACAATATTTTATTATGTACTTTGCGCTTGAAGTGGATTTCGGTATTAACAATACTTATGATATACAAACATCCATTGCGACATAATTACTATATCTTTCTTCTGAATGTCTAATATTAACGTAAGCATTATTTAAAAAGCGGTTATCTATTTTTAAATATTTTGCATATTAAATTATCACGCTCTTTAACGGTGGAGGAATCACATTTTGATGAATCCTGCACTCTAAGAAGTTTTGTATATAGATTTTTTTACATTATTATTTTAAGTTCATTAGGCCCCTGGACTGGACCGAGGCCACTTAATACAGCCTAAGTCTAGTCTTAAGCTATATTCAACACGCCGCCGGGAAATTGACGTAGATATTCAAATCGGCTGAGGAGAAAATTCAATTGTCTACTGAATTAGTTGGCTAAAACATACGATACAGTACGAGATGGTTTCTAGGACGTAGTTGGTTGAACAAAAATATTTGTGTAACACACAATTATTTGTATTTGAGCGAGGGGCTGGAACTATCTATATGACTCTTGAGTGTGTTTTATTATCAGATTTGATACATGAACTAAAAGGTTAGCGAGATAAGAATTATAATTCCAACCGACAAACTAACCGGACAATCGGATAGGATTAATAAATCAAGTGACGCGCTGTCAAAACAAGTACCTCTTTGAATTCTAATCATCAGCATTGACCTTCCAGTCTAAAGACCCGGGCGACGTAATTTTAGCAAATTTAAATTTATAATCGCGTAACATCGTGCAGAGTCCACTGAACTTTTGCTCATTGCTATTCCCGAAAGGCAAGCTAAGCGGACTGGTACTACCAATTATCGACTAAATTGGCTGAACATTGAATGTAATTTTTATTGTTAAAATTAGCTGATTTTATTGTTTTTGTTTTCGTTTAATTTTTGGATTAGGAAATTATGTTGTTGTTTCGTAGTGGTCGGAATTTCTAAAACATAACGTGTCTGCCAACGTGTGTTTGAAAGAGAATTAAGTCTAGAATTTGTCTGTGGGTGTGGCCTATCGTCAGCCAATGCTGAACGTAAACCTTAAGAAAGCGCCAACCATCCTGGTCTTGCGAAGCCCTTGCATACTCGCCTTATTTCAATTTTTCATTGTACATAGAGATATAATCACAAACTTACCGCCATACTTTTTTTCATATTTATTGACCTATAGCACCTTCTTTTCATCGTCGCGTATTTTCCCTTTATCTCTGCTCAAAAATTTTAACTGCAAGAGTATTGAAACTCCTGCGAAAAAATTAGCAAAATCTTGGTATTACAAATTAAAATTAAATTAAAAAGTTGGTCCCGAGGCAAAAGTGAATTGGAAATTTGAACTCTCAGGTTCATTATCCGATAGTCATATTTTTTCGGTATTGATATTCTCTGTAGCAACTCGAAAAATAACTTTATCAGGAGATAATTGAAGAATTTGGCTAAACTCTCGCTTTGCCATGCATGAATGCAAATACATTTATGCCTGGAACTTCCAATGGTATGAACACTACGTTACTACGGAGGTCAGAGAGATCAATTACAAACAACCTGCATGTTTGATTTGCAATTCTGTCACGTATAAACAATTGCTTAGATTGAACCGGTGTTTACCGCTGTATCTACACTGCGTCTCTGGAGTACCAACATTGTATGGTGGTGCTTATTTCCTCTTAATTTAAACCTTATTTTTATTCTATTATAGATTAAAATCGCTTGTTATTTAAATATAAAATCTACGTATACGTGAACATATTTATGCCAGGGAAGACAACAATGTATGTCGTAGTTTTACAGAACAATTGAATAAGATTAGAATAGAAATAGACAGTATTTTGGTATCGGGACAGAGGTGCCGATTGGCTATCCCCTATTCATTCAACTACAATCACACGACCAATTATAAAAAAGTGAATAAAAAATAAATCTCTGTTATTGGTGGTCACATTTTTTAAAAGTCTTGATTATTAAGGAACCTGAATTACTAAGGAGTGGCCGTATCAAACGTATGATAGTGTAATCGTAGGTTCGGCACGATCAGAATGCTGACATTTATTTTCTAGTTCTAACCAGCTGTTATATGTATATTCTTTAAAATGATTACTAGAACGGGGCGGAAGCCTAATAAAAGATCTTTGTTTGAGGGACACGCAACATTTTGATGTAAAAAAATATAATTCAAAAGTAATGCTTGACTTATCAAAACAGTCCAGCTTGAACCTAAATAGTTAACATTTTGAACATCTCACAATCAGATAAATCTTTGTATGTACTATGTACCACAGATGTTTATAATATACCGTAAATTAATAGAGCTTATCACACAAATAGTTCTATTATAAACTCTATCTATCTATGATATAGTTCATACTAGCTACCCGCCCCGGCTTCGCACGGGTGCAATGCTGATATTTAACGGATGTTATCATACATATAAACCTTCCTCTTCAATCACTCTATCTATTAAAAAAACCACATCAAAATCCGTTGCGTAGTTTCAAAGATTTAAGCATACAAAGGGACATAGGGACAGAGAAAGCGACTTTGTTTTATACTATGTAGTGATAATATACATTCATTTAATTTGAGGTAAATTCAAAAACCACAACAATGGGTGATTAAACGTAATTTTACTGGATTATTTTGTATAAACTGTCGGAACTGTTTGTAATTACTCGCAGAATAATTTTTATTATTGTAGTGATACTTTTAATCACTAGATTATATCGTCACCCGGATCCATCCCAAACATCATTAGAACTTCATCACCAACCAATTAAATTCACAAATTCCAAAGAACAATTAAATATGAAAATTATCTTTCACAGATAACCTTTATGGCCGAAAGTAATTTTTGTTACATTTACACTAATTTGATAAGATGGGTTACTATTGTGTTGCGTTGATCCCACGGTCGTTTGAAATAATTGTGGGTAGGGTAATCAGTTCAGGCAGATGTGATTATGAATGGCGGTACAAATTCACCGTCCGTTTTGCGGTCAATGTCGTACTGACTTGGTCGGTGTAATCAGACCTAGATTTGCAGGTAAAGCAATGTCATTAATTTTTCCCCTTAAAATTTTTAAAGGGGTATGAATTGAAGATTGAATTTTTCAGTATGGAATCTGGAATTCTGTCTGAAAAATAATAAAAAACTCAATTATGTGGTACTGATACTTCTCTTTTTTTAACGAGGTGAAATGTATGCACTAAGCATAAATGCATTTCTGCTTATCCTTCAGGAAATATAACTGTGACGATATATGTATGTAATAAAATTGTGTTTGGTCGATAAGCAGAGAGCCAAATTAAGAATACATATTTGTCAAGAGAGTTTACAAAATGAGTTAGATGGAAAAGGTAAGTATTGAGTGCGGTGTTAAGTAGAAAATGCCTCAAACAGCAAATAATGCGGATATAATAAATATTATAAAAAATAATATAATTAATATAAAAAAATGCATTGTATGAGAAATATTTACAATTCTGCTACAAAATGTGCTATTGTTGACGGGACGAAAGAAACGTGCGTGATTTGTTTTAATGATAATCTGTATTCCATGTGCACTAGGCTACTAGCAATAACTTACTTATGACGTCATATGAATTATTGTCATTCTGTTAATAATAGTTAATTTGGCATACATTAATAATAACTTTGTGGACTCGCATACCTTTTGAGAAAAATTCAGTAGCGGTAAAAAGCTTGGAACCATCACCACCCCATTGACAGCTCCGTAGCGTAGTTGGCTAGACACCAGCATGCAAAACGAGAGGCCGCGGATTCAATCCCCGCACCGTGACAAATGTTTGTGTGATCGACTAATATTTGTTACGGATCTGGGTGTTTGTGAGACCGCAAAGTCTCTCGTAGTTTCTGATACCCACGACACAAGACTTGTATCTTAATGTGGGGTCAGGACTATGTGTGTGACTGTTGGGTGTATTTATTTATTTAGTATCACGCCCTCGTCGACACACTGCAGATCAAACCAATTTCACAATTTTGCGTTCAAGTTATCTATTGACCGAATTCCTGAGATGATAACAATTTATCTGAATTTCACTAAATTTTTAATATTTTCATCAATCTCCGTATTCTTTGAAGTTGTGCCGAAATAATATCTTATCTTAGTTAGTTATTTCAGAATTGATCTGATTACAGTCAGATAGTCTAGTAGTGTACTTTTGATAACCTCCAGACAACATTGAAATGATGAAAAGAAATTTTACAGATGTAGAGACCAATATTCAGATTTTATTGTTTTTTTTTCAATCATTCTGGGCCTAACTATTTTTTTAATATATTTTGATTTATTGACTGTAGCTGTAAGTGTTGCATTAGATTCTTAAGGCTGGCAATATTTGGTTTTCCAATAGGAAATTCTCAGTAGCACCGAGTCTGGCAATGTTTCTGAGAACCCACAAAATGCTACAATCACTTCTATTATTTTCTTAGCACAGGCGTTAAGTTATGTTTCAAAAGCGATCTAAGATCTAAATTGCTAGACCGATGTGCTTAAACTCCATATATCACAATAGTTTAAAAATTTAATCCTGTTTCTTCATCGGTTACTAACATCCTTCCACCAACAACAAGTTGCACAATATTCGCCACATGACCGTAAATTCACAAAGGAAGCAATTAACAAATGGTTCATTCATTTTTGGACTTCTAGTAAATTATTATACGCAATTAGTCATGTCACATGTTTCAATTTTATGACAGGAAATGGTGTTAATAAGTTTTTTGGTGATCATCTAAATGCTTTTTGTGTCTGTATTTCACAATGTTTAATATGCTTTATCATGTAAGAAAAATGAGTTATGCCCTTGGAGCAACATTAAAACTTGTAATTATGATCATTAAAACATCTGTACTAAAAAAATATAGACTGTCTCGTTGTATTTTGAAAAAACAAACAGAGGGTTATTAGATTTTTGCAATAGAAGTAAGGGATCTGGAAATTTGCTGTCACCTTTACGTCCCACCTAAAGAATTATCTAAAGGAAAATTCTGCACCAGAAATTTCTTAGATATACGACAACTACCTAGCAATCCAGTGAAACCAGTGTCGATACTTTTATAGACACCCAAAAACCGAGTTTGCCTTGCCACATTCAAAATCTTTACGCTTTAAATCTATATGATCTATAGACAGATCAACAAAAGAATTTTGATACGAATGAGAATATCCTAACCCCACATTAAACAATTTTACACTAAAATTTTCAAAATTAAATTATAACTCTTTTGGGCTTCTATCTAGCGCATACTTCAATTGAGTTGAACACGTACGGTCTTATAAAAACCACAGCATCATTCAAAACATCAATGAACTACAAAAATAATCTTCTTTTACACGGCGCATACATTTGTGAACGATGTGCGTATATATTTACATAATACAGTATCAGCAAGGCTAAATGATTGATTGTTATTCTGTACGCACCGGAACACTTTGAGCTAATCGCGGAACGTGTAACGCTATTGCTGTATCTACGAGCACTTAGATAATAATACTATCAATGTTTAATACACATTTAAATCTCCTACGGAAGAATTAAATAAAATGTTGTTTCCGCGATCATGGGTTTAAACCTCACCAACCTTTGACTTTTTGAAGTAATACGTGCATTGAGAAAGAATTATCACGTGTTTTAACGGAGAGAAAACATTGTGATTTTGATGAAACCCCGTACTAGAACAGTGGACTAAAGCCTAAAATTACTCAGTTGTAGAGTAGGTCCATGAAGAACAGAGGAACATATACCAGCTTTTTATGATTAGCACACTAGACAAAAATCATTGAAAACTTGTACTAATTCTTACATTAAAAGTTGATCAAATCAAACATTTAAAACAAGGGTTCTTTCTAAACATGGTTAAAATTTTACATTTGCATTCTTTGTTAGCTACAAAGTACAATACAATTACATTTAATAATATCATCATTCCCCTGCCCTGCTCCCAATTTATTTCTTGGGGTCGGCGCAGTATGTTTTCTCCTTCCACACATCCGTGTTAGCCGTCATGTCTTCATTCACCCCTTTCATTTTCATATCTTCAGTTACGCACTCCATCCATCTCTTCTTTGGCCTTCCTCGGCCCGCCCATCCATCCACTTTCATATTCATCACCTTTTTTCCTACATAAATGATTCATCCCTTCTCATAATGTGCCCATACCACGACAGACGGTTTCCTTTCGTCTTTTCTATCCCAGGAGCTACTTTCAGACTTCCCCTAACGTATTCATTCCTCACTCTGTCACTCCGTGTTATACTACACATCCATCGCAACATTCGCATTTCTGCTGCATGCAGCCGTCTTTACATTTAATAATATTACATTTAATAATATGTCAGGACTAAACCACCATATAAGTAGATCATAAAATGTAAATTAATACTACACCGGAAGACTTCGTCGGCGTTAGTTAAAGAATCTATGTATTACAAGCAATTAAAATAGAGCGTCTATGACGAACAAAATGTATGATAACTCAATGTCTATCTTGTAGGAAGCTAAAATTATAGGTACTCGTACACACAAACAAGGGTTATACTTCCATAGAAGCTTAAAATCCAGCACGCCTTACAAAATTTCGAATACTATTCAGCTTTAAATCTTTATTTTTAACAAAAGCAATGACACATACAGGGTGTGTTTAAACCGTGATCGAAAACTGAGGCAGGTAATAGCGATAGTGATTACAAACCCCCTGGCATTAAAGAAAATCCCGACAAAAAATAAAATTTTTGAGGTTTTCCATACAAACCACATACTTTTAACACCGATGGTTATATGGAAAACGCCAAAATTTTTATTTTTTGTCGATATTTTTAATATCGCCACTGGATTTGTGATCACCCTCGCTATTACCTGCCTCAGTTATCGATCACGGTCTAAATACACCCTGTATAAATGAGAATATCCTGAGCCAACAATATAAAATTGTAAATTAGACATCACACAATCAAAGCGTAACGCTGTTAGGCTTCCATCGAAGTAGGTTCCGTCACGACATACTTAATGGCAGATTATTTTACAAATAATAGTAATACGGAGTTTAGGAATAAAATATTCAGATCATGTCAAATCAATTCAAATAGACGATAAGATAAGTTAGCAAAGTCTATTTTGTATTCCATACTAGCTGCGTGTGACGAACTGATAAAGGAAATAGAATGTTTAACACACAGCTCATTCATACCAACTGCATTCATTTACTCCGATTTATACGCAATACCTCACAACATAACATTTTATGCACATACCTATTTCTTGGTTTTACTCATGTAAAAGAATTTGTTGCTTTTATTTCGTATTTTTTTTACCTCTAGAGCCTCTAGACATTTTTATCTATAAGTGATGTGAAAAATAAAGTTGTGAAAAAGTAGGGATATGATAGCCTCGAGGTTTAGGCGCACAGTCGAGAATCTCGGCGATGGCGCGTTCAAACCTCAGGCCTTTCACTTTTAATTTTTCCAAGTTATGTGCAGAGCTGCCAGATTGTATAATTGGATACAAATCTTGTATAATCGGATGGGCTATTGTATCCATGACCACTTTGTATAATACGATACAAGGGCATATGTTCACATTTTATCAATAATTTGTGCATTAAAAAAAAACTAGAACTATTTTGGAGGGCCCATTTTCCGACCATTTGATTAACTGTTATCCTAAAAAAAAAAAGAGCTGCATATGGTTATGTATAATGCGATCTAATTTTGTATAATTGCAAATACAAAACCGTATAGCTGCGATTTATTTGCTGGCAGCCCTGGTTATGTGTGTATTCGCAATTAATTATCACGTACTTTAACGATAAATGAAAACATCGTGATGTTACCTGCATACTTAAAAGTTCTTAGGAACCTCTTTAGGCTAGCGTGTCCAAGGCTATTAAGCCTTAGTTAAATTATAGGTACTACCCTGTCTTTTATATTTTATTCATGTATTTTTGTAGAAGTCCGTTTCGGACATGCATATAAGAACTAATTTACTTAGAGAAAAGAAAATAAAAATTCAGTCGTAATTACGTATATGGCTCAGTAAATTTTATTTCAAGAAGAAACGACGGCAATCGGCCGGATCGACGAATAAAAGTGAAAATAATTGTTAAAGCGCCTGTCAATGAACGAAAGCAATAAGACTATTTTTCCCCCTTTTGTTCACGCTCGTAGTAATTGCTATGAGAATTAAAAGGCGCTTACTTCAGCGTGAATTTCTAGGACGAAATGGATTTTAACAATTCTCTTACAAAATTGCGTTTAGTTTCAATTGCTGCATCGTTTTTGAAGCAGATAATGCTAGCTTATGCTGCCGTAATTTTTAATCGATAGTGTACATAATGAATATTATAAATCATAATTAATTCATGCATCCAATATCTATTGAGTATGTTTTCTTTAGTTCTAGTTAAAAATTTCTTCTTCTTCTTCTTCATCAACCCATATACGCCCATTGCTGAGTACGGGTCTCCTCTACCATTGAGAGGGTTTAGGCCATAGTCCACCACGCTGGCCTAGTGCGGGTTGGCCCACTACACACCTAAGAAATTCCTAAGAACACTTAGGTGTGCAGGTATTATCACGATGTTTTCCTTCACTTTTAAAGCAAGTGATAATTCAATGTGAATACACACATAACTTCGAAAAGTCAGAGGTGTGTGCCTGGGATTCAAACCCGCAACCGCCGAGATTCTCGACCGCACGCCCAGACCTCGAGGCCATCACTGCTTATTTATGAAAATTCACAAATCCTATTTTTACTAACATTGCCTAAGAGATATTTTTAAAGTGATTTTTTTTAACGCGGGGAAAATTGAACAGTTTGAATTGAATTGAACCGTTGACACTTAAAATTCCGAACTAATGCTGAGAAAAGCCAAACGGAACAACATTTTAATTTGCTATTTCAACTCGGGAGCTGAAAATTCTTTTCTACCGCTCATGACCTACGATGACTGACGTCATAATTTCAATCAGGTTGTCGGGACAAAATATCCCATCGAAACAAATACATGACACATGATCATAGACATTTTTTAACAGATTAAACATCAGTGGATAATCAAATAATAGACTTAATTGTAGATATCACTTGATTTATATTTAAGCAGTTGAAAAATAAACTGGTAACATAAATTGCCTTAAAACTAAATTATAAATAATAGGTACTTTATTATGTACAAATTTATCACAAAAAAAAACTTTGTATGAGCTATTTTACAATAATTTGCCAATACTTGTTACTGTGTATTAAAATTGTTAATTTAATTATTTGTAACGCTTAATATTTGTAAATTTTATCTATTTTCTGAAAGTTTAATCAAACAGGCAATGTGAAACTGTTATTTCAAGAAAACATTACATTTAATATTTCTTAAACAATAAATAAACTTAATAAAAATCACACATTTATCACTGCATTGTTTTAAAAATATAAATTATTTTATTGTATTCATTTACAAGAAGGTTTATTTAGAAAACGTATTTATTTCCAGTTACAGAGGCCACTGAAATAACAATTACTAAAGAAAGCAGCTGAAATATACAAGACTTTCAGCATTCGATGCCGATAAATACAAATTCGCTTCCACGAGGAAAGTGGATAAATGACCTACAAACAAGCTGTATATCTGAATGACCAAGAGGATATCGAGTAACGAAAGACTGGATTCTCTCCGAACGCGATGCTTTGTTTAGACAACGCAGACCTTAACCTTCTAGTATGATATTGTCAGTTTGTAGTACTAGTATAATAAACAAACATGGTTACAAGTCGCTTATTACAGGACAAGCTTGAATTCTTAAATCCAAAAGTTCTATCGACGACTCTAGAATAAATGTGTCTGTATCGAAATCTTTTAAATATCCTGACAACATGTCTTCGACTTGTACAGTCAAATGTTTTCTTCTTCTACAGTCCTAACTATAAATAGATGTACAATATATTTCAAAAAGAGCTAACAATTGTATGCATGAAAAATAAAAGAATACGGAATATAAATACGACATAAGAGTATGATGGACGTCTAACGTCGCTTAATGCTTTGATGAGACACCATCGTGCTTACCATCAGGTACGGTATTGGCACTTTTTTGATACTACAATATACAAAATAAGGAATTACAATATTTTTTCACTCAAAACACAACCATTCGATGCAATTTGTACCACATAATCAATGGCACTGCCATGCTATAATATAATCTTAAATACGCAAATAATAAAAAATGCAAATCAACTCGAAAGCTTCATAATCTTTATCATCGTAGATTGACCCTAATAGATTATTAGGTTTAATCTAAAGCGCTAAAGATTGACGCTCACTACAAGTACCATTCCAAGCTGGATTTCGCTAACATGCAAAAAATTGAAGAAATTTGAAGGAATGCTTGGTACAGAAGTAAAGAGTATAAAAGTTAAAAGCTGGGTGAGCAGAGGAAGGCCAAAGAAAAGATGATAGAGTGCGGGGAAGAAGACATGAATGAAAAAGGGGTGAACGAAGACATAACGGCTGATAGAGATGTGTGGAAGAATAAACATACTACGTCGATCCCAAATAAAATTGGAAACAGGGCAAGAGGATGATGATGATTTGAAACGCTTTACCAACTAAATATTTTCAAACATGTTCTGTACCTTAAAGGGTCTATTTTTTCTTAATGTACTATTTCAATCATCATCTATTAACTCAGCTACTTTCGTCTACAACAGTCAACCGTAATCACAACCATAAAAATGCATCGAGACTGATCATAAAGCCGAGCTCTTCAGTTCTGCTTTCTTGTTCTTCTCCTTGTTCTTCTCTTTGTCAGGATCAGACATTCTGAGAGGCCCGTGTTTCCAGTCCTCTGGGTAGCCGTACTGTCGTACGTCATCCCACCACTGCTGCTTGCCGTCCGCCCAGATGCAGTACACCACATTAGTCCCCACCAGAACCGCGAAACACACCCAGAACGCCACTCGCCATTGGACTAATGTGGACTGCAAAGAAGAATAGACTTTAATACATTGAAGTGTAAGAGACAATTTTAATGACCAATCTTGGTCTCTGTCTTTGAGTTAATTTAAATTTGTTATCGGTATTATCAGTCCTTATAAGTTCTACTGTTGAAGACTGGTCTTCGTCTACCGAGGTAGCTTAGTGCGGGTTGTCGAACTACACAGCTAAGATATTTCCAAGATTTTTAGGTGAAAACTACACCAAGCCTTTCATGATCTTAAAGAACGTCATGATTAAGTGCATATCTTCTTCTTCTTCTTCATCAACCCATATACGCCCACTGCTGAGCACGGGTCTCCTCTACCATTGAGAGGGTTTAGGCCATAATCCGCCACGCTGGCCTAGTGCGGGTTGGCGGACTACACACCTAAGAAATTCCTAAGAACTTTTAGGTATGCAGGTTTCATCACGATGTTTTCCTTCACCGTTAAAGCAAGTGATAATTCAATTTGAATACACACATAACTTCGAAAAGTCAGAGGTGTGTGCCTGGGGTTCGAACCCGCGACCGTCCAGAAGTGCATATAAATTTGATAAAATCTAAAATGTTACCAATGGATATAATATCGTTTGTTGTTGCGGCAATGATGAACTTAAACCTGATTGATTTATAATTTACATCGATTGGGAGATTATTTACTCAAATTATCATAAGGATACTAACAACCTATGCAAACGTTAGAAAAGTAGAGCAGTGTAGATATTTATATCGCCTTTCTACGCAGTTAATCTGGCATGAAATCAGCCCATTTGTAGCCCAGTACATATTGCAACATAGTAACATACAAATTACGAATTGGCTTAAAAGGATTAAAAAATTCCAGCAAAATTACGAAATGTTTACATTCCATTTTTCATTAAATCCAATTGCAATATGCTTTTGAAAATAGATAGGTGTTTTTGAAAGTCCATACTTATTTTTCCAAAATAACATGACACTTAAAACATTAATCTGAAATGTATATTCTGGTATTATATAAATAGTCCCTATTCCAATATTAATAATTTAATGAATTTTGAAGCAAATTCGATACGAAATAAGAGGAAAACAAACGTCAGAAATGTTAACTTTGACAATATCGCTAAGTCGATAATATCTTGATTTATCCAGGGACGCACGCAGTAAGTTTTTTTTAGTATAACGCCCTGCTTTTTAAATTTATGTAATTTAATTGTTTTTCCCAGACATACCACACATTAAAACATTTAAAATATGCAATGCAATAATACTTAAATATTCCTAAATAAATGATTTGTACATGTTCTTCATTCATGACTAAAGGAGAATAAAATCATTTTTTTTTGTATAAATAGTAATGGTAACTATCACTATTCGCTGATTATAATTTATTTTATTTGGCCAATAAATCTGCTTACACCAGGCACCTATGTAAAGACATTGGTATTGTATTAAAGACTTTATTTTAAACATAATTAATAATTATCATAATCGTATTAAAATTATCGTATTAATCATAATTAAGCATCTTTTCTATTTATTTATTTATTTATTATTCTTGTCTTGTCTTGAATGTTTGTTTAGAATTAAAAAATGGTTGGCTTTTTTCATACTGATTTCGTCCCAGTTATTTAGATTGCTTAAAAGCGTTGCGTCAATAGAAGCTTGTTACAGCCTACTGCGGAACTTTCCGACAGCTGAGCACAAGGGGTAATAAACGTCGATCACTTCAATTTAATTATAGCAACTTCGACACTGATTCTCGAACCAATATTTGCACAGAAATCTCATCAATGTTCATAACTGAATGAAAATCGCAACAAATTTTGAATTGGGACTTTTAAAGATTTTTTTATTGAAACATAGTGATTTATTGATTCATTTCGTAGTTATATTAGTTTACGCTTGTTGAAAAAGAGGAACCATTGAGGGTCTTAAGACTTATGACGGGTGTATAAATATAGTGAGAGAAAACTAAGACAGGTGTATTTTTCTACTTTTTGTCGGGATTGTTGTTAAAGTCATGGTTTCTGTAATCACTGTGACTCAATTTTTGATTCAAACATCTGCCAAATTGGCACGAGACCTCTAAAAACATTTACTTCTTAGTTATTGCCTTCTTCAAATCAAAACAGTTTGTTTTTACTTACATCAGGTGTCAGTAGTCCAATGAGATACGGCGTGATGATGCCAGATATTGTGGACGTTCCATTGATCATAGCGGTCAAGGAACCAGCGTAGTTCGGTGCCAAGTCCAAAGCGTTCACCTGGAACCGAATCGTACAAAAACAACATAAATTAAACGTGTAATGATAAAGCAAATGTTTTCTTAAAAACGAACACATTAGTCGTTTCAACTCATTTACATACTTTATTTGATTCGGAAAAATTCTCATTTGAAAAATTAAAAGTTCTTGGCAGTACTCTCTGCTACACATTTGACATAAAAAGATTCATTATTTACGAAAATTATGGTGATATTTGATGTTGTCGTTGGCTAGATTTAATATTACCTATGTCATTTGAGAGCAAAGACATATTTTGCACCCATTTTCGACTTTTTAAGCCCTACATAATAGGGGATAGGCTTATGTCCATACGGTTTTAGTACCGTATTGACCCCCGCCCCTTCCTGGACATTGGCGCTAGACCGCGATTAACAAAGCATTTTACTAGAATTTATAACTGAGAGATTCGACCAAAAACCCGCCACTATAACTCTTGTTCTCTAAAATACATCCAAAACAGTGGCACACAAAGCATTCACGTCAGTCCTTATAGCTAAGTAAGTCTATGAGGACCTCTTTACTTCGAAACCCGAAATTATTCAAAAGAACATAACCAGCCAGAGTTTCCACACATAGGAATTAAATATATGAAAATAATTATAATATTACCTTCATGCCGCTGTAAAAGCCGCCCATGAGAGCCATAGAAGCGATGAAATAGGCGACCGCAGCGAAACGATCGCAGCCGGCATACGAAGCCAATATGATACATATTGCAGGCCCGGTGGCAGCTGTCGGCAATAAAACCATACATTTTACGACAAAACTTACACATGAGGTCGCATTATTTGAACACGGGTCGGTGTTGGCTTTATATCGTATGTTTGTGCTTCCAAGTCCTAAGATGGCTGCTTTGGAATCGATAAAATCGAGGCTACGGTAACTTTACAATCGATTTCTGTAAGTGATTTTGACGGGTGCAATGATAAAATAGTTTCAGGGTTATAATAAAATGCCTAAATTTGATAGTATATTTAGGTGATGATGCCTTTTTATAAGAGCAGTTCGATTAGGTATCGACGGAAATATTGACACCCGAAATATTATCGAGAGCTGACTACACAAAAGACATCACATGCGTCACATAAAAAAAACGATAACAATACGTTTATCAACTAACCTGTCTATTTATTGAAATCTAGTTTTAGATTCACCTACACAAATATTAACCAAAATCGAAAACCGTTAATTTCAAACGCTTTAATTACCAATGAGTAGCTTTTACGCATCATCGCAACATTTTGACAAGTTAATGTTATGTTTAGCAGAGCCAATTAGTCTATGTATCGGATACATTCTAATATTAATTAGGATGTTCATTAATTCAATAGTTAAAGCCAACGTACGACGTACATATTTTAACTATGAGTAAGCGGTTCACGTTGTGACACTAAGGATACATATAAGCAAAGAATATTATTATTTGTTGATATAAATGTAAAAGTCGAGGATACAGAAGATTGGTAAGGTAGAATAAAAACAGCATAACGCAAAAAAAACGCCAAAACAAATTTTAATTTATTGGTAGTGTTGATATAATTGGAAGAATTTGCTAAAAATATTAGGACAAGTTATATTTTTAAGAATACTGTAGCGTCCTAGCAATATTAATAATAAATTGTAAGGTAAGCGTGAAAATAAATTATTATATAAGCGCTGTTCCCCACTCAAACCGGTTCATTACTACGCCGGACATTGGACCGAGTGGACGGGCCAGACGCTCTTGAGAGTAAGAATTTGTAGTTTTATTTATACAAACCAAACCTGAAACATCAGGATATTACAAATACTGTAGGTGAAGAATCTACTGTTTTATAATAACTATCTTATTCTTATCAACAAATAATTAGTATATTTTATTCTTGTTGAATTAAAGCAGATTGACAAAGAAGTATTCTTAGAAATAAGGCAAAACTCAGTCCTGCAAAAACTAAATCTGTTCTGAATTAAATCTATTCGGAAATTAATAATGGCTGCAGAAAACTCACCAATAGTGGTATGAATAATCCTTCCAGTCTTGATAGTATGCCAATTCTTCTTAACGCAAACATCACACACCCAGCCGAAAATGAACGAGCTGATCCACATAGCAAGATACGGTATAGCAGTCAGTGTGCCAGTGGTCGCAATGTTGAATTTAAGGACATCTGTCATGTATTTCGGAAGATCTGTGACCATTGTATAGTAACCCCAGTCGTGGCCAACCTGAAAAAAAGAAGTTGGTGAATTTAGTGTGTTGCTGGAGATGTTTAAAAAATTTACACATTTCTAAATCACGGTTTAGTTGTCATTATAATATTACAGTTTTTCTTTAACGTGCAATACAAAATAGTGCCTAGAAGAATATTTGTTTGAAGCATATTTTCAATTTGAGAACGAAAAGTAGTCGCTTTGTCTGTTTGGAAGCTTTATTTATAACAAGATCTATGTTATCTTCTTAGAGTGGTCTGATGAAGATATGGCAATTTGTAAGTGCATCATGTATGGAATACTTTTTCAATATAAATAAAATTGACACGCCATCATATTGCCTAGTTTTAAACTCGATTTCTAGGTATCTACAACTTATCAAGGATATAAGAAGGTATGAGGAAAGGTAACATCTCGACCTTCTGTTTTAATATTGCAAATTTACAATTCAATTATACAAATAATCTATAATAGAATAATTATATATTTAAAAGGAAAAATAGTAGTTTTGCGTTTTAAGAGTGTTGCGAGGAAAAAGTCGCTTATTTGATAACCTAAATATTTAATTTATACAGAAATACTAAATATATTATAAAAGCAATCGGCAATACGCTTGTCTTTGCTACGTGAGACAAAAACATGATTGGCGATATGTGGGTGCAGAAATGCACCTCTACCTACCTCTCCTGGAAATACCAGCTCAGACCACGGAATGAATTGCGCTTAAATTCGTTTGATATAGTTAGCATGACATACGTATCCGCCAAAAGCTTATTTTCTATAAATTATTCCCTACTGTGGAATGTGGATCATCATACATGTGTTTTTATAAAGGAACTCCGAATTTAAAGCGTAGGAAGGTATTGGTTCGATCAAGTCTACAAAAATAAAACCCAGCGTACACAGCCATAATAATCAGTAACAGTGAACATTGAACTGATAAAATAAATCTACTATTTATACATTGAGAACGGAATAATTTAGTTATGAAATAATCGAAACATGTACAGTTATATTTAGTTCTCATATTAAAAGCGCATTAGCCATTTATGTAACTCCTACTTACTGTAGCGAATTGTATAATGTGTATTGCATATTCGAACAAATCATTATTTTCGTCTTCAACAGAACGAGGTCATTTCTTTGTGTCAACAGCCATTCTATTACGTCAACACCTTTGTATCAATGAAGCTATAAATCGATCAATAATACACTTTGCCTTATGCAATGTTGTTTATTGAATGACGTATTTTTAAATAAATTAAATTAGTATTATTATCACTGTCTGTACGTAATCAGATATGTCTTGTTTATGGTAATAGTTTAAAAGCAGGTTTAGCCCATTTATAGAGGAGTGCTACATATAAAGGTGCAAATATTCATAAAAATAATATTCCTTTTTAAGACTAGAAAAAAAAACTTATTTTACATGGGATGAAGGGAAAAACTAATGCAATCACAAAACTCAAATATTTTAATAAAAGTCTTTGTATCAAAATTATAGCTCCATGTAGAAAATGGAACACATTTTATGAATTTGAGAGCATACATCGTTCCTACGGCGTTACGAACAAAATTGAAGCTTACATTTAGCATTTTTAAACCAGAATTTGCATCGCCCGCATAGATTTTTAACATATTTCTCCGACACGAAAAATAACTTTTGATATAAAAGTCTATTACAGAATTTATGCTCAGTTTTAGCTATTTTAAAAATTAGAAATTCTAAAACTTTTTATCGTTCTTTTCTCTTTATACTCGTACAAAGAATAATATACCTCGTAATACAAACTTAAACAGCCCTGTGGCACAGTTGGCTGGACACCAGTTTACAAAACGAGGGCCATAAGTTCAATCTGCGCACTGAGTAAAATGTTCGTATGATCCACAAATTTTTGCTTCGGGTCTGGGTGTTTGTGATATCGCATAGACTCTCGGAGTACCTAATACCGACAATACAACTCTTATTTCTTAGCTTCAGGTCAGAACTATGAGTTAAGTGTATTTATTTACAATTCCTTACGCATTTAATTCTAACCTGTTCTCTGTACAAAAGTGTTTTTGATGCATTAAAAATATTTCAAGGAAACTCACGGCAGCAAACAGCAGCGCCCACACTGGCACCGATCTCACAATAGCCTTCCACGGCACTGGATCTCTGACGCTTTGTATGTCGGCACTAGTCACAGTTTCATTCAAATACTTCAGCTCTTCGTCGGAAATGTAGGGATGGGTGTTAGGCGTACTGTAGCAAAGAAGACTCTGGAATAAAACGAGAATAAAAACGTTGGTTTGTTTAAACTTAAATAGTTTAAGTAGTTTAATAGTGTTTTTAATAGCTTTAACTATAAACTATAGTCTGAAATAAATATATGATTCTGGCGTCACTAGTAAATTTTTGTGTATTGTGCAATCAAGAGGTTTTTGACGTGATTGAGTGAACATAATATTGGGCATATCATTATCAAGAAAAACGGTAATTTTAAATAGAAGTCAAAATAAAACTCACACAAAGTGGCTGCTAAACAGCACCTCTTTGGGAGTAAAGGCGTAAGTATGTCTATCCCTATAAAAATAGCGTAATCGAAAAGTTTTGAGAAGTTTCTTTTTTCTCGATTTTTTTTTACTTTAATATTTCTCCGTAATTATTACCAGTCTTACTTTTTGGTATTTAACCACGGTCTTTTCACACCGTGCATATGCATATACCTACATCCATTCTTGTTTCAAAAATAAGTGAAGTTTAGTTTTTGTCAGTACAAATTTTATTTCACTCTGATAAATTTGTAGTGCTCCGGAATTTATGGAGGTATTGGAAACAATATTGGCGCGATTCTACGATGGCCATATAGCTTCCCTAATATAGCAAATACTTTGAACATCTAGAGTAAATTCTCGCAACAGATTTCCTCAAGCTGTCGCTGTTCTAAAATATAACCTTACAATATTGGTTTTCGCAGCACTAAAATATCAGATGTATCAAAGTTACGGTTCTTTTAAAGGATTTTTTGAATAAAAATATTTTTCTTGTGCTTTACGTTATAACAAAAAATATCATTCTTTGTTTCACATTTAAAAGCAAAATTTATATAGTGATACCATCAGGTGCAGAACAGATTTTCCTCAAAGAAACAGGTTATATACAAATTCTTTGGTGTAATTAAAATATCTTCAAGAATCATGCTGTCGAACATAAATTCAAATTCTAATGCTTGTATTTTGTTAATAAGCAATAAGAAGATCTATTTATTGTAGGTACTGTTCATCATTACATGACTGTTTTTGTATTTACATTTTTATTGCACTAGACTCTTTCACATGTCAATGATAAAAAACTGACACGATTCCATCAAACAATCTTGAATATTTGGCAATCAGTCACACTAAACCTCAACATGGAAGTGGTATCGTCTTCTATCAAAGTATTATTGAGTTTATACAACTTGAGACTAATACATTTCCAGTAAAACATCCAAGTCTTCTAATTTGAACTTGAAATCACAATTGACGAGACGTGAATGCAGTTATTTATCTATCACTTCGAAAATTCAAGCTCCAATCACATATTAATGCAAACATATCTTACCCAAGCCAAGAACCACAGCACACCAAAGCAGCCGAAGAAGTAAAAGACATTGGCCCAGTCTCCATCACCGGCCATAAGGAAACCAGACATGAAGGAGCCGAAGATGTTACCAATCTGAGCCCCTCCGAAGACCAGGGCACCTTGGCGAGAACGCTCGTGTGGCGGTACCCATCGAGCTAGCACAATCATCAGGGCTGGCATTGTTGGACCCTGGAAAGAGGTTCGTGGGTTATACAAACTTTTTTACATTTTTTTTCTTTTGCATTTAAAAGAGATAAAGGTAGGTGAGATACTGGTCGCTTCATGTATGGTTAGAGTGAGACGCAATGGTGTAGTCATGGTTTGCTGGAGTGGAGTAATATTTTTTTGCTGGGTACTTTGCTTTCTTGGTTATTGCCTTAAACCAATTTAAAGTTACACTTTTGCAGAAGAAATTAACTGAGAAAATGTGAGTGGAATTAGTCAATAAAGTTGAAAAGAAAATCTATTATACTACCATACTTCCTCGCTTAGGTGAGATAATTCGCTTTAAAGAAGACTTTAATTTTGCTTTAAAGTTAAGTTAACGATTTCATAACCAATAATCAAACTTGTATTTGAAACTTAAAATATTCCAAAAAAATATCAAAATAAAATTTGAAATCTTAAAAACATGAGACGTGATATTTTCAACTGCATTTTTTCTCCAACACCTCTTAAAATATAAGTTTAATATGGATGAAGGTTAAAATATATTTTTATCTTGATCAACCATATCGGTTCATTCTCCTCGATATTATGTAATAAACAGGCTTAACTTAGCGGGATTTTGTATATTATGTTTTGGCAAAATATTATGTTTTTTTTTAATTCACAACCGGTTGTTTCGTGACGTCAAATTTCCTAGCTAAATTTAGTCTCGCAGTTTGGATTAGATGGTTAACTATGTATATACATATGTATTTATTATGTATATAAATGCTTTATTTATATTACATATATTTAATATAATAAAAGCACTTAGGTATAAGTACTTAGGGATTCTATTCACAAAAATGACAAAGTAAGTTCTAATAAACTTAAAATTAGATTCAATGCATTTATATATCATAATTTGAATTGGAACATCTCTCAAAAATGTATACATTACTTTTTAGCTTTTTTATTGCTTGAGGAAACTCCGAACCAAAATTTTCAAGGTTACAACCTGTTTTGACCAGAACCGTTGTGCGAATGTTTTTTAAAGTCTTAAATTGCATTTTAAAAACAATGGTTTCTAATAGGTACAATATTAAGGAAAATACTAAATCAGATTTAATTGCGATAGATATGAGATCTTTGGTAACCCCCAAACATGAATTCAAGACCAGTCTTCGCATATTATACCTACGTTTATGAGGTAATTTATCTAGTGTCTTTTTGTTACATCCTCCACAACTGAGAAGGTTTAGATGGTTGAGAAAATGCACAACATTTGAATTACAATTCAGATTTAAATCCTCGTCTAATTAGTTCGTTTGAAATTAAACAAGTTACAAGCTTAAGTTTCACTATCTCTGCTAACAAGACCTTCCGAACTGTGAGTAAGTTTGTCCATGTACGGTAGAAGCATGGAACGTACACTGTACTCATTATAATTAATCCCCTTAGGCGTGTTCTACTGACAATTATATGGAGCCACACTTTAGTTAAAGGAGAACTGGCGACAATCTTATATTCAAAGGGGATATAAGAACTTAGAAGAAGCAGTGAAGGTCTCGAGGTGTAGGCACACAGTTGAGAATCTCGGCGGCTGTGGGTTCAAACTCCAGGCACACATCTTCTACTTTTCAGTTATGTGTATATTCACAATGAATTAATTATCGCTTGCTTTTAGTGTGAAGGAAAACATCGTGATGAAACCTTCATTCTTAGTTATCGTTCTGAGGTATAAGTGCGCTTACCCACACTAGGTCAGCGTAGTGGTCTAAGCCCTATACCCACTCAAAGAGAAATCACGGACGAGGTCCTTGTAAAATTCTGCCATTTCTGCCCTTCATATCTTACCATAGACCATAAAGAAGACCGTGTATAGCAGAGTATGGTCCGATATACTCAGCTTTAGGCAAATTTAACTTAGTAGAATGCATATTGTTTTCCTCATTCATACGTAATTTATAAATGATTTCCATACCTCGAGTATAACTATCTCACCAGCCACATATATTCAGATTTTGCTAACATCAGGCCGCCATTCACTTCAAGTAAGATTCCCTTCACATTTCTAACACGTAGTTTAGGCGAACGCCAAGGCTCGATATTGAGCGTGAGAGCGTAAATGCGATAATCTAACAAGGTTTTGACGGTCGATCGCGCATTTAATGAAACATGTCGCTGTTATTACTATGAAATACGCTTTGCACAACCACGTTTTACTCAGCCTATCGCCGTCCACTGCTGAATGTAGGCCTCCCCAAGATAGCGCCAATCATCCCGGTCTTGAGCAGCCATCAGCCATCCGTTTCCCGCCACCTTTCTCAAGTCATCGGTCCATCGTGCTACAGGACGTCCTACTTCTGTATATGCTTCTCGTTTGGCAGATGAGCATTTAAGAGCCATTCCAGGAATGGCAACTCTTAATACCATAGATAATATACGATATTTTTTTATGAAATCGCTAATTTAATATAAGTTCCTTCGTAGTTTTTTTAGGAATCTGTAGTAAATACCGCAAGTGCGGCCCGCCTTTATTTTATTTCGCCACCTTCTGGTCCTTGCCCGCCAAAAGGTTGCCGACCACTGATTTAGATGCATTTAAATTTGTTGACTCTCAGCGTAGAATAAGTGTAAGAATGTTTAAAGAGAGGATATTTAAAACAATGACACTCGTCTGGATTTGTTGAATAACGTAAATACATATTATGTGTTCCGAGACAAAGAATGTTACCGACAACTTGATATTTAATTGTAAAATGTTAGTCTGCTTAGTACGCAAAAATTTGAATATGCTAATATTCCTTAATTTAGTGAAGTGTGTTAAAATTCAAGTCACATTGTTTCATTATATTAAAATTGACAAAATAAGGCGGATATCTCCATCAATAGAAATAACTACTCTTTCAATACTTAAATAACCATGCTTGTCAAGGATATAATCTTCGTACTCCGAAAATTGAATACGGTAAGTGATATACTTCAGTGGTAAAGACATAACATCGTGATGAGACCAGCACATCTAAGTTTCTCAACAACGAATATAACAAATACGTGAAATCCAAAAAAAAATGGTACTTTTTAGGCCCCCGTTCTACGGCTTCGATTAAGAAACACTACCGTTATTTTTTATTTTCATTATTTCTATGTAGGAAGCACAACTCTGTCACCGTAGATTTATTATGACTCGAAGCCGAGACACAGTAACTAGCTAAAAGACCACATTCAAGTGCATAAAATTAGAAAATCTATCACGTGAATTTGCAATGCTCTCCATACATTTTCAAAAACAATTTCTCCAGTAAATTATAGTTTATGTAACTAAAGTCAGATCACGCGCGTTTCCTGCTTCGTGGTCTAGGCGATAAATTTTCATATAGAATTTCACGCTTAGACACGCTAAGGTGATGCATGCTGTTATATTTTTCCTATGCAAATTCATTCGGTCGTAACAAAAGCGATCATATGGACAATGACGCGTGGAACAATAGAACACAGTGACAGATGGCTTGTAATTTTTATTGCATAGAGATTTATATCCGTGCCTTAAATAACCTAGGTTATATGTACTTTATGATATATATTTTATTTATATTGTGTTTACCAATGTGATGATGATAAGCCATTGATACTTTTGCTCATTTCCTTTTTTAGCTCCTCTGCAGTTTAATAGGATTAGGTTTTACGTTTGAAGAAATTTTAGGTAATGAGATCTTTACAACGAGTATCTCAAATTCGTACACATTATTCTCCCTATGGAGAAATATTTTTTGTTTTGCAGAGGTTTTATATACCTGTAGTGATGGCCTCGAGGTTTGGGCGCATGGTCGAGAATCTCGGCGGTCGCGGGTTCGAACCCCAGGCACACACCTCTGACTTTTCGAAGTTATGTGTGTATTCACAATGAATTATCACTTGCTTTAACGGTGAGGGAAAACATCGTGATGAAACCTGCACACCTAAGAGTTCTTAGGAATTTCTTAGGTGTGTAGTCCGCCAACCCGCACTAGGCCAGCGTGGTGGACTATGGCCTAAACCCTCTCAATGGTAGAGGAGACCCGTGCTCAGCAGTGGGCGTATATGGGTTGATGAAGAAGAGGTTTTATTGCTGTCGTCATTAGTAGATATTTATAGAATTTTGATTTTGATGTAATTCACCTTATTGGCCCAAATCTGATAAGTAGTTACGTAAATTAAAAATACTTTGCTCTTCTAAGTTCTCCTACTTTTAGATAAGTAGGTTTTCCCGCGAGGTTTTCATTTAGTTCACTGACGGATTAGTGCTTATTAATTCGTTACAATTTTTTATTCAGTCTAGGAAACATCACAATTTGGTTTGTGCTTCTCCTAACAAGGTTGTCTTGATCGTTTGTCGCCCTAAGCTATAGAACAGCAATTTTCAAATGCCAACCTTCAGCATTTATTCTCATTTTCAATGTGTATGCTAATTTTATTTATATACTAACCTCTCCCATCCCTTGCAGCACACGAAGTATGAACAGCCACGTAGCCCCACCAGCCTTCACCACAACAGGAGTCAGAAGTGTAAAGATCGCAGTACTAAGAAGTCCGATGCCCAATGTCCATTTCCCTCCGTATTTCTCTGATAAGTAGCCTCCCGGGACATGGGTGATAGCATACCCGTAATAGAATCCACTGAGGATGAGACCTTGAGTGGATTCCGACCAATCGAATATCGCGTACTGGAATAAAACAAAATTGTTATTGCACGATACATAAAGGGTGTAGGATTTTACATTCGCTGGAATGGTTATGTTTCGTCGTCATGAAAGGATTGACATAACAAGACGCAATTTTATAGAAATCGGTTTCTAAAATCGCTATTGCTTCGATGTCCGTTCGAAGAAAACGTTCCCCTGATTCGGGTTTTGATTTTGTTGCAAACTATTTTTTTCAACTGCGAAGTAAACTGGAATTTGAAATGGCTGAATCTAAGTGATTGTGATTTTATAGATTCAATCTTTCTCTTTTTATTTTCATTTCAATGTTTCTGCGATACACAAAGTATTCATTCGGAAATATGAGACCGAATAGTGTAGTTTTTGATATTTATACAAGATTTGAATCTGTATAAGGTATATATGTACATACATATAACCTCTCTTGATTGAATACTGTTATTAAACTAAAGCCACATTATAAAATATCAAGTGTTTGCAAAAACTGCTATACAGACGATCACTTAGCATTATCGTTAATTAAAATATATTTATGTATGTCAATTGTTTTATCATTTAGTCCTTGCTATTATTCATATATAAATACTTAGTCTAATCAGTATACTTTTGACACAAATATTCATTATCATCATCAACCCATACACGTCTAACTATTAAGCACGGGGCTTCTCCTCCATTAAGGGGGTTTAGGCCTTAGTCCACCACGCTGGCCTAGTGCTGGCCTAGGACTACACTCCTTAGAAATTCCTAAGAACTTTTAGCTGTAGATTTCCACACCATATTTGCCTCACTACAAAAGTCAAAGGTGTGTAACTAGGGTTTGAACCCGCTTCTGCCGCGATTCTCGACAGCGCGTTAACACCTCGAGGCCATCATTCCTTGTATTCCGTGTTATCAGTTTATAAATCATTGAACTCATTTTCATCAGTAGTATTGAGTGGTGAGTTAACATTGTTATTATTGTATTACGTATAAAAGTAAGTGTTATTGTCACGTTTGTCAATGCATGTTTTAACAAGCAGTACACGTGTAATCTATATAATTATATTTTTGAAGTAATATTTCTTCTTGAATCTTTATTTTTTGGAGACTATCTAGTAATTTCCACGTCATAAGACCGAGGTAGGGAATTGTGAGTTACAACTCTTAGTTAAGCAAGTTGTAAAAGGGCTTCTGGGATTTATAACTAATAAAAGGTGGACGCAAGCAAACTACGAAACTCCAAAATAAAAATTGTTTCATGTAGGCTGCTGATGTTATGATATACAGGTTGTTTAGAGACCGTGATCGAAAACTAAGACAGGCAATTCCAACTCCATTTTTTAATTTTTAACGTATTAAACCTATGTTGGGAAAACGTAACAAAAAAAAATGGCCAGGATTTTTTGAACGCCATAGGGTTCGTAATCACCTTCGCTATAACCCGCCTTAGTTTCCAACCAAGGTCTATATTGTATGTAGACACAAAACTAAAAATACAACAAAGACTTACTGGTCTAGTACTAGTCGTGGCGTTGGCCAGTATCTCGCTCTCATCCGGGCAAGCATTCGGATCGTAGTGGGACTGCTCGTGCTTCGTATTGTTCACCATCTGAGTTACAGCCAGGTTGAGGCACACCCTCATGGTGTACGCGTTGCAGACGGCCAGCAGTCCCATTATACCAAGGACATACCGCTGGGGAATTAGGAACACTGGAGAAGAGGGCCTCGTGTAGTAGGGGGAAGTGGATTAACTTATAAATACACCATTAGAATACAGTTCATGGTATGAGGGCTGCTCAAGACGGGGTGATGATTTCTTGGAGAGGCTTTTAGCATGGATGGAGGTTAGCTGAGTGTACAGTTCTGACCCCATGCAGATAAAATATAGGTCTAAGAAACTACTAGAGATTTTACGGTCTCACAAACGGTATCTATTATGTTATGCGAAAATTGGTCTTGGTGCGGGTATCGAACCCCAGACTTCTCGCTTTGCAAGCTGGTGTCTAGCCACCTGCTCCATGGGGCTGTTATATGCTATTGATCCTATCAGCATATGTAAGTGTGTCGCACGAAAGGAAGGGGGGAAAGTTATAGAAATTTTATATTATGGAATTATTAGACTACTTCGTAGTAATTCAGCACAAGTGCGTAGGTACCGCGCGATTTACAGTTTCTGGGTTCGCTTTTCATTATTGAGTTTTTGATTAGAATCATTTCGGTAGAAAGCAAATCCGAGTCTCGAAATGAGCCCGAAAAACATAAATTAATTTGAACACCAAAACATATTTTACTGCTCATTACGAGTATTTTATTTTAGTTGGTTAAACGATAGAATTTATAATGTGACATGATATTAAAACCAACAGCCACCTTTTACTTATAACTTTCGCTTAAATTTCGTTTTGTAACACAACTTGATTTATAAACTAGTTCATTTTTAACAGAACATTTCTTTCATTATATAATGCTGCAACGAAATCTTACAATCCAATTTTTTTAAAGGAATAAAGTCAACGTCAATATATGAAAAAACTTGTGTCGAAACATTATAAATAGTCTGACATTAGTTACATAGGAATGAGTTGACTACTTTTCACTAAGTAAGTTGGTGTAGAGTACCAAAGTTTCTTTAGTCTTTGCTTTTTATTAAATATTGTCGTTATTTGAAATTCTATTTAATCAACATTTAAATATTTTCATATGAGTATATTGTTGTGATTTTGTTTATACTAGTACTAATACTTACGTTTTGAAATCGATTTCCGCCATCGTGGTATCATTATGACTTCTGTTACGTCTTGCAAACGCTAGGTTACCTGAAAATAATAATACATATTCAATTAATTGAATTTTATTTCATTTCTCTTCAATCGCTGTGGTATTAATTTGTCTTTTTCGGACAAAGCGCTATTGTTTATTTCCATTAAGAAATATTCAGTAGCAGCATGGAGTCTGGATATGTGCCCGACAAACGGCAATAGACTCGCCTCCTATTACGTGAGACTGATACACACATGGCGAAATGTGGGTGCAGTATTGTACCTCTGCCTATCACTTCGAAGAATGCAGGCGTAAATTATATATGTATTTCATTTATTATGAATTACATACATCAAAATAATAGGGTTAGATTTTAGAGATGTTCAGAGTGTTAATGATTTTTTGTACATGCCTAAACCAAATTAGGATTACTTCAAGAAAAACAAATAAGATAAGGATACACAAGTACAGATGTACTATGTATGTATGTCCCTATCTCTTCGAAATAGTCTGCATTTATGTGAATTATCTTAAGAGCTGAATACACATGCAGATAGCGGGAAATCATATGATCTACTTGTAGATAGAATCCTTGGTATTATAAAGATTATAAGTAAATAACATTCAAGATTACATTGAGAGGTATGAGGATCAATGCAGCTTATATATAAATGTAGATAGTTCGTCATAACATATTAATATGCAGCATTTAAAAAACGCTTTGCATTGTAATACGGACATTAAAAGCCGTTAATTATCCGTCGTTTATTAATAAGTAATCTTAAACATCCTGTATCACAAGAGTTTATATAATTTTTAATATAGACATTTTACTACATATTTCATATATGTCAATCAGGCACTATAAAGTAAGTAAAAAAATTCCCATTATGAAAAATTCATAGGCTGATGCATATACGAGTTACAATTCAATAATATATTTGACATTATTATACATATTGCGTTGATAAATCAGCCTATTTGTAACCATATCGAATTTATATATCTTCACAAATCTCTTTAGAACTGAAAGTATTGACAATAAGATTACCACGTACGCACGAAAAAGCGTTTAGATATGCAACATAACCAAAAATGTATTATTAAAATTTTAAAAAATGCTACAACATACCTGTTACGGATGTTGTGTGTTCGTCTATGAGAAGTGAACTAAGTTTGTAAATCATAGAGGGCAATGCTACCTTTATATAGTGAAGCATCTTCCTCTTAAACATAATTACATTTTTGGAATAGCCCCAACAAAAAAACCCGATAATTGACAAACTAATCTGTCAATTTTACCAAAGCTACAAGATATAAGATATTTTTATAGGGATGAAATTTGTGTGGTCACATTTTTGCAAAAGACATGTATATTGTCGAGGCAACGCTCAATGTTTTCATCATTTCAAAGCTGAAAGACCTTCACTGTAAATTAATTTAACAGAAAAAATCAACAACTATAAAATAAGTATGGTGATTCTCTATTATATTATAGTAAATATGTAGATACTACGTTTCTTACACAAGCATGTCGCACGCTTAAAAATATAGTGACCTAATTCAAAATTTTGTATTTTCACCTTCATTCACTTTGTGATTAAATATAGTCGGATTAAATAATAAAATTATAATGGATGTAATGTAACTATTTAGTACACATATTTTTTAAACATAATGATTTTTTTATATTTTATACAAAATGTATTTGACGAAGTAAAATATTTTTCCCCATTTACTTACCTTAGACTTGGCTTTTTGAATTAGGTCACTATATTATTAAGCGTGCGATGTGTTAGCTAAATTTAATACTCTAGAAGACATATAAATTATAAAACTTAGACGTCTTAGCCATAAGGAAAACTGCAAATAATACAGGTTTGGCTATTTTTTCAATGAGTTCGGGTTTTTAAGATTTTTTGACAAGGATACGTTTTAGACGATTTACAACGAGAGATGGAATATCCCATAGCTCTATGCTTTAAACAAAATGCCTTTTACTATGTAATACTATCAAATATTATTGCGATCATTTTAAATTACGAAATAATCAAATTATTATTTTAATATCGCTTGTTATTTAGGCCTTTTGTAGTTTATCAATAGACCATCGGTCACGTTTCGCTTTGTATATTTCATATTCTTTATTTATTGTGTACAATAACAGCCAATAAACCTATTCTAGCCCTAGTTTTCTTTTATTATCGTTAGAATTCTAAACTGAGAAATCTGTCTTCAAAATTATATTTATGAAATTAATAACACACGCGAAATGTGCGGCTTTAAATTGTTTCATATTTTGCAGGTGTACAAAAGTACTAACTCCAGAAACGTAGTACGCATTGAAAACCTCATAAGTTGTACGTCAGAGTGACGCGAGGGCAGTAGGTACATCGAGCCAACGATATTACTCTTCCATGGGATGGTACCATCAGACTGACACGCCTTTCGACTTGCCAAAACTGAAGTATACAGTAAAGTTCTGTATATTTATGTACCCCTTCTTAACTTCACCTTAGCCGACGCCTTGTCAATGTTTTGTCGAATAGCAATACTTATTAAAATTATTCAAATTAGCAACTTCTTATTACAATTTTAAAAGAATCCATGTTTTTAATAACGAGGGTACTTAAAACCCTTGAAAGGTGTTAAAATATTTCGTTCACAACATATATTTTAATCACGAAATTACCTTGCTGGTATAAACAAAGCGATGCCCACTCAACGTGAACGTTCGTTGACTTAAAATTTTCCAGTGAAATTTCAGCTTGTTATTAACATGCCGCTTTGAAGCCTGTTTGTATTAAATATCGACATGTTGATCAACATTCGACAGCAAAAAGTTAATCGCAAGGGAATTACCGAGTCTTTCCTCATGTTAATAGATTTGCAACATTATAAGTGTTTCTCGCGTGAAGCAACAAGATATCTTATCTTTGTTTGCTAGGACAATGCACTGTAAATAAACTATAGTTAAGTAATAGAACTTGAAACTATGCAGTCTCATAACAACTTGAAAGATGTTTAATATGTTCTTTTACGATTTCAACGTTATTACCATCTGATGTAAGTAACCAATGATAATAAGTAGTGATGGCTTCGAAGTTCACGCGCATGGTTGAGAATCTCGGCGGTAGCGGGTTCGAACACCAGGCAAGGCACTCATCTGAACTTTTTTAAAGTTATGTGTGTATTCACAATAAATTATTGCGTACTTTAACGGTAAAGGAAAACATCGCTGTAAAACCTGCATACCTGCAATTGCCAACCCGCACTAAGCCTGCGAGAAGGACTTAGTGCTAAACCCTCTCAGTTATAGAGGAGATCCGGGGCCAGCTGTAGAATGTGGGCTGGTGATAAACTGAGATACTCGCAACAATCTTATAGGTACTTAAGTGCAGCAATCATTCATAACGATATTACATATCAAAACAAACTATCGCATACTTATATCTTACGTCCATGCTTATATCATAATGGTGACAGGCATGTCAAGAACTGTTACATGTCTATAACACGGATTTCATTGGCCATTGTATGACAAGGTCAATGGCCAACTGTACCTGACCGAGGTCTGATCATTCACGTTTCAATTGAACAATTACACAATTAATATAACAATTACAAAAGAATTTATAGTAGACTTACGTCATTGAGTAAATAAATTAACAGCTGTTTGAAAACTTGACATGGAAAAAGTAAAGTAATTTTTAATACGATTGTTAAGAAAACGTATTTTGATTATTTTTTGTCAAGATTTTGTTTCAAGCCAATGGGTTTTTAATCACCGTGGCTATTGCCTTCTTAAGTTTTCGATCACGGTCTGTATATAGTTAGCCTAAATCTCCCGAATATCTCAGAAGTGCTTTAAGTACCAAATTCCGTATAAAAAGTATTTATATAAATCCGTTTAATCATTCTTCCATATTATTTTACCAACAACAAGCCGCAATTTCCACCTAGATTATCGTCATTTTCTCAATCACGGAATAAAAGTGCAGTTTTCTGTTCAAAAAAGTAGTCTAATATAATAACAGAAGTATTAATAGCATTTTTAATAAAAAATCCACTTAATTCCCAGAGATTATTTGTTATATTCTTTGCCACAAGGAATACTACGTATTTCAAAAAAACCTTTTCCGTAGTGATTAAACATAGACTTAATCCAGGATAATACTGCAATGCTCCCGTAGGAATAACCGGTGTTTCAACGTTCTTAAAATATTTAAATAAACCTAGAATGGATTATAATATTTTCAAACACAAAGTAATATTGTTTTTTTCACTATATAAATATTAATAAACTAACACGCTTTTAAGCATTTTGGTGGACCACATACTACTAGTGTCAATTTTATCATTAAAGTAGCTTTTAACTTGAACTCTAATAAATAAAGTAAAATATTCAGAGATTTGAATCCCTGCCCGCCAAGATTTTATCTTGAATACGCGCCTAATGACTACCACTATGAGTATCACAGTCCAGCTGAATAAGATTAGAAAGGAAATTGACTGTATATTCGGACGATTATCGTTGCTTGTCTGTCACATGTTCATTCCACTACGATCACACGACCAATGATAAACATTTCAAACAAAAATGAAAGGGATATGTTATCACACATATTTGAATGTCTTGATATTACGCGCTACTCGAATAACTAACAAGGAGCCATGTCAAGACATATGACAATCTAATCATACGTTCAACAAGCTTGGCTTGCCGACATTAACCCTTTACTCTTATTCAACTGTTCTGTAATGACGTACACTAAATGCAAATTTGACAGCCCCGTGGCGCAGTTGGCTAGACACCAGCTTGCGAAACGAGCGGCCGCGGGTTCGATCCCCGCGCCGACACAAATGTTTGTGTGATCCACAAATATTTGTTTCGGATCTGGGTGTTTGTGAGACCGAAAAGTCTCTCGTAGTTTCTGATACCCACGACACAAGACTCGTATCTTAGTGTAGGGTCAGAACTGTATGTGATTGTTGGGTGTCTTTATTTGTATTTATTTTATTTATGACATCACAGATATAAAACTGCTTAAAAGCATAATAAAGTGGCCAGCTGTTTACGAAACACGTACGATTCCAGTAGCGCTGGTATTCAAGCGAAAGTACATTGTGTGTTGATCAAGGACTTTGCTGCAAGTTTGCTTGCAACCATTTTTAATACGCTGTCCGAGTAAGGAAATATTTTTAAGGCTAATTGGGTCGACCGAATTCCTCAGAAAAGGTTGCGGTAAAGCTAAGTTCGCGCGTTGATCCGAGAAGAAACCTCAGCCTTGATTTGCCTAAGAGAATTCGCTCAAGAATTATAAGGAATTATTTCTTGGCATTGACCCTAGAATAGACGACCAGACATACTGTCTGGGCGTTTAAAATGTTGGAATTAGTTGGATAAGTTAACGATTTATTTAAACGAATGGTTTTACATTTCAAAGGTGCTATATATTTTTATTACTTTATTTTAATGCACCATGCTGAGTTTTGGAGGAACATTTTTAATCGTCGTTATAATTACCATACCGATTATTTTAATTTTTAATAGATAAAATGTGTCTTTAAATTATCATTAGAAGAAAACGATAATGACTTTATGAGTTACATACAGACTACAGTCAATATAATTATGCTGGTGTGTACATAATAGGATATTGTTCTGTCACTGCCACGTAATGTTATGGCTTTTCGGACGAATACAAATATGCTTACAGCAAGAATAATATTCATTTCACAATGCGTCAATATTTATGTATTTTCTTTAGTTAACAATTCATCCTCAATTTGGAAACACTGAACATGATTTTTAAGTGAATTTGGTTAAATATCAATAGCATTATCAAGGTCTTTTTAGTTACTTCTATAATTAGAGCTATTCGGAATTCGGTTGAGAAAACGCAAATTGGGTACCATTGACATTGATTCTCCGTGCATATTAATTCCAATTAAAACCAATGTCATAGACATTGAACTAAATATACAGCGGAGTGAAGTTAGAATGGCAATCCATATGGCTCCAAATTCCACTACTGCAATTAAATGATTGATGGAGGGTTTCACGGAAGTTTACGTTCAGCTCAGGACGATTGGGTGGCTTCTTCATCAATCCATATATGCCCACTGCTGAGCACGGGTCTTCTCAACCATTGAGAGGGTTTAGGCTATAGTCCACCACGCTGGCCTAGTGCGGGTTTGCAGACTACACACCTAAGAAATTCCTAAGACCTTTTAGGTGTGCAGGTTTCATCACGATGTTTTCCTTCAAAAAATAATGTGGACTCCATCACAATCACAAAGCTCTAACATTTCGAAGGTATATGTGTATTGATAATGAATTATTTTGCTTTAATGATGAAACACAAAACCGTGAGAAGACCAAAATGTTCTTAGGCATATCTTAGGTGCGTAGTCCGCCAACCCACAATAGGCTAGCATGGTGGACTAAGGGCTAAATCCTCTCAGTTGTAAAAGGATGTCCGTGACCAACAGTCGGAGATATATGGGCTGATGATGATGATAACGATGATGATGATGCAACATAAGAATTCCAATTTGACTATATCGCCTAAACATTCTTATGCTGGACAAGGGTGTTTAAAACTGATGTCTGATTTCTGCAATATGCCTTAGTCTATCAAGCCGATATAGACAGAATTGGTAGACTAGGTGACATATTTAAATGTTTGTTAAAGTTCTTTTTTTCGTAATGTCATGATTTAATTCCTCTTAACAATTATATTAAAATCTAGGTGGATATGACCAAGTATCTTACGTAAGTAATTATATAAGGGAGCAGTCAAACTTGTCTCGACACCTTCAAAAAGAATAAAACGTTAAATTTTGTTCGTGATATTGAACATGTCTTAACGTTAAACTATAACTTTGTTTAATAATATGCGTTGTGTTTTAAGTGCGGCGATCTGTTTTGTTAACCAAGACTGCTGAATAAATTTTCATTTTTTTGACAGAGACAGGTATGTATTAGTTGAGGCTATAAGATAACATGATAAACAGAATTAAATTTTAGAGGGTTTATCAAAGAATAAAAATTCCACTCACTGTTCTCTGATACTCACAAAATTAGACTCTTATTACCTTTTAACAAATTTTAAAAATTTCCGTCAAAGTCATCGTAAAGCTTAATGAGTTAAAAGCGATTACTGTGTTGCCTTATATAAAAGTATATCACAATTTATCATCAACCCATAAGGGTTAAGGGAGACGTATGAACGTCTGACTGCTGAGCACGAGCCTTCTGTATAAGTGACAGTGTTTAGGCATTAGTCCACCACGCAAGCCTAGTGACAGTTGGCGACTGTTGACCCCGACATACGCTTCCCGACCCCCCTCCCCCGGGCTGGCGGGAAGTAGAGAGCAGCTTTCCCCTCGATAACAAAAAAATAAAAAATGTGACAGTTGGCTCCACTTTATATTTCGAGTTATATTGAGTTGTAAACAAAAAAATTAAAATTCAAAATGAATTCTAATAAAGTCTGCACTCGTTCGGAACCGGTTCGCTAAGCACGTGATATGCAAAACGTAATTATGTCCAAACAATATGTAGATTATGATAATTATTTCTGCCGTACGCTTGCAAATTTTCTCAGTCTTTATCACAACAAGGAACTCATTTTACGCTTATTACCTACCTTTTCTTTTTAAAAATAACATTGTTATTTATGGCTAATGTAGCACTAAATATTTTATAAATAAGAAAATCTTAAGTATAGTTGTAGAAACATACGTGTTTAACATTAGATATATATTTTTAAATCCTTGCCTAGTATTCGTGTTAGTGCAAACGGAAATGAAGATGTTGTTGGTATTGAGCTACCTTACATAGATTGATATTCAAATCATTTCATTTTTTTAAGATTTCTTTAAGTTTACTTTACAACTGAGGGTCGTTGCGGACAACACATCTAAGAAATTCCTAAAAACTTTTAGGTATGCAGTTTTTTTCACGATGTTTTCCTCCACCGCAAAGTAATTCACCTGACTTCTAAAGTCGAGTGATGTGTGCCTTAGACTTGATCCTGCGACCGCCCGTTTTCTCGACCTATAACCTTGAGGCCATCACTACAATTATAAATAATAATAAATACACCCAACAGTCACACACATAGTCCTGACCCCACAATAAGATACAAGTCTTAAGTCGTGGGTATCAGAAACTACGAGGGACTTTTCGGTCTTACAAACACCCAGAGCCGAAACAAATATATTTTGTAGATCACACAAACAATTGTCTCGGTGAGGGGATCGAACCCGCGGCTGCTCATTTCGCAAACTGGTGTCTAGCTAACTGCGCCACGAGGCTGTAAAATTAAATTATAACTGTAATAGTTATTCTCATATATAAGACTAACGTACGTATCAAGTAATGTTTTAAATTTCTTTGACAATTAATGTTACGCAGTGCGATTAGAGTTCTTGACGCGCCCACCATTGCACTGCCTGAGAATCTGACATTATAAACCTGGCAGTCGACTAACATATTAGATCGTAAACTGAATCTCAGCAGTTAAAGTCTTAATGTTTCGTATAAATCAGACCCTATGATTAGGGTACAGATTAAAGGCAAATGTCAAAAGTTTGTGTGAGAATTGGCAAAATACAATTTTAATGTGTAAAGAAAATTTAATTTATCGTCATATTCGCTCATTTAACGACAAAATTATGTGTTAAGTTAATAATAAATTACTTAATTATCCGAGTCTTATCGAATTGTGTAATGAATTAACCGTAAGAAAAAAAATATTTATCGAATCAATTCAATCATTTAATTTGAATACTTCTAATGATTCAAGTTTTAATTTGAATAAAACTTTTCTTGTCCACCGAATTGCTGCTTTGTAACTTAAGATTACTTCTAGTATTCTGAAACCTACAATTCTGCTAATTCAGCTTTGATGTTTCTTTGCCAGCCATGTAGAAAAATAATTTATAATATATCCCTTACTTCGTGTAAAGGCTATAGATCTAAAAATAACCTTTGATCCTTTTTGCTTGGTGTTAAACAAATATTGATTTATACCTAAAACTTTCAATGGGTGTTTTTATCTTTCATGCCGAAGTCTTTAACTGATCGATACAAGTTTCATGCCTTACCTAAATATAGAGGACTTTGTATGTTTTCTACAAATAGTTGAAAGATATATCCTTGCCCACGCAGGAAATAATTCAAGATATCAAATAGTATCAACAATAGAACACAATACTCTTTTGTAAACCTTCTCAGTCTATTTATAACTCGTTTTATTTATTCTTACTTCATCTGCAGAGGTCCTTTTCCTCTCGTCGTTATTGGTACCTAATTCACTCGTCATATTGATAGCAAGACGTTTTTTTGACATGATATGATAATGCTAAGATTTGAGTTATTATTACAATTGCCGTAGGTTATTTTTTTTCTTTGTTTGTTTATTTATTTATTCAATTTACTCAACAGTTTATAGTCCTTGCCTATATAGTTATATCACATACTTTAGCAGTGATAATAGAAATATTCTTCAAGGTTTAAAACATTCGTGGTCTTGGAATTTCTATCGGAAAATTTTCAATAGAACTACAAAGTCTAGACATGCGTCCGAAAACCCGCATTTGGCTCGACCCCTATTATGTGGGACTGATACATTCCTGGTTAAATGTTGGTGCAGAAATGCACGTATGCCTACCACTTCGAACAATGAAGGCATAAGGTTAACTACATATGTAATGTTAACAGTTTTTAAGTATAAAATACATATATTTTACATTATCCTAGACATTGATAAAATGTCGATTCCAATTAACCACTGCTCTTTGTAAGATTAACCTAACGCACTATCAAAAGATTGTATCTCAAGATTAATGTAAGATTGTGTGTCTTTTTTAGTTGATACGTTCAAGAGTACACCGACCCAGCATTAATCAATTCACGGCCAAGGTTGACTCGATTTTCCTTTAGCCGTCCCTTATCGCCGAAGGTCGTGGCGATCGTAAAATGCTTCCTTCTCCGTCACTTGAATTGTAATGAGGTCTACGGGTAAACTGCTGAGGGTGACCAATTGATATTCCACGGATGCCAATCAGTTTATCTGGAAATTCATGTGAGACGGTATACATATTTTGTATGTGTGATTGTTTGGTAGTTTACATGGGGTGAAGTTTCGTAGAGGGTTCATATCATGGGCCGTTTTAGTAAGGAAATTTGTAAGTCTTGTCTTGTACTTCCATGGAAACTCACGTTTCCAGTGAGTTCTCTAATGTCTAGTTTTTTTTTGTGGAGTCAGGATTTTCTGATTTATTTGTCAAATTGCTAAGTAAAGGTTTAATGTCAAAAGATTGTTCGGAATTTTGTAAGGCTAGCTTCTAAGATCCTATGGAAGTACCACCACTGCTCAAGACATATTTTCAAACTTATTCATAATACAGGAAAATGTTAGGGAAAAAACATTTATACGTTAGTCGTTAAGTGATGTCAGACCAAAAATCGTCACGTTTTGTGGTGGATTCTTAAATGCCTATAGAAACCCACGGAAACTTGACGTATATTTTCCTGCACGGCATAATATCAAAACTGCATCTCAAAATAAGCATGGTGATGTCCAAAACAATGAGAGAGAAACTCCTATCTCTCGTCACTTGTCACATTAATATCGGCTCATAAAATGTTTTTTTCAGAACTGCTGAATAAAATATGAATAGTGTTTTGTATCTTTTACCAGATCATTCTACCACGATCGCAGGACCAATGATAAAAATATCAAACAAAATTGAAGGGCTTCTAATGGTTGTCAAACATTCATAAAAGTGTTGACCGAAGCGGCCGTGTCAATCATGTGATAATCTAATCGTAGATTCGGTACGCTCAGCATGATGACACTTTCTTACTGGTTTTATTCATCATCAACCAATTTTGGGCCACTGCTGGACATAGGTCTCCCCCAATGACTTCCATCAGGAAGCCGCCTGCAGCCAGCTACGTTCCGCGACCTTGACAAGGTTTTATTCAACCATTCTATAATTCTTCACATATTTTTACATCCATTGCTAGTTACATGGGTATTAATGGAGTAATTCGCAGGACTTCACCGTTGAACTGTAATGTCAACAGCAATTATATCGTTACATCGAAGCTATATCCAGATGACTGGTACTTAGTGCAAGCAGATAATTGCCGTTTGACTCAAGAGATACGAACAAACAATTATGAATTATACTTAAATATGTGACCTTCTGAAGTATAAACACATATCTTGGCTATCTATGAGAGGATTTTTCCTGTGCTTGCGGGAACAGTAAAATCAAGAGAAAGCCTAAAAAATGGATGGAGTACTTCAAAGAAGATAAGAAAGGAAAGGGGAGAATTAAGGCATGTACTTTCCAGTTTAAATTTCTAATAACACATATTATTTTCGCTGTGATAAAATGGATAGTTTTTGCGTAAAAGTGCCAATAAAATTGTTTTCGCAAATTTAAACGACATATTATATCTTTAACACTCAAGGGATCGCAGTCAGCAATACGGCTCCTATACGTTCCTTCACATATAGTTAATCCTTTTTTACCGTCTTTTGGTGGGAAAAAGAACTATAAATATATAAACTGTCTGTACCCCGGCGGCATGGGAAATACGCAAAGTGCGATCAAGAGGTCCTCAGTTCAAATTCACAGGTTTTTAAACAGATCGTTTTTAAATATGTTTATGTGAGTAAAAACATCAAAATAATGAACACAAAGACGGAACTGTAACTTGTTTTATTTCACAGTGAAGTAAACATAATATATATTCAATGTACAGATAACTATTATATTGTATTACGTATTCTAAATTTTATAATCAATGTATAATCAGTAATACTGATGCGTTTCTTGTCTTGCAAAGACCTTGTCGGAAAGCAGGTTATCGGGCCGCGGTAAAGATTTCAATTGTCAAGAGCTAGCGTCTCATTGATAGATTGTTATTGCTCTGTACTTGATCAATATGATCTATATTAAAGTTATACAACGTTTTTTGTTGGAGGTTTCTTTTTTATTGCATTCAAGGGTAACTTCGACAAATCAGAGTTATCCCAATGATGCAAAATTACAAAACAAATTCGGTAAAATAAATATATTATTTTCTTGTTTTGTAAATGTCGATATATAAGAGTCAGTGCTAAACTAATTGATTCAAAAAAAAAAGATTTATTTTTTGTAAATTTTATTTTTTCTTATATTCATATCTACGTATTAACTTCATATAAATTACATTTATTTCAGTTTACGATTTAAGATTCGTCGTTAAAAACAAATCTACTACTATCAACTAAAAGACATAAACTAATGTACATAAGCTTCACCACAATTAAATGCAGCCAGCATATATACCATATACCTACAATAAAACATTTTAAAAGTAACGTAACATACAAAAAAGACTTTCAACACGAAACGCCACAAATTAAAAACTTATTAAACTGGGAAAGAATTCGCGTTGCAAAACACAGAGATTAAGCCGAATACACACGGTGCAGTGTTTTGCAAAACCCAACAAGTTCAACTTGACCCAGTGCCGGTTGTTTTATATTCAACTTGTCCGATTGATATTCCGTCTATCAAACTTGCGAGTTTGAGGAAAAGTTAGGCTAGTCTATTACTTGTCTTAATGGGTTAGGGTACGTTGCTACTATTACAAAATTCTATGATAAATTGTATAATACATTCATACACCTGCCTGTGTTTTTCGAAGGGGTAGGCAGAGGTGCAATTCTGCACCTAACTCTTGCCAATTGTGTTTTCGACCCACGTAATAGGAACCCTATTGACGTTTTTCGACTACAATTTGAATCTCACCATCCCGGAATAAAACCCTAGACCTCTAGATCGCAAGGCAAATACTTAAACTTTTTTTTTTATGGGTTGTCTGGAAGAGATCGCTAATAGCGATAAGACCGCCCATTGTGGCACTCTTAGAAAATTTTGTAATTAGTTCTATGATATGTTATTTTTGTGGTGTCCAATAAAGCAAATAAATAAATAAATACTTGTCTCCCGAGACCACGGTCTCGAGAATCAGTTTTACGACAGAAATGCGGGTTTAACATTAAAACGAAATAATTCGAGGAACGTATATATTTGATCGAAGCTAAGAACTGAAAAAATATTACCGACTCTAAGTATTTATGAATATGATTTTTTGTGTGTAAATGCATCCACGATACAAAATAAGATAAGATATAATATTGTGTTTTATAATTTCCCAGGTTCAAATCTCGGTCTCAGGTGTTATCAAACATCAGTAGTGTTACCTTTATTACGTGGACCAAAGTTAGCAAAACATAGGAGTAGACACCCTGTGATTGGAGTCTAAAACGGTTATCAAAACCGCATGTAAATTTTTCAATCAACTACACTAAGGGGGCTTTTCAATGTGATCATCAGGGCTGCCAGATTGTATAATTGGATACAAATCTTGTATAATCGGTTGGGGTATTGTATCCATGACCACTTTGTATAATACGATACAAAGGCATATGTTCACATTTTATCAATAATTTGTGAAAAAACAAAAAAAAAAAACACAAGAACTATTTTGGAGGGCCTATTTTCCGACCGTTTGATTAACTGTTATCCAAAAAAAAAACAAGAGCTGCATATGGTGCAATGGTTATGTATAATGCGGTCTAATTTTGCAAATACTAAACCGTATAGCTGCGATTTACTTGCTGGCAGCCCTGGTGATCATTGTTTTCTATGTGTAATGCTTTCGATTCTTGAACCGATACATTTTATTACTTTATCAAAGAAGTCATTGACCTCAAATTCAAGTAGAATGGATGTAAAAATAGAGCCTTATTCGTCACTCGTGATTACAAATTGCCAATGTTTTTTTCTATAACCTTGTAACAGTTTCTTAGTATACAAACGTGTTTTAATAATTATGTTGTTGAATGGGAAATATGCGGTAATTACAAAGTTATCTTTTAATTACTGTTGTTAAGCGAATATCTTAAGAGCAATTTTCAAGCCATACATACCTGCATGATATAGAGTTAATTATTTAATTATGTATATTAATTCATAGATTTTATGATGCTGCTGCAAAGCAACGTTCGACTGAAAAGGCGTGGGAAAAGGAATACGCGACAAATATTTGTAAATATAACTTAAACTTATATAATATATACGTATACATATATACGGCTGTAACTTTTATAGAATAGGCAATGAGCATAAACTAGGAAACGATAAATTTTTGCCGGACCTGGGCATAGAACCCGAGACTTCTAGCTCGATAAGAACACTCTTTTGCCGCAGAACTGTCAGTATGTTCATGCGTAAATATGCTTAAAGGAAGTAGAAGATTTAAGTTTGATGGCGCATCGTTTCTTTTAATTAAAGAGATCGAAATAAAAAAGTAGAATTGAATATTGAAGTGGGGAAAAAATTGCCTCGGCTTCAAATCCCAGGCAAACAGTTCTAACTTTTGGTAGTCACGTTTGTATCGCTATAAATTATTACGTTCTTTAACGGTTAATGAAAACATCGTGAAGAAACCTGCACACCCACAAGTTCATAGGAATTTATTAGGTGTGTAGTCTGCAAATCCGCACTAAGATAGCGTGGAGGATTAAGGCTTTAAGTTGTAGTAGGTCTGTGCCCAGCATTGTGATATATTCGAACTTATTTTGATAAATTCGGGTACTAAAAATATCATCATCATCATCACCAGTCTTTCACCTCCACTGCTGGACATATGCCTCTCCTATGACACCCCACTGGGCTCGATCTTCGGCCCTCCTCATCCAACCGCTACTAGCCTTGCGAATATCGGTCCCCCACAAAAATGTCACAAGGAAATCTAATAACACTTTACCCGACCACAAATCGTTACTAATTCAAGACAATACCCCATACAATCATGACAGGAGAAGAAAATCCGTAATATCTATCATCATCAGTAACTATACGCCCTACTGTTTTTCATGGGCTTTTTCTATAACTAAGAGTGTTAATGCCTAAGTCCACCACGCTAACCTTGTGCGGGTTGGCGGTTGCAATTTAATACGAAAACTATTTCTACTAATGACATTATTATCATCATTGCTGGGCCCCGGCCTCCTCTACAGTTGAGATTGTTAATTCCTTAGTCCACTCTGCTGGCCGAGTGCGACACCTGCACAGCTAAGAAATTCGTAAAAACTTTTAAGTGTGCAGGTTTGCTCACGATGTCTTCTTTAACTGTTAAAGTACGTGATAATTCTTTGTAAATACACACAACTTCGAAAAATCAAAGAGGTATGTCTGGTTTTAATCCGCGACTGTCGAGATTCTCGACCGCGCGCCTAAACCTCGAGGCGATCACAAGTTTTAATCTAAGTGTTTACGAAATTTCTTCCAAATCAGTTTAATTAACAACAACATAGGGAAAAGACGGAATCTTTACCATCTTGAGCCGACGTGGTTACTGGCAATGAAAAAACTGTTACAATATCCTATTTGGAAGGTAAACAGGAAATAGGATGTAACAGTAGTAGAAGGTCTGGCCTTAGCCCTTCATTGATGCTCCAAGAATAAAAAAGAAAACATAAGGATAACTGAACAGAAATAAAAGGCATTACTTAAGTCGTTGGATTTATCACAATAAAGTATCAGACTTTGAGTTATTTCAATCAACAACATACTAAATCAAAGCTGCTTAAATAATAGTTCATAATTTATTCCTATTTATTAATACAAATATTTAATTTATAATGAAACTGCTCAAACTAGATTACATATAGTTCCAAGAAATTTTATTATTCAAGCAATATGAGATAAAACAACTATACTTAAGTGTCAAAAAGTATCTCAAATGAATGCGAAGTACGGTCAAGCGCAAACTTGGACATCTGCCCACTAAACGAACTGTCGACCTTTGAATATCGCAGGAAGTTCCGAATGCAGGTCAACTGCAACAAGTGGCAATGAAAATATTGGGGAGAAATGCTCAACAGTTGGCAACGACAGGATAATTTTTAGAGGCACGGTTTTAGGATTCCGACCCAAAACGTAAAAGTTTTACCGTAGAACAGGACTGAAGCATGGTAGATTGACAGTTGAAATTTTGACAGCTGCTAGGTATTTCTGTTGCTGCCATCACAAAAATACAATTTCAAAAAAACAATAAATAAATTGAAATGGCACCCCCTTACAGAAAACATGATTTTTTTGCCGTTTTCATAAATATTTGTACAGGACCTTTGTTGCGCGATTCCGTCTCGCACTTATCCGATTGCCTTGAGCAAATGCAACTTCTGAAGTTTTAAAATGGTCACTTCTTGAACAAAATTAGAACAGCTTCTTTTTACTCTACATATTATGTTAACGATTGTAATTTAGAGATCTAGATTCCGGGGTCTGAAAAAGTGGTAATGGGATTTTTTATTAGAAAATTTCTGCAACAGCACAGATTGGGCCCGAAAAACGGCAATAGCCTCACGCCACGCCATTTCTTCCTACCTTTTAATCCGTAAATACATATGTAAGCATATTTTTCTTAACAAGGCGAGTTAATTGACTCTTGCTAATCAACATCGTGCTAGAACCGCATAATAAATACAATCATTGCCAGCATTAATTTTATGATTTCTGAGAGATATAAATATATTTTGATCTCGAAACTGCGTTGGGAACTAAGAAGCCTATTATATTTTTTGATATAAAACTTTAATCTTTTCTTAGTTTAGAATTAAAACATTATAGTAAATTCATTTAAATCACATTTATTTGAATTATAAAGTTATATTGTGGATATAAAAACAGTCGTCAATGTAATAATGCTTGAAGTGTATTCTTCATGCAAAGCATTAAACGCCATTAAAAAGTAAATATGTGAGATTAAACGGAGCAGATAAACGTCAAGGCAATGAGATATGAATACATTAGTTGTGGATATTAAAAGCTTTTGTTGTATCAAAGAATAAACATGCACTGTGGGTAATAAAAGTACCCAGTTTGAAGCAAATACTTTTAAAAGTCGTAAGTAAATAATGAATTTTAAGACTTGTTATAAATGTAATGAGTTTGTTTTGGATTCCGAGTTGTTTTACGCATTGCATAAATTCTACATAATACCGTGGTCATTAATCAGTGTCAGATTTTAAGTTACATAATATTAAGAGATTTTTTTCTTCTGGAACAAATGGAGTAAATAAAAACAGATATATAATATTTGGAAAAGTAAAAATGAAATTTTAATTAATTTTATTGGTTATCCACTCACATAATCATACATACATTCACGTCAATATTGCTATAGGTGTGACATTTCTACATTCATATAATGTCAGCCAGCTAAATTCGATTCTATAGCACGTGCGTTTTCAAACGAATTTCTAAGATTTTTCTAATGAGAAAATAAATAACAATTTGCTAGGAAACAAAATAAAAGGTATGTAGTGAAATTCTTCATGCACAAATGTCTTACCATAAATAGGATTGGCTATAAATAAACGAAAAATTCACGATACATCATATGACAAGTAGCGATTTTGAAAGTAAGGTTTTCGTTGCAAAATATATAATTATTCAAAAATAAATATTGTTGACCTTGCCATAATTATCATGATTATACGCAATATGTCGATTGAAATATAAAATCTTTAAATTAAGACATATATTTACAGTTTTAAAGATGAGTTCATTAATTTTTAGCATCACTAGGTTAAATCGGTTTTTTAAAATGTGATCATCTAATGAGAAAATAAAGAGTTCCGGGATCAGTTTGTGTCCTATAAATCCGTATTCAAACCAAAAAAATTAGCAATACATTGACCATAATAACTGCAAAGACACAAACTGTACCTCTGCCCTTCAAGCGACATCATCAAAACGTGGTTAAAATACAAAATTGGCATATAGATCACAACAACCAAAAAAATCCATCAATCGCCCAGGAATCGAACTCAAGACAACTAAAATATAGTACTAACATACGTATTAAACTACTAAGTCAGTCATACTGAAACAGTAAAGAGTAAATTCATAATAATGTTTACACAAGTGATAATATCCTTTAGTAAACAACAGATTTTCCACGATCTTTACTGCCGACCTGCACGTGTGAATACATTTTTATAGCCTTAGGTTTAAATGTGACAGCACTTTATTACACTATTACACTATTGTCTTCGAAAAAATCATTACAAGTCGTGTGTGTACTCACAGTTGTGACTTACTTTAACAGTGAAGGAAAAGATCGAGACGAAAACTGCACATAAAGACTTTAGGAATTTGTTAGTCGTGCAATCCGCCAACTCACATTTTCGTGGAGGACTAAGGCCCAAACCCTCACAATTTTAAAAGAGACTCGTGCCCAACGGTGGGACGTATATAGGCCGCTGATAATGGTTATCACTTACACCACCTTCTGGCGAAAGATGGGATTTATTTTGTTTTTAATATTTTCTTAAGTCACATTCGTAGACACTTCTGATACACTTTTTTTTTTAAATGGCACCTATTTTTGTTTTAGTTCAAAATTCTCCACGCATAAAACATCTAATTGCCTCGGAATTTTAATTAAGCAAAGTCTTAGTTAAACGACATTGAGAGACAAACGCGTAGTTATTCGAATACTTCGCGACGTATAAAAATGCAACCGTGATATTTTTCATCCGTATTCTTATGTATACCCTCCGATGTCAAATATTATTTGAAACTATAAGATTAATAAGGATCAGCTGATCATAAATAAAAAAATTAAAACATAAAAACTTACGCTTATTAGATGCGTCAATATTTTTGCACTATTTGTTTACGTTGTTTCATTCAGTACAAAATATTTGCGATCACAACTACTGTCGGAACAAACACGGGCGTACGGTGAATGGTGGCGGCGCGACTGACGCGATACTAAAGCCTGCGCCTGCGCAGCCTCCATAGATTATAAGTAATTGTAATTTGTTAATGCCTATCGATTACTTCCTTCTTCGAGATGAAGATTAATTAAATTTACTACATACTAAGTTATTCCCACCTCTCGCTTGCCATAACGCAGACACTTTTATAATCCTAATGATTTACTTCAGTCTATAAGTATTATATTTCTGTACTATAATACAGGAAATCTATTAAGCGTGTAACAATAACTGTATATATTAGTATATTCTATACTGACAAGTAAATTGTAAATCTCCTTCCAATGATAAAGGTGTAATAACAATCACATAAATATTCATGACCCCATACTAAGATAGGACGTCCCCCGACAAGGTAGTCCGACGACCTTATCAAGGTCGCGGGACGTCGCTGGCTGCAGGAGGCTTCCGACCGTTCCCGGTGGAAGTCATTGCGGGAGGCCTATGTCCAGAAGTGGACGAATATTGGCTGTTGATGATGATGATACTAAGATATTAGTCTTGTGTCGTGTGTCTCAAAAAATACGAGTGATATTTCAGTCTCATAAACACCCAGACCAAATATTTGTGGATCACACAGACATCGTTTGTCGGTTAGGGGATCAACCCGCTGCCTTTAGTTTCACAGTTTTTATTTAGCCAAGGTAATAGGAAGATATCTTCTGCATTTCAGACTCATATGCACATGAATTGTATGCCAGTTTTGTCAAAACTTTGTTGAATTCTTTAAAAAAAAAAACAGAATTGTCTCGAACTGTAAGGCCACTCACTAGAAATCACATTCCAGCGCAACAACCAAAATATCTTGGTGCCCCTCAGTCGTATCGACAAATTTTCCAGAGCTAATTAATAATAACTAAGTAATTAAGAATTCCTACAATAATGTTGATTGTCTGCCAGATCTTAATATTTGCTCTCTCGTAATTACCTCATGTAATATTGAGAACACGCAGATTACCTTACACGAAATGTATGGGTTAATATTGAATTGATATTCAGTTCATTTGTCTAATTGATTAAAACAAATTTTAGAGTCAATTTCTCCGTAAAAAAGCACTAGAATACCCAGCCACTTTTCGTTTAGTCAAAAATTGGTTTTCGAACCGAGTGGAAAATTAAAAAAAAAACAATCAAAATATTTATTATTATTTTCATTTCGATTCGTATACTGACACTTCTGACTAGATAAAAATGAAGTGACGATAGTATTTCGAAGGTCGTGAGTTGACTAAATGATAGCAGCCTCCGACTGGTAGTAAAGAGGTGTCTTGATAAACATATTGTTTTCTTACAAAAAAATCCGGTCTATTTTTATTCCAAGGTATACAAGCTTTAAAATACAAGTATAGAAAGGTGGAATTAATTCTTCAGACAATTTTGCCAAGTTGTCTAAGACAAAACACGGCCCAGTAAAATATTCTCTATTTACCCTCTAATCTTATTCAGCTGTTTTGTGTGCATACTAAACAATTTTTGATTGAGAGCCAAAGGGTGCTATCCCTAATCCCTTTCTCATTACCTCCATAAGGCATTTGTCTCTTCTACATCTCTTTGTGTATAAAAATGAGCGATATATACATTAGTTTCAAATCAAGCTTGTGATGAAACGTCACATCTACTAATTTAATCTTTGCCTTTAACTTTTAATAACAGAATGCCATCAAGTTAATCGCCAGTCAGTTGTTCCGTGTGTACCATGCATAATGCAGTGTACACACGTGGTGTTTATGATGAATAATCAAAAAGTCCGTTTATTTCCTCGTGTACATCACGCTTAACAGCATAATTTTAACATTTTCTGCAATGATGTATGCGTTTCTTATTGGTTTAAGATGTATTTTTAAAATATTAAGTACTATGATTAATGATTATGGGTGAAAAGTAGTGAAGTCCTCGAGATTTAGGCACGCGGTAGTAAATCTCAGCGGTCACGGGTTCAAAACCCAGGTCTGTGACTTTTCGAAGTTATGTGTGTTGTACAACGAATTATCACTTGTTTTAAAGGTGAAGGAAAATATCGTGATGAAACTGACACACCTAAAGAAAGCTCTAAGGATTTTTTATTCGGGTAGTCTGCCAAAATGCACAAGGCCACAACCTGTAGTAAAGGAGGCCCGTGGCCAGCAGTGGAACGCATATAGGGTTCAAACTCATTAAAAAGTATCTTTCTACATCGAAATAAAGCAGGCTGCGTATACAGAGTATATTCAGATCGTGATTAGAAACAAAGGCTAAGTTGATTACAAACTCCTTGTCGTTAAAGGAAATCACCAACATTTTATAACTAAGGCTGTTAAAAAACTGTATTTTTTTATTTTTTGTTAGATTTCGATCACGGTCTGAATACACCCTTTATACTCAACCTATCACCGTGCTGAACGTAGGCCTCCCCAAGAAAGTGCCAACTATCCCGGTCTTGAGCAGCCCTCAAGGCGAATAAGCCCCGCATAATCACTATCACTACATAGTATAAAATAAAGTCGCTTTCTCTGTCCCTATGTCCCTTTGTATGCTTAAATCTTTGAAACTACGCAACGGATTTTGATGCAGTTTTTTTTTATAGATAGAGTGATTGAAGAGGAAGGTTTATATGTATGATAACATCTATTAAATATCAGCATTGCACCCGTGCGAACCCGGGGCTGGTCGCTAGTAGTGAATAAAATATTGCCGTTTTCGTGCTACTAAGGATTTCAAACTCACGCCTGTTTTGCCATCTCTTCCATTTCATGTAATCCCGGACGTATATTTATCTCACACCTGTATTCCCCGAAGGGGTGGGCAGAGGTGCATTCCTGCACAAACATTTCGCCAGGTATGTGTCAGTCCCACGTAATAGGGGGCGAGCCTATTGCCGTTTTTGGGGCACATTTCTAGACTCCGTGCTGCTACTGAGAATTTCTTAATGGAAAACCTTAATAACTTTTTGCCCGATCCGGGAATCGAACATCTAGATGGCTCGGCATATACTTGTACCGCGAGACCACGAGGCATTCTGACTTACGGAAAATCCCAACTCAGGCGGATCTGAGAGTTGAAAGACTGGCGTCATAATCACATGTCACACTTATGACTTGGAACCAACGAGGCTTCGACGAAACTGTCAATATTATGATTATAATCTGATCGTTCCAAAGACGTCGATAAAGTGTCAATTTTGATAACAAAATGTCATAGATAACTCTGTGTAAAATCTCTGTGAAGCAGTGATGGCCTCGAGGTTTGGGCGCGCGGTCGAGAATCTCGACGGTCGCGGGTTCGAACCCCAGGCACACACCTCTGACTTTTCGAAGTTATGTGTGTATTCACATTGAATTATCACTTGCTTTAACGGTGAAGGAAAACATCGTGATAAAACCTGCACACTAAGAGTTCTTAGGAATTTCTTAGGTGTGTAGTCCGCCAACCCGCACTAGGCCAGCGTGGTGGACTATGGCCTAAACCCTCTCAATGGTAGAGGAGACCCGTGCTCAGCAGTGGGCGTATATGGGTTGATGAAGAAAATCTCTGTACCCACATTTCGCCTAGTATTAGTACCACGTAACAGGGTGCAAGCATCCTCTACAACTAAGAGGGTTTATATAGACATATGTCCTCCATGCCGGTGAGTGCGAATTAACGAACTACGCACCAAAGAAATTAGGAAAAAATCGAAGTTGCGAAATATATTATGGGTGATGATGGTGATGGCAATGTTTGGTATTAAATGAAATTTATCATTTTTTTAAACAAATTTTATTACGTCCCGAGGTTCCATTTTGCGCCATACGCCAGCTATCACTGTACAAAAATATCACAACAAAATTTTATGCATTTTTATCATAAAATTAAGGATTATTTTAAATCATTTTTTTAAGTCGCTAAAAACTCATTCTTTCGTGCATAAGCGGAATAAAACAAACTATAACGCCATCTGCCGCTTCATATTTGAACTAATTTTATTTTGTGTTGTGACGATTGGACTATACTCGTACTTTTAACTATTATTTTTTACTGAATTTTCACGGAATAAATTTTTATTATCAAGTGTATTTAAATAAATGCACATAATTAAAAAAATATGTATATTTCACGAGGTCAACGCCTGCTTGTGGTGTAATTAAGAGTTCATAATTGGAAAATACAATAAGATGTCTATTGCTAAAAAAATTGAGGCTGTTAACAAATATTCGGGGTGTATTCAGACCGTGATCGAAAACTGAGACAAGTTGTAGCCCCGGTGATGACGAACTCATTGGCATTAAAAACCGTGCTTTCGGTATTGTTAGTACGTGTATTTTTATGGCTGAAGTTTAACTGACAATACCCTTGTTTAGGTGGCAAGCGTTGACAAACGTTGGTTCAACAAAACAAAGTTAAAGCCATCTAGCGATTGATTTTACAAGGTATTATTAAACGTGTCTTCGTAGAAAGTTGCGTATGTTCATCCAACGTTCGAATATAAGCGTAACTCAAATTTGACAATTTTTGAGTTGTCTTAGTTTAGATCTAGGTGTGCGATATAATATGCTAAGTTTGAGCCTCCTTGGTTATTAAAACAACACTTATAACTGCCGTTTCTACCGCAATGGTTGTCTATTTAAATATGCATAATAAATATTACAAAACTACTATATCTTACAAAAAATATATATAAAATTTACTTCAACTTATGTAGAAAATTTCAACTCTGAAATGAAAATCAGATCTTCCTATTAGCAAATGATATATATAGAACATTGGGTATTTGTTAAATATTTCATTTGCTTGTCCTGTAAATACCTTTACAGTCGAACTGTATTATTTATTAAGGAGCAAAAGTAAAATATTGTGTGCAGAAGTCGATTTCATATGGTGATCGAAACCTGGATTTGAACCAGGGGCCGCAAGGTCTTTAAGACCTTATGCTCTTCCAAATAAGCTATTTCGATTATGCTTGTACTAACAAAATTATTGAACTGTTGCAAAATATCCATATTCTATGAATTATATTTGTGGAATGTTTTTCATAGCCACGTTTGATCGGTATCGGTCCACGTACTCTAATGGTGAAGGAAAACACGTGATGAAACCTGCACGCCTTAAAGTTCTTAGGTATTTCTTAGTTATGGTCCACCAACCCGCCCTAGGCCAGCGTGGTGGAGTAAGGCCTAAACGATCTCAGTTTTAGGAGACGTGTGCTAAGCAGTAGGACGCAGGAAGGACTAAGGAAGAAATAAACCAAATTGGATTAGAAAAATGTTTCCTTGAGTATACTAATGTTTCTAAGAGTCAATGATCCAAGGCCGTTAAATTTAGATAGCTAATTACTATTAACTATGTCACGACCCTCATGTTAATGTTTTGTTCCGACCAATGGATTCAATACTACTGATAACAATACTTTGATGCGGGCGGTAACATCCTAAACTCACGACTACCTAACAGTTTCAACCAAAAATGTAATATGTATCTTTGTTATAGCATGGGGCTGTTGACTAGTTTTTTGGTAACGTGCTTTTTCCTATTATACTCGGGCCTTTAATGCTTTAATAGAAAATCAAACTAAAAATAGGAAATAAATTTTAATAAATTTGATAAATTAAAATAAAAAAGTAAAAATAAAAAATAATTGTAAAATTTAAATGTTAAGTCACAGTATTCGTCACTAGATGGCGTTCGAAGGTTTACGTCAACAGCAGCTCTTTTCCAAGTATAAAAGACCTTACAATATTAAAGCAGCTAAATAGAATTTGATAATATTTGAGAAAATACGGTATAACATTAAAGATTTTACGTCAAGGCATCATTTCGGCGGTTGCGGGTTCATAATTTCGAATATTTCATTCTCTATTATATTTTAAAATGTTCATTTAGATCCGTTCTTTATATAGCAGTATAAATGGTTAAAAAGCATCCTATAAGTATAAAATCGTTATGCATTTGTTTGCGAATTCACACATAACTTCGAAAAGTCAGAGGTGTGAACCTAAGGTTTGAACCCGCGACAACCGAGATTCTCGATCGCGCATATACTTCGAGACTATCAGTGCTTTCTGCGTTTTGAGACTAGAAATTACCTAAAAATAATATACACATTATACTGCTGTATAATTGCATTTATATTATATTGTACACAAAACTAGTTTTATTCATACATACCCTACGAGAATATGGGCGTGAGATCGCCCACAAAATTGGCTGAAACCAGCCAGCGTTCTAATAAACTGGATTAACCAAAAGATTAGAGTTTAATTAACTTAGCGAGCGGCGGGATTGCGTCACACACTCTCCCTTAATTAGGAAATGGGGAGGACTTACCAAACTAACACACTATATTTGCATAGTATGTAACTTAAGCTCTATATTAGCTTAGTAATATGTTAAAATTTCTGTATGTTTATATACAGGTTGTATAAAAAATGAGATCGAAAATCAAGACAGGTTATAGTTACGGTTATTAGAAATACACGTCATCATCGAATTCACGTTGCGCTAGTATGCAGGGGTCTCCTCTCCTCCACATCTGAGAAAGTTTGGAACTGACTCCAGCAAGCTGGCCTATTGCGGGTTGATGGACTACACACCTAAGAAATTCTTAAATGCTTTTAGGTTTTTACTGTAAAGGTTTCCTCGCGATGTTTTCCTTCACCATTAAATTAAGCGATGATTCATTGTGAAACTGCATTTCTGAGTTTCTAGACCGCGCGCCTAAATCTCCAGGCCACTTCTCATTGTTAATATTCCTATTATCCAATATAATCTTGCCTCTTACCCATTATATTACTAGTAAAATATATATATGAATATGTAATACATACATCCACACTTACGTCCGAACACTACATAAGTGAAAAGCGCATTGCAGGTGTAATTATATTACAGTCAACATACTCGGACATTCCGAATTTCCGGCCAGTACGCCGCTTTTGTGCGATTTATTTCAGGTAGTCACCGGAATAAAATTATGTCAAATTAATTTATAAAGGCGCGCATATTTTAACTTCATATTGTGATAAAAGTTTATTTTCTCATTCTAATGATGACATTGCAAAATGCGGACACGTGCCCTGATGTTAAGTATAAATCTATACCAAATTTTATCTCGAATGATGGCATACATGGAGTTGTCATCGTGATACTGTTGTCATACTGATATTTTTTTAGTAAAGAGGTCAAGTTCGATAAGCATAGTATTGGGCGTCCATAATATTAAAATAGTTCGGTAATAGTAAAGGCGAAAGTTTGTATGGATGAATGAATTTTGTTTCATTCATCATTCCTGTGAAATGCTAGATCCTATAACACAGTCTTTTTTTATTCCGAAATATTAAATTTCACCACAACAAAACGGATGGGGAAAGATATCACCATGTTGAAGTCAAAAGGAGGTTAAAATAAAACATAAATAATGAATTATATTTAATCAGTTGCTATAGGCGAATGGTCGTGCTTGGGGTATACAATCTTCTTCTCTTTATCAACAGGTCGTTTCTTCAAAGGCCCGTGCTTCCATCCACTAGGGTAGCCGTATTTATCAACATCATCCCACCACTGCTGCTCTCCAGAGCCCCATATGACGTAAATGATATTGGTCCCAACTAACACTATAAATACGGTCCAAAATGCTATGCGCCACTGGCCGATTGTTTGCTGAAACAAGAGTTTTGCTTTCAATTTACACACGTACAATAACAATTAAATATGTATTATTGTCCATCAACAGATATATTTGTAGCGACATAATATTTTTCGCTAAGACAAAGGCGAAACTAAATTATTTTAATTACATGCTCTGGCTGTTGGCTGTCAGGTCTCGGCCTTAGAATATTAGTTAAAGCCAAGCCAACGTCACAACTAAAAGACGGGATTGTGAATTTTTATAAAAATCTTTCTGTGATATTTTTATTAAAACAGATTATTTAGTTTAAGTTATTTGGAAGTGCGTTAAGCTGGGTAATTTGCTAAGTTATTAAGCAACTTCGTCATGGGTCCCATAATTAGAACCTAGTCAAACTCTTATCAAACTTCCCTTGAAGTACATTCTTTCTAATTAAAAACGAATCATCGAAATCGCTTGGCGTGATATTGAGTTAGTCTTTCATTTGTCACACACTTACGAGTAATTAAAGCGAATCAAAGGCATTTGGTTTTCTCATAAATGCCATTGTCACAAGGACCAAATTGAAATGAGACTTTACGGAAAGGATCAAATTTAAAAAAAAAATCACCCTAATCGTTTCACCTAGCCGAATTTTTTTAATAAAAAACTAAAAAAATATTCGAACTAAGAACCATAAGAAAAAAAACTTAAATAAAAAAAAAACAGTCAAATTAATAAACTTCCTTTTTTTTAAAGCAGGCAAAGAAATCAATTGACACAAATTGTCCACAGCTAAAAAATTATCTTCGCGGCTGAATGCCAGAAGACGTTTGCTTCCTTCGTAAAAAGTATCAATCGCCTCGGTTCATTTAACCCATTACCATAGAATGCACGCCCAAAACGAATCGCTTATGGACGTCCTTCATCGACTTTGTTTATCGAATTGATGCAACAAAAAATAAGAAATGGCAATTGTTGCAAAAGTCACAAAAACATATGCAAATTAACTTTATTTTACTGCTGGATTATTGAACTATTATATTGTAAGATGTTTGAGATAATTAATGCGTTTCTTTTGTGTGTGGAAAGATATAGAAATATGTATGTACGTTCTTAGAAAAGGTAAGGTAGAATCTAAGAAAGTATTACAAACATGCTGTAGTCAGATTGGACTGTAGTGCTTATAAAACTTTTTAATCTGACCGTTATTTTAAAAGTTAGAAATAATACAAATTAAATAAACGAATTTAAGCGCCTGCTGAAATCCTAACAGCAATTTTGCTAAATAGTTTTTCACAGGCGCAAAATGTACTTTCAACAGGGACATGGAATAATATACAGTGTACAGTGGTAATATTTTAGAAACTTAAAAATATGAAACTTCATAATTTATTTTAGTACTTGGTTTGTATCGCATTGGTATACACTGTAATTGATGTTATACATTATTTTAATAAATTAATAAATAAATCGGTAAATATTAGTAAAGAACTTTGCTTGCCGTACCTATATCATTTCATATCTCTCATGTCATAATAACTTCTTAAAGATATTGATTTGATTATTTGCATTCCAGTTTCGTGACGAGAGATATGATGATGTAATGTAAAACCCAAAGATCTACAAACAAACATACCTCACGCCTATATTCCCCGAAGGGATAGGCAGAGGTGCATTTGTGCACCCACATTTCGCCAGGTATGTATCAGTTCCACGTAATAGGAGGCGAGCCTATTGCCGTTTTTCGGGCACATTTCCAGACTTCGTGCTGCTACTGAGAATTTCCTAATGGAAAAACCCAATAACAATTTGCCCGACCCCCGGGTCGATTCCCGAATCGAACCCAGGACCTCTAGATCACACGGCACATACTTGTACCGCGAGACCACGAGGCAGCACGACCCAAAGATCTACTGGGTACTTTATTTCAAAAGCCTATTTATCTTAACAAAACAAAATATTTACCAGATGGACAATACAGTATCACGTAGGCTTCATATCAAAACATTAAACATCTGAATATAAAACCACTTTATACCTTGTTATAACATTTAAAAATCTATGAATTAGGCAAACGTAACAAGTTTAAAGATGTGTTTTTCTCTTCTTTATATGAAGCCTAGTACGTAAAGTAATTAATAATATCAAGCCATTAACCGCAAGCCGGGAATTCGGAAACATTTTTTTTAAATGCATTAAATCTGTTCGTGTATCTTCACTAACAGACTATCTATCTTAGTAGTGGGGTCGGTGGGAACTACCTAAGTAAAGGCTACTAAATTAGCCTGAGTACACTAATCTTTGATCTTAAACTAACAGAACGTAATAATCAGTGGCAGTATTTCCATAGAAGCCCAGAAGCTTTACTTTTATTGTGTAGATATAGTCTAATTTATAATTGCTCGAAGATTATTCGAAAATTTGAAAGGCAAGCTGGGCTTTTGTACTTCTCTGAAAGGAATAACTAACTACATCACTGATTTAGAACAGCAGTAGTTCAATGACGTCACACTTAAATTAGCCAAATTAATCACACAACAGAACAAAACAGTAAAAATACTCACATCAGGAGTCAGCAAGCCAACGAGGTACGGAGTAATGATGCCAGATATCGCTGCCAAACCATTGACGAAGGCAGAGCAAGTGCCAGCGTAGTTAGGAGCTATATCCATAGCATTGATCTTGACGCTACTGTAGAATCCGCCCATAAAAGCCATTGATGCTATGAACAGGGCGACAGCTGCGGAACGATTGCAGCCAGAATACGAAGCTAGGATGATAAAAACTGCCGGAATTGTTGACGCTGGGGAGGAAAAACCAACCTTCAATTATGCAGATCAATTAGAAAAGGTTTTAGGATGTTTGGTATCGACTCAATTATTTTAGAGGAAGTGATAGTTTTACAAATTGGAGATATGAGGTTATTTTAAATGTAAATATATATTATTCGTTCTTTAGTGAATTTGAAAAAAAAAAAGTTATTGATAACAACAGTTTCAACTATATAACATAATGATTATCCTATCCGTTGCTTTGGGACTAAGTAGTGTATTTAGTATCCGTTCTTTACAATTAAACCACCTACATGGTTAATAGTACCAAACATGTTAAGAAACAGTTAGATCAAAAGTACGCATAAATATTGCAAAAAGTTGTATCAAGAATAAATAATACAAAAATAATAATTGAAAATGGAAGTCGTTAAAAACAAGTTTTAATTAAAATCTTCAATCTCGAAGAAACGGCAACTAGTAATTGTAGCCGATGAAAGGGGCAAGGAAGTTTGTAGTAATAAAGGTTCCAACGTCCGTGATAACTGTAGAACAAGTAGTATAAAGAGAAAAATATTACTAAAAAAACACCTTTATAAATGCATTTCCAAGTATATGTAACAGGGAGCCAGCCTATCGCCATCCCCCACTTTTCAAGACTCAGTAGAACTACTTAGAATTTCCGAATGAAAAGCCCAAAAATACTTTTGCCGACCCGGAGAATCGAAACCGGACTGCTAGATTGCATGCCATAAATTGACGAATACAACGAATTGACATTCATCATTTGACGAATACCTACTACAAATTTAGTAATATTTTAGAGCTAAAACTAATAGTTTAGAATACTCATACGTAAAATGTACTCACAAATCGTGGTATAAATCTTCCTTCCAGTTCCAATGCTGTGCCATCTTTTTCTTATACAGAAATCGCATGTGGTAGCGAATACGAACGAGAATATATACATAGCTACATAAGGGAGCGCAGACATGACCCCTGTCTCCTTTATATTGAACTTGAGCACGTCTGAGAAGTATTTAGGCAGATCTGTTATCATCGTGAAGTAGCCCCAGTCGTGACCGACCTGAAATATCACGTGCTTGAGTTTTGAAGGGTTTTTAATTTAGAAGGAGATATTGTGCCTATATTTTAATGATCTTTAAATAGTTTATTATAAACAGTGATAGTCTATAAATTATTACGTTCTTCAGCCATGGAGGACAGCACTATATCTTATGCACAAAAGTTTGAAGGAAATGTCCAGAGAAATCTACTGAAAGGCTTAAGTCTAAGTCAAATTCAAATTACTCTTATGTTATTCAAATACATGTTCTTTGACATTTAAAACTACTCCCACGTTAGTATGCTGTAGAAATCACGTGTGTGATGCTTTAACGTCATTTTAAGTGGGTTGTGGTGAGAAAGAGGTAATGAAGAATAAGGACAAAAACGATTACATATTACGAAAGAACTTTTAAATAATTATAAACGCCAGCTCTGAGGTAAAAAAGTAACGCGTGTATCTAACTCAATTGGCTTAGAAACCATTTGTAGCCTGCAAAACACAATTCCCATTCCTTTTTATTAAGTAACAGAAGATATATCGCCACTTAGCAACAAGAAAATGTGTGTTCATACGTAACAAAGTTAAGGAAAACACACTCCGTCGTATCCCTTCATGAATCCCAAAGGAAAATTAATTTGAAGTTGATATTATTTAAGAAATAAATGTATTATCATTATAAAATTATGTTTGGAAAACTCATGAGAAAGATTTTTTTTTGGGATTTTAAGATGTTGCTGGGTACAGGATACTCCGAAATCTTGGGCTATCTAGACATACAGGGTGTATTTAGACCGTGATCGAAAACTGAGGCAGGTAATAGCGATAGTGATTACAAACCCCTTGGCATTAAAGAAAATCGCGACAAATTTTTTTTTTTGAGGTTTTCCATACAAACCACATTCTTTTAACACCGATAGTTGTATAGAAAACGTCAAATTTTTATTTTTTGTCAGGATTTTTACTATTGCCACTGGGTTTGTGATCACTCACGCTATTACCTGCCTCAGTTTTCGATCACGGTCTAAATACACCCTGTATAGTAGACGCCCGAAGTCCGATAATCGTAAAGCTTTTGATAACAACATAAAAAAAAATAAAAGAAACTTACATCAGAAGTAGTTTTTACTTGTAGAAGGTATTTATGTTATTAATTAACTTATTCCAATATAGCTGTGATGACATTAATTTGGTTTTAAAGCTCATAAAATTTATTGCATAGGAATCACTTTTTAGGACCCTAATGTATCGTTAATTATAATAAAAAATTATTGAAACTTACAGCAGCCCAAATCAAAACCCACAGAGGACCCGATCTAAGTAGGGCTTTAAAAGGAACTGGATCCAGTTTCTTATGAAGCCCTGATGCGGTTATGTTCCTGTTCAAATAGTCCCGTTCCTCGTCCGATATGAATGGATGAGAGTTTGGAGTACTGTAGCAGAGGAGTGCCTGTAATTATAATATGTCACCAATTATTCAAATGAGAGGGTGCAACAAGTAGTGGTCGAGGCTCTGATACTGTGAAATAAATTGAAACGTTAATTTTTGCAGCTAATTAAGTAATAACTAATATTATTAAAGAAATCGTATAGGGAGAACTTTGGTATACTCCTTATTCATAGTTTGGAACTGAGAATCTCCCGATTATACACATAGGTGTTAGCAGTCAGTCATGGATGACAATAAAGAAATTAGAAAATTAATTAATCTTCTGCAAAAGGAACGGACAAAATACACCCCACCCCAACAGTCACATACATAGCTCTGACCCCACACTAGGTTTCAAGACCTGTGTCGTGGGTATCAGACACTACGAGAGACTTTTTCGGTCTCACAAACACCCAGACCCGAAACAAATACTTGTGGTTTACACAAACATTTGTCTCGGTGCGGGGATCGAACCCGCGGCCTCTCGTTTCGCAAGCAGGTGTCTAGCCAACTGCGCCACGCCAAAATGCTTTTTAAACTAACCCAAAAGATGCACCAAACAATTCCCAGGCCACCGAAGAAGTAGAACACATTCGCCCAGTCCCCTCCATCAGTCAAGAATATACCAGATATGAATGGGCCAAATATATTTCCAACTTGCGCTCCGCCAAAAATCATGGCTCCAAACCTAGATCGCTCGGATGGCGGGACCCACCGGGCCAACATTAATACAAATGCTGGAGTTACTGGACCCTGGAAGAAAAGTTTATTAGAATAATTATTTCTAGCCTTTATAGACATTGGGAAATATTTCAAAAAAAGAGTCAGCAAATATCATGTCATATAAATCTTATGAATAAACAAACTTAATTCTAAGCAATACAAAACATATTAAAACTCAACCTTAAAATTTAAGCAAGATAATTTTACACTTTATTTAGACGCAATGCAGTACGTTAAAATTTAAAAGATATTAAACACGCGATATGCGTATAATCAACACTTTTACTTACCTCACCAAATCCTTCAATAACTCTTATAATAAACAACCCTATAGCGCCTCCATAGTCTACAGCCAACGGAGTTAGCGTAGTAGCCACAGAAGTCAATAGCAACCCTATTCCCAAAGTCCATTTCCCTCCAAATTTCTCAGCCAATAAACCTCCAGGCAAGTGAGTTAAGACGTAGCCGTAGTAGAAAGCGCTGAGTAGCAACCCTTGGGTCGCTTCATCCCAGTCATATTTATCTCGTCCCTAGAATAAGGTTAAAAAGAAGTCAAGATTTACGTGCGTCATATTTGTGAACGAATCAATACCAACAAAGTGTATAGGAGATTTCAGTTGGTTGGTAGAGTAAATCTCAGGAAGTATTACTCGATTTGAAGAAATAATATTATAGTGAATAGTCCATTTATTGAGGAAAGCTATAGACTATCATTACACTACGGCTAATGGAAGCAGAGTAAAGTAATAGTAATAAAGCAATGAAAAAGAACAGTTACATTTTAAAGTGAATAGTTTTACATGCGCAGTTGTTAGTCCCTGACGTAAATACACCTTTATACCACGTCGGACGCAGATAGGTACTTGCATCGTCATAACCCTATATTTTCCTACATTGGTAGGATAAGTCTTTCCGCCAAGAGGCTCATCTCTAAAACCATTACGTGACAGCCCCGTAGCGCAGTTGGCTAGACACCAGCTTACAAAACGAGCGGCCGCGGGTTCGATCCCCGTACCGAGAATTTTTTTGTGAGATTTACAAATATTTTTTTCGAGTCTGGAGACCACAAAATCTTTCGTAGTGATACCCACGATACAAGATTCTTATCTTAATGTGGGGTCCGGGCTATGTTTGTCGCTGTTGGGTGTATTTATGTATTAAATAAAGATCACTTACCTGATAGACAACGGTTTCATTGCTCGTTACATTAGACACGATGGAATCTGCAGGGTCTGGGCATGTCTCCCCCACTATGTGCTCTGATGTCTCCGCGTGCAGGACCATTTGAGTGATGGTCATGCTGAGGCATACCCTCATTGTGAAGGAGTTCGCCAAGGCAAACAAACCCATGATGCCCAGGACATACCGCTGGGGTATGAAGATTACTGCAATACATAGAATTTGCTATTGAAAGAGTGTGGTTGAGGATTTGGGAATGCGGTTTTGAATTTCGGCGATAGTAAGTTAAAATCTCTTTGTCGCTCGAAGTTTGTTTGTTGTCACCACATATTAATACATTTAAAATAATGCACTTCACAGCATAAATTAAGTTATTTTTCCAAAGTTACTTTTTATCATCCCATTGCTAAGGCTACGGTTTTAAATGGTCAGTGCGAATGCCCTTATTATATTGTCAGAATTCCAAGTATGAGTAATAAATTTAAATATCTTAACTAGTGTTAGTACACAAGGATCATATTCATACACATTTCTGTTCTTTTCAACGATTCACTTATTGTCATTTAAATGAAGATTGAAATGAACATGAATAATCAAAGTTGGTGAAAAAAAAAATTGTTATCCCTCTCAGTTATAGCGCCATCTGTAAATAAAAACAAAGACTTATAAACTCTTTTTACTGACCTTTGTTTAATACGAGCCTCCATCCCGTTAGCGTCATTATTACACGACGTTTTTGATGAGACACATCAGATGTTAATTTCACCACTAAATTCACTTGATAATTGAAGCTCTGAATCAATGCTTACGCAAACACCGGAAGAATCAATAAGGATTAATTTAGATAAGTTTTGCGAAACAACTGCCACCTATGATGTGTTATTATTGCAGAATGATTTGGAAATGGTGCAAGAAATACGTTATCTCGTTTAGATGTTGACGTTCTCTTTCAAAACGTCTTTAGATAAATTGACAAAAGCGTTAGTAAGTATTATATGACGATAACAAAGTAGTATGTTTTGGGCGAGTTGCTTAATCTCGTGATTTTGGTCACGTTTTTCGGCGTATGGTGGGTGTGTTAAATTTTTACCGGTAATTTACTGTTCGCTTACTGCCACTTACGCTTTCTTAATGTATCTTTAACATTAATGACATAATTGGTTGCTCAAATATTTTTGAACCATCATCATTGGTCCATACGTCCCACTGCTGCGTACCAACGCCCTCTAAAACCAAGAGGATTTATATCTTAGTCCAACTCGATTTCCCTTCAAATTCATTTTGATAACCCTACGAAGCCAGAAAAAAGTTTAGCCATGGCGTGGTTCTGTTGCCAGATGGAAAATGATGCGATAACGTTGGATGATAGGTTATTTAGTCTGATAGAGGCTATCTTGCACATGCTATTCATCTAATTCAAATAGCCACTTTAACAGTCGATAAACATTCCATTCTTTGACATGGGTTGTTTACAATTGAAAGCAGTGTTGGGCAAATGTTAATTGAACTAACAATTAAAAATTAACAATTAATTAATTGTATTTGCAGTGACAGCAACTAACAACTGATTAATTATTAATCAAGGTTTTATACAATTAACAATTGATCAATTTTTAGTTATTTTGCCAAAAAATATTGACAATTAACGATTAACAATTAATTTTTTTACCAAGTATTAGTTTAAGTACTGGGTACATGCGTGTGCGGATTTGTTAAGTTTAGTGTCCCTACCTAGTCAAAAAGAGTATATGAGATAATTAACGTTAAACATCTACAAGGTTTGCGGACCACCTTTCCGTACAAAATAGCAAAATTTAATTGTTAGTTTTAATTTTTTCATCAATCGATTGAAAAAAATAATTGCTTTAATTTAATCGCGAGCTGCAATTGATGTGCATTAGTTTAAATAATTCAATTGTAACGCGCGATTAATGGTTAATTGCAATTGATTCAAATTCAATTAATTTAATTGCGATTAATTTTTTAGTCAATTGATTAGTTCAATTAAAACTTAATTGATTGATGCCCAACTCTGATTGAAAGGTATGATTTGACAAAATTGAAACCAAAATATGTCAAAAACTTTCACACAATTGGTGAAACTATGTTACGTCAATTCATCTTACTGTACATCAAATTATCAAGCTATAATCTGACCCAGTTTTTAATCTTTCGTCTGATCTCTATCTGGGTGACAATTCACTTAAAATCGGATTCACGCAATAACATTGGTACTTGACGTAAATGAACCGTGTAAAACAAGAAAAGTTTTAAAAAGTCATAAAACTAGGCACTATTATTTTATTTTACTTTGCCTGTATTCTATCCAACCATTAACTAAATAATCGACATTTTCTAGGAAAAAAAAATCATTACTTATTTTTATGCCAAGATTGACAGCCCGCACTAGATCAAATTGTTGGAATAAAACCAAACCCTTAAACAATAAAAAAAGTGGTACCAGATGGTAAAGCAATATATTAAAATTAACCAAAGGTTATCTAATTAATACTAAGATTGAATAATAACAAAGATTTTTTTCGAACCTGTAACCTTTCTTGTATCGGATGCCGATTATTGCCAGGTGTGTTATCTGAAAATAAAAAAAAACCCACTTCAGATCTGACAAGTTTAAGTGATAAATTTTAAAAATATTAATTATAGAACTTTGTTCTGATCACCTTTGACTACAGCGTCAATTTTGGTGAAAATTACTGATCAAGCTACTGTTTTGTAATCTAAATGTCATTCAATAACTATAGCGCTCTATATACATAACAATTGCTATCAAATTCAATAACATCTTTTAAATGTCCGGTCATTTTGCCAACAAAAACAGTTTGAAAGAAGTGTTTAAAATTCGAAAATAGTTACAACAATAAATCCATAACAAACTTATTTGTATTCATTATTTCTTTATTAGTTGAATGAATGAAAATATGGTGAAAAATGTATTTCAGAGATCTATGTATGAGCGTCTAAACTAATATGCAGTTTCCTAGTATTTAAATCAACAATCCACAATCAATGCGGATTATAAGACTTAACTGCACTTAGCTATAGAGTTGACACTATATAGAGCTGTTAATGATAATCCCGATAAAAATGTTAGGCTTTGCTGACAGTAATCAAACTATATAATAATCTTCATTTTATAAGGTTAACTGCAGGATATAGACATGTTCCACAAATATCCTGACAGCTATTCAAAAGCGGTTTAAATTCAGCAAGGACTACGGCCAAGGTTTAGTCGTCGGTCTGTAATATGTAGGATGATTTTATTTTAGGTGATTTTGGCATTTTACTCATTTTGATCCTTTTTTTCACGAATAATCTAGAAAATAGGGCTCCTCTGTCTTTTTCTATATGCCTATTGACATAAAAAGGCTAGCTGGTTACGACCCTATAACATCTATGTAATCAAATGATATGGCAAGCAGTGATGGCCTTGAGGTTTAGGTACGCGGTCGAGAATCTCGGCGGTCGCGGATTCGAACCCCAGGCACACACCTTTGACTTTTCGAAGTCATGTGTGTATTCAAATTGAATTGTCACTCGATTTAATGGTGAAGGAAAACATCGTGATGAAACCTGCACACCCAAAAGTTCTTAGGAATTTTTTAGGTGTGTAGTCCGCCCACCCGCACTAGACCAGCGTGGGGGACTATGGCCTAAACCCTCTTAATGGTAGAGGACACCCGTGCTCAGCAGTGGGCGTATATGGGTTGATGAAGAAGAAAAAGAATCAAATGATATAAGTATCTAAGAATATTAAAAATGTAATTTCAAGTATTTCAAGACTGTTAAAAAAAGGCGTGAATGTATTATCTTCGATGGCCGTTTACATTGAGACTATTAGCGATAGAATTTTCTTAATATGACATCATCAGCCCTGAGCATTGAAAAACAGCAAATCAACGAATAGAACTGAGACAATACAAGACGACAAAAAATGCGGAAGACGTTTTGTAAAACATAATCAATATTTTGTTACATATTTTCTTTGCGTGAAGGTCATTTGAATTGTATGCAAAAAAACAGACTTAAGATATATCCTGGTTTGCGCTTCATTTGTTTTCAATTTATTACAGTTTATTTAAATGTAAATAGTTGGAAACAAACATAATAACAATATTGACCCTGTATTAACTGCTCCTTAAATGCCTTTTTGGTAAGTCATGCCTGTTTCAGTTTTGGTTTTCAGATTAAAAAAAAAACAATTTTTATTTCATTTTTTATTTTTCAGAAGAGCGGGAGAAAATGAAAGTCCATTTCAAATTTTCAGGATTTTCAAAATTAAAGCCTTTACCATCTCAAAGGAATGTTTTATTTTTTGATTTAATTCATTTTTCGTCGCATAACCTATCCAGGTAATTGAACCCTGAACCTAATGCTCGTACGCAGCATTTGTGCTCCAAAACTAAGTGCTGTAACAATATAATTAGGATCATGATATAAAAATATTTTATTTATCATCCGAAATAATCACTGCAGTGACAGCACCTGACAAATTGTTTTATTGTACCTCAAGCTGAGGCAATAACTTCGTGATTTGATTGTGTATTCACGGCTTAACTATCTTATCACAATTATACGCTTTACTACTTATTATTACGTGAAATCAGGTAACCGTTGCAGAATAATGCAATTTATTGCGTCACACTACGATGTCGTGATAAATCCGAACTGTGGGGCCTTAAAAGTATAATACCTTTCCTGTTCATCATCATTCTGTTGCCCTGTTCCCAATTCTTATTAGGGGTCAGCGCAGTATATTTTATCCTTCCACACATCCCTATCAACCGTCATGTCTACAGTCACCCCTTTTCCTTTTATATCTTCTCTCGAGCACTCCATCCATCTTTCTATGGCAATACCTTCCCTGTTCATAGTAATAAAATTAGTATGAATTAAAACGCCTATCATCATTTTCAGAGCAATAAGTTTCGTAGATGTGTTTTTTATATTATAGGGACTGCTCTGGTCAAGCGAAAATTCACGGAAAAAGTACCCCTTTTTCTTTCTAATGTATTCTCCATACCATTAAAATATTCATATCGCTTCAGGGGCTGAGACGTGAAAACGTAATTGATAAAATATGGCCTTTTTAATTTTCTGACCATTATTGATTCTTGTCGACAAAAAAGTTAAATGTTGTTCTATAAATATTCAAGTTAATTACTAGCTAGATTTAAAAAATCTGAGTGTTGTTGATCAATGAAATTAAAAAAAATATCTATGTTAAACATAGCATGTACCTACTGATCTGGCGATTTCAATTATTGACGCTGCTCCCAATATTATTTAGGATCTGTGCAGTATTGTTTTATCCTTTCAAACATCCTTATCAGCCGTCATATCTTCATTTACCCCTTGATCTTTTTCTTTGGTCCTTCTGTCCATCCTTTAACTTTCATACGCATTGCTTTTTCACCTATCATATCGTATCTTAGAGCCAGAATAATGAAAACAGTTACATATAATAAATATTTATTGTTTACAAAATAACTTAAATGTAATATCGACAGTCGTTTAGTGTTTTTCCGTTTTGTTTTCTGCGCTTTCCTTTGGTTTCTCGGTATCAACATCTCTGGTGGGGAGGGGTCCATGTTTCCAACCTGAGGGGTACCCGTGTTTCTTCACATCGTCCCACCAAAGCTGCTCTCCTTTCGCGAAGATCAGGTATATGACGTTTGTCACGACTAAAACAGCCAGGCACACCCAGAACGCCACTCGCCATTGTTTAAGTGTTGACTGAAAAGGAGAAGGAAAATTAGCTGTTATTCAGTAACTAACCTTAAAAAAAGAAGAAAGGCTAGAATAAAAATTGTATAGACTCTTAGATAAATAATAAATAAATAAACCCAAAAGTCACATACATAGCTCTGACCCCACACTAGGTTACAAGACCTGTGTCGTGGGTATCAGACACTACGAGAGACTTTTCGCTCTCACAAACACCCAGACTCGAAATAAATATTTGTGGATCACACAAACATTTGTCTCGGTGGGGGGATCGAACCCGTGGCCTCTCGTTTCGCAAGCTGGTGTCTAGCCAACTGCGCCACTCCTAATTGTTATCTGATAAATCGATTAGTGATACAAACGTGCAAATTCGTTTAGCTTTTCATAATACTAGAACACTGACACATCGAGTAATACACAAATAACACAAATAAAAATGGGATTAAATTATCAAAAATCTAGCTAATTGCTTTAGTACAAACTTTCTAGTAAACATTTCAGTTGACCTAGTGTTTTCAATAGCTGTTTATCTTAAAAACAATACTGTAAATTAACTTACATCTGGTGTCAGAAGACCAATGAGATATGGCGAAATGATGGCAGATATGGCAGCGATTCCGTTGACTAAAGCCGTGGTTGTACCGGCGTAGTTGGGAGAGATGTCCAGAGGGTTGATTTTCATGCCACTGTAGTAAGCTCCCATGAGGATCATAGCTATGATGAACCACATAACAGCCAAAGTAGTGTCACAGCCGGAGTACGAAGCGAGGAGTATGCAAATACCAGGACCGGTTGCGGCTGAAAAGAAATAGTAGAAATTGAAAGGAGAAAATGCCATAGGGCTAAGAAAGTAGTGGAATTTTTCTAGCAGAAATTGCAGCCCTAGACAAGATTTATAAGTTATCACTGCAGACAGCTTGCCCGGTCTTGTAATACAAACAAAACAAACATACCTCACGCCTATATTCCCCGAAGGGGTAGGCAGAGATGCATATCTGCACCCACATTTCGCCAGGTATGTTTCAGTCCCACGTAATAGGGGGCGAGCCTATTGCCGTTTTTCGGGCACATTTCCAGACTCCGTGCTGCTACTGAGAATTTCTTAATGGAAAAACCCAATAACACTTTGCCCGACCCGGGAATCGAACCCAGGACCTCTAAATCGCACGGCACATACTTGTACCGCGAGACCACGAGGCAGTCAGTCTTGTAATACTGTCTTTTAATATTAGAAATCGAGGAATAAAATAAACTCGTTTACTACAGATTATTATAGTTGCCGGTAGGATCGCTCTTACTTTATAATTCTTTTAACGGTCGATAATAAAACCATTGTCTCTAATTGTTGTTGGTGTCAGAGAACAAGCCGGTTTCACTGTTATTTCATTATTTAAACAGTCCCGTTGGCTAGACACCAACTTGGGAAATAAGAAGCTATGAGTTCGATTAGCAGCAAGACAAAAGACTCCCATAACTTCTAATTCCCAAAACATTAGACTTGAATCTATCGGAACTATGTATGGGATGCTGGCTGCATTAAATAATTTCCACCAAGTTGCTACTCACCAATAGTAGTGTATATCTTTCTTGCAGTAAGAATGCTGTGATAGCCTTTCTTCACGCAGAAGTCGCAGACAAGACCAAAGAAGAACGAGGAGATCCACATAGCCACGTATGGGAGCGCTGAAAGTGTACCAGTCGCCCTAATGTTGAACTTAAGGACGTCTGTCATGTATTTAGGCAAATCTGTCACCATTGTGAAGTAGCCCCAGTCGTGTCCAATCTGTTGATAAGGAGATGTGATACAAATCTCAACACTTGACCTGAATTATGGTTACAAATCATTTTTAGATGTTTTTTCATAAGCCTCTTGAGTGGGCACTTGGCTTTGATTTTAGCCGCGATAAAGGGCTGATGAGTTGCGACATATTAACTGGAGTGTCGTTTCGGAATTATGGTTAAGAGTTTGGAGTAAAAATATCGAGCATAACATTGCAGATAAAGGTACAATTTTTGTTGTTCACCTTAGATGGAAGAAATCATGACAACAACGATAAAAATAATTTGTAATTAATGCAGAAATTTGTCTTTGACTTCTTAAATAATATCTAGCAAAATATAACAGGCTTGTTAATGATGCTGAATAATTCATGATTTGATATTTTTCAAATAAAGTCATAAGAATCCGATAAACCACCTTTACAATGAATAAATTTCATTTCATACAGAAGATCAACTATGTATAAACAAAGTTGAACATTTTGTTTTGCCAAAACAACAAATATGTTTTGCCGTCTTTTTGCATTACTAATGTATTCAAATGTGTGACTTACTTGTTCATATAGCAAATTAATAATAATTTATTTAAATTAGACCCTATTCGTGGCAACATAGGTAAATAAAAGATATTCATGTCATGAATAGAGCAAAATTGTTTACCTGAAGTAATCAAAACTTTAACATCGTTACCTTTCATTTAACCAGCTGTTTTTACTTCAATGTAATAGTCACTCCCTTCTGCTATTTAGTTTTTCTTTATGCTAAACTACTAGTGGAACTTTTGCGGCAGTCACGAATTAAAAATATATTGAATAACTAAACCCTTACTATCATATTTCACAATGGTCTCTTAGACGACATAAAAAGTAACTAGAGCCACAAGCCCTAGCTAACTAAATTCATAAAAATGGTTAAGAAATAGGCTCTGCCTTTGTCAGCAACCACATGGTGGAGTGCTAACATGTTGCCAAGCTATTATAGTACTTACACCAGCAATAATAAGGGCCCACAAGGGCACAGATCTGAGGAGTCCTTTCCATGGAATCGGGTCTAATTGCTTCGCCTTGGTGTGTGCCAAAGCATCAACGTTCTGATTCAAGAATTTCTTTTCGCTGTCCGAGATAAATGGATGTGTGTTAGGCGTACTGTAGCAAAGCAGGGTCTGTAAAAACAAATAAAGGTTATTATTTATGATGTCGAATAAAGTCTTGACTTGCCTGTGATGAATGATGATGATGATTATGAAGATATTCATATTTTTTTTAAAGAAATGTCTTAGGAATTCAGGCAAGCCTGAAGGTTTCTTTACCACAAATGAATAAAGGTTTAAAGGGCCTTGGACGAAGCTCAATGACCTCATTGGAGTAACCCAATTCTATGATTGACAAAATCGCGATAACAAATCTTGAATATTTCGCAAATGAAGATAATAACGGTCGCAACAACCTTTATATCGAATGAGATAAAATTGAGATCATAACTTGAGATCATGACTTGACTACATATTATCAATACCACGTGACTTGAAGGACTAGCAAATACAGTCTCGGATGACATGAGTACTAAGAAATTTAGCAACGCAATTTTTATTGTTAATAATAGGAATAAGAGCGGTAATGGCCACGAGGTTTAAAAACCAAGCACATACCTCTGACTTTTCGAAGTTATAAGTATATTCACAATGAATTATCACTTGTTTTAATGGTGAAGGAAATCATCGTGAACAAACCTGCACACCTAAAACGTGCTTAAGAATTTCTTAGGTGTGTAATCCGCCAACTCGAACTAGACCAGCGGTGTGGACTAAGACCTGAACCCTTTAAATGGTATAGGAGGCCCATGCATAGCAGTGCGATCCATATATCAGCGTCAGCTCTGCTGATGATGATATGAATAAGAAGTTCTACAGGTATAGAAATAACTTACCCACAAAATGAACCATATAACTCCAAGACCACCAAACATGTAGAAGACGTTCTCCCATCTGCCTTCGTGCATGATAAGGCCAGAGAAGTAGGAGCCAGCGATGTTGCCAATTTGCGCTCCGCCGAAAACGATAGCTCCAATTCTTGCGCGCTCGGGCTTTGGTGCCCATTTGGATAAGATTGCCATCAAACCCGGCATGGTTGGTCCCTAAAATGTGTTAATTGGTTTAAAAATACATAGTTACAATCATCTAAAAATAATAATTTAAAATAAATACTTTTAAATGGTTCAAAATCAGTAAGTTGTTTATATTTCCAGTCGGATAGCAATCAACTGTGTAAAAAACTACTATAGTTTGCAAATGTGTCGTGTTTCGAGATCATCAATATATAGTTTTCTTTCATGCTTTGTAAGACAATGATCTAAACTAAGCTTTTCTTTCTAATATTTATCCAAAATTGCACTTATGTATTATAGAACTTTTATAAAAAAAATGTAATCTTAAGTTAATGTGTAAATCTTTCAGCTAATTGCAATAATTCCAAACAGATAAGAAACTGATAAGTATTTAAAATCTTAACACAAGTATAATTTCAATATTACCTCTCCAAGACCTTCGATGACTCTTAAGATGAAGAGTGCTGTGGCACCTCCCATCCTCACAGTGATTGGGGTGATGACCGTGCAGATAGCAGTTGACAGCAACCCAAGGCCAAGCACCCATTTACCCCCAAATCTTTCCGCCAACATGCCTCCAGGAATGTGGGTGAGCACATATCCATAGTAGAACGAACCAAGGATCAATCCTTGGGTGGCTTCACTCCATTCGAACAGCACGGGCTATGGACAAATAAATACATACTAGGATATCTGTATCGTGAATATCGGAAACTAGGGGCCATCCATAAATTACATCACACTTTAAGGGGGAGGTAGGGGGTCGACAGAAAGTGACTAGCTGTGACAACGACGGGGGAGGGGTAAAAAAATCATGAATTTCGTTTGACTTAATTTATGGATGCCTCCCTACGAGAAATTATTCAGTCTAACAATTTTTCAATTGAATTTGCGCAAATTTTCTTATCACCAATCTTATATAGTACTAGCTGTTGCCCGCGACACCATCCGCGTAGACTACAGGGTTGAGTTCAGATAGAAAATAAGCTATAGTCTATTTTACTTCTCAGAGTCCTACCACGCACATATGCACATACCAAAAATCATTTAAATCGGTTTGGTAAATCTAGAAATACCCATTCCCACGAGAATACTTCATTTTCCGGGATAACAACTATCCCATGTTGATTCTGTGAGCTCTACCTCTCTCTATACCAAATTTCATTAAAATCGCTTTGGTAGATCCAAAAATACTAATTCCCACGAGAATACTTCATTTTCCGAGATAAAAAGTATCCTATGTTTTAGCTTGATGTATAAGCTATATCATTTTAAAGTCAGACAGACAGACAGACAGACAGACAGAGTTACTTTCGCATTTATAATATTAGTATGGATATACTTCAAAAATCGACATCATATAACCTTTTTTATATTCAAATAAATTGCGTTCTTAATCAAAACCAGATTCATACCTAATCTCAATTATCGCAGTATAATATAACATAATTGTGCTTTATATTGGATCATAAAGTGCGCACCTTGCGACGGCTTGTTAATTTTATTGTCTAAACTAATTTAAACCATATCATGCCGTTTGTTTTGTCTCGCATCATAGCCTCAAGTAATGATTTTCAATGTACGTATATACAGTTCTTGAATTATAGTGTTACAAAATTAAAACCTAAAGACAGGATTCGGATCGAACTACAGATCGTGATCGATAATTAAATGTGGTGATGAATTTATGAGTTAAGGCCAGCTTGATAAATAAAATTGAAGATCAAAACAATTGATTCTTGATGATTGAACAGTTCTGGTTTGTGTTTTTGAATAGGAAAAGAAAATATTTTTACAAAAAGTTATTGTAAAATTGGTATTTAAACGAATCATGCGTACTATAAACGCGAAAAATCAACAATTAAACAGAACTCTACAAAATTTAGCACATATAACTCCAGAACAGTATCATCGTCCCAAACAAAATCCTTAAAACAGAAGCGTCAGAAAATCTATTCACTTACTTCATCGTCCCTGAACATCATCCTAGTAACAGCAGAACTATTAGTGGCTCCACTCAGATCAGGACACGCGTCAGGGTCGTAATGCTCGTCTCCTTCCACCGCCACGGTTCGTCTCACCATCTGAGTGATGGCCAGGTTGAGGCAAACCCTCATAGTGTACGCGTTGGCGATAGCCAGCAGCCCCATGATCGCCAGGACATACCGCTGTGGTATTATGAATACTGGAAGCAGAAATATATTTACGTTTGCGTAGGTATGGGGTACAAGTGGCATTATTAAGTTGATCGCTATTAAGTGGGAAATATCTACAACTAACTTTTCTTATAGGAAGATTATTCATACGCCATTCATTTTGAACTATTTAACAGCACTTTAAAATGATTTATAATAAGAAAACGTATGTCTTTTAAACCAATATACATTTAAAATTACAGTGGGCACTAAAGAAGAATACACCTGTTTGGGTATCCGATAGAGAGATGGGCATTTGCTTTTTTGTATTGAAATTCTTGCCCGTTAAAATATGTTAAAATATTTCTTTCGGGTGTTGTGAGATTGAAAAGTTTCTCGTAGTTTCTGATGTCAGAAGAACTGAAACTTAGAGTGGGGTCGGGACAATGTGTGTGACTGTTGGGCGTATTTATTAATATTAAATATCCCAGAAGCATATTGACGTTATATCTAAGTAGCATATGGGAACTAAAATGATCGAAAATAGTCGCCCTTACATGGCTCTAAATAACACAGATAAGGTTAATTGTGTATTGTTACACATACAGACAGATGTATTTGTGTATTTAAAGCATGAAGGTAACAGTATAATATTTAATTTACATTTCACGGTATCTTTGAAACAAACATGTCTTTAACCTCATGAATATTATAACAAATTCGTTGAATGACTGATCGAATAAGCGAAACGAGTATTCTCTTACAAATGTGTTTCATGAATTATATCAACTAGTAACTCGTTGCGACTTTTCTTGCGCATGTAAAAACTATTTTGTGTTACTAAAAATACCACATGGTCAGGTGGTATAAGTATGTGCTGTACGATCTAGAGGTCTTGGGTTCGATTCCCGGGTCGGGCAGTGTTATTGGGTTTTTCTTACTGAGCATTGAATCTAGAATTGCCCTCGAAAACAGTAATAAGCTGGTAAAAAGTAAAATGCAATTGGTAAAATGTGGATATGCACCGTTACACACCTGCATGCATGAGATATACACCTGTGCATACCGAACGGTTTGAAATATTTTCGGTTACACGAGTCAGTTTTGCCTCCAAGTGGTAAGAAATGCATAAATATTCTAAGGAATATTCAAATTAGTAAAAAAATATTAAAGTAATTTGTATAGGCGTGTCATGCATACAACTGAGAACATATAAAGCTAAAAAATGTAGGATTATTAAAAAAAACGAAATAAAAAGTATTATATATACAACATTATAAAACATCAAAAAGTTAACTGTTAATTAAATAGACTCAGTAGGTACATATTATTTCCTGAAGTGCTTCATCGGCATTTGTTTGAATATAACATAAATTAGCAAGCAATCGTATTAATTTTAACTACAAAACTATTTTTACACCAGGGAATATTTTAATACGGTTCGCATATCAGACGAATACCAATAACAGAACGAAATGAGTCATCCATGGAAATGTATCGAAAATTGGGCTAAATTTTTATAAGAGTAGTGAAAATTACGATAAGGCCGACTAAATTGTTTGGATCTTTGGAATATTCCGTAGTTTGTCGAACCCGTTTCCTCTACATCGCACGGCAGATGATTCCCCCAAGAGATTACGAGATAGTAGATCATTATCATAATAAAAAAAAATACACCCAACAATCACACACATAGATCTGACCCCACATTAAGATACGAGTCTTTTGTCGTGGGTATCAGAAACTACGAGAGACTTTTCGGTCTCACAAACACAGCCCATAACAAATATTTGAGGACCACATAAACATTTGTCTCGGTGCGGGGATCGAAACCGCGGCCACTCGTTTCGCAAGCCTGTGTCTAGCAAACTGCGCCACGAAATGTTAAATCATAAGACACAAGTGACCTAGAAGGGAGCTTGATATCTGCGACACAGTTACAATAAATAAAAATAAATGAATTAAAAGTACTCACGTTTCGACAACGCCAGCCGCCATCCCGTCAACATTTTCACCGGTTATCTAAAAAACAAATGATTTAGTAGACACGACCAATGATGCATTCATTCGTCACTTTAATTGAAATCAGGAAAAAGTGACACGACTTTGTGGTAAGTAGTTTTCATTGAAACACTACCGGATTAGGAGACCAAGGCCACAGCGACATCTCCACGATATATAAAAAAGGTTTAACCGATTATCTTAGAGGAAATTCCTTGTGGACAACATGCAGCATTCAAGGCTAGTTAATAATTATACTTTTCAGTACCATGCTGTATTGTGATTTGGATTAAAAAGTCGTATGTTTTAGAGTAGTGGAAATAAAAATAGTTTTATACGCCTTTCTTATAAAATGTAAATATAAAAGGCCTGTTATAGATGTTCAAGTTCTTTACATTTGTTATAGTAGAATTACAGAAGATTTTTTCAATGCATGTTTTTTTTTGCCTTACAGAATCTAAGATTATACAACGACAGATAACTACGTTTTAAAATTAAGCTCGTACGTTTTCACTATAGTTATCTTCTATTCTTTTTAATGTGAAGTCTATTTAGGTTTCAATCCAATATTTTTTCGAAAAAGATCTAATATCTTTACAAATAAATAATTCGAGTCGCTCGTGTTGTAAACGGTCACATGTTTTTTATTTGTTCAAAACAAAATTTTTGTTTGCGGATACTGGTTCAAAATGTAATAACATAAAATCGAAAATTTACATAAAAATAGTTAACTTAAAACGCGCAAATACGATCGATGATTTTCCTCAAAGATTACGTTGTGATGGAATTTAAACAGGTCTACAATACAATAACATATTTCATCTATGGATATATTAATTGCGATCATCATTATCAGTCCATAGTACGGGTCTTTTTTATAATTGAATAGGATTAATCTTTAGTCCACTACATTGGCTTAGGGCGGGTTGGTCCACACACGTAAAAAATTCCTAAGGATTTTTTAAAATCTTCAGAATTCCTATACTTTATTCAGACGTCCTGTGAAATCCTTGAACTTGGATTACGTTTGCTTTAGATAAAAAATGAATTAAATGAAATACATTTGTTTTTGTCAAAACTGGGTCATCAAGGTAGTAAGCATAAATATGAAGTCATGATGGCCTTAAGATTTAGGCGGTTACGCGGTCGCCGGTTCAAACCCCAAGCACACACTGACCTTTTGAAGTATGTATTGATTCACAAAGAGCTATCCCGTACTTTACCGGGTGAAGGAAACTGGTGAAATGTGGGTGGGTGGGTGATGAAAAGGACTTCTCTTCGAAAATACATATGTGAGGGGCTAAGAATTTCAAACTAATAAAACGTCATTAATGCATTTTATTATCGAACAGACTCGTGAAACTCACGTGGCACAAAAAGGCCAAGGTTACCTTCGAGTAAAAACGTGGCCTAATAAAATAAATTAACAGATTCGATTGAAGTCAATTGATATATTGATATACAGTATCCTGTGAATGTTGATGCCGTTTTGTTTGGGTTAATATTGTAGATAACTAATAAGTTATCTACAGTTATAGATAATGAATACATTATCTAGGTATTGATGATAAGTTGAAGGAAAGGTAGACAGAAAAGTAGTAGACAGGAATATAGCTTATAGCTTATCCTCGCTTAATTCTAAAATGGGAAAATAATACAATTAGTCATATTAGAATCATGTTAAAGTTGCAAGAATAAGAGATTTGTAATGAGACATTTCTTTTTTTTTTTTCTTTGAACTCGAATAATTAGCGAAATATCTTAAGAATAGAGGTGACATAAGATGGGTCAAAAATTTAAATGTCATTTACACCAGCTACTTTTTACACTAGTTCATATTATTTATTTTATTTTATTTAAAATAGATCATATACAAAACTGTATATAGGCGGACTTAATGCCCGTGGCATTCTCTACCAGTCTACCTTAGGGTGGTGGAGAGATTAAGTATGGTTGGTGTAAAAAAAAACAAAATGACACAAACATAATATATTCTTAATAAAAATATACATTAAATATCTAGAAAATAAATATAAATATATAAAATAAATATAAATAAATACACTTAAACTCAACAAGAAGACTCTGCCAGTTTATTGAGAAATAGATCTCGTACTCTCATTTTGAAAGTATGCCGTGTAGTTGACGTCCTTATTTCGAGCGGGAGCCCATTCCAGAGAAGGATAGATTGAACAGAAAAAGAAGAGTGAAGAACTTATCTTATTAGCATGATGTCGGATATTTAATATAGCTTACGTTTATTGATACCATAGATATATCAAAAAAAAAAATTGAATAATTTTTTATTTCCGAAATTACGCAAATATCAATAGATCTTTTGATAATGAATAATGTTGTGTCACAAAGTTAAATAAACAATATTTCACAATTTGTTGATTGAATAAAAATGGCTCAATTGTCGGAAGATTCCCATTATTTTTTTTTTATCAAAATTGGCTCTAGGCGTGACAACGTAAGAAACAAACTAAACACTCGTATTTTAATCATATAAAGGTTTAATCAGAGCATATTAAGAATAATAAAAACGTGACTCTGTGTTCGTGAATTTACTGTTTTTCGTTTAATTGGGGCGTTTGATAGTAAGATTTGCAATGTTAATGGTAGAAGGCACGCTATCAAACCGGTTCAATGACTTGTTTACTTATGTGGAGTAAATTATAATTTCTTCCATATTCAAGCATAAAAATTCTCATTGAATTATTTTCTAAAACATACATACATACATAATTTAACGCTTGTATTCTCCTAAGGGGTAGGCAAAGGTGCATTTCTGATATCATATTTTGCCTAGTATGCAGCTTTCTTATAAAGTAGGGAGCAAGTCTATTTACGTTTTTTCGGGCAAATTTACAAACCACGTGCTGATACTGAGAGTTTCCTAATGAAAAATCCAATAACACTACCCGATCTGGGAATCGAAGTCGGGACCACTAGATTACACGGCAAATGCATGTGCCCCAAGCCCATCAGGCAAATAGCGTTTTATAGTTTTCGTACTACAATTTAATAAATCGTATTTAGTTAATAGATACTTGATGATCAATCAATAAATAGCTTTGAAATTGAAAATGTATCCGCCAAGCAAGGATTATTTAAATATCTGCCCCTGGGAGGATTAAACGAGAGACTTTATGAAGAAATATTGACGAAATCTCTATTGCCTTCGCGTCAATTGTCTAATTCTTACTGAAGTAATAAGATTGTCTATTGCCAAAATATCAAATTTATCACCTGTCACAATCAGCCTATGTTCATCTGTTAAGTAAAACTGCATTCGATATTTCTATCTATCAAGAACACGATAGCACTTTAACCAACCAGGAAATCGAATCCGGAAACTTTCGATAGCACGCAATACACTTAATACCGCGGGTCTACCAAGGTAGTCATTTCATCTTTACTAATTTTATGTAGAGGAAACAGTTGAAATTTTCTTGACTGATTTTACTATACACATTAGTGGCAGTACTTCCAAAAGCCCAGCCTGCCTTACAAAATTCCAAATGTAATCTTAAACAAAAGAAATTTTACCTATAAATGACAATATACACAATTAAACACACATTTGGGCTTCTAAAGAAATATCGCCTTTGGTTGATATAAACCTGAATATATGTATTCCAATTTATAATGTAAGGCTCATTCAATTTTTGAGCTATTTTCTAAATATCGATCACTTACGTTCATTTACTTAGTATTGACCACTTGGTTTAAGGAACATAATGTAACATTAATTTGCCGTTCAATTTCGTTCAAATAAATCGTTCGAGGTTCAGAGTTCCAAGTTAGTACTCTTAATATCTGCAAATGTAGTGTGTTATACAGAAGTACCAGTGATGTGTTCTTTAACAACCTGTCAATAAAGGAGACTGAATGAACGATAAGGAACACATGAAGTAAATCAGGAAATTTAATACGATAGGACACGGTAACTGTGCTATGAGGAATTTAGTACTAAAAACGACAAAATTTTGAAGATGTAGTTTTTTTTTTATCACTCAAGAACGTTTAAGAAGCATATTTTTCCAAGATTTAAAAATTATTTCTGCAATAATTAATTGAACCAAAAATCACCAACTCTACCGTTTGTAAGAAAGCCTCTCTAGTTAGCTTTTTTATTAAGAATTTACTTGAAGATAACTTTTGTAAATTTTCTTCATCATCATTATCAGCCAATTTTGGTCCACTGCTGGACATAGGCTTTTCTTGCTAATTAATTAAAGTTCACTTAAAACTCCAATCTGCTTGAAAAAATCTATCCACTTTATCTTATAAGTTATTATGATTCGAACCTAAGACAACCCGAAAAAATTGCTACAGCTTTAGTAGAGTATTATTACACTCGACAATTTCAACCCACTTGAACGAAACGCGCAATTTCTGTATCATTTGATCTCGTGTATGAACGCGATAACACAAGTGCAATGCTACGCCCCCACGCATTCCTCGCCTTATTTATTTATTTAACACTTTATTGTATACTAAGTAATCATTGAAAGGGAAGCATAAAAACATACATGAAAAGATACAAACGGCAACCTTTTTGTAGTTGAAGAGTATCTACATAATTTCGACGGTTATTATTATTTATTTTGCCAACCCACACAAAGCCAGGGTGATAAACTTAGGCCTAAATCTTCTCAGTGGCAGAGGAGGACCACTCTGATTTTGTCCACTAATCCTCTTTAAAAAAAAAAACATTCTCCTATGGAACGCACTTCCGCTCAAAATTAGTTCGGTTGTAACTGGCTTGACATTCAAAGTTAAACTCGACAGCTGCTTTTTAATAAATCGACTGAATAATAAGTGTATTTTTTTTGTATGAAAAATTTAATTATATTTTTTTATATATTGTTTTAACTTTATGCACCTGCCCTTTACTTCTGCATCATCCAAAGATTGACTGTCATAGAATACATGTGAGTCAAAAGATAAATGAATAAATGGGCTTATGATAAAGATGATTAGTATTTCTAAGTTCGCCTATATCATGGCAAATATTGCTGTTTATCGAACACATTTCTAAGCTCCGTGATGGACGGAAAAAACCGATAGCGCTGCCCGGCCCGCTTATAAATAAACCATAATAAAGCTTAATTTGCAATACTTGGAAGATGTGCAAGGGAAGATGACAATATGAAAAATATGAACACACCTAAAGTTTAAAATATATTGACTGTGTTTTTTAGCTTTATTGAACCCATGCGGAAATAGCTGGGCAGATTTTAACATGATTTTAACTTATACAAAGAGTGAACAACCTCTTTCTCGTATTTTCAATAAGCCAGAGGAAACCATAAACGGTATAACACTTAATAATAGTTAATTTAATTTAATAAGAAAAAAAAACTAGATAAAAATAATAATACATGTACGATATTTGTCTCACGCGAAAGCAAAACGATAGTCAAATATTATAAATCATTTGAGTATGTAAATTTGACTCATGTTTCTTTTACTATCCTGCCTTATACTTTTTTAATTTTAAACAACCTTAGCCAGTTCGTCAGGTTCAAAGCACCAATAACCGATTTGACATGACATTTCTATGCTCCAAATATTTTGAGAAATAAGAAATTCGGAATTATTTATCTGGCATCGTAATGGTATTCCAAGTTTATTTGCCGGGATAGGATATTATTTAAATTGAAGATCATCAATATAATTTTATGTTTTAAAAAATCTTCTATCTGATTTAATAAATAAAAAACAAAATTAAAAAAATTTTAACCAGCAACCAACTGAAAACATATGCTATAAAATATTTCAATTTCTAAAATGTCCATTAAAAGTTGTTTTTGAAAATTAACCAAAAATTTTGTTACAGTTCCAGGTTAAAAAAATAATAACATTAGCAAAATAAATATAACATGTCCTTGAATCTTTCCGCAAAGATTTTTATTATAGCAAGACATCTTGTCTAAAATCTCTTAATTACACTAAACAGGCTTAAAGAGCTGGCTATATTTAAATTAATATCAGCAAAGAGGTGCGTGTTATTTGGCGGGAAAGATCATTTACCTCCAATATTATTGAAATACTGTGGAGAACGAGTGAATTATTAGAATATCACCTACGCCTTTTGAAAATACAAAAGTCATTATTCACTTGACACACATAATTCAATTACCGTCTATATCCTGTGCGGGTCTGGTGATGAGCGAATAAAACCGCTTTTGTTCAGCTTCGATGTCAGTCCTTATGTCACTGGCAGCTAATTCGAAACTTAAATCCTCAAATTAAAGAACAAAACACTCATCACTCCCATTACAATTATTTAAACAATCATTGAACATATTGTTTAAAAAATTAGAAAACCGAATGGCGGAATAAAATTTGAATTTAGAAAAGTTAAACTTTTTAAAAATAATTGTTGCACCACAAAGTTTAGGATCTACAGCAACGTGACCGCGCTAAGGCGGTAAGGCGCGTAGTGACGGATGGAAGCAAATATACGTTAATTTATACAAATACATAGAAAAACTGTGTTTTGTATAGATAGAGTGTAAATATTTTCCCATTTTAATACACAAGTGTTATGACAATGTAAAAGTCAAGAATTTGGCTCTAATATCTGAGAATACACACTCGATGCCCGCAAAAAGTTGCCTATTAGAAAAGTTGTAAATCTCCATATTACAAATCCAACTTTACTGTAAACAATTATGTCAGTCTATGGAATATATTTTGCAATAATTAACATCGATATTTTAAAAATAATGACTACAATATCTCATATCTCAATTTATTAAAATGATTTTCCAGTCATAGTGAACCACAACCAAGTTATTTTACACCTTAGGTTTCAAAAAAATCCACAATATATAAATCAACAACGACTTATTCAACCGAATGGTTTAGTTATTCGTTTTGAAACCTAATTGTTTTTGACATTAATGGATAAAATGTATTCAAGAAATTGTTTAACAGAGAAATTCTTATTATTATGAAGATTGTATGTTGTTATTAATAAAAATATATTACCCATAAAAATAAGATTAATGATATCTATACAACTTCGATTATAAATTAAGAAAAATACCTAAAACGCGTTGTCCCAACTAGTTAGGCGACTTTTTGCAACTTTATTTAAATTACTGGTTTGCGTATCAAATAAAAACTCTTTTTGCAAATAAATTATGTTGGCAGCATTTAAAAATAACACGATAACTTTTATCATCTGTTTGATTGTATCAGAAAAAGTATTGTAACAATTTGCAACCTTCTTGTATCGGACGTCGTCGTCGTTTTTTTCGTATATATTTTGCAGTTTGAAACGTAAATACACACATGCCCTTTTATATATGTATATAAAAATTATTTATTCTGATATCACACTTGATAAGTCCGGTGTGTTATGGGTATCACAAACTACGAGAGACTTGTCGGTCTCACAAACACCCAGACTCGAAACAAATCGATCGAACAAAGATTAGTCTCGGTGCGGGTATCAAACCGGAATAAAACGGCATGATACGTGTAGGTATTTTTAAACATTTTTTGAACATAAACAACACATTTATATAAAAAAAGTATAAAAGATAAAGTAAGTATAACAGGTATAAAAGGAGGTATCATATTGTCGCTGTTTTGGGTCGATTTTATACTTTTTTAAACTTTCTTTGTTTCGAGTGAGAATGACAGAATGTGAAACGTACTACCGTAAACAGACCCTATAATAAAACATAGAAATAAGAATATTGGAGAATTTGAGAAATGTGAGAAAGTTGTAGAGGAGGCCAGTGCAATGCAACTTATATTGGCTGATTAGGATATTTGTAAAAAAATGCTGAAAATGTATATTCAAACGTTTTAAACTGTATAATCTAAATATAATCTCAAGTACGCCCTCACGTGGCATGTAAGCTCATTACTTTTCTTATCATTTTATTAACTTAATACTTTGTCTTAGAATATTTACAAAACTAATGCTTAAACAATACTATAGTTAAATTCTCTCTTACGAAGTACTACATAAAACATGACGTTCTTATACATATGTACAATATACATACATATTAATTACAGATTCTAAACCAATGTAGGAAAACGGATATACTTTGCATTAGAATAGTTGCAAAACAGAATGCTCGGTCAAAAAAAAAAATTTGGTACCGGCTTAGGCGATTTTGTGATTGTACCAAATCCGAACTAGGCCAGCGTGGTGGACCAAAGCTTAAACCCTCTTACTTGAAGAGGAGGCCCATGTTTAATACTGGGACCTCATGTTGAGGAGCATTTTCCTAAGCAATTAGATTAGCAAAGTAATAGTACCAGTTTTTATCACCAGTCATCAAAACGGGGTGACCTGATAGTTTATGCCTGATGGTAATCGTATTGCGGTTGAAATAAGGGATAGTCTAGGGTTAATTATAATTTGATGATCGTGTAGCAACATTGAAAAATTTTTATTGTTATGAGTATTTCTTTGATTTTAATAGTGGAGACCGAACTCAAGTCCATTCGTAGGGCGTCTACCTTCGGCATTTTCAAGCAGTGTATGCATGGTAAATTAATGCAATCTTTATGATACTATCATGTACTTATAACCAGTCTTATAGTTTTAAAAAAGTTAATGCACATATGATACAATTAAAATCTTTAACGCAAAGAGACTTTTTATAAAATCCTTTTCTTGTGTCTATTTTGGTATGTATATAAGAACATTAACTTACTTTTGTACCTAATTGAATTAAACTGAGACTATGGGGTGCTAAATACTACGGTTCAAGCACACTACGTTTGCTGCCTTAACTTATTTATATATTTATATTTAATATACAAATTCTTGATTGGGGGGGGGGGTGATTATATCCGCATGGTTCGCAGCGGATATTCGTTGGTTTCGAGGACGCTGTTAATACTTTCCTAAGTAAGCCACTTTTGACTTTTTCTATGTATATGGTTGTATAAAAACAAGGTAATGTAAATAAGGTGAGGTAATGGCCATAGGACAGGCCTATGTCCAGCAGTGGACGTGAAAGGCTGGTGATGATGATGCTGATGATGAATCTAAATAAAACCGTTTTAAACATATTCAAGTGTAGCACTTAATAAAACCATGTACCTATATCAGCATCATGTAAAGGCCTTCAGACTTCAGACATGACGGCTGATAGGGATGTGTGGAAGGACATACTGCGCCGACCCCAAGGAATAAATTAGGACCAGGGCAGGGGAATGATGATGTAAAGACCTTCTCTAATATCCCTGAAGGAATGTCGACGATGAAAATTTTTAATTTCTTGTATTTACACAGCTGTATTTTCTTAATAAATAATGAGAATGTAGTGACAATTTTTTTTTAATTCGTATTAATAAGCTTGTCCTTCATTGATAGGAGTTTTAACTTATGTTAAGGATCTAAGCCTAACCTAAAACTTTATATTCATAGGAATTTGTTCCCTATGAGTTACCCTCTGTTCTAATGTTCTAGAAATCGAATCACCAGGTTCATTTTCAATTCATCATTTTCCTGCCCTGTTTTTAATTTTTATTTGAGATCGGCGCCGTATGTTTTATCCTCCCACACATTATCAGCCGTCATGTCTTCTTTCACCCCTTTCTCTTTCATATCTTCAGTCACGCACTCCATCCATCTTTTCTTTGGCCTTCCTCGGCTCGCCTATGATTTCCATTTCCATTTATTATTTCCGTTCGCCCACTTTCGTATTCATCACCTTGTCAATTAACAAGCTTCAATGTAAAAACGATTAGCATAAACCTCTATAACATTACGTGCGAAAGTAAACGTTCTTGTAGACTATCTAACCGCATTTGGCTGGAACAATGAACAGTTGGCGTCTTTATGATAATATCGCATTGTTAGCTATATGAAAATACCGTAAAATATAAAGCAAGTACTAAAACAAAACAACTCAGAGTAAATGTTGGTTTATTAAAACCGCATCGTACGAGTTTATGATTGGTGATAAATATGTAGTTAGTATAAATCGCTTTTGACAATCTATTATGCTATTATTCAAGTGTTACATTACTAATATGGCAACTGACAAAGAGGCCAACCTTTATGATGACGCGAAACCCATATGAAAACAATGCATTATAGTATCTGTTTGAATAGATTGATGGTGATATTTTGATGTTCTTTTATGTTAAATCTACATCCATGTCCATATACAAGCAGTGATGGCCTTGAGGTTTGGGCGCGCGGTCGAGAATCTCGGCGGTCGCGGGTTCGAACCCCAGGCACACACCTCTGACTTTTCGAAGTTATGTGTGTATTCAAATTGAATTATCACTTGCTTTAACGGTGAAGGAAAACATCGTGATAAAACCTGCACACCTAAGAGTTCTTAGGAATTTCTTAGGTGTGTAGTCCGCCAACCCGCACTAGGCCAGCGTGGCGGACTATGGCCTAAACCCTCTCAATGGTAGAGGAGACCCGTGCTCACCAGTGGGCATATATGGGTTGATGAAGAAGAAGAAGAAGATACGTTCAAACTGAGCATAAACCTTCTTTACAAGTGAGAGGGTTTAAGGCCTTAGTTTACCACGCTGGCCTAGTGCAGATACGGAGTACCCAACTTAGAACAACTTAAGAACTTTTAGATGTGCTTGTTTCCTGACAAATTCTTAATATACTTCGAAAAGTCAGAAATTAATTTCGGTCGCGTCAAACATATGATAGTCTAAACTCTAATCGTAAGCTCAGCACATCGGCATACTAACATTTCCTTTCTAGTCTTATTTAACTGTTCTGTGGTTTCACAGAGTGCCACGGCATTGCCTTGCCCCAAACATTTATTATCTAGTTAAGGCGTGTTATCGTTTCCTAGTTTGTTATGCTTTCATAAAAATGTGGCAAATAGTTATTTAATGTACTCAGAGTTTACATAATGATAACATTTATGTCAGCAAACATGTACTAAGAATTTCAATGGCAAGGAATTCAAAAGTAAACATTTGGGGCAAAGAATTTTATGACCAACTTTAGAAGGCGCTCCCTTAGACTGCCATAGCGGCATCATTCTTTGTAACTAAAGTAACATACCATCTCCATAATTCCTCGCTTCCCCACAGAAGCTATATCCTTCCTATCTTACTGCTAGGCGACAAAATCCTCAACTGGGAGGTATTCCCTCCCTCCAGAATAGCATCATCGTCATGATCAGCCAATATCTCCTTTAACACAATCACCAACATACTTCAATATGCCGGTACGCGCCTCCTTTACAAGTTAAAGGGTTTAGGCCTTAGTCCACCACGCTGGCCTAGTGCGCATTGGCGGAATACACACCCAAGAAAAATCTAAGATTTTTATGTGTGCAGGTGTCCTTACGATTTCTCCTTTACCTTTGTTCCAAAGGCATTACAAAGAAAGTACCGAAGAATTCCACCGGTAATTCTGTTACAGGAAAATTGCTCACGATTTACAATACACGTGCAGTGAATATCTGTTTAACTTTGTTTTCAACAAACAAAGTGCTGTGCAAAGACGGAGTAAATGAATGAACCATAATATGGATTAGTTTCCGAGACAGAACGATAGACATTTGTTTTCTTTCAGTAAAATTACAGTTAGTTTAAAATTCTTTTGGATTTGTTTAAGGAGAACTTAGAAGATCAGAAAGCCTTTAGTTCTTTTTAATTCTCAAGACAAAAATATTGTTTAAGTAAATTAAGGTGATATGGATGATGTTAGGCGGGAAAACATTGATGTAATGAAAATTTCTGCTTCAAACATTTTGTTTCATACTTCGAGTGTAGTCGGGACTTGTAGTATACAAATTTTTGCGTTTGTCAACATTAGAGAAACTATGAAAAAAGTGTACACCAGTGTGCAATATATAGTTCTGAATACCTAAACGTTGTATATTTTTAATTATTACACGAGCTTGCTTTAGATTTGCTTTTATGACCTGCACAACATTATTTCTTCCGAGTCGTGTTACAAATTACTTACCTATTAATTTCTTAATCAAACAATTATTATTTGAAAAAAAACTATTATAGGAAAGTAAAGTTTACTTTAAATCATCGAAGTATCGGAATCTAAAAAGCAATAGTATAATTTTGAATTACACTTTTTGTGATATTCGTGAATATATAAATTCATCCGAAATGAAGAACAAAGTAATACCAAAATAAAATTTATGAAATCAAAAAGTGCCAGTATTTTACCTATAGAAAAAAAAGACTTACCAATAAAAAAAATAAAACTAATAAATAAATAAAAAAAACACTAATACTCACTTTATTTTTTTTTTATTAACACGTACACTTCAACTTTGAGTATCGAACAATACTGGCAGGTATGTAAAAAGCAACCGCTAGATATGCCCCAAGTGATATTGGACTTGAAGATTTATCTTACAAATGAGTGACATTATCACTTTGTATGGGTTTGCATACAGGTCGATTAGTTTCGCATATTTTTTCCATCTCACAGATTTTTATCATAATACGATAAACTGTATTTGTTAAGGGCATATGTAGTAAAGATATACAGGGTGTGAAAATACCGTGATTGAAAATTAAAACTAGTAATAGTTATGGTGATCACAAATACATTGGCGCTGAATATAATAAAAAAAAATAACGTTTTTCTAAAAACCATGAGTATTAAATGTATGTAATGGATTTGGAAAACGTACTTTTTTATTTTTTGGCGGATTTTCAACGCTAATGTATCTGTAATCACCGTACCTATTATCTGTCCTAGTTTTTGATCACGGTCTTTTTACAGCCTGTATCGGACAATCATGACTTTCTAACGATACCTCATTTTATAAAAAGCTACAAGGGATACACATGATGAACTAACACGCTTTATATACACGTCCTTCGGTTTTGCCGTAGTCATGTAAACAAATATTTTTGTATAGTGATCTCGCTGTTCAAATGTGTGATGGTTTCCATTAGGAAATTCTTAGTAGCAGTTACCATTCTCCACTTTATAACTGGTCCTGAATATATTCAATAAGTATACATATATTAAGGTTTTCATATCCTTGAATCAATCCAAAATTCATCGGCGAGCTGCGACTGACTATTTAACACTTTTAAAACAATCCGTCTAATATCGCCACGGGACAAAAGAGGAAGCTATTATATTATTTACAAATAATATAACGAAGTACACCCAACAGTAACATACATAACTTTGACCAGTGCTCTAGTCTATAAGTCCTGTGTCGTATTCATATACTTTAATGATTAATTATAAAAGTAGTTTGAAATGCTTTGTGTTCGCGTTGGAAAGGTACATGATCTGCTAAGAAACTAAGTTAACTATCAACAGATCCAAGGAATCATATGATAAGGCAATAATTAATACACTATTTCATGCAAACTTCTAATTCCAAACTAAGGAACTCTTGTACAAGAAATACGACGGATGTTTCAGTTTCAAAAACACTCTTATACAAATGCTTGTTTTTGTTAATACAAGCATAACCCGCAAATACTTGTTGGGTGTTATCTTTCGTTTCACGGCCAGCCTTAATCGGAGTGTTGTTATTTTTGTCCTTAATTAATTAACCTACAATAAAGTGTTAGTAATTTCTGTGAGCTAATTTTTTTCTGCTTTAATAAATTTTGATCTTCTAGCATTAAATGTAGACTCCACAGGCTATAAGTGTTAGGTTATTTGTAAATTTTAATTAACTTCGTCGCTTTTCAAATGTAAGCAGTTGGCTAGACACCAACATGCGGAACGTAAGGCCGCTGGTTCGATCCCCGTACCGACACAAATATTTTTGCGGTGCTCAAATATTTTTCGTGGCCGCGTTTGTGAGATTGAAATATTCTCTCGTAGTCTTTGAGACCTACAGCACAGGACTTGTATACTATTTTGGGATCAGAACTCAGAACTATGAGGGTTTGTGACTGTTGAATAACTAAAGTTATCCACATAGCCCAAAAGTTGTTCGACATTTCTACAAAACTGAGTACAATACTGAACTCATATTGTGTTAAGGTATACTCTTTCTCTCTTAGGGCTGCACAAGACCGAGATGGTTGGCGCTTCCTTGGGGACGCCTATGTTCTGCAGTAAATGGCGATAGGCTGAGTATATATTCTTTGTTGGTTGTGACTCCTCAAAGAATATATATTTTTAACCGTGGGTATCAGAAACAAACACCCAAGCAAATATTCATGGACACATGAATTTATATCGGTGCGGGGACTAAGCCCATCTTTCGTTTCTGAAACTAGTGTCTAAGCAACTTCGACACGCAACTAAACACACTGTAACTTAATTGAAGACTACATCTTGCTTACATGAAAATTCGGAAGCTATCATTGCAATCTAGTACTGGAAGACATCCGAAGATATCTATTTGACATAATGTGACATTTACGACATTTATGATTTGTTTTATTTTCCTGTTATAAGTGCAGGTCACTGATCAATATCTACTCGCTAAAATCAAAACAATTGCGAAATAAACGACTAACTTGCAAGAGATGCAAGATCTCAAAGTGATGACGTCAAACGAAAGCAAGTAAATCCGCATGTCATGACATAGATAGTATCCATTTCGCATAGATGGCCTCGGATATAAGATAAATTCGGTTAGGCGTCATCTTGCGACATTAAAGCCAAGATAGCTGTATCTTTCATGAATCGTGAATTTTTCCAATCCACATGAAGAAAATCATACGCATTTATAGAAAGTATTGCCTTCTAGGTTAAGATGCGCGAGTTCTAGTCGAGAATCTCGGTAGTCGGTTACAAATCTCTTTTTTTTTAAGTTATATGTATACTGGAAATATATGTACATACAAATATATTATGAGTAAATATAGAAATTCTATTTGATACCTAGCTCGATACGTACTTGGTCGGTTTATTTTAACTGTTAAGATTAAACAAAACTTAAAGCTATCTGTTTATACCAATGCTGTCTAGATAAAGAACCTATGAGCAAGTCAGTTTTCTCTTCACGCTCGGTAAACGCCTGTCTAATTGCATCGTCATAGTTCGCTTGAGAAGCCAAAAAAGTTTCGGGAAGAATGGCCGGTAAGCCGGAAATCATGCTAAATCGATGGTGCAAACATGGTCTTGTAGTTTCCCACTACTGGACATAGTAACAAAGTTTCATGACGTCACATGTCGTTGTATCTACAACCGATCAATTAGTCAGACTGTTACCTCGCCTAGTATTGCAGCCAAATATACTATATTTTCCGATTGTAATAAAGGAAATTTGCTAGTATTTTTTTGGTTTTCTCATTCCTAAATTAAAATACATTGAAGTAGGTAAAATTGGGCTAAAAGATTTTCGAGTGGGGGCCATTTACCTCACTTACCACCCACAAGGTAGACCGACGATTTAGTGAAAATCGCCGGAAGCCGCTGCATGCAGGCTTGCGATAAAACACTTGGAAAGCCTTTGGAAGAGGCCTATGTCCAACAGTGGACGTCTTTTGGCTGTTGATGATGATGGTAAAATACAGATGTTTAGTCGTAAAAACATTAAAAACGGTTAATGTTACTTTCGCATCTACGGTCATCATAACTATCATGTTCAGCGGGTATGTTGACTTTAGGCAATAGCTTTTTATAGCCCATTGATTATAACCAACGTCATTCTGATGTAAATAGCGTATATCGAAAAAATATGAGAGCACTAACAATGCTACCTACTAACACTGCGAAGAGGATTGATTTGTTTGTTTAAAATCCGAGAATCTACTCAATCTTAATTCTTAGGTTTAATTATTTATGATAATATAATTTGTAGCTACTTCATTCATAAAAATCTTGTAAAATTTGCAATGATCTTCCTCTTTTTTTTTTTTTTTTTTTTAACGAGAGGAAAGCACCTTAAGCTCCCTGTTCGGTACCTCGGGGGGAGGCCGAAAAGGGTATGTCGGGGTCACCGGCCTTTCCATGCCGGCATACCGACTAAAACCTCTCGATGGCCCCCTCTTGCGCATATTGGACGGTACGGTAAATATAGGGCAAGCGCCCTTAATTGTTTCCCGTTGCCGCCCAGCGCTCTGTCCAAAAGAGGACTCCTCTCGGGATCGCACATCTTCTATTCTATTAGGGCGCACCTCCCCCGTGATACGCCCAACAATCCCGATCCCCTATTAGTCGTCTCTTACGACAGGCAGGGGATACCGTGGCGGTATTCTTACGCCCCCGACCACAGGGCGAAATGATCTTCCTCTACGATTTTCCTTCGAGGTGGTAATTAAAATACAGGGAATAACTTAATGGAGTAAATTACGAATTTCATAAAATATAGAACATACTGGATGCTTCGAAAAAATGAAATGGCTTGAAATTTTTGATAATGGAGGTATTATACGAGTATTCTCCTATGAAACTTACAATTCTAAATATTTCTCAGTCTAACCCAAGCGTCATTAATTGTTTGTTATGATCATTACGAAAATAGATATCTTTGTATAGTTCTAAGAACTAGATCGTCTTTTGAATACTAGATTGTCCAGAGCCAGAGGTACAAATTTGACAACTATCTGGTGATCTGGTTGGTTATAAACCGGCCTGTGAAACTAGAAGCCGCAAGTTTTATTTCAGCACCGACAGAAATGCTAATTGATTCAAACTTAACTACCATAAAAGAAAATTTATTTCTTCTCTCAAATCTAGTTTAAAAGGTAGGAGATGCCAACGTGATAATCCTAAACTTCCCCATAAGATTGGAAGGGTACATCTTCCCTCTCTTATAAAATTTCTTCCCCAACTATTCAATAAAGACTAGGGGAAAAGAAAGTTTCGAATGAGGTCAAAGTATCAAGTTATATTGTATATGAAATAAAATACTTGTAACACCAAGAAATGCCACCTGCACAGGTAAGTCAAGATTTAACGCACAATACCACTCAAAAATTTAAGATGCTGTCAAGATATCACGAGGAGTACCTACGTTTCAACTTTATCATTTAGACACTCATGCGTCACGATAAAAAACAAAACAGAATCGCAAAACTACGAATTCTTGATAAACTTCTCTGTCAGACTGAAAACTTGCGATTGATAGGAACAGATGTGCTATTATATCAAGAGATTTCAGTTATATAAATTAATAGCCGCGGGGCATAATTATAAATCTCGTAAAAATTTCTGTGGCATACTGAATTTTTCAGAGATAAAAGTTCTGTATGTCTTTTCTCAAGATCCTATCTATCACATAAAAATATCAATCAAATCGGTCCAGCGTGCAAACTTAACAACAGACACATGGACACAACAGAAAGATAGATGGATTTTTCCAGATATACGGATTGCTAAATATCTAAATTGGTTTGTTACCAAGAGAATAAAGACTATTCTATCGAAAAATGTATCATGATTTAGCTGTCCGTCTAACAAGTGGGCTTTTCTTGACAACTGGTATAAAAAAAATGAAGGTGTCTTTTAAAAACATTTCTAAAAGCAAATTCATAGTCGATTTCGAAGTATCAAGAATTATTTTTTTCAAATCCTTCGTGCAAGTTAATATCAGCTCTCGTTACCATTACATCAATTTACAAATAGTTTTTTTCCTTTTTTTTGCTTCTAATAAATGTTTAAAATTTTTGAATAAATTTCGGATAAGTATTTACGCAATACCAAAACAGAACCAATTAGATGCATCCTTAACAACAATTTAGCAATCATCTTGTTATGTTTGCATTTTAAACGCTCCGGACATTTTTTGCTTCAATAACGAGTTCCGGTTTTTTATTTTGGACACATCAATACGGTCTGTCGATGTTTTTTGATTGTGTTTAATTGTATATTATTGTATTATCCTTTTGTTGTGTTGTTGAAACCACGTGACGTTGAAGATGCAATGAGGTAAATCAAACACGTAATTATTATACAAAAATCACATTGAATGTGACATATAAATCTATATCTTTATGCTATGATTTTAATATTTACCTAAAAAATGACCTGCCACTGTATGTTTTTGATCTCTCCAATGCATAAAACGTTACCTGGAAGAAATAGATAGCGATAACCCCGCATTGGTGACATTACCTTATTGTTACCAATACTTATGTTTTTCTTTAATTATATTGTGTTCTTGACAGTATACAATGGGTTGATGATGATCTGCCCTTATACATCCCACTGCTGGGCATGGGGCTCCCTGATCCACGACCACCCTGGCCTAGGGCGAATTGATCGACTACGAACCAAAACATTCCTTAGAACATTTAAGAGTGCGGGTTTCCTCTCGATGTGTTCCGTCACCATTAAAAAACGTGATCCGCATTCTAATGCGATTGCTATTGCCAACCTCCAAAACGACCCTAGCTAGTTTGTATGATTCATTTTTTATTTCGCTTGTACCTATCAAACATTGAAAGGTTAACACGGATGACAGAAAGACATCACAATCAGAATACTTACCTGACGATTATGATAAAATTGTTGTTTTGTATCCAAAAAGCGCCCGTTATATCTGGTTTTGTATTCTTTTGTCTCTCATGTGATACGAGTATGATACCATTGAGATTAAGGATTACATTCAATGACAAGTACTATAACAGATATCTTTATTTTGCATGTAAGGCCTTAAGGCTCAAGGTGTTTTCTACTAAGCGACCTCCGATTGCTATAAAAGGAAATAAATGATAATTTAGAGGAATTTATAACAAAAGTGGATATTACAGAGTAGAAATTATAGTCTTGTGTCCAGTTTCTTTAGAGAGGACGCTCTTAAGCATCTCTAGGACACTAATGAAACCTAGGATAAAAGAGAAATTATATTTTTTACTACATACTTCCTTTTTAAAAGCCTACAAAGCACTAGACCTAATTTCCCATCGAGCGTATTCGAAAATAAAGGTACATTTTTTGTTTATCGTAATACGCCTGTTTTATTTAGCTAAAAGAGTATCTTGCTATGTAGAATGACCTATGTCGTAAAAAGAAACTAGAAAAAACAAAACTGCGACACATAATCAATTTAAAAACTTGGGAGTTGTTAAATATACCACTTACGTACCCAAATACAAAAAGTGCAGGTTCATAGCATCTTCAGCTGGAACGAAATGAAACGCAGTAATATTATGATAATAAGGTTTCTTGTTCGATTAATGCTAGTTTACAATAAGATTACCATACCCTTACAATTTAATGTAATAATTACGTGTATGTTCACAATGTACAATTATGTAAGTTGTTCTTAATTTTAAATTCTGAGAACAGTCCGCCGGGCCGCCGGCCGCAAGGGCACTTCGAGACTTCACTTGACACACAGAGACAGAGCCAGCACTCCCCTAATGGCCATGGACACGACAACAATCCTCTTCAACAAACACCCAGTACGCACGGCCATCGTCCACTACTCGATATCAAAAATAATTTAACGTGATCGCACCATGACGCAACACTCCTGTAATGATACAAAGCAATTTGTGCAAACAGTCTTCATTATTGCTAGTAACTAAACGTTTTGAGCTAATTCGTAACACAACTATTTCCTGGCTCGATAATTTAGACTGTCTTTGTGCATTCAGACTATCTAACACTAAACAAAAGTATAGAAATCATTACTAGAATGCGATGTCAACAAACATCTTGGCAGTGAAACATTCGTGTACAGTTATTGCTATAAGAAACAGGTTAAGCTTCGTAGATACTACATTTATAAAAATAACCATTGTATTTCTATAGAGACTACATTATTTAAATACGCGAATAAATAAGTAAACACTGCCGTTTACGAAACTATTAATACATTTTCTTTCATTCGCAAAATTCACATACACAGAGGGTAATAAATTATTTGATGTGTACGACGGATTGTGCCGCACTGAAAGAGAATCATACTTATCTTACGATACTGAAATTTTTCGATTTAACCAACAATGTTTATGTCAAATTCTGATGCTATATTGTTAAAGATTTTTGATAATAATAAAATTATTAGAAATTTCTTTATCTCAAAAATGAAGATATGCATGCTAATAAAATAGTCAAATGTGAAAATGTAAACGCTTTAAAGCACTTTACTCGTGAATTTGTTTTATCAACTGGGCTTAGAAAAGTAATACCAATATATTTATCCATTACAGTTTAGTAGGAGACATGAATAAGTACGTAAAAGTAGTCCCAAAAGTGGAAAAAAGTAGATTATATATTCAACTCCGTAAAGTTAGAGATATATCTCTTTAAGAGGTTAGATAACACTAAGCTATGTTCTTATTACACAATATATACGACACAAAGAGAAAGCAAAATCTTTTGAAACTCACAAAAGTTGACATTCAAAATCATTTAAAAAAGGCAGTCGGGGATCAAATGATATCTTTCGCAATACTGCCACAAAACGCAATTATTATTTTTGTTTACGAGGAAGATCTTGTGGCTAATAAGATTCACGTACAGGTCCAAAACAGTGGCGTGCCTAGGGTGTCAGACTAAGGCAAGCCCAAATGTTTATTTAGTAGCAGCATATTTTTTTTGGTACGTAGGACTAATAAATACCTACCGGTTAGTACTCACAATCACGTTTATAGCGTTATTTTATAAATAAACAATCGTTAAGTTCGTTATTCGGAACTATGTAAGGCAAGTCGGGCTTTCGGGCTTCTATGGAAGTACCGCCACTGGTCCAAAAACTAGTAATTATTAATTCCCATTCAAAAATTATGATCAATTTAGAAGTCAAATTATATTTTGCGTTGTTTGCTATGAGTCAATAACTGAGAAACTTTGTACGAGAATGTGTGTTATTTGTAGACCCCACGTGCGGCGTCAATCATTCCTTATCTTTCCAGCGAACTATACAAATTGAATAAGAAACGTCAACGTAGGATTTACTTATCTGAATGAAGAATACGTGTAGTATCCATGACAATGAGAATTACAGTATTTTGCTGATGAAATTAGATTACGAACCTCAGTGCAACTTCAGTTCATACTAAATATATACACAAAAATCATTGTGACTGAAGTGAGTGTATGGGTGGATATATCATATCCAACAATTTATGAAGTGCGATAATTCGCAAAAATTGAGATCACAAATGCTTTCGAAGATCTACCACCAATTATAAAATCATGTCACGTCTTCCAACATAAACAATGTTTGGGCAATGGTAAAAAGCTAAATGCACCCACTACGGGTTGTAATATAAAAAACTGAGATCCACATTTTGTCTCATTGCTATCGATGGCTTCCAAAAGCTTTAGTTTCACTTTCATTCAAATGCGAAAAACATATCTATGAAACATAAACATTTGTTTCGATTCGGAGAATCTCTATATCACGGTTCATAAGCTCATGTAAAAAACGACTACACTTCGAAGGCTGCGAAATACTAATAGTCATTGTTGATATTTTTATCTGAGTACGCCTCAAAAAACAATGTGACATCAACAACTGAGAAGCATCGTACTAATACCAAGATGGAAAAATGGAGCACTAGCAATCAACTGATATGGTGGAAGAACTTCGTAATCATTCTCAAAATATATTCAAACTGTTTGGAGGACCCCTATAGTCAGTAGTCAGTAGATATATTTTTTCTGATAATGATAATAATGATGGAAAAACTGTTGGAATCTTATTCCAGAAATTTAAAATGATGTCGATTAATATTCCTTTGTTTTGCTCATAAACCAAGTAATGATTCCTATATAAATACATAACAATTTCATTAATTCATAATACCTCTACAATGCTCTGACAAATCATTTTTCAGTTCAAAATACTGTGAAATACTTATTTAGTCTTGTCGTGCGATAAAATTTAGATGTCAAATCTTTTTGACCTGTTTTATCGGTTTTAATGTCAATGTAATGCCTAGCTTTCTATTGGAAATACCACTTTAAATAAGCGAAGTCTCTGGTTCTTGAGTTTGACGGCAGAAATAATAGTAACACTCAAAAATTGCAATGTATGTTTGATGAAAGTTGTTGTTCCTTGGCTAGAATTCCATGGACGTTATAGAAGGTAAAATATCTTTAGTGATTTGCGACCAAAAGACTGAAAATCTGATACTAATCATGGCGTATTAGTATCGTAAGCTAAGTATGATTCCAAGAACACAATTTTAAATAAATGTCTAATTCAAACTGCTCATATACCTAGAATATATTAAAACAATATAACCCTATGCAGACTTCATGATTAGCTATATAAATTGACGAAATTAAAATTGATTAGTGATACTTAGATATAAGAATGAATACGCGTATATATAGTGAACATAATAGATGAAAATATCAAATTTATTTAACACACTATTTACATTATTTAGTAATATACTAAATTATTTATATTTTGACACCTTTACGGGAGTCTGTTGTGGCGTGACGTTGGTAATTTGGTATTTAAAATCAAATCGTCGAGTCGGTGGTAGTATTGGAAGTATAAACTGAAGTTCCTTTCATTTAAAGACCATTAAAAGTAAAATAATTAACGGCGATATATAAAAATACAAGATTTAATGTCTAAGAACAAGATGTTTTCTATGAAATGAAAGAAAATCAGTACAAACGAGTGAAATCACGTTACACGAATGACTTATTACAAAAATACAACTATAAGAGTACGTACCTATAATGTAGCGGATTTACTACCGCAACCTCTTTAATCGCAGAATCAGCGAAGTAATTCACAGATTTAGTAACATCATGGGGTATTGTAGCTCGCGATTCCGATAATCCTTTGGATTCATTGTTTTAAGGGTTTTGCCTAATATAACATTCATAAACCAAATACCGCATTTTTGGTGTAATTTGGCAAATTTTCCATAAGCCCACTATTAACTTAAATTTCGAACATATCGCACGCTTAAAAATATAGTGACCTAATTCAAAATTTTGTATTTTCATCTTCATTCACTTTGTGATTAAATATAGTCGGATTAAATAATAAAATTGTAATGGATGTAATGTAGCTATTTAGTACACATATTTTTTAAACATAATGATTTTTTTTATATTTTCTACAAAATGTATTTGACGAAGTAAAATATGTTTCCCCATTTACTTACCTTAGACTCGGCTTTTTGAATTAGGTCACTATATTATTAAGCGTGCGATATGTTCGAATGTGAATGGGCTACAGAAAAAAGGCTATAAACCTCTTCAAAAATTCTTTCAACGTTAATTTTTACATCAGAGTATACTTCCAAAACTGCCACCAATTTTGAAACAATACGAACCTTATCCACATCTATATACAATGCGTCACGTCACAACTAAACTCCAGTAACACGCATTCCGACAGCATAATTCACACTTAAACGCTCACTTATCTCTCACAAATAATGTATGTTACAATTATTTACATCTCCAAAACGAGCAAAATTTTGAAATTACATTATGAGTGTCGTGAAAAGAAATGTTGCAAAGGGCATGTGGTTGGAAGTTACTTCGATTGAGACAATTGAGATAACTGCAGTAATATTTGGAGTGGATGAAAGTATGGTTTCATTTTAATTGAGATTGTTAAAACTAAGTATGTACAAAAGGTGCTTTATATAGGTACTGTATTTGATCTAAATAATCCCAAGAGTTGTTGTGTATCTAATTTACTAGTTATAGAACTGACTGCAAACCCATTATCTGAAATTGATCTTAGATACCTTTAGTCGACTAAAGTGACAGCTACAGAATGACAAGGATCAATCGCACTCATCGAAATAACTTCCAACCAATTCCCTATTTTATCTGAAAGATTCACAGTGTTTTTGATTTGTACTATAATAAAGTCCAAAGAAAGATCATCACATTCAAAATAGACCCTAACACTCTTTACACGCACACAAAAATAACCTTATAAATATGTTTAACAAATTTCACCACTCGGCAAGTTTCAAATTCTCAATACATTACCCGCTAGCTCTTTATGAGATTTACAACAATCGTCTATCAGCTAGAACGGGTCGGGATTACGTGAGGAATTCGTTCCTGGGGCATAACAACGAAGGTAATAATGAAAACAGCAGTTAGTAATATACGTAACGCAAGTGAGGACACGTACACAGCTGAGTCCATGATTATGAATCCGTGGCACGATCCACTCGCACATCCATTCACATCTGCACTTGTTCCTTGAGTACTGTAATAGTCATGTTTCGGCCTCTCCGTCTCCCACGGGACTTTAAATGTTTCAGTCGCATAGCTTCCAGCCGGCGGAGTCGATGTGGTTTCCGTCGGTGCGGCGAGTGGTACGGCGGAGGTGGTGGCGCGGGCGGTCGCTAGGCTCGGGCGGCGCGGCGGCGTGGCGCGCGGGGCGGCGGGCAGGCGGCGGGGGGCGCGGCTGGTGACGGTGCGGGGCGGGGGGGCGGCGGCGGCGGGGGCGCCCGGGCCGCGCGCCGTCATACCCCGTCCAGCTGGCGCACGCGCACGTCCTGCGAGGCGCACATGTCTGGCGCGAACGGCAAGCACGTGAAGTACGCGCACGCTGCACACTCGTAGGCGGGGGCCGCGTAGAACAGCGCCACCAGAGCGAACACCATGCCCGCCGCCGACACCATGCACACCCACACCAGCACGATCTTGCGCCGCCGCTCGTACGGCCCAAACGTGATGAACGGTAGCAACGCGTACGATAATAGAAAACCGAACACGAAGCCGAACACGTGCGCGAAGTTGTCGATCCACGGCAGAAGACCTAACAAGAACAGCGCTATCGCCACGCCCACCAGTTTGAGTATCGCGCGCCGCGGATGCCTCAGTATTGGCCACGCACCAATTACTTCTACTATTAGACATGCTAACAGACCGAAGTGTGATCCGGCTGGACCAACCTGTAATATGAAAATTCATCATTATAATACTTCCAAAAATCTTCTGTTCCTAAAATGAGGTTCTTAACAAAATTCTCCTTACCTCCGCCCGATACGGTTCGAATATAGACGATGCCATATTCCCCGCTACTCCGCTGCCTAGATATATGACTGCTATCCGCACCGGGCCGGCCATCTTCTCGAGGTCCCTCATGAAGAGCCACTGCAGGGCCAGCGTGGCGGCTAGGTGCAGCAGCCCCGCGTGCACGAACAGCGACGTCCATGCTCTGTACAATTGGTCTGGACGACGCCGCCTCATGAACGGGAGCATGCCGCACACATCGTCTAGGCAAGACACCTGGAAAAGTTAATGGTGATAGTAAATCAATTAAGCCATGTGCTGTGTCACTATCGTGAATTGTAGTCAAAATAGAATTCTGATGACTGAAGTGATAATCCTCTTTGTGCAACTTATTGCTCTCCTAGAAAGTTAAATTGGTAAAACACCTATTTTTGCCCCAGGATTCTTTTTAAATTTAATTCATTGTAGTTTAAAAACCACTCGCTCTGGGATAACTAATTTCACGATATATGCGCCCTTGTTTCTTTTGATTCGGGCGCAGTAATCTAAAAAGTAGTTTTATTTTTGTTGTTTTAGCTTAAAATCTTACGTTCTATCTTTAATAAATACGTGTACAAAATTCTACCGAATCAGTTTGAATGCACGAAAAAACAAAACAGAGCCCCAATCAATATTTTAAATTTAGAATTGACAGATTACTTTATAACCTTTACAGACGTTTCTAAAGGCTGAAACGCTATGCACTATACCTCATTCACGATAAGTTGATTCTTTTGGCATATCGACTAATGATGGGAAACAGAAAATATCGAGAAGTTAAAAAATATTGCGTTTTAAAATACTGCATTATGTGTGAAATTCTTTATTACTTTCGACATATAAAACATTATTTAGATAAGCGGTGGTGGGTCATAATAAGTACCTATTTAATATTTAAACAGGATTATTTTTAGACCTTCCGCCAAATTTAAATAGGTGTTTTAGACCACGGAAGTAAACAACTTCCCCAAAGAAACACGGGTCGAAAAGTAAGAAAAAAATTCAGACCTTCTACACGAAATCGACCACGTGAGCAGTTTTCTATGGGAGGGTCGAATTATTTATCACGTTTCGACCCATGTTTCTTTGGAAAAGTTGTTTAGTTTCATGGTCTAAACAACCTATTTTAAGTTGACAGGAGGTCCAAAAATAACGCAGTATGTAAAAACTAAGGTTGAAAAATTAAATAGTTTTATCTTTAAAACAGTTTTTATTAAGAAACTGGAGCACAGCCATGATCATCATAGCGTTCAATAAAATTATCGACGTGGCAATCGATATGAACGATGTTACGTCCCTTTCCGTCCGAACGATGTAACATTATACAAACGTCAATTAGTTTCAGTATTCCTATTTTAATTTTACTTTGAAGCAATAAAGTCTCAAAATTTTTGAATAACGCTTATATCTTTAGGGACTTTTGTATTATATTTATTTTTTTTTATTTATCAAATCATTAAAATAATAAAATAATACGTTTTTTATTTCAAAGTCATGTCTCAGAAAAATTGACATCTGCCAAAAGAATCAACTTATCGTGAATGAGGTATAACAACTCAAATTACACAGACTACTTATAAATAAACACTGGCCACCAACCTGTGAGCACAAAGACGCTTCCTCGTGAAAGTAACCCTTGACAAAGTCGCAGTGTTCTCTCGTGGTGATGACGCACTGCCCGTGAACCCCTATGCAGCACGGATGGGCTATAACCTCGCAGGCCATATGCTCGGCAGCATGGCCCGCCCGACCAGCCGCTGCCGAGCCGTCTAACACGGACTTTCGGCATATCGGCCATTTGGTGATGTCGTCTGGCCATTCGTGCGGCGCTATTGAACGAGGTGCTTCGCAGAATCTGGAAAAAAAATTCGTGTTGATGTTAGTTTTATCTTCATCGTTGCAAGTATTATCACGAGATTTTACTTCTCTGTTAAGGTACATGACAATTTATTAGGAATTAACAAATAACTAAAAAATCAGAGATTTGGGTATGAAGTTTTAAAAGGTGCCTTAAAATATTTCTCATGAACACTACACAAAAAACCTGGCTAACTAGACACGAGCTTGTGAAACTAGAGGCCGCTGGTTCGATACTCGCACCGAGACAAATGTTTGTGTAATCCACTAATATTTTAATATTTTTTTGAGTTCGCATTTTTGTTACACTCAAAAGACTCCTATTGTTCTGATAGCCACGACACAAGACATGTATCTCAGAGTGGGTTCAGAACTATTGTTTTGTCTTTTCGTTGGATTTATCTATTTTATTTACTCACTTGGGATCCAGCCCGCATACTGAGCCCGATATTCGACCACCCGGCCCTGAATCACCCGAAGACCATTTCTTCCACGTTGATATCGTATTCTGAAATTTCAATACATTTCTATTGAGTACAATAAAAAAAAATTGAAAATGGCAATACAAAAAAATTATACATAGGCTTCATAAGGGTTTTGTACAGACATCTAAATACTAAATATACTAACGACGAAAACTAAAACTATTAATTAATAAAATATTATAATATTTTTTACCTTTGGAATTAATCCTCTTATCTGTTTGTGAGCGTGTAAGAACAATAACAAACAATTTAACTTGGATATTTATAACAAAAGTTCAGCACATAATTCAGAATAAATAGTCCAAAATTCATTATCATCATCGTCACTCATACGTCCCACAGCTGTGCAGGGGCCTCCTCTAAAACTGAGAGGATTTGGGCCTTGGTTCCCCACCCTGGCATAGTGCGGTTAACTTTTAGGGTGCAGGTTTCATCACGATGTTTTCCTTCACCATTAAAGTACAAAATCATTGTAAATACACACTTAACCTAAGTTATTAATATCTCAAAGAACCATCAAAGCCTTCATTTCGTCCTCTGTTGAACATAGGCCTCTCCAATAGCACGCGACTGGGCTTGATCTTCGGCTCCCCTCATCCAACCGCTGCCACTTTACGAATATCATCACCCTTTTTCAGTCATCTGACCGTCCTGACCTGACCAGCACCTAGCCATAAGTATTTCAAGGTATGGAGTTAATTACCGAACAATCAGCCTTAGACGACTGTACACATCCAGAATCGTCATTGCGTATACAACAAGCGGTGTCCCTCTCCCTCCTCGCGGAGGCCGCTATCGCCCGCGCTATCCTCGCGTCCCTCCTCATGCACGGCGCGAACTTGGCGCCCAGGTGGATCAGGTCAGCCGCCCTGGGACCCAGCCAGAATGACGCCGGCTCCTCCCATTCCACCTGAGAACAAGAGATTCGAAAATGAGGTTGGTACTGGCCAAAATGTTATGGGTGGAAGAAAAAAACAGTTGTTACTGGACATTTTAGGCATGGATAAAAGAAGAACTAAAACAATTTAAAAAACAGTTGAACGACGTTATTCAATAAGTAATTATAAATAGTTGCCAATAGCGGCGGTACTTCCATGGAAGACCAAAAGGCTTTAAGCTTTATGAAATTACGAATAATAATCTTTAACCTTTCAATATTTATTAAACAAAAGTAAATTAACACGTGATGACAATATCCTGACCCCACAATAAATAATTACAAAATAAACAATAAATGATTACACAACTAGCGTGTAACTCTTTTGTACTACCACTGATAGTAATTAATAACTAGTATCAATATAAAAAGATTTAGATAGAAACATTATTCAAGTAACAAGGATTAACAGAACTCCATCCTAAGCTTTAAAACAACTGGAAACTTCAAAACTGACCACACACCACGAATGTAAAACAAAAATAGTTTGACCTCGAAAATAGGTGGAATGTACCCGGTACATTTCTAAAGACGCGCCATCGTGAAAGATTGCTCTAAGCAGCAAAAACTAGACAAAAGACAGTAAGTCACAAAGCGTGTGCGACCTATATTCCGGAACGCTAATGCGCTTACTTTGTATCTCATACACGCCGCTTCTATCCTTTTGTGGCTTGCTAATTATTAATATGTTGTACGAAATACAGGGATAATTAATGACGACCCAAATAGAACTATGTAAATAAACGCTTTCATTGTATTTGGCCGTACAAGAAGACAATCTACTGTTATTTTATAGGTTGGACATGCTTGCTCATTTAGTATTTGCATAACATTCTAAGGTTATCTTTTTACTCCGATATCAAATTTTTGATGACTTTCGATTTATTTTAACTCACCACCAAGACGAATTAAAAATCAATCTCTCCGTTTTATTTTCGCAGGCTTTGCTTATCAAGGCTATTTTTTTTTTTTTTGTATAAGTCGGGTGATTACTTTTGTATTAGTAGTGGAGTATTTATATATTTAAAAAGTTACAGGACTGCAATAAAAATACGAAAACGGTGAAAACAGAATAACTGTCTTGTTAATATGTACTTGTTGCCTGTTGTAAGGTACTTGACTAGCTAGATAAAGAAATAAAACTCAACCTACGCCTTTAAAGGTACAGGCATAAAAATACCAAAATAACCAATCATCACTCCGTAAATCACCAAATCATCCAAAGCCATTTAGCATAACTGTAGAATTGTGCTGAAATATGCTTCAAAGTAACTTACACCTTCACTCGCAAACACATTTAAATTAGTCTCATTGTTGGCAACATTTCATTACCAAGAACACGGGAACGCCCTACCACACTCAGTTTCAAACTTTTAAAACTCTCCAGGTATACATCTCAGTGTTCCAGCACAGTTATGTAACAATCCAGTATGTAGAAAACCTAGAATGCTTCTAGAACAATCTCATGTATTAAATCTAAAGTAAAGGATTCCTTGAGTGCTTTGTCTCGTTTAACCTTGTTAAACTAAGCCGTAAAACTACGGATTACTTTTATGCAGAAAGAATTTTTAATTACTTTCATCACAAGGTTTCCGAAATTGCTTTGAGAAATATCTTTGCTATAAAATAAACATAATTTTAACCTGCGTCTTTGGTAACTTTGAATGAGTGCCATAAAATATTAGATAGATAACAGTGATCGATTTATTAATATGGCCTTTCAAGTGCTTGTTTATCGTTTTTCTTAAGAAAAATATATCCGGTCTATCTATAGCGAAAAATATTGCTTGTGAAAAATTCGCTTCTAGGAAGGCGTATGAAAATCTACTCTCAATTTTTTGTCAATAGAGATAAGGTATTTTATAAAATAGGCATAAAAGTAGTAATATTTCCTTCAAAATGGTTACAAAATTGTGCAGGTTTGGATCGGATCGTTCCAACCATGGTAATTACAGCCTTCAATTTCATGCAAAAATAAAGTTATTATACTACCGGAAAATTTTAATAATACATCAATGCTTTTATACATTTTGGAAGCAAAGCCCGTACTTTAAGCATTTAACTGTACTAAAAACAGGTAGTTGGAAAGTGAGGTAAATGGGACTGTTATTCAAAACATAATACTTTTTACTACTTTAGCGTCAGGAAAAGCAAAATTCCAACTAAAAATGGCTTTAGTAATGTTAGAAACTACAATTTTAGTAGTAATAGAAGTCCATTGCTTCTTTTACGACCCCGCAGCCGAAAGGAATCGTTCTGCAGAATTACTAACGGTATAATTAAAACAAATGGGTTTCGCTCCAAAAAACTAAGGAAAAAATAAGTCGCGTTAAGGGTAAAGATCTACACTTTACTCAAATATTTATATTTATGTCTTATAAACCTATACTTTAACAGCATTTTTATATCGTTCTAGCATAGAAACCGCTCCGGCAAAGTTAATTTTTGTAACTGTCATAATGACTTACAGTGACTGACAAAATTTTATAACAACAAAACAACAGAAACAGTATTCAAAATTATAGAATACAAAAAATACCCAGTCAAGATCTAATCGATAAGAAGCCCCTGGGGAAAATGACAGAGAATCCTAAAGATCGATGGATGAGAACGTAAGTGCAATGATCTTTCCACGTTGTAAACTCCAAACAGCCGAGTTACGAGGGGACCGCACGAATATTTTTTATATTCACCCGTTGAAGTGTAAGATATGAGCGTGCCATCCGCAAATGTCTTGGAAATATTAGTTCCTTATGATATGTTTCGATGAAAAAGCTATTCGGAAGGACATTTTTTTCATATCAAACGCATTGTATGTTATTACATAGATAAATGTCAAGTTAAAGCCTTTATAACCCGGATAAATTGTTGCAATTGAAATATTTTTGGTGAAGTGAAAACAAATGATATTGAGCTCAGAGAGTTATATAATAATAATATTCAAAATGCACCAAGCTTTAAAATATTATAAATATGAGCTGTTTCATAATATAGTGACCGTAGTCATAACTGGATAAATAATGGAGATGTAATGTTCTTGACTTTTTCTTTGCCGATCCTTTGTGAATCATTTGATCAATATTTTATTGTTATTTCATTTAGATTTCTATTTTCTTATCATTTACTGTGGATATTTTTATATTGTGTTACAACTAGTTAAAAGCCTACTTGCAATATGAATATATGTAACATAATTTATCATCTTGATGCAACAACATTATGCTTCACACAATTTAAGTCATCGACAATCCTATTTCCTTCCCTCTAGATGATAATTACAACTTCATAAGAGGTTTGTTATAAAATTACACAAATCTTACTCCTTCGACCTTAAAACTTCAACTCACCTGCTGCAAACTCAAACTCTTCACCAGCACCTGTCCCGAGTGCGTGTGCCTGCCGAACCCCACTGGCCCGAAGCCGTAGCACAGCAGCGATAGCAGCAGCACCAACGTCTGCACCGTGCTCACCCACCACGTAAAGTACGGCCGGTAGTCCGTCAGCTCGTCCAACTGCCGAGCTATGTCTTCCTGACGCGTCATCGACTTGCGAAGAGAACGCCTGTGGAACAGATTTGAGTTAGTGTAACAGGTTTAGAAATTTTAGGAGGATGTTTTGGAGTTGAGTCAACGTGATTATGATCATTGTTTACACTGGTACCTAGCTTCTGTAAGTAGCCTAACAAAAAAGTATAGTATATAACTCAACTCGAGAAACGAACACGGAACCTTTCGACTGCTCTGCGCAAAATTGATGCCAAGTGGTCATAACTACGGTAGGAACATAACATAGTACATAAACGCTTCCATGAATAAAAACAAAAACAAAACGACTGACCTAAACATAAACCGAGAAAAAGTACTCGTATTGCAGCACAATAAGCATAAAACAATGTAAATACTAAACTCCTTTCTTGAACTAGGAACAGGCAATCGTAATGAATCTCACTTAAAAACCACTAGCGAGGATTAAAAATAATATACGTGGCGGGCGCATGATCCGGCCCATATTTCACCTGAGCCCCTATATATTACGCTGTTTACGGGAACCTCCATTTAAAACTTGCCGTAATGGGTTTTTGAATTAATACGCCGTGGAAATGACGAGGGACGTAATTTATTTTGCTATATAATACCACGCTGGAACTCGTTTCAAACAAGCCAATAGGAATGTCGGCGAAAGAGAAAACTAAATGTACATTTGATATCAAAACTTTTTTCGCTGAATATTCTACGGTATTCAAAAGACACATATTTGAAAATTTTGTTACAGATTTCTCAGCAATGATAATTTGTAGGATAATTTTAGCATTAACAACTTCAGTAAGATAACATACACTTTTTTTAGGATTTGTAAATTGATGATTTAATTGAACTTTAATAATTATGCAGTTATTATAATTATTAAAAGTTTAAAAAACATTTCTCTTCTTACTTCCCTCACAGGAGATCGAGTTGCTAAGACAGTTAACATAATTGCTACCATGAGACTATTCCAGCCCAAGTAATCTCTTTCCAACAAAAATTTAACTTCCCATCAGCATTTTGGCGAAACAGGGAAAAAATTCCACAGACGCAGAAAGTCATCGAATTCAGTTTTTACCTTTCAGGTAGGATAAAAACAACCCCATCGAACGTGCAGGTCTTTGTTAGAGCTCTTTAATTATGCGACGAATCGATTCCGAGCCCACGTCGATGACCGATGGGAATCATTTGCAATTTAAAGGGAAATTTCTATTCAATTGGAGCGTATAAAAACTGATGGGAACGGTAATGCAACTGGCTCTAGGCTACGTGAATTGTGAGTAAATGTATTAAAGAAGCTGTTTTGCGTATTTGTCAGTCCTTCTTTATTGTTGATAGCTCTAGCTATCCAGGTAACAATGATAATTATGATTTAAATATTGGCTTATTAGCAAATAAATCTATTCTTGCTTTTCATGCAGTACTATGGTACTGCGTGGTAAAGAATATGTTCTTTCCTAGCATTTTTTACATACATGCACTTATACATATCGGTCAAGAATATTCAGTGCCAACAGTGACAACGGATAGCCTCTTGTCGCAGACCCCGATATACGAAAACAGTTGGTTAAAGTTCTTTTGTCATGACCAGAAGGTTGACAGAATCATAATAAAAGCATCGTTTTCAAAGTTGAAATTCTGCTGTAAACGGTTTCGAAGACAGCGACAGTGGAAGCCCTAACTATTTGATTACCAAAGAAATTCTACACGCCAGAGGAACTGTAGCACGTCGAAAAGTTGAAATTTCAACGTTCATAAATAAAGCGCGCGAAATTGTTAGCGTTAAATTTAATTTGGAAACCAATTCGGCGACGTGAATAAACTCATTCGGCGGGTAATTAGCTTTTGGACGGGATTTTGTACGGTCTCAATATTAGTGCGTAAGTGCGTCAAATGAACTTATAATGGGAAATTTGTACAGAATTTACGATCTTCTAGGGAGCGACATTCAGTAACTTTTCAATTAGTCATTGATTTTGTATTTTGGTGTCGACTTTTGTGTCGAATTTCGTCGGTTTACTTAAATCATAATTTGCAGAACTTTTTCTAAAGAACGCTTATATTGAATTAATGAAAAATAATCCTCCCTGTGACTTCTGTCTCCGGTAAACCTTGAAAACTAATAATTGTATATTTCTTGGAAATTGGATGTCAGATTTAGGTATCTTCCATTTATTTTTAACATTTTATAATTTACCAATCAATTTTTACCTCGGAAACCAACTTACCTTATAAATCATTAATTCAATTTCTAATAAGCCCAGTATGTACTCTTAACTTCTACCTCCTCATCCATCCGTATCACTTACCACAAAACAAGACAAGTATTTGCAATCGACATAACTCAAACGTAGTGTAGGACGCCCTCTGGCTAGTTGGGGTGACGATATCCGCAAGGTGGCTAGCAGTGGTTGGATGAGGAGAGCCGAAGATCGAGCCCAGTGGCGTGCCATAAGATAGGCCTAAGTCCAGCAGTGGACGACTTGCGGGCTGTTGATAATGATAATAACTCACCTAAAGAATCTGCCAACGACTCCCATCCCAAATTGCCTTCGATTTGAATTGTCCGCCAACGGTTCCAACATAGGGCTGTGTATCCGCGCTCCCCCCGCGCCCCACGACACACTCCTTTCTGGCCTTCTGTACTCCACTCCTCCCGACCCTAAAGGGGATCGGGCTCTGGAAAAATATCCTTTGATTAGCCTTTACATCTTCAATGTATACTCATTTGATGAAACGATAACAATTGGCATGGATGTAATTTATTTTGTATTTGTACGAGTTTTTGACTATTAACTCGTGTGTAGGCTGGCAGAATATCTTTTTAAGTATTGCTAGAAAATCTTGTAGTAATTTGTAATCCTAGCTTTGAAGTATGATGCCTACTAAGCGTTAAAGCGCGTTATGAGTGAAAACAGTTTTAAGATAGTTCATGTAATTTTAGACCCTACTGTATTTAGCCTTAAGTATAAGTTACATTGCCCTTACATGCCATTACATTTACGTTTGACAGCCCCGTGGCGCAGTTAGCTAGACACCAGCTTGCGAAACGAGCGGCCGCGGGTTCGATCCCCGCACCGAGACAAATGTTTGTGTGATCCACAAATATTTGTTTCTGGTCTGGGTGTTTGTGAGACGGAAAAGTCTCTCGTAGTTTCTGATACCCACGACACAAGACTCGTATCTTAGTGTGGGGTCAGGACTATGTGTGTGACTGTTGGGTATATTTATTGCTACAACCGTATAACAATAATTACTATTCACTCTAATGATGAAAAGAGACGTCTAGAAAAAACAGTTAATACACAAACTAATTATTTCAATCAATTTCCATCCAATTTAAAACTTATCTGTCATAATGTAATAATCGAATTGTCCTTTACAACAACCATTAAAGTGAATTTATTTTCTCCAGGATGGTCAAACCAATGTGATTGCTGGAATCATGATTGAAAACTTGGTTCTCATCGTTGAAGGTCGTTGGAAATTCCGCAGAAACCCAAAGGGTTACACGTTAATTTTATAATGTCTAGCTTATATTATTTTATTGTGGGCTTAGGATATTCTCATTTATATACAAAATAACTTAAGTTACGCTAAGGTTTAAAGCTTAAAGATTTTGTTTAGTAATTTTGTAAGGCAAACAGGGTTTGGGCTTCTATGAAAGTACCGTCACTGCCCTGCCACTATTTGTAAATAAAAACCAAGCTTCCTCGTGTAACTCATAGAGTTAAGGACATCGATCGATCCGAAGATTTAATCTCGCGTGACCCATGTCACAAAGATTAGGGTGAACTTATGTCACCCAGGATAACTTACTGCGCAACGCTTACTAAGAGTAACGTCTTACAAAAATCGATGAAGAACTTCTGAAACAATATTTATTTGCAAAACTAACAATCGCGGAATGAAATATTTGATCATGGCCCAGAAATTGAATGAAAGTAATGTGTTTTTATCATTTAGGCAATAATTTAAGACTATGATAAGCCAATACATGTTTATACACGAAATAGCTGAAAAATATTTGAAGGGAAATGAACAGTATTTTGTAGGGAGATGAGTGTCGCCGCTTGTCTATCACCTATTCATTCTACTACGATTACATGACCAATGTTGAAAATTTCAAACATGTACATAGATCTGCTATTGGTTGGCACATTTTTTTAATTCATGATATTACACGCAACCGAAATAACTTAGAAGTGGCCGTGTCAAACATGTGACTGTTTAATCGTAAAATCGGCACGCTTGGCACGCTGACATTTTCTTTCTAGTCTTATTCAAATAAAACAATGTTGCGTAATATGTATAACTATAATAAATCATGTACTATGATGCGTCATGTCAATATGATTTATTATTTTACAAAAAAAAATCACGGCCAAATGAAACAGTTGAAAATAAATATAAACAGTTGAATCGCTATCACATTGAATTACTTTACGGTAGACCGATTTGTTCATGAACAGAAGTAAGTCAAACATTATTTTAATATTGAAATGAACATGGACAATTTACTACGATACGACGGCCTGATCATATGAAGAAACAGTTAGATTTATCTTTTATACTTTCTTTTGTTTTTATAGCGGGTTTTGATATTTGACCCAAGTTGTATTAAATTTATAATGTACTGCTTCTATTTGGATCGCTAGAAATTTCCATTAACATCAATCTTTAATATGTAGGGTATAAATTTGACTTGGGATAGAATTCTAGGTCAGTGAATTTATTGGCTTATTTGCTAGGAATTCTACTCAGAAATGTCCCGGACACTTTAACTAAATTATAGTTTATAAATTCTCATTTAAATATTTATTTATATACAATTTTATCATTCCACTTTTCAAGTTAATTATAATAAACATCTCTAGCTAAATTAATGACAACAGTTTCTATTTCAAATAGAATTAATTTCAGCAGATATGTTCATAATTTAACCAAAACAATTTAGTTTCATACACGTACTAATAGAATGCTCTACAGTAAGTGTAATTATGAATGTGTACAACTAATTAATTTTTTTTACAGCGTTGCTTATGTTTCATAGCAATCAAGGCAGTTGTAGGATGAATAATCTATATTGGTGAAGCTACCCTAGATTCTGTTGATTTAAAATATGAATGGTTGAATTGGAGTGAAATATTTTATGTCAAGGCTCAGTGATCAAGTATTAATATTATTAATTAATTATTACTGTTCCATTTTATTCCGTCATTGAGATGGTGAAAGTAAAATTTGGGAGGAAATAAGGAATAATAAACTCAGATTTGTAACTCATAGAACTCCTTTATAATCAAAAGAAATCAAAAATATTGGAGAACTACAGATTTTTTGGTTTCTATCAATTGCGCAACGGGGACCTCTGTAATTCCAATAACTCGTAAGGCTAACAACAAGCTAATCTTATAAACATAGAGATAGTTGCTAAATCACTTATTTATATTGTTGACTACGTCTGATTTCAAGAAAAAAAATCAATAATAGACCAAAACCGACTGAAGCTTGTAAAATGGTAATTTTTCCAGTGTATGTACCTCTAGATCAGTTTTCAACTAAACCAAACTCTCTAAACCAATCACATCGAAGCTTGTAAATTAGTAATTTTTTACATAAATTTGAACTCACCCTTTGCTTTCGACATTGTCAACTTCTTCGTGGTGCTGGTTCAAGGGCGTCGTCGAGGTCGGCGGCGAGAAGAACACGTCGTCCACCTCAGCGTCGTCCTGGGGAGATGTGGCGCTCGCTCGAAACGAACGGGACCATTGCGCTGACGTGGACTGCCGGGAGCGTCGCGTCACCGCCTGGATCAGAAAAAAAAGAATATTACTTTTTTAATTTTTCTAGAGGCAGACGACGTCAAGTGGTAGAGCCATACAGCATACCAGACTGTGTCACGAAGGAGTCAAGGGCTTCACATTACGGATTCACGATGAGATTTCTAACACCATTACTAAAAATAAATATATCCGACATAGTAATTTTTGAGCCCACAGCAACTTTTGCATTAATGATTACATATTTCATATTTATCATCATCATCAGCCCATATACGTCCCAATGCTGGGCACGGGCCTCCTTCACCATTAAAAAGGCTTAAGCCTTGGTCCATCACGCTGGCCTAGTGCAGGTTGGCAGAGTACATGCCTAAGGAGTTAATAGTTCTCACAACAGTACCATCGTTAAAATATTCTACCTAGTTTCAATATCAAATTCTGTAAATACTTATTACTCAGAATTGGATCGATAATCTCCTAATCTGTTTCGCACACACACTTCACATAGTTAAGTGATATCTGCGAATTCTAACAGATCTGAAACCTTCTTCTTCTTCTTCTTCATCAACCCATATTCGCCCACTGCTGAGCACGGGTCTCCTCTACCATTGAGAGGGTTTAGGCCATAGTCCACCACGCTGGCCTAGTGCGGGTTGGCGGACTACACACCTAAGAAATTCCTAAGAACTCTTAGGTGTGCAGGTTTCATCACGATGTTTTCCTTCACCGTTAAAGCAAGTGATAATTCAATATGAATACACACATAACTTCGAAAAGTCAGAGGTGTGTGCCTGGGGTTCGAACCCGCGACCGTCGAGATTCTCGACCGCGCGCCCAAACCTCGAGGCCATCACTGCCACCTTGCCATCTGAAACCTTGCTTGCCATTTATTTAATATTTCTGTTGAAGTGTTGGATAACTTACTAACGAGGCTTAGTGAATTACGACTTCCAATCGAATTAGTATTAAAAACTACGAAGAAGTTCCTGATAAACTGTGTTCTAACAGTGATAATACGAGATGGATTTTATTAAATTAAATCGCAACGTTATGTTTAAAGAACTTCCTTGACAAATGTAAATATTTTAAAGTTTTCATTTACCCATTGTAAGTATTCCTTTCCCATTAAGTTAAGTATTAATACTAAGCCCGGACACACACACGTAATTAAGAATATTACCATATGAATCTTTAATCGAAATAATGTGCTGCTTTGATCCAAAAAATATAATCTCAGTATTAATATTGTGATCCACTTCTTGATTCAAGAAGATCAACTCTAGAATTTTTTGCCCGTTCTTCTATGATGGTGCTTAAATCTAAGATATCTTTGATTCCATAGATTCTATAAATATTATTTCAGTTCTCTACAAACCAAAAAGCACTTTCAAAAGCATAACAAATCCATCTCACGTCTTGGGGACGGAAGCATTTTTATTTCAATACGAAAAAACCTTCCGCCTTATTGGTACCAGGAGCTCTTTAGCTATTATTTACGATGCCATAACGGTCGCCTCCAGCCGAAAGACACCGTTCTTCTAATTTATAGCAAGGAAATATCCCGGCCTAATTCATCCGCAGTATGTAATGGGGGTATTATTCGAGGTTAAGGGTTATAGTTTTATGAGAAGCTATAACCGAATATTAAGGATTTATGAATATTATTATGAAATGTAGGCGTGTACCTTATTTCATATAATACGTTACTATAACGTAAAATCAAGGGTACTTATCGGTATACATCTTAAATCAAGATTAAATATCACACACGTCTTTAAACAAAGTATTTAAATTAAGAATACAGTCAAGACTTCAGATGTTCGTTCATCGTGGTTTTATATTATGTTCCTTCTTGTACACTACGGACATATCAAAACAAAGATAAAAGATATGCTTAGACCTAAGTGACAATAATTCCAGACAGCCTATTTTTATAATAATTTATTTATTAAACATTTTAAACTTCTTAGTTGAATAACTGAATACTCTTGCCAAACTCGCTTTCGAGAATACAATACACACACACACACATGCGCCATACACACACTTTGTCATAAGTAATATAGTAAAAAGTTTTTCTAGAATTTCAACTTCAGTGGATTTATTGGAAACGCTTTCCATTCGGCAATATTCCACATTATAAAACTGCCTACGTTGTGTCAAACGTTGGAAATTCGCAAACTATGTGCCGCTGTCCAAATGCAGCTGTCTATTCTGCAAAACGTGTTCGACGGTGCCAAATATAATTACTTTGAATAAGGACTTCGTGTGACAAAAGTATGGTTCTTAAATTAAATTCATTTAGAAAAAAAATTATAAGTATATTAAATATGAAGTGAATAGTTATATACAGTTATAATTTGTTATTGATATATCTTTATTCATAGTTAATTCATGAGTACTATTAAAAATATCGTAGTACCACTTCACACTAAGATTTTTAAAAGATTGCCTTAATCTTCTTCTTTTCTGACATATGGCATGTCAAACGCATGCGTGTTAAAAGCTGTTCTTCATTCTTGCATCATTAACAATAATCATAACGTTCGAAAAATTGTTTGCTTTTAACCATACATATTAATACAAAAATAATAGCGCGATCGTATCAAATATATACTCACTATCAGTTACTATAAGTCTTCGTTGTATTTATGAAAGCAAATTTTCATTAAAAAAGACGTTTAATTTCAATAGCACGACCTGATGACTATCAAAAATTTGTTAAATTTTTATGACACCTTGATAAATGTTATAAAATTGTATTAATTATTCTTTATACGAAGCACATAAATCCTTAATCTTATTGCTAGTAGTGTATTGCGTGAGTTGCTGATACTACGCGGCCTTAAGTCTTGGCCACAACTCAACCCTTAATGTTGTAGTTACTATAGAAGCTTACAAATCGGCATCAGAAAATTTTAAGGCCGTAATTTTTGTATGTATAATGTACATATATTAACAAAGAAATACATACAGATATAATGTCAATTGTATCTCAAAACGTACATCAAATCGATCTATGCATCGAATAAAGTTATATGTGCTTTTGCACAACTTCTCTTTCTCAGCGATTTAAACTTAATTGGGCACAAAATTATCAGTAAATTTTGATGTTCTTCAAACAATAACAAAATTTATGAACATTATTACTTTACTAGTGCAATATATAAACAATTTTAACTCTATTGTAGACATAAAAAGTACTTTGGTGTTATAGTCATAAGTAACCTTATTCGATGCATAGGTCGAAATATAATCCTACAAAATCATAATAGAAATCAAAATTATCGAACTAACTTAAAACATTGTACAAACAAAAGCTGACCTACTTCTGATTTACACAGAGAGACATCTCGAAAAAAAAAACAAATGAAGATTGAATCTTCGAAACATAAATGCGAAATCTACGACCAGACCCGACAATAAATTAATTCATCAAAAACATCTCACACAATCGTTTAGTAATATGACCACTTCTCTGCATGAATGAAAAACGAAATCACTAAACTCGTTAAAGGGATATGTGGTATGGTGACGTCACACAAGCACGTACATGTCAAAGGAATGAAACAAGGATAATGACGCTAACGTTACACGTCATGAGGTTTTCGAGTGATCCGAGCGTGCGGATGCTTTCAATCAGTATTTCCATCTAGCTGCGATTTATATCCGATGGTGATCATAATGAACTTTATCTTCTGTGCTAAATCGCCAATATTTTACTAGAGTTCATCTAATCTATCGCTATATAAAATTTATATTTAAAATATTGAACCAGAGAAAAGTACTTTTAACTAACAAATAAATGCACAAGCTATTAACACTCCGCTAACCCGCACTAGACTAGCGTAGAATCCTAAGGCCTAAAATCTTTTCAACGGTAGATTAAGCCTGTGTCCAGTAGTGGGACGTACATATTATAACGGCTGGTAATAATGATGATTGATTGCACAAACTGTTCTATAGTAATACTTTTCTTTAAACTGAACCATAGAACAAGCATTGTCATTTTGCAATTATATCAAGAGCCTGTGATGAAGAGTGCTATTTCTAGTGATTTTGCTCTTATGACTGTTGATTTCTTAAGGGCTTATACATACAAATTTTTATGATGTACATATGCAATTATAACTGTACATTAAAGAACAAGTTTATGAAGCGTTTAATGTCAAAACCAGTCACCATAAAGGAGCAGGAAGGGAGTAGAAGTGCAGGAAGGGATCGTAAAGAGCCTTCACTCGTCTAAATAAGGTCATGACAGATAGAACTCGAATGACGTGAGAAATGACGACTTTAATCTGTGATCTAAAGGTGTCAGGTTTGATTCTTGGAAAGGAATTGTGTTATTAAGTTTCACGTTTGGAAATGTTTAGTAGAACGTAGATGTAGAATGTAGATGAGAATTGAGGTTAAGTTTCGTTTAAATCAAAGATTGCATTCCGTGTCTAAAAAAAGCATGTCTCTTAGAACACAGAGGCGAGTACTTACCTCACACAAATCGACAGTTTAATAAGAAACGACGATCGATTTAAATTTTCATAGTTTAGTTTGAACGTTTATATTACTATAAAAAATACCATAAAAAAAATATATAGGGTGTACCCAGGCCCTTATTGAAAACCAAGGCAGGTATTAGCTACGGTGATCACAAACCCCCTCGCGTTAAAGGAAGTCCCGACAAAAAATAAAAAAATTGACGTTTTCCATACAAACCACGTACCGATGGTTGGATAGAATATGAAAAAAAATATTGATTCGGGACTTTCTTTAACGCCAAAACCTTTTTAATCACCATACCTATTACCAGTGGCGTGCCTAGGGTGTCAAACTAAGGCAAGCCCAAATGTTTCTGCCCTGTGGCAAGGGGGCGTCAGAATCCCACCACGGTATCCCCTGCCTGTAGTAAAAGGCGACTTAAAGGGGCCCTTGGGGTCGCTGGACGTGCTGTAGGGGCAGCGCGTCCTCACTGAAAGTGACCCCGAGAGGGGCGGCGGCACTGTGGCCTGTGCACGTCGCGGGCGCCCATCCACAACCGAGGCGCGGCGAGGCCGAACCAAGAAGTGGGGGTGCAACTGCGCCCCCTAAAACTCCGAGACGGCCGAGACAATTTCGTCTCGGAGGCGCACCGGGCGGCTGTGGTTAACGGTGTGCGCTTCTCGCTCACGTACCATGGTCGCTCAACCTGGCGCGGAGATGGCCACCGGGGGGTTTTGGTCGGTATGCCGGTTTAGGGATTTTGTTAGGGACCCAGCCCGGCACTAACACCTGCGCGGATATGACGTCGCCGCGCGCCGGGCTGGAAGACCGGTGACCCCGACATACGCTTCCCGCCCCCCTCCCCCGGGCTGGCGGGAAGTAGAGCCATAAACAGCTTTCCCCTCGAGAACAAAAAAAAAAAAAAAAAAAAAAAGCCCAAATGTTTATTTAGTAGCAGCATATTTTTTTTGGTACGTAGGACTAATAAATACCTACCGGTTAGTACTCACATTCACGTTTATAGCGTTATTTTATTAATAAACAATCGTTAAGTTCGTTATTCGGAACTATGTAAGGCAAGTCGGGCTTTCGGGCTTCTATGGAAGTACCGCCATTGCCTATGACCTGCCTTAGTTGTCGATCACGGTCTCAATACACTCTGTACACTCGTATCAATCCCACGTTGTAAGGTCGTCCCTATAGGGTCGTACTTATTGCCTTTTTAACCTAACCTGTGTCTAGACACAAACTTGAGGCACGAGTCTATAGATAGCGTAGTACTTACAGTGACAACATAAGAGAGTCCGGTGAGGGTGAGCCTGGCGACGCTGTCCTTTCCGGGGCGCGGCAGCGCGGGCGGCGCGGGATCCGCGAGCGGCGCCGGCGCAGGCAGCACGTCGGGCCGCTCGCGAGCACGCCCCCGCGCCTCCCTCGGCGCCGCGCCGGACGCACCGTACATACTGCAATGAGAAAATATTATTAAAAACTTCTTCTACAATAAGCCTGCAAGACAAGACTACTAATACTACCCACATTTCGCCAGGTATGTATCAGACCCACGTAAAAGGGAGCCTATAGCCATTTTCCGGGCACATTTCCACACTCCGTACTAAAACTGAAAATTTCCTAATGAGAAATCGAATTACACCATGCCCGATCTGGGAATCGAACCCAGGAGTGTGGCTGGCTGTAGAAGATGTAGTCACGTTTATAGATGTGGGTTTCAGTGGTACTAACTTGATTCCACTATCAGGGAAAGTGATATCAAGTTTTTTTACTGTAAGTGTTCTCTTAAAACAAGAACTTGCCTCTTATCATGCTAAAAACAAAATTAGTAAAATGTGAGCACAATATGCACCCACGCTTCCCTTTCAAAGATACGGGCATATTTAGGTCATAAATATTCCAAAAAATATTTATATACCACACATAATACCTATGTATGTCAAATCAAATTATACTGGAATTAAATTAGGGGCATGTCATAACATCGGCGACCCAATTTTAATGCCAACGTAATCACAATTAGCGGAATTATATAAAATAGTCATAAACACATTGGATTTATACATAATTCCTAATTAATATAAATTGGTTTATATCAACGTCAATAAGTTATGATCCGGTTTAGGTTTGGTTTATTACTAATTAAAGTAATATCACAATTTGACATTTGACAGCCCCCGTGGCGCAGTTGGCTAGACACTAGCTTGCGAAACGAGAGGCCGCGGGTTCGATCCCCGCACCGAGACAAATGTTTGTGTGAACCACAAATATTTGTTTCGGGTCTGGGTGTTTGTGAGACCAAAAAAGTCTCTCGTAGTGTCTGATACCCACGACACAGGTCTTGGAACCTAGTGTGGGGTCAGAGCTATGTATGTGACTGTTGGGTGTATTTATTTATTTATTTAAATATAAAGTGATTTATCAACCTAACTGACCAATTTGTTTGAATTGAAAACGCATTTAATTTCTCTAACTATCCCATTGTTTTCTTTAGTTACGTCAATACAAAAATACGTTAGTTCTTCTTTTAGGTTTCACCTCATTCCAAGATCGCTGTTATTCTTCACTGTTAAAGTAACACCACGGAATATCTTGCGCCCTGATCACTACTAAACTATCATATAATAAAATAATTCATATTCCAACTAAATATAATATATTTCGATGGAATTATCAGAGTAGACAGTAGACACGTCACAGCAATTAAAAAAATTTAGCTTGATATAGCGAGATACTTAAAATTCGTACAAAAGCAAAAGCATTCACCCAAAAACACACAATGGAATTTCTTTGGGGCATATTATTAAATTTCGTACTAATTAATTTGAAATATTATAAGATCTGAGGTCCAAATAATGCCGAGTCAAACACGCCTCGGGTGTGTTAAGGGCTGAATTTATTTAGAAATTACTTAGAGATAACATGGTGCATAATTAGAGGTATCATTAACTAATGATTTGTCCTTGCTTTGGTTACTTTCTAGAATAGTTTTCAAACAAAATAACCCAGTTTGGTTTTGATATCGCTGTAATGTTTACTTATACTGATTATACTTGTATAAATATCAAATATGTTATACTACGCCACGATTGTAACCAATTTTTTTCCTTGCTCAAAGGTAGAATTCTTAAATACGACCCGGAATGGCTTCTAAGTAAAAGAACTATTAGTAATTACAGGGTCCATCAAAAAAATATAGCCTTATCATATTAGAATGATAGTCATAATTTCGACCTATGCGCAGAACAAAGTTATATGTGCTTTTGCACAACTTCTCTTTCTCAGCGATTTAAACTTAATTGGGCACAAAATTATCAGTAAATTTTTATGTTCTTCAAACAACAGCAAAATGTATGATTATAATTACTTCACTAGTGCAATATATAAACAAGTTTGACTCTATAAAGACTTAAAAAGAACTTTGGTGTTATAATCATAAGTAACCTTATTCTATGCTTAGGTCGATTTATAAGAATCTGCTTTTTGTCATTGTCAGTAAAGGTATACTTATAACGAATGCTAACCTACATACTAAAGAGCTTTCTGCCAGAATATTTACATAGGTAGATCAAGTCTTTCAACCCACACTAGCCAAAAGCCAAAGTAATAGATTAAAGACTAACCTACTCGTGAGGTGAGACTAGTACCCAGCTATAGAACGTATTATCATCCTATAAGGCCGACTCCTAGGAACGAGCCTCTTCTATCCTTAAGAGGGGTTAGACTTTAGTTAACCACGCTGGCCTTATACGGACTATTTTACTAAGAGATTCCTAAAATCTATTTTTAGGTGTGCAGATTTGCTCACTACGTTTTCCATAATCGTTAAATGATAATTTATTACCAAGATATACGTATATGTCCTGATATATCATGGCAACTAGACCCATACAAGATTATACAAATTAAATTACACGACGACCCGGTTCCACCTTCTCATAACATGTATTTCACAACAAATCAGGACATAAGAAAGCCATGTAAGTGACATAAATTTAATTTATTTTTCCTTTTGCCTCCTTATATTAAAATACGTTTGATAAATGGTTTTGATAGCTTTGTTAGATACCAGCTTGTGAAAACGTAAGCAGCGGCTTCGATTTCTGTTTTAAGACAAAAAATTGTGTGATCCATAAATATTTAGATTGGGTATTTGTGAGGCTGAGTAGTCTTTCGTAGTTACTAATACCCGAGGCTCAAGCATTTTATCAGTATAGGGTTGGAACTATACAGTGTACAGGTGTATTCACACCATGATCGGAAACCACATCAAAAAACATCAAACGTTTATTTTGTGTCGGGATTTTTTCGAACGCCATTGAGTTTATATTCACCGTAGCTATTATGTACCTGCCTTAGTTTCCGATCACGGTGTGAATAAAGTCAAAGTCAAATCTCCTTTATTCAAATAGACTTTTACAAGTTCTTTTGAATCGTCATTTTTAAAAAAAATGTTATACTGTTTTTTTTTTTTTAAATAGACCTATATTTAGGTGACTGTTGGGTGTATTATCATCATCATCATCATCATCATCAACCCATATACGCCCACTGTTGAGCACGGGTCTCCTCTACCATTGAGAGGGTTTAGGCCATAGTCCACCACGCTGTCCTAGTGCGGGTTGGCGGACTACACACCTAAGAAATTCCTAAGAACTTTTAGGTGTGCAGGTTTCATCACGATGTTTTCCTTCACCGTTAAAGCAAGTGATAATTCAATTTGAATACACACATAACTTCGAAAAGTCAGAGGTGTGTGCCTGGGGTTCAAACCCGCGACCGGCGAGATTCTCGACCGCGCGCCTAAACCTCGAGGCCATCACTGCTTATATGGGTGGGTGTATTATACACCGTATTTATGAATTCTTTCGTAAATAACATACTCGACACGTGACCCGGTTTACAAAATGTGCAGATTCGTCCCGAGGGCCGCTCTCGTATTTTCGTACAGTAAGCATTCTACTTTCAAATCCCAGTGTAGTTTCCGAAAAATATTGTTTCTCGACATAAATAAGTAAGCGTTTGTGCAGATTTTGCCAGTTTTCTGCTAAAGTTTCATTTGGAGTAGAAGCGAATTAAATACAAGCAAAACTACTACTGTATATTCAAAGCCTAAATATAAATGTTTTAAAAATATACAATATGCTATAATTGCCAAAATATTACAAATAGTCCTATCGTTTTTCATATAAAAAATGCTATATTTTTTGGCCCGATCCTTGCTCACCTCGGCCACTGTAACTCCTATAACTCCAGGATCAACAACGACCCGCAGAGTATTAACGCCTAGTACTGAAGCTCAGCGAATCTAAGTTAACCGAATTTGCCATGATCCCGAAACGAAATTTATTTCAAAAATGTAAAAGAGAAGTTGAAAATGAAAAGTTGGCCGCAAAACATAAGAGATCGAAAAGGTTGCGCCATTTACAAAAAACAAATACACTTGATGAAACTAGACACAATTAACGCAACAGGGAAAAACATGTTTTATGGATAAAAAGGAAATACAATGTGGGCTGTTCCAATAATATGAAGATATACTCTGTTGATATTTCTGAATATTGCTTTAAAAATACACGTACCTACTACATAAAAATATAAAACGCCCTACTTTTGCCGAAAATGCGGCCTATGCCTGAAATTAGGTCGCGTCACTAAATTATTTATAATTTCAAATATAAAATTAATAGAAATAAGATAAAAGAGACCCAAGGTTATTCGTATCTTTAAGAATATAATTAATAATAATGGTATCACAGTATATGAGTATAAACTACTCGGCTCAAGATTCTTCTACAATTAAGGGACTTTGGTCTACCCATAAAATACAGAAAGAAACTTATATAACTGTATTTATATAAATAACCTCAGGCCTGTATTCCGCGATGGGGCAGGCAGAGATGCATTTTTGCCAATTATATAATATTCATCCCATCTAATAAGGAGACAAGCCTTCTGTCGTATTTCGATTATTGTTCAGGAGTATTGACTCCTTCTACTGAGAATTTCCTGATGGAAAACTCAAAAACACTTTACTCGGCACGGAGATTTAATACTGAAAAATCCGGAGTTGACCACACGACCTCTAGATGATACACCACCAGAATTGTACAGCGAGACAACGAGACAGCCTTAGAAAAATCATCTAAGAAGAAAATCATTTATTTCACAACCCAAGTTGTCGATTTTTAGCACTTCATTTAATAACTAGCATGTCTCTTTGACGTATACGTTCTGTATGCCCAATTCCATTTAGCTCCATTAAGGATTAGATTTAAAAAAAATATAGTAAAGCGCTTATCTAGCTAAGCTATCTATGCACAGAGATGTACTGGAAACACTGTTTGTATGAAGAGAATCCTTGGTACGTGTTTTGAATTACAAACTGATAGTGTTCCATTATCCTTCTCCCGTGGGATGGTAGGGAGCGAACCATAATGGCAGTGCATGCCGTTTATAAGTCTGCAACACGCTTTTCAGATCTTTGTTTTGTAGAGAAGAGTTGTGCAATGTCTGGGTTATTGTTTACATAGTAGGGTTGTCATAGATTCATAACTTCTTGTATCACTATTCTAGACTATACTATCACTAGACTAAAAATTTTGATCACTACCGATGGATTTAAGGTATATAAAATACTAGCGACCCGCCCCGGCTTCGCACGGGTGCAATGCTGATATTAATGGATGTTTATATGTATGAATATAAACCTTCCTCTTCAATCACTCTATCTATAAAAAAAAACCGCATCAAAATCCGTTGCGTAGTTTCAAAGATTTAAGCATACAAAGGGACATAGGGACAGAGAAAGTGACTTTGTTTTATACTATGTATTGATGAAGCTACGATAGTTTTATTCAAATCGCGCAAGTGTCTTTAGTATAATCTTAAATTTAATGACTCCGCAACAATAGATAAAATCGAGGTAGACAAGTGTTAGGAGTAGGGAAGTTGAAGACTTAGGATATTTAATTGTGTTTTATTTTAAGGGCGTACATGATATAAGAGGGATGAATCCGTGGTTTTGTCTACATTTGGGCAAATCGAGGTGTCATTGAAGATTATTACAAAAAATGATCAAATTAATAGAAATATTGACACTAGCTTGAAATTTAGACATTAGATACATTGTGTTTAATTATACTTTTTGATTTAATATTTAATAAATCTATTTGGTTATATTCACTGCTTTAAATTACACCAATATTAGACGGCCATTTTCAATAAGAATAACCCTAAACTTAAGCTTTAAAAAGTTTTCTCATAGCCTCCTCTTAAAAGTAACTACTTTAAACAGTATTATGAATAGCCCCCAACACTTAAACCACTGCATACAAATATAATAAACCCGAACTCCATCAACATACGTGAAAACATTTCCGTCCGAGGATTTCCTACATCCCACACCCCCGAGCCACGCTTTGATTTCTCTTAGACTCGAAACGCTCCCTGATCCAAATGTTGCACAAAACAAATATTGCAAAAATGCAAGTTTAACGTTACTTTTGCCGAACTAAAATGTACAAAGTTGCATGCAGTGTATTTTAAATTTCCTTTGTGTTGCGCCGGGGCCAATATTGTGTTGTGACAACGTTCTTTTTCAACAATTCGGGATAAAGTTTTCACGTGTAAAGTTTGAAAATCGCTAAAGTTTTGGAGGTTAACATTAAAAGAGTTTGAATGACGCGGTTGCCCTGCGAATGTCTTAGGCAATAAGATCCTCCGTTTTCGGTCTGTTTATGAAACTTTGTTCTCGATTTTGTCTTGGTGGTCTTTGATATATAAATTAATGAAATCAGAATTCTAATTAATATTGAAATTTCAGTTTCGATAAAACATAGCGTTTATTGGTAGTGTTTGGAAATATGTCAATAACAGTCTATGTAGTGGTCACACGACACAAATTTGTGCTTAGGTGATCTAGACATATATCAATAGGCTAGGGCTAACGATCTATAGGCGTTTCCATTAGAAAAATCTTACTAATTCTGGTAGAATCGCTCCTTATTACATGGTATTGCTACATTCCTAGCAAAACGTGAGTGCACTCCATTTCTCTTCGGGTAATAAAGCCGTGATGTCAAATTTTATTATTGTGTATAAATCATAAATTTTAAAACCCTACTTACGATTCCTAGGTAAAAATGGAATTTCAACTTGAATTTTGGTGTTCATTTTATCTTGCAATCCGAGAGATTTTGGCGTGTAGTTATCAAACCCTACTGGTAATAAAAAATACAGCAATTTTAAAAGAAAAATTAAAGCACGCAAAGGAAGTTAGGGTAAGGTAGAAAGAAATACATTGCTCAAAAGCTTTCGAATCTTGCCTTTTACTGTTGAACTTGAATCAAAGAAAGGCCCGATACAAAGGTATTAGCGGGGAAAAACAAATCATTTGACTACACTTATTTTTTATATGTTGTTTTTTTCTTTACACAGAGAGAAAGCTGACGCAACACACTAATATAATATGCTCTGAATGGAAATAAGGTATAAGTAATTAGACTAGCTTCCATTTGACTTAATAATTATTCGAAATAGTTACGAAAAATTAAAAATGGTGCAATGTCACTTAAACACGATTCTATATGCTATTTTTAATTGTTTTCTTTTATAAAATATTGATCGTTGATTACCCCGTGTATGTTAGGTTTCACAGAACAACCCGAACTATTAAGGAGCGGCTGTGTCAAACATTTGATACCCTAAAAATTTCCATTTTATTCTTATTCAACTGTTCTGTGGTAGGTATTGAAAATTGTAATAGACGTGGAATGAAGACAAAATATTATTGCAAGTTTAATGCAATTACAGTACCATAACACTCAATATAACAGTGCTCGGTAATGGAAGATAAAAACCCTCAAAAGAGCATATTCACAAACACTTCCCACCTCAGTAACAGAGGAAGACACTCGTACGGTTATGAGTTGTTTACCCGTCGAGACATCCGCAGGACTCGGCCGCAAACTTATTAATGTCCTGGTTAATTCCAACTGGCAAGTGGCGCCAACTTCGCCCGCCCCGAGTTAGACAGTTACTATAAACACTGGCGTATCAGCGACTGCCGCAGACTCCCGTATTTTCACGTCATATCTGGGTCGTGTTTAATTTGCAGTTAGTCACCGTCATCTGGGTTCCTTTTTTAAATTAATTTCATCCACACGTAACCCTTGATCCGTGTTTCGAAATAAAACAATTGAAAGTCGATCCGAGATTTACATTCATACAAAATTATCTACTCTTCATCATCAGTCATTGAGAAGGGTCAGGCCTTACGCCACTACGCTTGCCTAGTGCTGCTTAGCATACATAACATACCCATGACATTATCCCAATAGAGGCAGGCAAATGAAATGGCACCGGCATCAAACACTCACTCCCTAAAATTGAACGCATAATACCTTCCATTACCATCCGCAGAACTTTATATCTAAAGATGACAAATACGTAATCGTATTCATACATAATACACAAACACACAAAGACGTGTGCACGTATTCCAAATTGTGATCCAAACAAAGCAAGCCAATTTGAACGACAACAGATATTTCGTAAGTTACACAAACAAAACACCACGATCCCGTCTTCTGCGATCGCTGTTATTAATTTTATTACGCCGAGACACCCCGGTGCTATTGGCAACAATTCCAGCACAATTCTCCGTTCCAAGATTATTCCTCTAGTTTATTTGCAATGGCATCGGGCCTGTCTCGCTAGTGTTATGTCATTTCACCAAATTGACAGTTCTGTTGGTGAATTATGTTGTTAAACGTTAAACAACGTCGTCGCTCCACTGTGTATGGATTGAGGAAATTCAATGCGTCGGCTGCTTTGTTTACTGCTAACCTTTGTAACTAGTTTAGCTATTTCCCTCATGGTTTGAGAATATTGTTAAATTCAATTCCAGTATAGGTCTATACGTGCAAACGTGAATCACGTTAAATAGATTCTAAACGGGAAATGTCAATAAAATCTACTCAAAAATCTTGATTCTTGCATACCACTCTTTTTTATTCATATCAGTCTATGGTTAAGAAACTAAGATATAGGTATTTTTTTCATTGGATGTTTGACGATTTTATGACATAATTCATAATCAAACAATCAGCAACAACTTACCTAATATCATCGTCGTCAGGATGATGGTCGGGTGGCAGGTCGAGGCGGAGGTCTCCGAGCGCCCGCGCCGCATGCCGCCTCCGCCTCTCATACCACAGCTTCTTCTGTTCCCTCTCATTGTCTCTCTGCACTCCGAAGAACGTCTGCGTCTCTCTCTTGAGGTAGTCTCGAACCGCCACAGTATGTACTCTGCGGAGTCTAACCCCTTCTTCATGGTTGGGTTGGGGCGTAGGTTCTGGGGCTGGTTGGGGTAGGGCCTGTGGAGGGGCGGACACGATGCGGGGAGGGGAGGCGGGTGGCTGGTGCGACTGCGCCTGCGCTGTGCTTGTAGATGAGGTCTGGCAAGCCAACTGAGGCGCCAGCAGGCCAGCGCTTGATCGCCTGAAACAATTAGAGAATTGGATTTTAAAAGTTGAATATTATAGGATAGGATGCAGATGTGTTAGTTGTCAAAAAATTCTTCTGATGCCTATTTTATTGTAGATACTTATTATATTTACGTAGTTAGTAGTTCCTGAATATATATAATCAAGGAATTATAATTGTATATGTAAAAGATTGATGTAGTCATTTACGTAGAACCATAAATGGGTATAGAAATCATAATCACAAAACATAACATTATATAAAAAAATACGAAGTTCACGCATCACACAAGGAACACGAACCAAATAGAATAGTGTGAAATCACAACCATTAATTTGTTCGCAATCGTAAGTATAAAAGCAGAAGCTGCAATAACATATAATAATTTATTAATATTATGCATTAGTATGTCTGTTCATGGTGATTATGTATGAAGAAGTGTAGCTTATGAATATAGAGTGAGTTCAATTTCGAAGTATCTCAAGATCATATCTTCAGTCGCGTAGTAAACCAACTTATCTGCACTTTTGTACACCCACTCATGCCTATAAGTCGTGATGACGTTGAGGTGTATGCGGTCGAGCATCTCAACGGTCGCGGGTTCAAACCTCAGGCACACACATCTGACTTTTTAAAGTTATAAGTGTGATAGATTAACAATTATCACGTACTTTAACGCTAAGAATAACTTCGCGAGGAAATTTGCCCGTGTAATCATATTTGGCCTCGTTTTTTGTCGAATTTGGATTTTAGTTTTTAATTTTTTTATACCTTTTTAATTTTTTTAAAAGTGTACCGAAAAAATCATTATAAAAAAACTAATACTGTTTCGATCGGTATTCAAATAAACGGCCTACAATGTGGCCAGAAATCCTCCTTTCTGTTCGACAAGAAACACCCAGAATTGTTGGACACGTCCTAACCGTCTGCCTTGATTTATGTTACACGAACGTCCATCGAAATTCCGGCCAAATCCACTATCAGCTTCTATCAAATTCTATCGAGTTTTGTTACATTAAAAACATATCTATGTCTGACTATGTGGTCTCGCGGTACAAGTATGTGCCGTGCGATCTAGAGGTCCTGGGTTCGATTCCCGGGTCGGGCAAAATGTTATTGGGTATTTCCATTAGGAAATTCTCAGTAGCAGCACGGAGTCTGGAAATTACCCGAAAAACGGCAATAGGCTCGCCCCCTATTACGTGGGACTGATACATACCTGGCGAAATGTGGGTGCAGAAATGCATCTCTGCCTACCCCTTCGGGGAATAGAGGCGTGAGGTATGTTTAGGTATGTATATCTATGTCTATTCTAGGTAATTGTGAACTGACTATGTTACTATGCATACTCCTATAACCGAGCACACATCCCTGAAGGTAAATTATTTTTGTTTCTATGCCCACTTATTCACAAATGTTAAAAAAAGTACTGTTGGCCTATTGACGCATTTTGGACGCATTGTCCGACTTAAAATTAATGTAACTTCACCTAACTCAGAAACTGTATTCGGAATCTCGGTTGCATTACATGGATGGTATTTAAACACATATTGCGGGTTACTTGAATGCAGTTGTAGAAACATGATTGTAGAAATACACTTTCCGTACATCTGATGCGATCTCATCTAGATCTATGTACCTATTAGTTGGAATCGCTTCAATTTACTCCTATTATTGCTATTTACACATTACTTACATTTATAGTTCCAATATAAATAGTCTGACGTTAAAATGTTTAGACTAAAATAATACAAAAGCCTACACATTCAGCCGAGAAACCCTAACAAAAGCTAAATATTAATTGATAACAACAATATGCCAGGCGTAAACAACTAGCCAATTAGGAATGGTAAACAAATTGTTCTGAGACGGTCCCGTGCTGTATAAATGAGAGGCGACGGAACCCAGAGTTCCGGATTCACCGTCGTCGTCAAATTGGTCGGATTGATTCGGCATTTCCCCTTGCAATTCCACTGCAAATTGATTTGTAGTTATTGAGCTCTGAAATAATTTAGCTGGAGCGAAGGTTCTCGTGGCTGAGATAGCTCGCGTTCATTTTTGTAATGGAATATTGTGCTGGTATAGAAGGTAAATAGTCTTCTGTTTATGAAGTTTTCCACGTAGCAGTATTTACAATTTCTAACTGATTGTATTAATTCTCCAGGAGATAAGCAGAGATATACATAACTATGTATGCAATAAGTTTCACGCAACATCCATATATAAAAGTACATAAATACACGCATTCAATAAACTCTTAAATCTAGTTAATTTTAAAATAATCCTGAAATTAATCCCTGTTCAACCTCCAGATTAAAACTGCGAGTGCGTTAAAAAACTGACACAGTTCAGGATCTCAATATTGAAAATAATTAGTTTTCATGGTAGAAAATTCTTAGTATGACCGCCCCCTTGTATTTGTAAGACTAATAGATGATTTATAACTGATTATCTACAATTATTGAAAAAAAAGACATAAATACATCGCGAGACATCGCGAGACCACGAGACAATCTCAGTGGCGGTACTTCCATAGAAGCCTGAGCCCGACTTGCCTTACATAGTTCCGAATAACGAACTTAACGATTGTTTATTTATAAAATAACGCTATAAACGTGAATGTGAGTACTAACCGGTAGGTATTTATTAGTCCTACGTACCAAAAAAAATATGCTGCTACTAAATAAACATTTGGGCTTGCCTTAGTTTGACACCCTAGGCACGCCACTGGACAATCTAATTATATCAATACTTTAAGACACTATACGAGTATAAGTATATATACATACTAAACAGCTATATGAAACCCTTGGATCAATAGCTAGTGTATATTACAAATGCGTCTAAGAGATTGGCCGAGCATAAACCGAGGCAAAACGGCAGGTGTGTAGAGGTAGTAATAATTTGCACCCGTACTACTAAGTAAATCACAGGCGGTAAGCAATGCCTTTGACAAATACTGCTTATTATCGCATGTGTTCAAATGTATAATCACGTAATGCAAGCTTCGCTTGGGTAATAAGGAAGTATATGCAATTTAAAGTGTTAAGAAATTATAAATTAACAATAATCAATATACCTAACAGTCGCCTACAATCTACATAGTTCTGATCACAGTTCATCTGACTGATCAGTGTTGTGGGTTAAGAAACTATGAGAGACTGTTCGGTCCCACAACACCCAGAACCGAACCAAATATTTGTGGACCACACAGACATTTGTCTCGGTTCATTGGTGTATATCTCATTACGCGAACCAGTATCTAGCCAATTGCGCAACGGACCGTCAATTATGGATACTAAGAGTTAATTCGTAAAAAAATAAAAATACGCTTCTGAGATTCCATCTTCTGGGAACTCAATCAACATAAAAAAATACAGATATTTCAATAGAATTAACATAAACAAACATTGTGCATCAAATTTTGTTGTAAAGAAACTCTCTTTTATAATTTAGTACTTAATTATACTAAAAAATATTTCAGATTTTTTTAACTTAATGTTAGAAGAAATTATGTTTGCATGTCTGGTGTGGCAAAAAATTCATTTCATTTTTCCTACCCTATGACGCAAACACAATCCTAATATAATAATCACGCATTTTCTCTACAAATAAGTAGCTCACCGGGTGTACGAAAAAACCCTTTCATTCAGGTTCCCTCGCATTATCCCCTCATCCTTCGCTCAAATTGAATCTAGTGCAATTTGTTCGTTGTCAATGGATCTCCTATCCGAAGGTATTGATCGCGCTTTATGTCTCTCACGTTGACGAATGCAGGTCTAACTTCACTTATTATTATTCTTCCCAGTACAATCTTCAGGAAATATATCGATGAACTAGCGTAGTTTAATGCGATTATTTATCGTTTATCGTCATGTGGATTATTGTGCTGCTAAATTTATACTGTAACGTCTCTTATTAAGTTTAAATAGTTGATTGACTCCTTCTATTTATTTGGTGATAAAGATCTCTCAAGTAATTTGGACACTGCTATAAAAGACAAAAATGTATACATTTGAAATGGAATATCCTTGCGAAAAAAACAGAGTATCTTTGACAAATAGCTATTATGCATGCCAATTCTTAGATAAAACACAGATAAATTATATTTGCCCTTATTTTATGTAACTTTAATCATAAAAAGTTATATAAACAAAAAAGAACACTGGCAAAAGCATTCTTAAAACCCATTTCTAAGAGACCCCGTTTTGACTGATAAAATCAATTTTACCCCAACCTACATTTTGGAAAGCAAGTTGCCAATCCAATTACTGTCAAATTATTTAACAACTCCTTTAGCATTATCGAAAGAAACCTTTGAACGGCCAAGCGTTAAACTTGTAACAATGTACATGAAAGTAAGGCAACCCACGCAAGTATCTTTATTGATTTTAATACCCAGATTTACTTGCTGCTAAGAGATTTCTTGCTCTAGAAATAGAAGAACGGGTATGCTAAACTTTTATACTGAAATACCAGATTAAAAGGTTCTGAAAAGGAATTTGTCCTTCGTGATCGACGGAACAAGTATGTACCATGAAACAAGACAAACTATAGAAGACTTTTCGATCTCACAAACACCCATACCCGAAACAAATAAATTCTCGCCACAAAATAATAGCAATTTACAAAGTGGCGATGCTTTATTAAAATAATTAAAACGCAAATTGTAACGAAAGTAAATTCACAAAGTTGTCGCATTGGAAAATAACTCTTATTCCAATTCAAAAGAGTGGCAATTACGTTGTTATTTTAAATGTCCGATATGTCGCGGTTTATTTTCACTGAAAATTCGTATGTGTGGAATTGTAATTAAAACATGCTAGTTCGTGGAATTATTAAGCTGCGGAGTCAAATAGTCTGCCGTACAAATGGGCCGGAGGGACTAAAGTGGTAGACTATCATAGAGAAACTGGTGTAAAGTAATATTTAGTTCTGTAATTTAGATTGTCGGAGACCTAACTGTCTGATTATGTTGCCGTAAATGTAAATATGTAACTTGTTTTTAATCATAACGAGATGTATATTCATACCTCATTAATGCTGGTAACTTACAATTATTTCAAAATATTCTCATTAATATGCCAATTTTTTTTTTTGTTAAATAACGATTTAAAAAGCTGAAAGATTCGGAATTTTGTAAGGCAAGCTGGGCTTTTAAAGTTCTATTAAAGTACCGCCATTCATCCATTTACTAGTGTATCTTAAGCCTACATCCTTAATTAAATAATTTTTAAATTATAATAGAAACATGTAGTAACATGATTTTCACCACACACGGCAATTACCACGCTCGTAATATGAGGCGACCTTCGACACGTCCGCAAACAAATTGCTTTTACGCGGAACCAAATTTGTGTGTTTTAGCAAATTGTGTCGCATATAAGTATATTGACCATTTATCAATATCATCACATGTACAGGGTAAATTTAGGCCGTGATCGGAAACTCGGGCAGGTAACAGCTACGGCGATCACAAACCCATTGGCGTTAACAAATTCCCGACAATACTTTTTCCATACAACCATCAGTGTTAAATGTATGTCGTTTGTATGGAAAATGTAAAAAATATATTTTTGTAAGGATTTTTTAAATGTTTTTGATCACCGTAGCTATATATTTTGTTTCTGTTGTACACACTGCCCTCCCTTTAAATTCTTTCTATAATCCATCTTATGGTTGCCTTGAAAAGATCGCCATGAGTGATAAGGCCGCCACTTGTACCTGTCCTTTTCTTTTTGTTTAGGTTTTTATTGTTATAAATGTTTACAATAAAGAATTTAAATAAATAAATACCTGCCTGAGATGTCGATCATGGTCTAAATACGCCTCTATCCGTAACATCACGCCTGTAATCCCCGAAGTGTTATGCACGTGCATTACTACATCCACATTTTGCCATTTCGGTATAGATAAAGGTATCAACCCCACGTAATAGGGGCCCTATTATAGCTTATGACTGTTTTTTTATTACAGGGTCCATCAAAAAAAAATATATAGCCTCATAATATTAGAATGATAGTCATAATTTCGATCTATGCGCAGAACAAAGTTATATGTGCTTTTGCACAACTTCTCTTTCTCAGCGATTTAAACTTAATTGGGCACAAAATTATCAGTAAATTTTTATGTTCTTCAAACAACAACAAAATTTATGATCATTATTACTTCACTAGTGCAATATATAAACAATTTTAACTCTATTATAGTCATAAAAAGTACTTTGGTGTTATAGTCATAAGTAACCTTATTCGATGCATAGGTCGAAACATACCGACGCGAATATTAGCCAATGTTGGTTAATACGAAAATTACGCAACACGTAGATAAATGACGAAACTATGAGTATCACATACAGAATCGATGGCACGAGGCAGTCGGCAGCAGTCCCAGCGGCCGCCCCTCTAATCTAAATTAACTGGCGCCTAACCTTCCAACATCGGGGATTCATATCCCGTCCACAATGTAGTTAATCAAAACGTATTAACAGATTAAACTTATTGATCGTCCGTAAATAGCTATTGGATGTTATGATGTTTGAAATGCGGGGTTGTTTACTTTCAGTTGTATGGACTTCATATTTACATAATCACATCTGAATTCCCCCTAGAGTAGGCACAGGTGCAAATTTAGGTACACCAAAAATTCGCCAGGTGCCAATGTGGGTTTTCTTATACGGAAATTCTTGGTAGTAGCAGCAGTCTGGAAATATGCCCGACAAACAACAATAAGCTCTCTCCTTATTATGTGGGACCGATTACCTACACATACAGAAATGCACCTCTGCCTACCCTCTCGGGGCATACTATAAATGTCAGGCTATATATGTATGTCTGTATAATGAAATTTATTTCAGCCGAAATGTATTGGATATCAGAGCCTATAATTATGACATTGCCTAGGCTATAAAATGAAATTATAATGTATACTGTTTTTTGTTAAAAGGTATTTAAATCTACTCTACTCTATGGTGGATGGTTCTATCTCTCCTATTCTTAATTTAATAGGCGAAAAATGAGTAAATTTCCACTAACAAAGTAAATTACACGGGCGATTTAAGATAAATATAATTCTCAGCACAGACTGGTATTTGAAAAATCTTTTCATGTAAAACATTAGGCATTCAAGTATTGTCGAAAGCAAAATTCATGAATAATGACTTTCGTTATTTCAGGGACATTAGCTTTGCGAAACTCCGTTATCTTTTGTTGCAAATTCGTTGATAAATCTTGGCCGAAATAAATGTATTTCTTTGAAACATTGAAGATAAATTAATGAATGTTTCGTATTATTTCTTAGTGGTCGACGCTTGGCCTTGAATTTTAAGGTGCGTTGTACTTTGTTTACGTTTTTGAATTGAAAATATTTCTTTCAAGCGAGATTTATGGAGTTATAATAAGATATTTTGACAGCCCCGTGGCGCAGTTGGCTAAACACCAGCTTGCGAAACGCGGGGCCGCGGGTTCGATCCCCGCACCGAGACAAATGTTTGTGTGATCCACAAATATTTGCTTCGGGTCTGGGTGTTTGTGAGACCGAAAAGTCTCTCGTAGTTTCTGATACCTACGACACAAGACTAGTATCTTAATGTGGGGTCAGGACTATGTATGTGACTGTTGGGTGTATTTATTATTATTATTACCTACATTTCTTACTGGTACGCGTGAGTGATCGCTCTGACTTTTAGTGGCAAATTCTTAACAAAATAGAGATTTTAAGTGGTAAGAAATCATCAAACAGACTTCTCAAATGACAAATTTAATTAGGTATGCCAACACAAAACTCAGTTTCCGAAATCTCCTTACGTGAGTATGCTACTGGGATCTGCAACCTCCCATTAGGTCCACCTGTGGTCTAGGCATTACCTCTAGATCCCATTGCTGGGGAAGGGCCACGCTGGCATAGTTCGAAGTGGTGGACTAACTTAAAAAATATCATAAGGTGTGCAATTGGTGTTCCCAACAACTCTTTAGTAATCCAACTATATTTAAACCTCCACTCACCACGTTCAAAGAAAATGCATTAATTCTCAAATACATATTTCTATTCATAAATTACTTCGCAAAGAAAAAATCTTTTCTGAGAAATATAAAAATGATTAAGTACCCATTAAACCATGGTATAACATGCTAGGATCATAACAAATAACACGCGCGTCTAACCTCAAAAGGAATAAAATAAAAACAACTTTGATTCTTAGAAACCCGCCTGAACAAAACTTAAGCGTTTAATAATTCTCGGTAAATTCGAAGAGAACCTTTATAATGACAGCAAAACTTCGCAATAGTTAGTTCTACTCGCGTTATTTTACCTGGAAATGCTGTAAAGGAAAGAGTACAGAATTTCCTCAAGTAAATATGTGCGATTAAGTTATTACACTGAGGCACAAAGGCAACAAACAAAAACTTATGAGGAAATTCTCAGAAGCTGAACAGTGTCTAGAAATGGGCTCGATAAACGGCTATAGGTTACTTGAGACACCATTGGCCAAATATGGGTGCAGAAATGCACCTCCACCTACCCTATCAAGGAATGAAGGCATGAGCGAGTATTATGTATGAAAAAACACGACCCTTATTTAACCAGTTGAAAGTTTTAGTGTGTTTGCAGTCTCTGTCGTAGCAAGCGCTACGCCGCTACGTTCTCGTAGCAAATTATAATTCGCTACACGAACTCAATAACTCAAGTCCGACTAGGGCGAAAGCGACTGAAGTAAGAATATATTAAACGAAAAGTAATTAACGTTACAATTTATTTTCAGTTACATTATGCCACTAAGTAGGGTAATACGAAATTAGTTTGGTTATTATATTTTCCAATTTTCCAAAGCCTTTGTGTCATAATTCGCATGGAATAGTCAATTATTGCTACATTATAAAATTAATATGGTCTAGTTATATGTCATTTATTTTGCTTGTTAATAATATATTATATTACGGTGAAAGATGTTATGGGTACAATATTTTTAATGGAACTGTATTCGTATTTGGCAGTATAGTGACGAATACGACAAGAAGATAGATAATACTTGCTATATGAATTATTCTTGGAAATAGAGGACACAAATCAGCCTACGAATGTTCGCTTTGAAACAAGCTGACTTTATAATGTCACCTAGTAAGAAGTTATTGTATTAATTGCTATTTTATGATGTCCAAAGACAACACTTCGCTCTCCAAAGACAAACTTTGTGGTAATAAACTATAAAAAAATGTCATCACTTTTATTTGACAGTGCGAAATTTTAATTCGATATTTGAAAATGAAGCATCTTAATTTTGAAAGGTTGAATTATTTGAACATCAAAAATTCAAAATATTAAAATTCTCAGCACAAATTCCAATTTGCATTATTTAATAACTAAGTTCTGATGGCACTCGACGCTAAGCCTTCTAAATTGCATTCAATTAGAGTAAATGTAATTGACAGTAAATTTGTAACTATAAAATTGATATTGCTGTCATAAAATACCACATTATTTTTTTATAATCTCCTAAACATTGACATGAATGTATGAATATGTTTATAAATTTATAAATAATAATAATATAGCCTTTTATTCGGATCTTTAAGTTATACATACATACATTTAAAAATTTTAAACAAAATTAAACCAAACAATTAAATACTTGAAACTTATTGTACACAAAACTTTAAACAAAACAATTAAAACTTAAAACTTATTCTACATTAAAACATTTTTTTAATGTTATAAATTTATGCATAATACAAATATTTATATGGTTTCCCACTCGTATATAGAGAAGGCCGGCCTCAATCTGAAATCACGAACCAGCAGATATTTTTCAAGTACCGTGTTCAAATTCCAAACTCTAATACAAAGTACGGCCCGGGGTTTGAACCTAAGACTCTACGTACAACAAGTATGCCGCGAAACTACAAAACAATGTTAATGTTAAAAATCTAAAATTTTCTTCTACCTTTTTCACCTTCATTCTTCATTAATTCCCTTTTTCCCTTTTGGCATAGTAACATCACAGTGAAGTAATAGTAAAGCTATTACAGCAGGCACATCGAGTTTAATGCGTCGCCATAAACATTTTATGACACTTCTTTCGCTGCGTGATAAAACGAAATACATTACGTGCAATAATTCTCAATATTCGATAAAGTGACGTGTGTACGTACTTAGTTGTTTACTCCTAAACGGTAATAACTCCCACGTAATATTTTCTATGTAAAGTTGAGAGCTTATTTTTGTTTGCCAAGACGCCTTACTTCGAAATGTTACTAAGAATTTCATTATTGAGAAATGTAATGGCAATTTCTCTGAATCAGGAATCTAATTCGGGTATTTTCGCCCTCACCCACCAATAGATTTGGGTATTTAAATGTATCCTATGGTTGTCTTTCAAAGTTCGTCATGTGCCACCATTTGTAACTATATTAAAAAAAATTTAAAAAAATATGAGTTAACAATAAAATTTTAAATGAAAAATATATAAACGCATGCACATTAAACAGTCTAATAATCAAATCAACTTATGTACAAAGCCATTTAGAAAAAAATGAAATTTAATATACATTTAATTGGGATCATCAAAAAAGATACCTAAATCTCTGTGTGTATCATCATCATCATTTACAGCCCTTTTTCGGCCCACTGCTGGGCATAGGCCTCTCTTGTTGCATGCCATTCTGTGTGTAAGCATAACTCAAGTCCCTTAACATAACCCGAACACAAAACCAATAACAATCAAAAGAGTATCCTGAAGGAAATGTATTGTGAATTTTTATCGAGGAAATTTCAACTCGGAATATCCAAACAGGATTTATAGAAATGGTTGAAAGTGGCGTGACACGGGGCAATAGGACTGCGACGTGCACTGACGGAATTTTTGCAGTTACTTGCATGTTTACCAACAAAAACTTTCGGCTCGTAAATATTGTCGTTTTGTCGGAATTTAGTGGGGCGGGCAAAAGTATGTCAAAAATATATTTTGTATTATTGAAAAGTAGACATGGATTTCAACATTTGACGATTTCAATTCTATCTGTAGCTGAGATTATTTTTATGGACAACATCGATGCTGCAATTTATTACGCAAGAATATTGATTTAAATGGAAAAATAATATCGTATATTCAGATTTAATTTACGTCGTGCGATATAAAATATCATGTATTTCAAAACATTACTAATACATTTTTACATAGTTCAAAAAGCATATTATACAAAAGAGAAAAAATCATCAGTATCATCCGTATAATACATTAAAAAAAATCTCTTTACACAACCTATACATATGTATTATGTTGTTATCCAAGCGACCTTTACTACTTCAATCGTATCTTACAACTCTGTTACAACCGAAACACCGAAGTTCAAAGTTTAAACATTACCCTTATCAACAAACAAGCAGCAAAAGTGCCACAGAACTAAAAGCGATTAACGCAGAATCCAAGACTACAGGCTGCGAATCAGAATAGTGGCCGATGTACGAATGGAATACGAAAACCAGATTTCACGACACAACTCGATACTTACTCGATTAGCCCGGGCGAATACGTGGAGCATTTACTGCGAACGAATTCGGCAAGCTTGCTAGCATTTCGAACGGAGCTTTGTAAACTTAAGGGTTGAAAAATGTAGAGAGAAATCGTATTGTTGAATTAACGAATGGATTGACAACCTCGTGGCGTAGTTGGCTAAAAAATAGTTTGGGAAATGCTTGGATGTTGGTGAGACCGAAAAATCTCTCGATGTTTCTGACACCCACGACACTGGAGTTGTTTCTTAGGTTGGAATCAGGCAAATCTAGGTGGCTATTATGTGTATATATTTATCTACTTCACAGATAATTTAAGTGTAAGTAAAAAATACAACTTTCAGAATACAAAAGCAATTTATAACATACCAGCCCTCTTCATTATAATCGCATAAATAATTCTATAGTACTACATTTTCCACACATCCAAACATCCTGAATAAGACATACCACGAACCTAATCAACACAAAAAGCACACTCGGTAATTAGCCTGCATGAGCGTAATTAGGCAGAAGTTGGTAATTCCGAGAGCGCCCTGTACACAGGGTAGTAACATAGTTGTTATAGAGCACCGTACGTGCCGATGTCGCGAAGTATCATGTCTCTCGGGAGCGCATTAATAATTCAGCAGGTAGACGCGAGACGAGCCCTCCGCACCAAGGCTTGTTCGTGCGTCTACATGGTATTTTTAAACGTTGCAAACGTACATTTTGAGAGTAGTGAGGCGTGAAATGCAATTGAGCGGGCGTTGTATGGAAAATGTGGGGAAACTTGAACAGGTAAAAAGGAGTTTTTTAGGTGTGGATTCTAGTGCTGGTTGCACTAGACTAGTGTGGTGGACTAAGTGCTCAGTAGGACATACATAGGCTGATTATATGAGTATAGAACGAGGAATATTAATATGTGTTGTTGGTAGATATTGAATAAAAAGGATTTTACTTATGTAGGTACTATGAAGAAATTTAAACTACTTGGGTTACAATAAGAGTTCTTTTAGTGATTTTTTTTAAAAGCACACTTTTTTATATATCTCTGCCCAAGCCATACTACGAGATGGTTCATGAGAATTTTCAATGCATAACAATCAATTCAAACAATTTTTGAATCAACAAAGACGCTTACTGACTCACCTTAGTTATATCCGTATAAAAGCTAGCTAAGAAAAATAATAACTCTAATCTAGATTTCTTAGAAAATGAAACCTGCTTGATAACCCTAACATTACTCAAAAACCCGGCCCTATCATTCCCAGACCACATTATAAGGTACAGTAATACTGCAAAACGAAAACAAATCCCTATCTGCTCGCAACAAAAAAATAAAGCATTTAATTTAAAAATGGAATATTTAATTCAAAAGTTTTTTTCACAAACATCAAACATTTCAAACGTCAAGTGTGGGCGGGGCCTTACGTCTCGTGGCGGAGGGTTTCACCCCCCCAGTAAACGCGGTAACCTCGCGTCGATCGTCGGAGCGCCCGTTAAGGATGTCGGATAGACGATATATAAATACTAATGTACTCCAACTTATGCATATTTTAAGGGAGAAAAGTATTTTATAAGATCTTGTATAGGGTCGTTTAACAGTAACTTGTAGAGTTCTGGGGTTATTTACTAGAATAAAATTGTTGTTTGTGATTATATGAAAAAAATCACTGACAAAAGTATTATAACTTCTACTATTATGATTACATAAGACTTATTTTGTTTTATCAACAGCTCAGTTTCCTTAGTTCGCAAGGGTCAAAACCGTTTATTAACTTTTCTTTTCAATTATAAACACTACATAAAAAATGTACCTATATACAATTGGTTTTTCAAAACTGATCTTTCTCACTTGTAGACTTCTTTTAATTGCGTTAAGACATAAGCATGTATAAATCTTTATAAGAAGAACAACAAAGTCAATTTATATAAGTATAACAACACATCAAAACCGTCTCTACATAACCGAAACAACAGAACATAATGCAATCTGATAATGTCACCCAGGAATGAAATACAGCAACACAAATCTGCTGTATGCAAGTGCTCTACAAACTGGGTCCCACCGCAAACTTGCAACATTTCACTCTACCAACAAAATAACCTCTACAACACAACGGGTAGAGTTCGCGGACCGCTCTCCCGATGCATATTGTGACACTTGTAGGCACATGTTGACTAATGGCCTCCTCTTCCGACTCTACAAAACGTAATATGTTTTAGCAATAGATATTCGTGTATTATTTTGCGCTTGTGTATTGTCTTTTAGAGAGGTCAGAATGTTAAGAGTTTTTGTGTATGATGTATTGTTTATTATCATACTCAGATGACAAATTGACAGTGGCGTGATATCATCTAGTTCGAACCGGATACCCAAGAGTAAAAGATCACAAATATCGGATTTAAGTCGACATCTTTTGACGACGATATCAACATATTCAAATACCGAAACGACACATACTTAACAGCGTATTTATCGATATAAGGTCTCTTTATTTAAGGTCAGGTCTACTCTAGAAACTTCCTACTTTTTCACCTCCTCTAAAACTGCAATCGTAGCCGTTAAACCGTTTTTTGTATTCTGACTACAAAAAACACTTTAAATATGTTTTTTCTCTGTGTTTTTCTATTTACACAGAAAACCTTCACAATTAAATTTAAAAGAAACAAAACTATTTATAATTGTAAAAGATAAAATGCTGACCCGAAAGCTTGATTGTGGGAACAATGGGCTATCATTGAACTCAGGTTGGCCGACAAGCTGGGTCACAAATAGGTCGGGTTAAGTAGGCCGAACGTACACGTTCTGCTCCCAGTCTCAGCTGTGTCGCTAACTCGCCGCTGCGGAGTTGCAAATTAATGAACACGCCTTTTTGGAATGATTTCTTCATTTAAACACAAGTTTAATTACATGTTTATTTAGTCACAAAAAATGTGTGTTCTTATTGACTTCCTTGCGGGATCACGACGGGTTCTCTTAGATCTGCTGAGCTTCAGTGCTCGGCGTCAATAGTTACAGTGGTGGGTAATGGGATATTGCCAAAATTAGTATTTAAGGTAAAAAAACGTGATAAAAAACTAAGACAAGCAATAGCCGCGGCGTATACAAATACAATGATATAAAAATATATAATATTGTTATAATTTTTTTTTAGTTTTAGTCGTGGTTTGATATTTTGATCTTGTAAAACTAGTCTCGAGACAAATAAAATAGCGTTCTAAGTCTCTACCTACCCCACTATAACAAAGTCGTGTATCTAAACGCTCAACGTGGCTTGAAAATATACTTTAAAATGCAAGCGAAAATAGATGAAACAAAAACATGAGAGCGAAATGTGCACAAACAAGGGCAAGCGATGCTCTCATCTCTACTTTTCTAGAGACGGGATGAGAATTTCGCGAGAAGTAGCTACGTATTTTTCATAAAAATAGACTTTTAAAACTACTTTTGAGACTGCGTATTATTATAACAATAGTAAGTCATGAGTTATGGCAACTAATGGTGAAGGGAAATATAACCAAGACACCTGATGTAGGTTTATTAAGATTTCGTCATCATCAGCCTATATATGCAGGTCCCACGGCTGGACACGAGTCTCCTCTGTTAAGAGGGTTTAGGCCATAAGATTATATACTTGATTTTTTCAGAACAGACCACAGTCTATTGTTTTTATTCCATTTAAAATATTGTAGACGAGGCCTAAACCCAGCAGTGGAACGTGTATGGACTGATGATATTGAAAAAACATTTTTACCCTCGTATGAAAAGGTATTCAGAACCTAAATACTCTGGTCTGTATCAAGCTCAGCAAATTAATATAAACAACTTCATCTACACCTAAGGTAACTCGAATAGACTTACCTTACTCAGTGTTCGTCGAGTCAATCAACAATTAACTAAGCAAATAACACCGGAGAATGCTTGAAATCAGGTTCTGTTGCTACCGACTGGCAACGGCGGTAGAAATGGCGTCTCATTAGTCGCTAAATATACTAATACGACTACTAATGTACGTACGGATGACCTCCAGGTTTAGTTGTAAGGGAGAGCCTAGTAGTGCAATATATATATATACTAGCGACCCGCCCCGACTTCGCACGGGTGCAATGCTGATATTTAATGGATGTTATCATACATATAAACCTTCCTCTTCAATCACTCTATCTATTTAAAAAAACCGCATCAAAATCCGTTGCATAGTTTCAAAGATTTAAGCATACAAAGGGACATAGGGACAGAGAAAGCGACTTTGTTTTATACTATGTAGTGATGATGTATTCAGACCGTGATTGGAAACTTAGGCAGGTAATAAAAACCCTCTAGCGTCAAAGAGAGTCCCGAAAAAAAAAAAATTTTGACGTTTTCCATACTAACCACATATAATATACTAACTACATTTAATACGGATGGTTGATAGAAAAACGTCAATTTTTCATTGTTTGTCGTGATTTTTTTAATGCCAATGTGTTACTAATCACCGTGGCTATAACATGTCTTAGTTTCCGATCACGGTCTGAATACACTTGCATATGGGCTGTAAAATTGCAAATTGCGTTATTTAGAGTCATATTTTCATACCACTTTATTAAATCTATACTAATATTATAAAGCTGAAGAGTTTGTTTGTTTGTTTGTTTGTTTGTTTGTTTGTTTGTTTGTTTGAACGCTAGGATCTCAGGAACTACTGGTCCGATTTGAAAAATTCTTTCAGTGTTAGTTAGCACATTTATCGAGGAAGGTTATAGGCTATATATCATCACGCTACGACCAATAGGAGCGGAGCAGCAATAAAGAATGTTTCAAAATCGGGAGTATTTTTTTCCTTTTGAAAGCTTCCGCCGCGTGCGCTGCGGAAACGGTTAAAGTTACACTGAAATGATGTGTTACAAAATTGTTCTCCTTTAAAAGTTCTAAAAAAAAGTCCGCGACAGCATATATCTATCTTTTAGGATTACTTCAGTATAACCTCTTTTATGCTAACCAAATTTGTCCTAAAATAAAGCATTGATTATGAAGGTGTTTTTATAAAGAGTATGTAAATCCTTATCCAAATAAATGCGTTATTCATTATATGTATTTAATTTGAAAGAAATTTGCCCTTTACACCATTTGATTTCAATTAGTATCTTAGAAGATATCGCAGTTTTAAAATAATGATCAAGCGAGCAATAATGATGCACAAGGCGCCGACCGGCGTGTTACGGTTTCACGTTTAAACAATTTGACCGATTTGTATGATTTTCGTATATTTAAGTAAATCGGACTCTGCGGAGTAAAATACTACAACTTATTCTCTTTCTGAAACCAACCCTGCAGTCCACGCAGACGGAGTTGCGGGCAAAAGCTAGTTTCTCATAACTTTAGACAGCTATGACAATCCTTACCTATCCGGGAACCCAGCCTGAAGTCTCTAGATTGCATTTTTTCATACCACAAGCGCAGTAAAGCATTCAAATAACCGACCAATCCAACCAAACATACACGCAAACGCATACCCGTACCAACTGATGCATCATTTTAATTAGATCTGTGTTCGCGAGTAACAGTACGGCGGAACGCAAATAAAGCGAAACCACGGGCGTACATAAATTATCTGTCTTTGCATACTGTTTACCACTAACTGGACCGGCCTGTCTGCCCCGGGATCATCCAGCGGTAATATATTTGGGTCGAATGCGTTTGCAAAACTGGTATCATGTAGCAATATTGGTTTGTAGAACGGTAATGGATATTTTTTCTTAATTAAAAGACAATGAATTTATCATCATTATTTTTAGCCCGTATACTTCCCAGTAGTAGAGAAGACCCGTGCCCAGCAGTGGGACGTATATGGGTTGATATTGATACGTCCCACTGTTGGGCTCGGGTGTCCTCTATCATTGAGAGGGTTAAGACCTTGGTCTACCACGATGGCCTAGTGCGGGTTGAGTTATTTGTTCCTTCCATAGAAGCCAAACCTATATTGTTCAATGACTACTTTATTACTATTTATTCTACATTTGGGATATTCTTATTTATACGTCATATTGTATTGTTGAATAAAGACTTAAAGCTGAAAAATTCGGAATTTAGTACTACATTATCGATTTTTGGGCTTCTTTGAAAGTATCGCAATGGTACTTCATGCCTTTATTACTGTAAACATTTTTTTTTAATATATAAACAAGTATTATTAATACAAAATACATGCAAAAATATATTATAGGAGTTCTGTATGTAACCTTCGTAAGTTAGAAAATCAAGCGCGATACACCAGAGATGGGCCGCCGTAAGCGATAGTAATTAATATGAGAACTTCAGGGAATATGGTGGGATGTACGTATTTAGAGTTTCAATATGCAAATGCATTCAGCTTAGCCGGTGCCTGGCTGTATAAGCTAAAGTGAGGTTGCGATCGATACGCCCGACACTATGAATTATTTCTTAGTGCAAACGACTTTATATTCCATGTATAAGGGGGAATGAAAATGTGAAGGAATGTGTTTTTAAATTTTTTTAAAGTAACGGATGATTGAGAGTTCATGGGTATTTGTGACCTGTAGATCAGACAATTTTTTGTAGGGATGTTCTACTAGAAAAATCTAAGAAACATAGTTAGGTGCCTATTGTGCCTGAAAAACGGTAATAAGCTAATAATATGCAATTACAAACGATTTAAAGCAAAGCTGACGAAACTTAGTCGTCGAAGTTTAGGAGCAGATGTACCTAGTATTTATATTCCGCTTTAGAATACAATATCAGGACACCATTGAAAATGAAAAACCACAATTATTAAAAACAAATGAAAACTCTTCTCCATAATACAGTGAAACTTGGTTAAGTGGGACCTGGATAAGTGAGAAACCTCCATAAGTGGAACTCATGCTGAGGTCCCAACATTTTGGCACTGAATTACCTCTGTTAGTGGGACGAGGTAAGCCTCTATATCTGGGATTTGTTCTTTCGATTTATCATCATAGTTACCTCTATAACTGAGACATCGAGTAAATTTTATATGCATAAACCTCTGTAACTGAGATAACATTGTTTGTTTACTCATTCTTATACTACCCACAAATTCCACACGTAATTCCAAGTACGTGAGTACACATTTTGAGCTTCAATTACCTTTAGTTTTAGTATCGCTTTACTATCATACAAAACGAAAGCTACAATCGTTATAATTACGTGAAAAACTGAAGTTAATATCCGTTTATGAAAGTGGGAAGACACGCGAAGAAGTTTGTGCCGAATTTAATGTGCCAAAATCGACTCTTTGTAGAATAACTCAGAGTAAACATAAAATTGAATCACAATGTGCTGAAGGACAAGGGAAACTAAAACGTGCACGTTTATCAGAATATCCTGAACTTGAACAGTGTTTGCTAACATGGATCAACATGTATTCTCACCTCTATTAATGGAACCCTCTGTAAATGAGACAGATATTTATTTATACCTGTATATCTGTGACACTGGGTAAGTGGAATACCTCTATAAGTGAAACGACATTGCAGGTCCCTTGATGTCTCACTTAACCAGGTTTCACTGTAACATTTTTAGTGTTCAGTCACTTAATTCCGGAACTTAACACACCCCTTAACATCCACCATAAAACAGGCAAATTAGCGGTTGCCGAGAATATTATCGGAAACATAATGGCGTAAAATGTTAATAAATGACATCGACCTAATTATATGACGTCCAGACATGCCCGGTCGTCCCATTAGGCCGAGTGTCGAGGTGACATCCCCGGGCTTGCTAATGACAGTTCCGTCATACTGCGGTGTTGCCGAGGGCCGAAAGAAACGGTAATAATCAAGAATTTTCAAGAATGTAAACGTCAATGTTTGTCCAAATGTTCGACTGTTTTAATGTTGGATTTTTTTGTAAATGTTGAATAATATTCTAGAATGATCCAGAAAGCAAAGGAGCGCCAATGTTTATCCAAATGTTCGACTGTTGATGTTAGAAATTGGATGTCGAATGTTGCATGTTGGGATGTGGCTATTTAATCTTATACATAAATATAATTTGGAAGTGTGTGTTAGTGTGTGTTTGCGCCACGGGCCTGACAAATAAATAGACAAACATTGCTCTAAAACACTTTAAACCTATTTAAAGCTTTAACTTCCACGAACCTAAGTAATCCACCAATTATATAAAAAAAACATTGTGATATAACATTTTTATATTTTCCCAATACCTCTAAACCATCAACCGTCAAAACAACTAAAAATCGTAAAACACAAAAGACTTTGATCAGCGATATATGAAACGAGAATTTGCGGAGCGGTCAATTTTTTCACAATTATTGTCAGGTTATCACAGTTTCATGTTACGTTATAAATGTTTCAAATTTAACCCACCTTTTTTAGTTTTTCCATCAAAGGCTTTTCAACACACATATACATCTAACATTTGGCATTTGAGATCAGTCGGCACATGACCATGCTGACCTAATTAGACCCTACTTGTCATTTCACCTAAAGGTTCAGGCTAGTGAAAAGGTATTCGTCGATTGCCTCGTTGATCCCACAGCATAATTATGGGGTTCGATTCTCGTGTCGGGCAAAGTGATAAAAAAATTTCATTATATGCGCGGAGTTAAGGCTCGCTTCCTATTATAATCTCAAATCTTGGTTAGCGAAACGTGGACAATACACCTCAGTTTTTATGTGTATATTGCATTACAAAATGAGTTTAAGCTATGTACGCTAATCGTCAGTGGCTGACATCGACTAATAAAAAAATATGCAACAATCAATCTACTATCTAAAGTACGCTTACAAATACATGAGTATCTGCTCAGCAATAATGGCTATAAGAGTCATAGCCATAAAGCCGACTTAAGCATGCATACAACAACAAATAAAAAACATAAAAATATCTACTCCATACTCAAGATCAACAAACATGATAAGTCTCACAAGCTGTTTCGCCTCCTCCTTTTGTCTTGGATAAAAAACAAACAAGAAAACAGAACCAAGTAACAAAAAAATTCCGCCAATGGAAGATGCCAACCGTTATTCTAATTTCTCATATTGCAGAATAAATAAGAAGAAATGTGACGCTGAAATTCCACAAAAATGTTGCAAATTCCACGATCATTTTACGGGACGAATTTGAAATTGCAACATTGAAATACAATACATTTTCGTTCAAATTATCATAATATAAATTAGATTAGAAGTAGTAATGGCCTAGAGGTTTAGATGCGCGGTCGAGAATCCTAATGGTCGCGGGTTCAAACTCCAAGCACATAGTCTGACTATTCAAAATTATTTGTGTGTTTACAATGCATCATCGTTTACTTTACGATGGAGGGAAACATCGTAATTCGTAATATCTAGTCGATAATTGTTTATTGCGCGGTTAAAATTCTCATTTACACGTAAAATTACTTTTATTAAATAAAGATTTAAAGCTTAAAGATTATTCTTCGGAATTGTATAATGTAAGCTGGGCTTCTATGGACCTACCTTCACTGATGTATATATGTATGAACGAAAAACGCTGAAGGCATTCCAACTGCATTTATAGTACCTAGCATACTTCATAAATTACAAGTATATGAGTAGTCTCTTGGGCACATTAAGGGGCGGTAATGACCAGTAACCCGGGGCTAAGCTAGCAGAAAAGCGCTGAAAAGTTCAGTTCAAGATTTGGCCGCGTTCCAAAATTTCTAGAGGAATCTCAGGCAGGCTGTTATTCGTAGTTTTCAGCAATTTTGATATAGTACACGCCAACAAACAAAGGGTTTGCTCAGAAGTTTATCAATGGTGAATATTTATTTATTCACTGGTAAAAGCGAAGGCTATCGTCCGGGCCAATTTAAAAATGTAGTCTCTTTGAGCTGCTTAACTTATATTTCGCGAATAGGCGATTTTACGAGGCGACTAAGCTATGTTCACAATTGTATAAAATTAGAAAGGAAATCAAGAGTATTATTTATCGGGACGAGTGTCGCCGCATATCGGTCACCTATTCATTCTACTACGGTCACATGTCCATCAAAAATAAAAGGCTGCTATTGTTTGTCACACATTTATACAAGTTTTGATATTAGACGCAACCCGAATCACTAAGAATCGACTGTATCAAACATTTATGTTAGTCTAATCGTAGGTTCCGCACGCCCGGCATGCTGACATTTACTTTCTAGTCTTATTCAACTGTTCTGTGGTATTGAAGACTAAATATTGGAGATCCCAAATTCAAAGCAATATGCCTGTATTTAAGTATATTTCTTGCCTCCGTCAAGTCGAATCCAAACAGCGTGAAAGAAAGGCCGCTGTGTCGCATATCCGTAAATGGCCAATTTAGATTTTCATTTCGCGATCATCATTTCCGTAATGCTTTCAATCTAAATTCCGATCAAAGCCATTTACCGATGATGCGTGACATTCAACATCCACGCCCGTTATCATAAATTAATCAGATTTCGCGAAATTAGATGATCAACGCATACATATAGTGAACCTTCGATGGACAGGTACATAATCTCTATGGAACATATTATTGATAACAAAATATAAATTTATTGATAATAATAAATCGTATTATGTTCACAATACAAATGCATAACAGAATAATGTTTAGTTCCTAAATATTAAATGCTTATGGTCGCTATTAACCAAGACGAATTAAGCCTGTGAGGTGGATTAAGGCCTTAACCGTCTCAGTAGTAGAAGAGACCCGTGCCTTACAAGTAGGACATAAAACAGGCTGATGACTGAAACAGTTTAAAACAAAATTAAGAATGAAACAACGCCCACTACAAAACTGATCTCTCAAACGCTACAAATTGATTCCAGAACAATTACTTAAGCAAGCAATAAAATGACGAATAAGATGAAAACAAAATCCGTGAATTTCACATTAATTAACAACAAAAGGCTTAGGTTAGGGGTAAGTTGGACACAATTCAGATTCGGCTCGACAGCAATACTGCAGTTTCGTGGGCTCACTGCCAAATGTCTAGACGGTCTCGCATTTTAATAATTATGCCTTATTTAAATATTAATAGTGGAGTAATGAATTGTCTTCTCTTTGCTATTCATGCTAGAGTCTGGCTGTAAACAATTTGCCATTAATGATTTTGCATTTCAGTAGTATTGAACGGTGAAAGAAAACATCTTAATTAATACTTATGTCACGATGGATAGTTATGTGAGTTACCTAGAGTTGCTGTATTCGATTCCTATGTCAAATTGTTATAGAGTTTTCCCATCAAGTTCTCAGTAGCAGAACCTGTCTGAAATTAAGGCAGATAAATGGTTATAGTCTCGCCACCATATACCTGGGGCTGATACATACATAACTGGCAAAACATAGATGGAGAAATGCACGTCTGTCTACCTTTTTGGGGAATACAAGCGAGGAGTTTTATATGTATATAGGCTGTTATTTTTACAAAGATGCATGGTTGCACCCTCTTCCCCAATAAGTTCCCTTTATTAATCAATAACGTTCAGAACAGCAAATAACATAAGCATTCCCAAAAACGATTTCATATATTCCATACGACGGTACAGAATGTGTGCGCAACAAACATTTGATCAAACAATACAGGAAATAAAAAGTTGATGGCTATATAGCGGATGGACAATTGGAAATTTTCGGAGTAAACGAGTAAATACAGGAATGTTTAACGGGTTTTATTGAACGATATAAATGTCATTAGATTTTAACTTTGCTTAGCAGAGCTGGGTAGAGTCCAGCCTACAAAATATTCGTTTCGAGTCTGTGAGATCGAAAATAGCTACTCGTTCCCGATATTCACGAAGATTGCATACGGAGTGTAAACAGACCGTGATCGATAACTGTAACGGGTAATATCCTGAAAACAAAATGAAGCTTTTGACATTTTTCTAATCAGCTAAACATTTATACAAGATTTCATTGATATAGAATAAATTGAAGTTATAGTTTATGCATATAATTGTTGAGAGTAATTTTTAATAAGGTGGCTTTTTGTCTACCTACACACAAAATAATGGAATAACTGAAAATGGTCGCATGAAATAAGGTTAAAATGGTAAATGAACAAAATAAAAATTCCGGTGTTGACTAGTTATATAATGAATTCTGTTCATCACCCAATAAAGAAGTCATCATCATCATCATCATCAACCCATATACGTCCCACTGCTGGGCACGGGTCTCCTCTTCCATTGAGAGGGTTATAGGCCATAGTCCACCACGCTGGCCCAGTGCGGGTTGGCGGACTACACACCTAAGAAATTCCTAAGAACTTTTAGGTGTGCAGGTTTTATCACGATGTTTTCTTTTACCGTTAAAGCAAGTGATAATTCATTGTGAATACACACATAACTTCGAAAAGTCAGAGGTGTGTGCCTGGGGTTCGAACCCGCGACCGTCGAGATTCTCGACCGCGCACCTAAACCACCTCCCTCACTCACTCACTGCTTATTAACAACAAAGAAGTATGAAAGCATATCCAGAAACCTACTAAAACACTCACCAAACTTCCCTTGGAACAGTCGCGGACCCGATAACCAGCTAAAGGAGGCAATTAAGTAAATTGCACCCACTCGGCGATATAAAAAGTAAAAGCCTGAATTAATTGTACGTATCACCTGAGGACCGTACTACAACGTAACTCAGGGCCCAGATAAGGCGCCGGCTCCTTGCAATTAATTAACTTAGACAACCTCCGTGCCCTCATGAAATACGGTGGTGTTTGCACTCAAGTTCGAGGTGGCTTTCTCTTTATACAATTCTGGTTTGAGTTTCCGCATGACGTCATTGGAGATGAATAATTTGCTTTCTTGGGAACGGTTGGTTGAGTTTAGAAAAGAATTATGTCAGTTGATTTTATAAAGTCGTTTAATTAATAGTAGAAAAGCTATTATGCTAATTGTTAATGAACATTAATAAGCACATACATAACTCATACAAACGCACTCAATCAGTTAGATTACCTCACTGGACTGGTTACTCGACGCTTGGTTCCCAGGTCGCGCCATACACAGGCCACCGGCCACAACATTAACAAAATGTCAAATCATCGTGATCATCAGCCCATATACTCCCACTATTGGTACTTCTACTAGTGATAATGACACTGCTATTAGGAGCTCAAACCAGGTTCAATTCGAGTCAAAGAAGAATAGTATTATAAACATATATCCTTCAAGAACAGCCAATCCAGCCAGTCTGACACAAGTCAGTGAAAACATCGTATCGACCGCACATTAATCGCAGGCAAAATGATTAAAATTCAATAGCATAACTAGTGGGAAAACTACCACTCCGTGCTTTTGCACACAAGGTATTAACTGTGTCACGGCAATTTCTACTGCATTCTGTATCGATCGCGTAATGTATGTACGCATAATTTGTTATAAAAACGAACCTTTACGATTAATATCCTTATACATTACCAGAAGTTATTAAGCAGTCCTGAGTGACGGTTACAAGAATATATCATCTCATATAGTGAGGAATAAAGATTTACAAAGGTCATACCAAATAAATACCTGTCAATGTAAACAGCTCCACAATGTCACGATCACGAGGTTAGAAGTTTTGGTATGAGGCTGAAATGAAATCGAAAAAAGTGCAATAATCTTGCCTCCTACTTGAGTTTTGATTGACGATTGTCATAACGGGAACGCTGCAATGTATCTTGGCTTACGTCCTCGAGAAAATAAATATGTTACACATGTGGAATTAGTGTTATTTGTAGCAGTATTCTATTAATATTAAAAATGAACACAAATAGAATTGGATCAAATAAAAAATAATACACAATCCAAATTATCGAAATGAACTATTCTTATAAATGAGGTACGTTCAGAAACAAAAGAAATGCCTAATAAATAAGAAGAAATGTATAATTCAAACCGGAAAACAAAAAGGTTTACCAAAAACTCACGATTTGGAGTTGCGTGCCCGCGGCGTTACCAAATTAATTTTTCGTCCTAAATTATAAAATCAAATTTAATTTAAACCGATTACGAGTACAGTTTAGCACCAATCTATTTTGAGGGATTATTTTTCGATTAAAAACTCGTCGCAAAGAATTATACCCTTGGATGTATTTGATTAAATTTATTTCATTTTAAATAAATTGTATTTTTAATCTGATAAATAATATTCTTTTTAAGTAACATTCAAAGTATATGATGAAACATATGGATGTATGTCGAAAAATCAAAAGAAGTAATCGTCTATATGTTCTGGCTTAATCTTAAAGAAATACACCCTACAGTCACATGCATATTTCTGACCCAACACTAGATACAAGTCTTGTATCGTGGGTATCAGAAACTGCGAAAGACTTTCAGGTCTTTTAAAAACCCAGACCCGAAACAAATGTTTGTGTATCAAACAAATATGCAAGGATCGAACCCGCTGCATCTCGTTTCTCAAGCTAGTATCGGAAATAACTACTTACATATCTAACTTGCATATTCATAAGTAAATAGACCACGCCTGGTTGATGTCCCCTTCGATATTAATTGACATTTAAAAAAAATCTTTTTATTATCCGAAGTCTATTCAGCAGCATCGTTATTTGTGTTAATACTGTTATCAACACCTAATTTAATTTGTGAATTATTCCCGTTTAATCTCACGTGAAATGTAGGACACTTCTGCCTCTAATCCTGAAACGTCTACAACTGTACTATCTAATAAATTAGTACGATCTAGTTCTGACTGACCATACGACTTGTCCTAAATGTATTCTACATTTGCATGTAGCAGAATTAATCATCTGTCAGCACTATCTAGGATTGTATAGTACTTTGTATTGATTAGATTAGGATCTATGAAATATAGATCATTATTATGATTACCACAGTTAATGCAGTAACTAGGTATTTAAAAGGTCTTCTAGTACCAATTGAAGACTTCCTGCGATTCGTAATATATTTGATGAAACTACCATTTCGTAGTAAACAGTAACCTCTCGTCACAGCTTTGCGCATCCTTCCCAGAAATCCTTGATAATTGATATTCCTGGCAACGCTAGAGTTCTGCTTATAAACAAAATCCAGGTTTTCACCGAAGTGCGACAAACAAATCATCACAAATAATTTTAGCTAAAAGAATGTCTTCATAAAATTATTTGCTATTAAACGAAAGGATCCAAAATATGCTAATTTTAGTAAAATAATAGGGCTTATAAATTAAGCTTTCCCGAATAATACATTAATTACTATTAAGGTAGTTTAATTAATTATCATTAAGTTAAAGGTAAATTCCACCTGCGTGATAGTCAAACACTTACGTTTGTAGATCCTACGGAGACAGCAGAAGTGCGACGCATACTAGCATCAGAGTCAGTTTCATTTCAGCATCAAATATGCCTTCATCGAATTAACTGCTATTAAACGAAATAAACATACGACGGTTGGTGAGGGGTGGTCGAAGGGTGCAGGGGGGTTCAACCACAGCCCTGGTCGCACACCCACGTCTGATTACACTCATATTTCATTCGTCCATTTTTGTCGAACCGAACTTGCTGCCCAGTTTCCATTTCAGTAAATTGTGATGCTTCACTTTTCACAGTCACATGTGGCCTGTGTGACACATTAAATTCATTCCAACCGGTTTTATTTAGAACGTGGACACGTGCACGCTCTGATTGATGGCGTTGCTTTTGACCCAAATTATCGCTTGCTGACTTTTATTCCGATACGGAGGTAGCATCTGTTTAAGCAAAATTTACATCGGCATTACATTTGAATTGGTTAAGATCTCTTTCATCACGTAAATAATCCTTAGATATACAATTATTCAAGTTTTCGAATAAACATGCACACGCAAGAATTATTTTGTCAGCAACCTACTTTAACAGCTTCACCGGACATTTTTCCGAGCAAGGTCATCTGGTCAGTTTAATATTTGATAGCAACTCCCTTGAGACCACCTTTTACATACCTCTGACCTCGGTCTAAGCGTACTGGACTTTGTAGAATTTAAAGTGTTTAATTTTTAGAATTCTAACATCAAATTCAAAATTTAAACTTCTAAAATTCTGAATTTAAAAGTTATTTAACCTCTTTAGTGTGCCGCTACGATTGGGTGCAAATATCGTTACAAAAACACCCTCCAAAAAAATTCTCCGCGTTTTTTCAAATGCTGTTACATTATCGTGCGCAAAATGTGCTTTAAATTCAATATAGGCAGCGATGGCCAATAAAATGTACGCCATTTTCATCCAGATACGGCTTTATTGTCGCTGGAAAAAGTTTTGCGTAAAAAGTATGTATGGAAGCAACGCGTTTGGCTCACAGAACATGATTTAACGTCGCGGTTACGTAAGAGTATGAAACTCGAATGAAGTGATTGCTTTTACAAATACTGCTGCGAAATACATTGAATTGTTTTTTTCTGGTTGAACATTTTTTACGTAGGCCAGTAAATTGGCAACACTATATTTGAGGTTAAATGCGTTTTATCTTGGGAAACAAGAAGATATGTCCATTTGGGCAATAAACACAAATAAGCTGCCCAATAAAAAAGTCCAAATTAGTAGACGATTTTTAAAAATTTGAGCACATAAATCCCCACGCCAAGACTTACGTAAGCCAAATACATGGCGATAGCACAACACCCATCCGACACATCTAGATGTTATCACGTTCGCACAATGAAAGTTATTACTCAACAAAAGATGTGTACAAAAAGTTTTGCCAGCCGATACCCGCGTCAGCACACATCCGACGTATGCCGGTGGATCGTGATTAGGAACGAGACATGAGGAAATGAACGATATCACGAACGAGCACGATTCAACCGGCGAGTATCTTGGCTCCTAGACAATGCGATCCGTGAAACCAATGCTTCCTTTGCAAACTGATAGGTTTTGGAATTTATACTTTAACGATAGTTGGGTTTGAGAGTAATGGAAATTGCATTAAGTGTTGTTTTGGATGTACATTATCAGCCCTTATTCGTACGTCCTACAGCTGGGTACGGACCTCCTCTACCACTGAGAAGGTATAGGCTTTAGCCCATTTTGCATACATATGTAATTTTGTTTTATGATTGTATTAATCATTGCCTATTTAGTAAGGCCAATCTGAAGATTGAAACTAAGTTTTGAATCCTGGGTGGGACACAGTTTATCGTCATTATGTTCTCCGTAAGAAATAGTATTAAACTTGAGGTTTATTCGGGCGATCCAGACCCTCAGCGGTTTTCGGTGGCTAAAATCTCAGCCTTACCTCTGAATTTACATAGGTGTGTATTCACGGCGAATTATCAAGCTGCATGCAATTCTAAAAATTCTTGGAATTTTATAAGTATGTTTGTCAACCCGCACTAGGCCTCCATGCGCAGTAATACACCTCTGCTGCCCTTTGGAGAAGACAGGCAAGTGAGTGCGTATCTGTGTATGTTAATATTCTTAGTTACGATCCTGTCTTTAAATATTAAGTCTATACGAACCAGTGTGACCAGACTTTAGGATACCTTTATCTATATCATTTTGGAGTACCAATTTAGACTTAAAACTGGCGCTGAGTACTCGATATTCGCCCCATATTCGTATCTGTGGGTGATTAAGCTATGTAGGTCAACGTCACTGGGAATTTTCGTCGAAGATTAAGAGAAAGTTTCAGCGACCTTCTTAGATCGGTTCTTAATATGAGGTGGTAAAGTTTGACGTCAAACGAAGGCGGGTTTTGGTCTATGTATATTTGGATGAATATTTCTTTTTTCTTATAACGTAGTTGGGATTTATTGTTCTTAAATTGCGTAGGATTTATAAAGAAGGTGTGATAGAATTTTTTAAATTTCGACATTTTTATATTGCTAGCTAGCATAGCAAACAAAGGTCTGTAATACCGCTGCTTTCAATTCTCCATAATTTTGTTTATAATAAAACTACTGTATATAAAAAAGAATGGAACATTAAATCATAGTTTTAATATACAAAAAATCCCCATTCCATCAAAATACAACCATACCCCACAATACCCACTGTATTTCTACGCTATATACACCTTTCATGTGATATATGATGTAAAGCACACACCTCTATGTTTTGATGTATACACAAATTGTTATGCCATACCCCACCTCATGTTATGGTCGCCGACGGACACTTGCGACAGGGAGCGCAGGAGAGCGAACGCCTGTCCTGTTACACCCTTTTAACCTGTTACTCCCATAATGGATCCTGTGGGATATATCGGTAAACATGTTGGGTGTAAAAGCGCAAAATTCAATGACAGTAAGGGATGGGTATTTTTGTTTGGCGATGCTAATGGTGCGAACACATTCCTGGTGAGAAATATTTTTTCCTGATGTTTTATTTATATAGATGTTTTGTTATATGATAGATGTTAAGTATATAGATCTCATTGTTTGTACAATGAGGTGAGTGTAAAGACTCACACAAAAATTATTGATTGTTTTAGAAGTCAATTCTAAATAACATTGTTGTACAAAATGATTGAGTATCAATTATATGAAAGGCCATCATTATTATCTAAAAGGAATTACTGAATTTATAAATACAAAGTTGTTTTAAAATGCAATAAGCAATAGATCAACGTAAGAGAATAAAGATATCAACAGTCCAAATCAATAGTGATACATTATTCGACCTTCTTACAAGCATAAATCAGAAACGTAGTATAAAATTATAACCACAACAAATTAAGGGCGCAAAAAGTACTATAATTTGATTTCCATAATTTAAAAGCGTGTTAAAACACGTAGGTCACAAAAACACACTACCGTAGCATTTAGCCGACCAAATTAAATTTTAAAAGGCCCTTTTCAGTAGTATGGCGGATGTAGAGTAGGGATGGTGTTGCCAGATATCATTTTTATGTTGGCAGAATTAACTTTATAATAAAACTTACATAGATACATACAAATATTTAATACAAAGACAATCCTACTAATACATTTGATACTATATAGTAGTAGTAGCTCCTGTGATTGATAAGCTGAAAGGACACCGTCTGTCGTGGTATGGGCATATTATGAGGAGGGACGAAACATATGTTGGTAAGAAAGTAATGAGCATGAAAGTTGAAGGATGGACAAGCCGAGGAAGGCCAAAGAAAACATGGATGGAGTGCGTGAGAGGAGATATGAAAGAGAAAGGCGTGACTGAAGATATGACGGCTGATAGGGATGTGTGGAAGGAGAAAACATGCTGCGCCGACCCCAAATAAAAATTGGGAGCAGGGCAAGAGAATGATGATGATGACATTTGATACTATATACATTAGGGTATGACTGTAGTGAAGAATTACTTGTTTTAGTTCAATGATTTAAGTAATCAAAGTACAACTTGCTGGAACTAGAAATTTTGTATTCGTGAAGATCACGACTAATATACTAAACTTGTAGTTCATGAAACTATAAATGAAACTGCATTTTCGAATCAGGTAGATAAGTACAGGTTACCAACAATCCGGAATAATTCCGCCTATAAAACGCAAAAATAATTTTACCATCACTTAAATCACGTTGTCATAAATAGCAATTATTCGTACATAAGCTCTTAACATAAAAATCGCCATAACGTTAAATCCATTTCCCTCAGCATTTGGAATTCTCAAAAATATTTTTTAAAAACAATTCATTTTTTCGAACTGGCAACACCGCCGCACCTAACTCGGCCCCGACGCAATCCCGACCGTTATGATGTCGCGGACAGAACTGGGTCACCACAATTACGCCTCAGACAAGCTTGACACGGTTTAATTTATCTAACAAATTAATTCACTTATACTTGCACAACGTTCCATTAATATTTTCATCTACGTGTCCCGCGGATAAGAAAATTAAACGCGTTCTCCATGTAACTTCAGTCAGCCTTAAAGCTTTAATTTTTTTTGTACCTTTTTTCATATAATTTACTTAAAATTAAAAATTACTTCAACACTCGTAGATCAGTACAATCCCAATACATTTTTGGGTTCACGGGAGATTATGGTTTTTCATATCGCATTAAAGAAGATAAAACAAATGCCTGAAACATTTCATAAATGTTCTGAAATATTAATGCTATTTACTTTCGGAAAATATTAGTCCAGAATTCAGTAAAAATAATGAAGAAAAAGAGAAATACTGTTCAATGATAGATACATACAGTGCTGTAGAACACAAATGCCTTTAGTATAGACACTGCCAATTTTACAAAAGGAAACATTGGCCGAAAGGCAAACAGCAAGCCAAATGCCAATTAATACAACATAATATGATTTAACAAGAACATACAAAACTAGAAAATAAGTCTTAAAACTACAACAAACCAAAACACTTGCAAAGCAAAAGTACCAGGAACGCATAAACAGCTCACAGATAAAAACGAAGCAGTGTCGGTACGCGAGGAAATCATAAAACAAGTTACCGATCTTCATTAGGCGCGGCCCGAGCAGTGAGTTATCCCAGTATAGCCTTACAACTGGAAAATATTTCACTGCCTTGTGGGAGTTCTTTTTATTCGCCCATTGTTCTTCCATACGACACATACTTTTGCTGTAAAGTAATGCTCTGTATATGTCGAAGTCTGCAAATGGACCATACACTTTGTAGGAGTGTCGTTAGATGATATATTTTTGTTCATGCTGTGATGGTTTTTTGTTTTTTAATATTTAAAAGAATTTTTGAGTCAAACTAAAGAAAGCAAAGTTAACTCATATGGCAGATAATAGTAAACATGTTGACAATGATGCAGTCCACAGAACATATGAATAAGATTGAAAGGGAAATAGATAGTATTTTATATCGGGACGTGTGTAAAGGCTTCTCTGTCTCCTGTTCATTTTGTCACGTATAATGACAAAAAATCAAATAAAAACGATGGGCTGCTGATGGATATCACACATTTATGAAAGTTTTACTTCGCGTAACCCAAATTACTAAAAAGCGGTTGGTTCATATGATTGTTTAATCCTAGGTTCGGCACGCTTGGCGTGTTCACATAAATTTTCTAGTCTTATTCAACTATTCTGTAATGCAGTTCAAGGTGTAAAAAATTACGTTAATGTTAATAAAATTATCACCATTGAAACTCCCCAAAATGCTCACAAAACCATGACGATTAAACGAAACGGCCCAGATAAGGGAGAAACACTAAATGATTCCATAAAGATGGAATTTAATTGTCCCCATAATCAGTAAGTTTTATCAACGTTTGAGATTAGCACTGGCTCCATCGCGGGTCAAACGCAATTAATGCCGTCTCAAAACTTTTCTCAATTAAAGTCGTGTCAAATGACTTCAAATCCACTTGATCCCCTCAATTATTCTTTAATCGCAGATAAATTATTTTATTAGAAATATATGTGATAATCACTCTTTCGTGTATTGAATTAAATAATGATGAGCTACTTGGCAAAGAAATTTGATTAGTTCTTAATTTTTGTTACAGCTAGGCACGGGGCTCCTCTACAACTAAAAGGGTAAAGGTCTTAGTTCACCATGCTGGCTTTGTTCAGGTTTGAGAATTACACTCCTAAGAAATTCGTAAGATGTTCATTTGCGCAGGTTTCATCACAATATTTTCCTTTTTCTTTAATGTTCTTAACAATAACTTCGAAAAGACAGAGGTCTGTGCTTGAGGTCATCACGACTTATAACTTGCGATTCAGAATAAACTTGTACCATATAAATAAAAAAATGCCTCTACTTCCGTATATTAAAACGAATGAACACTGTGGTTCTACTTCATACAACAAATTATTCCAAGCTCAACCACAACAAATCAAACCCGGAAATAATTCTTACAAAATTTACAAAAATCATGGGCAGACTAACTAAAATTCCTGTTCCATGTCCATAATATACGGGACTCTCTTTGTTTAAATTCACTCGTTTGTAGCTAAATAGAATAGTGGACATTATTCATGTTATTTAGTTTGTTGTAAGTTGTAATATTCTATCGTTCAATCCTCGGTTTCACAGTTGCCATCACTAGTTAGGCCAGCTGACCAGACATAATTACGTTGTTTTGGTTTGTTCTGATGAAATCTAGTCAATACATCCTTTCTATCTAATTTGTTCTTTTGTAAAGCTGTAATAATAAAAAGGCCACAGAGTTGCTTTGATAATAAATAGAATACATTTAAGATAGATAAAGGATTTCTTAGAAATTTGCGATTAAGACTGGCCTTACTTGATGTTACTTGTACTTGGTTCTCATATCATTTCTATTTATTTATTTATTTATTTGGTTCTCCAACAAGGAATACACCTTACAAGTTATTTCATTGTACCGTTGCAGTCCAAACACTGTGCTTCCTCAATTATAGGAGATCACAACATGCAATACAACTATACAACAGGAAAGGAACAAAAATTATTTAAACATAACAAAAAAGAAAACAACATAAAAATATATGACTAAAAAATTAAACAAAGCAACAAACACTCAACATTAACTTAAAAATAGTTACTTAATTCAAGCGAACAACAATTTGTAGCTAAGACAATATAACATAGAATTGAATAGAATAGAATAAGCACATCAACATTTACACATTGTATTCTATCTTTGTTTCATTCTTCAAAATTTGTTTAGCATTTAAGGTGAAAGTATAAAGGAACGATTTAAGCATGTTAAAATATTGAGTTAATTTTGAACACTCAACAAAATGACCATCTTTGGAAATCGAATTATTATATGTTGTATCTGTTTAAATTAATTTTAACGGTTTACCTCAGCAAAAATCCAATACCTAACCTACATATAATTAAAATAAAAAACTTAACATGAACAATTTTAAAAACAATTTCACTAAAACTTTTTCATGAATATCAATAAAAAGACTCATAAATTCGTTAGACAAATATTAGCATACATTACGCATCAAATGTTGGATTAACATAATGAAATTTAAAATATTTTAACACTCGTATTTAACGTAATCAAATATGGTTCAGAGAATATATTTAAAAGGCTACGTTAGTATTTATTTCAAAATATTAAGTCTATATAATTGAAACGTCTAGACATGAATATTGGTTACGGAGTCAATAGTAAACTTATACAGTTTCTTGTTGATATTTCGATGGCAGTAAAGGAATCGTAGTTAAACGCAAAACAGGTCCAAAGCTTAACTGGAGCCTTAATAATCCTAGCTCTTTGTTCCATAGTGAAGGAAAACTTAATAAAATATAATATGCATTTAAGAATGCTGTACAAAACATAGGCGGGTGGTAAGTAGGTGCCCTCAGATATAAGATAGACAAAACTTTTGCCCACCTGAAGAAAATCTTTCATTCATTTATCACTTAAATCTTTATATACACGTATGTATGTACTATGTATAAAGGCGGACTTAATGTCATAGGTACTCTCTGCGAGTCTACAACTGCTTTTAATTGGTTCGCATAATTTGTTTGATAAATATGTTTTGGCTGGTAATTATTTTGTTACGCTCTTGAAAATGTAGGACTTATAACTATTTTCAAAAGTATGTTCTAAACAGAAAAAAACATTTCATACATACACAATATTTCGCAGTAATTGTAAAGTCATAAGACTGCAAGGAGATATAACAATATTTTTATACTAATTTTATTTTCTTTTTTTGGATAGAGAATCTAAGCAAATATTGTTGTGATTTTCTTGGTATGAGGCCTAACATACTATAAAAAATTAATTCTTATTTATCTTCAATACTCGATTTCTCGTGAATTTCGCAACATACTCAATTCTAGAAATCATATAACAAAGTTAACATAACATCAAGTTCACTAAAAATGGTACTGTTTTAAAGTCTATGTTAACATTCATAAAATTTTACTCCAAATTAATGTAAAGCAATTTATTTCAAACAAAAAACAAAGGCTATTAATGAACATTTACTGCAGAGAAAGAAAATGTCACTTCCAATCAAACAAGAGAACCGATCTTCGCAAAACAATACATTTCGGTATCGATTCGATCTCCTCGGCTCCTAATAAGCGCATTTAGCTGGAACAAATTTGTAGCCGTAGATATAAATGACAAAGGAGATTTGTCCTCAAGTTTGTCTTGATGACGAGACGAGTCAGAAACAACGACGGTAAACCACGCAAGTTTTTCAATAAGTCCTATTGTTGATGAGAAACTTGGCTTTATAGACGTCGCGACGCCAAAACGTGACGATGAAGTGTGAATAAATGTTAATATCAAGGCTAGTATTATGTGTGTCTTTCATCTGGAGAGTGACATTCAATATAAAATGTTTACAAGTACGGGTCATGTAGCCGCCCTTTGAGATAGGTTATGTTAGTGAATAACCTAGTAGACCGTCCTACCTTATTAGATTAAGCGAAGCGTAATAATGCAAATAAACAGGGTATTATTATAATCTAAATATAAAAATCTTGAATATAGATGCATGATGGTCTGGGGTAGTAGAAACGCGGTTTACCTAAATACAGTTTTAAGGAACATTACTAGATTTTGGCTTAGTCTAGACTCTTCTTTAAAAGGCCTTTAACCTCCTCTGCTCCGCTTCTAGCAAAAATTATTAACATTGTTGCAGGAATTTGCGCGTCAGAAAGTAACAATCAATTAAACCCTCTTTCATATTTAATTTTGATAATAATCTTAGAATTATAATAAGCCTATCTTGTAACATAAAAAAAAAAAACAGTTTTACCGAGAAAGAGCGGTAATATAATAATTCCATACCATTCCAACTGCAATCATTCAAAAAACCAATGCAATCGTCTGCAACCATAAAAGAACAATGAATTTCTTTTGTCCCAAAATCGAAGCACCGACTGAACTTGATCTATTCCCTGTAATGTAATTACGTGGGTGACTGCATATCTTATCCGAAACAAAGATCAGCTTCTTAATTGGAAGAGCAAAGCTCCCATTGCTGATATCGGGACGAGCATAATTGGAGAGAGTGCGGTACCAAACGCTCGGTAATGCCAACATTTTAGTAATTGTTTTCTTTGTGCCGTTCTGAATGAACAAGCCATTAAGATACTTACATAATTTCGAGACCTTCGTCTTGTTACGTCAGCTGTATTGAATATTATGGACGATGGATTTGGGGCAGGCGCGGAAAATATTGCGCTAAATATTGAACCGTGAAGTTGATGATAATTTGGGTATTTCTGTTAGAATATTAAGTATATTTTTCGAGTAAAAAATTATATGTGATGCATGAAATGAAACTTCAATTAAAAGCATTTTTATAAATTAAGGCAATTCAAAATAACTCACGTTATTAACTCCAATCGCCGCAATGAGGAATAACAAGAATTTATTTCTGGTAAAACATCGTTTTAAGCGAATAAAATTTATATTAAAAACATATTCCGCATCCCATATGGTAATCAAAATGATTTATACGCAATTATACATTCAGAACATATTAATTTAAAATTTTCTGTTCAGTGCGAACGCTTAACCCAATTTTGAATAAAGAATTCCGCCGTCCGCAACAGATACAACGAACGCAGACAAAGGGGAATGCAAACTCTTTACAGCAGCGAACGACACTTGGTAAACTTATGTCGTTCCACACAAACATCGGCACAATTCCGCAATTTGTTTTACAGGCGAAATTAGTGAACTTGTAAAAACTAATTGGCATGGCATGCAAATTGAGGCACCAGAGGACAGGGCTGCCAACGAAAACAGTTCTCAATGTAAATGAAACCCTGCCGGCTGCTGCGAATTTGTCTCTGCTGAGTTTTTTTACTTTGACAAAAAACTTCTGCCATCCGCCTGATGATTTCTGCTCTGTGTACTTAGCGCTCGTCTATGTGGGTTTCATTTGTGTACTGGGGATCTAGTTGGGTTCTTTATACGGTAGAGTCTGATAAGTGGTTGTATAAAATATATATAAACAGTCTGGTACAATTTTGACTACACAGCGATGATCTTGTCAGTTAGGATAACATACCTTATTAAATTGCAGTGCAAAATTGCGACGTTCAAATTAGAGGTCCCAGGTTCGTTCCCCAGGTGCGGCAAAATTATTGAGTGATTTTATTAGGACATTCTCATTACTTCACAATGAAGAGTTGCCTCTTATTAAGTTAGAGAAAAACCTCTACCTACCTCTTCGAGGATTCCACCGTAAATATGCATTTAGCCTGTGATAGAAGAGTCATTCGATGTTCATTGCACAAATTGAATAAATAAGCAAAGCATAACCTTTAGAAAGGTAATTTTGAAGGCTATCAATATTGTTGAAATATACAATACATTGTAATAAGATTCCTATGACAAACGGTCGGAACGTGTGTAAAGCCTTTCGCTGAACGTCAGAAGCACTTTTCATGAAAATAATTGGTGTTTCGACGAGGAAACAGCTCAGGCTATTGGCACGAATTCTGCGCTCGTAACTCGAAGCGATTTCATACTTTTTTTTAAGAGATCTAGAATTTTTTCGCCTCACAAAGACTGAATAATTTAGATTCACTATCACCAAGAACAAAGGACTTGCAGTTACATGTGCTTTCAATGCTACTTGCCATACAATGGATGTTGCGAATATTTTCGTAGTAGAATCCATGGTTATATATTTTGCTTTGGGCTTTACAATTGAAATTCTCGTTATACTTTCCCCATTATAACGCATAATTTACAGAGTCAGTTATAATTAGTTATTTCGGTCTGTGATTTCGAAAAGCCTTGTAACAGACGTCACAAGAAAGATTCTAGCTTTGAGTCCGACCCAAGTGTGTGACTGTTTGCTTAATTTTTTATTCTATCAAATTTCCTGTGACTCTTGAGGTACCGGTAATAAGGGTTAACTTGGTTATCAAAACATGTGAATACAAATAACAGAGGTCATCGCACCATTTGCCTGATCCTCCCACACGATCAGTGAAACATTAAAACATCATATTATTCGTTCATTGATATCACGCCCACCCTCTCTTCAACCTTTTCCATACATCTCTTAATAATACATTTTTTTATCGAAATCCATTGAATTGCACGCCGTAAAGATAAAACAGACTCGACTAAGAATCACGCACAAAACTTGCTCACATAAAAACATATTGTTTTTGTATACCAACCCGCACTAGATAGTTCACCACGCAACCGAACCTAAACCCTCTTAGTCGCGGAAGAGGCCTGTGTCCAGTACTAGGACATGTATGCCTATTGATTAAATTTTATGTTTTGTTCGTGAGAACTAAAAACCAGTAGTAACCTACAGTAGCCTTTACAATCATACTGCGACTCTAAAAGATATATTTGTAGATCGCACATTCATTTATCTGAATCATACTTGTTTAATCTTCGCGAAAATAGAAATACTGATTTTAATATTTTT